>OX451738.1:1600902400-1601568811 GCA_948472305.1 Vicia faba
GTCATGCTCAAACACAAACACCAAGACCTGAACCAGTTTATCAAATAACATAAAAAAAAACCTCCAGCCAATAATCTATCAAACCATTAACCGTCAGCAACCTATTTCCAGCCCAATCAAAACCATGCTCGAACACAAACTGTCAAGACTTTAAAACCAGATTCAAAACAAACATACAAGGCAACTCAACAATCCAAAAGGCAACAGAAGTGAGACAGAAAGAAGAAAGGGAAAGCTAGTCAAAACAAAATGTTTCAACAATAGCATCATTCAATCTCAGCATACAACAAGCATTCAAAGGCAACAAAAATTCTCAGAACCCAAAGGGTTCATCATTGAAAGCATATCATCAACAAATATAAAAAGGAAACTCAGAAGCATACTCAGCAAGCCAAAGAGGAAGAAGGGACAAAGAAGCGTGCATAAGCAAAGCAAGGCAAAGGCAGAAGAAGAAGATAAAAGGGGTTTTCAACATGCATCTTTCAGCAATCATCATCAAAACATAAAAGTCAAAGGCAAGATACTAGACAAACCGGAGCAAGCCACAGCATCGTGCCTCTTCGCCCTGCCTGCCCTAGGCGCCTCCAGCTCTCTCCTCCGTTTTTCCAAGAGACCACGAAGGTATAACTTTCCCACCCTTTTCCTTCACACCTCATATAATAGTAAAATGTTCAGAGATGAGAATTTTATCAAAGAGTAAAAAACATGCGCGAATTGGAAACCATAAAACACAAACTACGAGTCCCTTACCTTTGCAAACGTCGCACAGACATGACCATGGGGAAAGGAGAGAGGATGGCGCCAGGCACAGGGACGGAGTTTTCATTTAGAACCCATAGCTTGAGAGGAAGAAGAGAGGAACAAAAACGAAGAAGAGCGCCGCTCTGTACCCTTTGCTAACCCTAATCTAAGTGGAACACAACCTGATAACCCTAAACTTTGTTTCAATAGTTGGGTCTGACCCGTTTCCCTTTGATTAAACCCATTTCACTTCTGCTAGTTTTACCCCCCCCCCTGTTTAATCAGCTTAGCCCATACAATTGTTTACTATCTACCCCTTTATTTTTTGATACCCCCTCTTTCTATTTATTTTCTTGTAGTTTTTTTAGAATTTTATTAATTTAGTTTAATTATTAAATTTAGTCAAATAGATGTGTAGTTCTAATTAAACAAATTTTAAATAATTTGACCAATTTTATTAGTTTAAGTTTAGGATTAATTTAGTAATTTTAGTATTATTTTTAATTAGATTTAAGTTAATAACTTTTAAAATTTTTAATTTAGTTTAGAATTATTTAATAATTCTTAAAATAATACTTTATATTAATACCAAAAAAAATACATATAAAAATAAAAGTTTAAAAAAGCATTTTATTTTCTTTAATTAATTCTCTTGCTTTGTACATATTAAATAAAAATATAAAAATGCATGTTCACATCCTTTAGTCTGTTATTTAATCATGGTTGTGGTTATATATCACTTAGCTATTTAATCATTATCTATCTAATTTTCTGTTTGATTATTTCATCTTTATTTGGTTATTCTGTTTACGTCTAAATCCAAGAAAAAAATGATTAAATTTGTTGACTTCATATCCTCAAGTCCAATCACGCGAATATCTTCATTTCATTAAAACTTAAGATAATTTTTCCCCAAATATTCAATTTTTTCAAAACTTATACCTTTTAAGTCAAAACTTCGACATTAGGTCGTCGTACCTTCAAAAAACCCATTCGTACCCCTTTTCGGCCAAAACAATTTATTTTTAATCAAACGAACATTTTAATAAACAGATATTTCAAAAGGTTCCTATAGAATACTATAAATACATTGGGTGCTAATACCTTCCCATTGTATAACCAACCCCCGAACTCTAGACCTCTTTTCAAACGCCTTGTATTTTCATTACTTTTGAAAGTATTATTTTACATTGCATACTTTAGGGTTTTATTTCTCTCTTTCCCCTTTTCCCTTGGAAATAATAAAGCACGGTGGCGACTCTTGCTTTTGCGAGACGAATTAATTAATAGTTCGATCTCCGATTTACCCCGCTACATTTTTTATCGCTACAATATGGAACATATATTTCTATTAACCGGCTTCAAAATAGGTGTGACTTCTTTATAAGTCCACTTACGATTGCTTAACATAGCCCTAAATTTTGTCCTGATTCGAGAAATGATCATTCGTGGCCCAAACTTATATTTCCAAGCCCAAGTATGTTTAATTTGAAACCTTTTATTTAATAGCATTAAGGTTCCTTGTTAGGAGGCTTTGGTATTATCAATCCTCTAATGAACCTTCATAAATTTTGGACTAAGTGAATCATTTAAACATCGTTGATCATTTATTATTGCCTTGAGACTTTTAAATGAATGATATAATCGACAAAAAGCAAATGAAACTTTATGTTGAGAGGCTTTGATTTTATCAATCTTCTAATGAGTTTTCAAATGCAAGTTTCAAGATGGTCATTCAACTAACCTCTAATTTCTAACCCATTAACAATTGACTTTTATTTCATGCTTTTAGCCTTTACTTTTATGCACCATTTATTTTAGCATTTACATTTCAGGCTATTTTCATCTTTGCTCATTTGAGCATTTATCTTTATATCATTTTTATTTTTCTCACTTGAGCTTTTCATTTTATTTTTGTAGATTCCTAATAACCAACTTGAACAATAAAAAAAACTTTAAGGTTACTTGGACTATTTGGTTACTATCCTTGGCATTTTGGAGATATGGACTTCTTGGACTTAGGATTAGAGACCTTGGCCTAGCTTGAGACCTTGTGACTTCTATTGATTTGTCTGGAGTTCTTGGGGTTTACCTCAGGGCATTGGGTTGTTTATTTTCTATGTGTGCAAGTTATTCTGATTATGTGCTTTGTCTGTGATTGGGAATTCATTTGTATACAACTGTTACTCTGCCCAATTTTTGTGAAGACTTAATGCATTTGAAGTTTGGTGTTCTTAAGAAGTTTATTATCTTTGATTGTTTGGTTTCAATCTAAAGGATGGGAATTCTACATTGAGTCAATGTTTCAAGTGTTGGCTTCTTGTTGGTTAGACTTTTCTTTTCACTAAGCTTTTACCTTATGCTTTAGGACACTCCCTTCATCTCCTCCCATCTTCTTTAATTTCAAAAAATATTTTCCCTCCTTTTCAAAACTATTCTTGTTTTTTAAACTTGAACCGCTTTCACAATAAACTTGGACTTATGTCCATACATTTTAAAAAACATTTTCTTAATAAAACTTTAACCAACTTAATAATACTTTGAAATTTTTCGTGAGAAGACTAAAAGTCAATCAATCTCATTCAAACCATTTTGCCACTTTGGATTTTTACTTTAAAACTTTTCTCAAAAGATTAGACATTTGTCAATCTTTGTAGTGATGCGAGCTACTATACTTCTATGATATATAGTGAAGTGAGATATTTTCCACTTGGGTGTTGAGCGAAGCTTTGTTGATTTTAAAATCCAAGTTATATCCTCCACTTTGAGATGACGCAAATTCTCCTTTCTCATAAACGTGGGTAGTAAGTATGTTTTCCACTTGGATATGATGATGATGTCTAATATCTTAAAATTAACCAACACACTTGTGTTTTAAAATTTTTAAAGGTGAACTATGAGTACCCTAATCCCCTATTGCATGAAAGGTAGTACGTAGTTTGTAAAGGTTCGCAACTGCGGCGGGTGCAAAAATTGTAAAAAAATATTTCTTTTCTCATCTCCACAATCTATTTTTTTATACAACTCTTATAGCCAAAATATACAAATTTTCAAAGAGGTTCCTCCAGAGTACTGTAGATGTTTAGGGTGCTAATACCTTCCCTTTGCATAACCAACCCCCAGACTTAGATTCTCTCCCCCTCTTTTTGGGTTATTATCTCTTTTCCCATTCCTTTGGAAACAATAAAGCGCAGTGGCGATTTTTATTTGATTTGTGCGAGTTAAGTCAATCCAATGGCTTAGTATCAACATTTCTACCGCTACACTAACCCTGGTATAAAACCCAGAAACCCTTATTCCATTCGAAATCCTAAAAACAACAATCACTCGACAACCACAATTTTAAACCAAGCTAAGTATAAGGCTTACCTTTCCGCAGTAATTCTGGTCGTATTAATTATTTTATGGTTTTCCGATTCTCCCTTCTAATCTCCTTCTCCTTCTTTTTTGTTTGACAGGTACGTGAGATAATGGTGTGATGATGGCGATGGCTTGAAGGACAGATCTTATGGTTTCAAAAATTGAAACCCTAGATCCCAAGTAAGAAGTAAGTTTTCACAGGGAAATTGCTCTTTGTCTTCTCTTCTTCTTCTACTTCTGTTTACCAGCTTTTTCTCCTCCAAAATTTATTGTCCTTTTTTTCAATTTTAGCATTAGTGTTTTATAGGCCTTAGATTAGAATGAATTAGGAAATAATTATAATTTTCTATTACGAATTTGTAAATGAAGAAGATCGTGTTTGAAATTAGATTGAAGATGTCATTCTGTTTGGACATTAACTTGTATACAGATTCAAAATCAATAAAAGATCTGATTTGCAATCTATTTTCTTTTTAATTTGATTCAAAACAAACTCTAGATCTGGGCTCTTGAAACTAGCTTAGGGAACAAGAACTAATCAGGGTGTAGCTGGACAAAGGGTTTAAAACCCTAATGTTGACTTTAGTCAACCCTAAATAAAACAAATGTCTAATAATAAAAAAGTTTAAAATAATAATAATAATGGAAAGCTATCAAAAGATTATGGTGCAATATTAATAATAAAATAAATATTGCCCAATAAAATGAATTGATCAAACATTGACTTTAGTCAGCATCACAAGAAGCCTTTTTCAACCATATTATGGGCTCCTCATTAGCTTAATGGGCCCATAGTTTCAAACCAAAATTAATACCCCCTCTTGACAAAAATACACCTCTTCTCAAAAACCATGATATTTAGAATATCATTATATTAAAACCAAGTTTATGTCAAGATTTTTTTAAAATAGATGCGTAGTGTAATACGGTGGGAGAACTGAATTGGGTGTTTTGCGTTTTATCGTAATTGTTAAGATAGCAAGAATCTCCACCGACTTTTCTTCTATCCAATAAAGGAAAGGGTGAAAAGAACAGAAAAGACCTTTAGAGAATTTTCTTGAGTTCGGGGGGTAGGTTATGAAAAGGGAAAGTGTTAGCACCCTTTTCATCTGTAGTTATCTATGGGCTCTTAGTTGCTAGCTCACTTTGAAAATGCTTTGTTTGAAATGTGTTGGTGATTGTTTGAAAGTATTTTTGAAAAGTTCTTACGTTTAGGCGGACTTTGTAATGATTCTCGTCTCTATAAGAATGTATACAAAGTGTGACTTTTGAAAATATTTCTTTTGAAAGTGCTGGTGTGTTTTGAAAGATGTTTTGAAATGTTTGTGAGCAAATAACTATGAAAGTTATACCTACTCAAAAGAAGTATTTGTTCTTTTCCTCCTCCTTTAGATAGTGCTATCTTACCATTTATTGGTAAGAAGTTCTATTATTGGATGTGAAGGGACGGGCGTTGGTCGTTGTATAGTCATAGAAGGTAACCTATGGGACACTTTAGAAATTATCACAAGGGACTAAGATCGTTTTACCAAAGGCAACGTCGAAGGGTCATCAGGGACCACGATCTTTTTATCTAGGGTCTTTGCTAAAGCGTCCCATATTCGAGGGACATGAGTGTTTATTCGTAGGCAACAAATATGGGTTACCCTAGAGGTGCTCGTGTGAATTAGTTTTTGATTACATGCATTATTTGTCTTAAAATTAGGGTTCTCTAAGATTGATTTTATCTTGCCATAAACATCCTAATTACTAACAATTATATTAAAAACGATAAGCTGCAGAAATTAAAATCCCACGCTATTACATCATTGTAGGGGATGAGGATACAAGTAATACAAATGCGGGAAAAGTAAAATCCTAATTACTTATTACAACCAAATTGAATGAAAATAATAGAAAAAAGTCCAAAAAAAATCAATATTTTTGGTGTCTGGTCTGACACGGGCTGTGTCTTCTGGCACAGCCACCCTTGTGAGGGCCCTGTAATAACCCATGCATGGTTTTTCTTCTGTCCCAGCTGAGCTGACATGGGTTGTGTCATGTCACACAAGCACACGTGTCAAGACCCTGTCCTACCAATTTATCACGTTTTTAATTCTAGTAGATCCAACATGGGCCGTGTCATATGACACAGGCACCCATGTCCGCGCCTTGTCCTCCTTTTTTGTATGCTTCCAGTTCCAGTAGATCTGACACGGGTCGTGTCCAGTGACACGGGCACCCGTGTCAGCACCCTGTCCTTCATTTTTTGTTAGATTTTTAAACAGTTGAGCTAACATGGGATGTGTCGTGTGACACGGGTGAAACAACCGGCTGAAAATCATCAAAACAATGAAGTCGCCATCGAACGTCTTTTATCCCACATGTAGGGAAAGGTAAACATCGAGAAAACCTGATGAGGGAGAAGTCACGGCCTTGCGACCGAGAGATCGGGTAAGGGAGTCTGTTACGCGAGGGGAAGGTATTAGCACCCTACACGCCCATAGTACTCTACGGTATCCACTCTCGTTGTCTATCTTATGGGTGTGTTTAATCTATGCTTACTGTTTACTATACTACTGGAGAATGCATGCAAAAGAAAAGAGAAAAGAATGTAGGGAAAATAAAATTGTGCTCGCTTGGGCCCTACCCCAATGCCTACGTATCCTTTTTGAGGAATCAGAGCTACCGTAGTCCGGCTCATATGTTTTTGTTTGTTTTGTGTTTTTTTATGGACGAAGTTAATTCCGCCTTCTGCCGCAGCTCGACCATTGGAGACTTATGCGTTGGCACAGAAGTAAATTAATCGCGTCCTTACCTGAAAAGGGTTTTAAAGAAAAGTGCTCGAGCGCACAAAAGATTTGAATTGGTTTATATTTTGTTATATATGTTTTTTGTGGACGAAGTTAATTCCGCCTTCTGCCGCAGCTCGACCTTTGAAGACTTATGCGTTGGTACAGAAGTAAATTAATCGTGTCCTTATCTGAAAAGGTTTTTTAATGAAAGGTGCTCGAGCGCACAAAAGATTTGACTTTGTTTTGCATTTTTGTTGTAGATGATGACTGATTGACCTCAAGAGAGAGATATTAGCCATTTTTCTACTTAGCTATGAAAGGAGTTTTTGAGAATTGAACCACACCTATGCTTGAGGTGAAGAACAATAAGATCGAGAAGAGACCCGCTTATCATTTCTCGTACTAAGCGAAAGCATGATTCTCATCAATAGTTTTAAAGTGTTTTGAATTTTGAAAGAAAAAGAAGTTTTTGTTTTACGTGCGAATGCAAAAAGGGAAGCAAAGTTAAAGGGGAATTAGCCTATTTCTAAACCTGGTGTTATCGTGCGTGGTTAGACCTAAAGTTAGAATTTTGAGGGAATTCTACCTAATGTTAGCATGTTTGAATTGCGATAAAATACCGAAATGAAGGATAAAATAGGGTTGTGACGATACCGAACGGAGAAGGTCCGTTGCCTCTTCAAAATTGTGCAAGCGGTAAGGAAATTCTATCAAAGTTCCCTTGGGCAAGTGATTGAAGAATTAACCCCGAGTATTCCACATTGCAAGAGTTATATCAATGCTATCACAAAAATCTTGACTAAAAAAGGTCAATAAGAATGATTACCAAATATGAAAAATAAAATAGAAAAAATTCAAATCGAAATTCTAACAAGAAATTCTATTCTAAAAATATTCTATTATTTTTATTGTTTTATTATTGATTAAAAAAATTAAACTAAAAGAAAAAACTAAAATAATAAAAGAAAAGGAAAAAATTTTAGAAGAATAAAGGGGTGTGAGCTGAATTCATGGGGTGCTGTAGAAGTAATTTGCCCAAAAGATTTTCAACATTTTATTTATTATTTGCCTAATTATAATTATTATTATTAATATGAAATAAGAAACTAAAAATAATAAAACAGTTGAAATTAAAAAAGAAAAAAAAGAGTATGAAAATTGGAAAGGGAATAGGGTCTTTTTTAGAGCTATGTCTCTTCTCTTCTTCTTCGCGGAACAAGTACGAACGGCACCGACGGACACAGCTTCCTCCGCTTCTTCAGACAACTCGGCGGCGCGGTCATCATCATCCTCGCTGATCTCCGTATGTCTCAAGGTGTTCACATCTTCTCTGAGTCAATCCGTCGCCATCATCTCTCCTCCGATTCAAACTCCGGCTCCCATCAATCAGCCTTCGACACCTCACGGTGACTTCATCCTCTCCATTGATCTCTCTGTTCACCGATCTTTGT
Organism: Vicia faba; assembly: GCA_948472305.1. Taxonomy (NCBI): domain Eukaryota; kingdom Viridiplantae; phylum Streptophyta; class Magnoliopsida; order Fabales; family Fabaceae; genus Vicia; species Vicia faba. The sequence goes on from OX451738.1 coordinate 1,600,910,727, forward strand.
CTGCACCGTTACAATTCCCTCGATGTTCTTCTTCTTCTTTGTTCTTCTTTCGCTTACTCATGAAAATTGCATTTCTGCTTATAAATTGATATGCGTGTTGCTGTTGAGGAATGAAGATGATGAAACATGATGATAACAAGTGTTAATGCATAGATACACCTAGATACTGAAGAAGAGGATTGAAATTGATGGAGGTTCAAGGTTTGACGATATTGTAGAACGAGAAAATGGAAACAGGGTTGAAGATGAAGATAAGGCTTGAAGGTGAAAACACGATGAAGATTCAAGCCTGAAGATTATGGAAGATAGAGTTGAAGAGAGAATTGAGAGGTTTTCCTGAGAAATTTTTCATGGCCATTCTTCTGAAGTGATGAAGGAAGGATTGTAAAGGTGAGTTTCTTTCTTAATGTAAAATAATCATATCTTTCTGACTGTGGTTTCTCCCTTTTATGTATATGCTGGAGTTTGTTTTTATAGTTAAGAGGTTGGTAATTCTGTTAGGTGTTGAATCTGAACTGTTGAATCGATTGAATTAGTTATGGAATAGATGGTGAGATTTGAATTAGTTAGAGGTTGTTTATGGACTTTGTAATTCTGTTAGGATTAGTTGAGATATGGTTTTGGGTTAAGTTAGAAAAATGTTAGAAATTAGTTAGGAGTTTGTTACAGTTAGGAATGAGGGAAAAGTTAGTTATAGACAGTTAGAAGTTTGTTATGTTATTTTCTGTTGCAAGTCAGTTGAGTTAGTTATGGGTAGTTGTAAACTGTGAGAATTTCTGTTAAGGGGATTTGGTTAGTTTGCAGGTTAGTTCATCAATTTGAGCCAACTGAGAAAGGGGTTAGCAAACACCAGCAAAAACTAGTGGTTGGTGGAAACTTGGGTTAAGCCATATGAAAAACTATTGGTGAAGTTTATAGTTATGTAAAAGAAACTAGTTAGTAGATTGGATCGAATATTGACGCTTGAAAATAGGGTGGACTGCGGATGATATATATGTTCTTTGATTTACTATCCTTGTTTTGTATGGCTGAATTTCGATGCACGCGAACTTGTTTTGTATGGACTCATTTTGCATTTATTCCGAACTTGATCCCGGTGCTGAACTATAGCATGGATTGAAGTGAATCAGTGATGGTTTGTTTTTCCTTTTCTTTCTTTGGATACTTGAATTGGTTGTTTCCCTTTTGGATTGTTTATTGGACTGACGAAAATTTCCATTCTGTTTTTCAGGAATATCATCTTTAACAGAAACCGGTTTTTGATCAAGGGATGAAGAAGACTTTTTTACCATCGTTTCCACAATCAAAGCCATCAACATTTCTATCAATTTTACCAACATCATCATCGTAACTACTTTCTTCGTCTGAATCTACTTCGCTGCCATCACCAGGCAAAGAAATCACCCGCTGACGACTCGAAATAGCTGACTCTGCAGCAGCCACAGCATCAGGTGTATGAAGATCGGCAACACCAAGCATCAAATCTATTTCAATAACTTCAGATTCATTTCCAACTAGCTCTTCAATATGATATTTCTCTGGATTGTCCTTAGCATCATTTTCCAGTTTTTTATTTGCTTCTGACATCACTCCTACGAAGTCTTTAACCTTTCCTAAAAGTTGGCTGGGAGGAAGTGGAGCGGTAATGGGCGTTGGATGAGTGGGTAATCTTGGAAGATAATGGCTTGAAGATAAATAACTTTAGAAATGAGGGAAACCTTGATTTAGAATTCTTTAGCTTTAGGCTACTTGAATATTTAATGTAAATTCTTGTTTTTTTGATTTAGTAATTTTGGATGTAAACGTCCTTTTGAAATCTTCTCTTGTAATGTTCTAATGATACCGCTTGTAAATTGCATGGTTATGACCTCGAATGAACGAGAATGATTTTGGATAACCCTTTGACAAATCACGAGTAATGCTTTGTAAAGATTATATCATTGTATGAATGTGAACTCTTGAACTTTAATGATGGAGCCCAAATATTCCAAGTAGTCTTCTCTTCCGAATTGCCTTTTGTATCTCCAAGATTTTTTTAATTTTATGTTGCATATAACACCATGGTTGTGATATGAATTTAATAAGAGTCTTTTCCAAGGACGAACTTGTAACGTCGAGTTTCTTTGCTTTTGAATGAAGACATGCCTAAACACCCTCAAATGAACGAGCCTTGCATCTTTCTTACTCCTCACTTCAAAACCATAATTGAAGAAGCTTAAGATTTTTATTTTAATGTATTTTGAAATGAAGTCCCCAAAGCATATTATATCACAAGTAAGCGAATAGACCCGACAAAGAGCTTTGCCTCATAAAGTGTACAAATTCCAATTTGGCAAATAGTATCCCGTTGAATCTTCTTCTCTTGCCTAGAGCTCGCGAACATATGCCTTGAGGTTAAAGGAATAGCTAAACCTCATTTGATGAAGAAAGGACCATTTGAAATACTAACCCGTAAAAGATACGATTTTCTCATATGATAACCTTTTTGTATGATATATTGAAGCATCCTTGAACAAGATCTTAATGGCCATGGATATATCAAAATCTTCAACCATGATCATGGAAATAAATCATCATTCGTGTGGAGGTGATAAGTATAAGACGATGTTCCTCACTGCTTAAGCTTGCAGCCTTTCGAGATAGCCTTGGGATGACTCACAATTGAAGCGGCAAGTATTTGACGAGAACCAAAAATTGTATCACTAAAAGAAGTCCACAGTGTTAGAGAAAAAGCCACACACCAACCCTTATTCCTCGAAATCCATGATTTTATGCCAATTTATTGATTAATGATGCATGATGTGTTAGATGACCTAATGTGAAAAAAATGCAAAAATGCGTAAGCCAGATAAAAGTAAAAGGGTAGGACAAATTTGAGGTATTACAACGGGTACTCGTGTTATCCCCCAGTCTTGGCTTTTTCACTGAGTTTTCTTATTTTTATTTATCCTTTTTTATATATCTTTTGAACATAAAAAGCAAATGATGTATGGATAAAGATATCACAGTTTGGAAAAAAGTTTACCTCTCGAAGCGAAAACTTTGGAACACATACGGATGTCTCTGGGCGCAAAGTGATGATTGGTCAAGCTCCTTTGAACCTTCTTGAAGTTTCTCCCAACCTTACTATGTGCCACAAAGTTCCTGAATCACTCCAACCCAGTCAAGTTGCAAAATACTATTTTTTTTTGCGTTTGGAAGGTGATGATAATAGTATTACAGAAATTGTTCTTATGTTTGAAAAATCTCTATGTGATGTATATGGAGTGTTTGGATAGTTGGTTTAGGGGAAAACTTGCAAGGTTGAATAGTGGGTTGAGGTTTTTTTTCTGTTTCTTAGTTTTTGTTTTGTGAAGGAAAGTAGATGAGCAGAGTTTATAAATAATTTTGTTAGGTTTTTTCCAAATCTTCTTTTTTCTCTTCCCTCCTTTCTCTCCAAAAACCTCTCCTTTGTGTATTGTGAAACAACTTATTTATAGATTAAATTGACTGAAATTTGGGAGGGAAATAGATAAGTTTTTGAACTTTTCGGATACACTGTTTCATTTCTTTTTAGATGCAGCTCTTACATGCTAAGTTTGTGCAAAAATGGGACTGATATGATGTAGATTTTGCAGGGTAGCATTGCAAGTTTTGGAGCAGGTTTTGACAGTTTTCTTGGCATTACTATGCAGGTTTTGGACAGCAAGATATGTAGCATGATGTGGGTCTGATTTTGTGGATAGATTTATGCAGCTTATAATAAATACAAGGCATATTTGTGGACATCATAGTGGCAAAGTTTAAAGATTGGGACAAAGGGAAAAGTTCAAACAAGACAAAGCTTAAGATTTGTAACTTGCAATTTTTTTAACTTAAAAATCCAGCCTTGTTGTTTACTTCAAAACTTGTAACAACTTGAATTATCTTGAATTGTGGTGAAAAAATGTCATGAAATAATGAAATTAACATGTATGAAAAAACTTAGAAAAATCTCTAAATCTTGCAAAGTTTGACTTTTCTAAATGACTTTTGACCTTCTTGATTTCTTGATGATCAAATTTCATATTTTTGAATATCTTGATGAAATGTGATCTTTGAAACTAAAAATTAATCAAAAAGTCAAAGTTTGACTTTTCATTGTACAGTTGAGTTTTTTCATCAGTTGACCAAATTTCATCTATCAATCCACTGATCTTGGGAGATGAATTGAAATATGCGATTAGGTAAAAAAGATGTACTTGAATCCTTGAGATCATTTTTTGAACCAATAAGTCATGTATTAGGTTAAAAGTCAAAGATTGGTCATTCTTAGTCAAAACCCTAATTTTGACCATTTTCCCATTTTGATGATTTAAACAATTTTCTTGGAGAATTATGATACAATCTTGATCAAATGATACATATGACTTCAAAATGTTGATATTGTTCAAAAATCTTAAAATTTGACTGTAGGTTGACCATAATTGAATTTTTTCCAATATAGTTGATTTTAAGGCCATCTGATCAATTGACTGAGCAATTTAGTGATCCAAGACTTGAAACTTGACAGGAGCAATATTGAGGGTCCATAATGATCCATGAAAGTCATTTGAAATATTATAAGTCCAAATTTCTTTATGCAAACTTAAACCCTAATTTGAGGCATCAGTGTTTAGGAGTTGGCTTGATCTAGTCAATACTTGTGCAACCTTGAATCATTAAAGATCTTTGTGGGAAATATCTTGAGAAAAGGGAGGGAAAATTTTTGGGTACAATAGCTTCCCTTGTTCAATCTTCTTAAACTTGAAGAGTTAGATTGGCAGGTCTGCCATTCGTGACTTGAAGGTGGGAGATGATTGAACACTATAGAGTGTCCAGAAATTTGTACTTGATAATGTGTTGGTTGATTGTGTCGGGAATGGGCTTAAAGATTCCATTTGGAGAGGTGATAAAGAATTCTTCAGAGATGGGCTTATAGATGCCATCTAGAGTGACTGTTGGTAGAAATTAGAAGAGGTATCAGAATAAATCTTTGGTTGATTTATACTGAAATTGTAGATGTCTTTTTACTTTTTCTTAACTAGAAGAGATAAATCTAACCAGAAGAGGTATGTTGTTTGGCCACTTAGCAGGGGAAATAATCTTAACCAGAAGAGGTCAGTTGATTGTCTGTCATTAACTGGTAGAGATGAACCTAACTCGAAGAGGTCTATTGAATACCTACCATTAACTTGAAGAAACAATTCTAACCAGAAGAGGTTTGTCTGTTTGCCTATCATTAACTGGAAGAAGTAAGTCCAACCAGAAGAGGTCTTCGCCTGCATGTCTTTAATCTGGAAAAAATAAATCTAACCATAAGAGGTCTCCATTCGCCTATCTTTAATCTGGAAGAAACAAATCTAACCAAAAGAGGTCTTTGTTCGCCTGTCTTTAATCTGGAAGAAATAAATCTAACCAGAAGAGGTCTATTGAATACCTGTCATTAACTGGAAGAAACAATTCTAATGAAAAGAGGTTTATCTGTTTGCCTATCATTAACTTGAAGAAGTAAAACCAACCAAAGGGTTATTCGCCTTTCTTTAATCTGGAAGAAATAAATCTAAGCAGAAGAGGTCTTTGTTCGCCTGTCTTTAATCTGGAAGAAATAAATCCAACCAAAAAAAGGTCTTTGTTCACCTGTCTTTAATCTGGAAGAAATAAATCTAACCAGAAGAGGTCTATTGGATACTTGTCATTAACTGGAAGGAACAATTCTAACTATAAGTGGTTTGTTTTTTTGCCTATCATTAACTGGAAGAAGTAAATCCAACCAGAAGAGGTCTTCGCATGTTTTTAATCTGGAAGAAATAAATCTAACCAGGAGAGGTCTTTGTTTGCATGTCTTTAATCTAGAAGAAATAAATCAAACCACAAGAGGTATTTATTCTCCTGTCTTTAATCTAGAAGAAATAAATCTAACTAGAAGAGGTCTTAACCTGTCTTTAATGTGGAAGAAATAAATCTAACCAAAAGAGGTCTTGTTCGCTTGTCTTTAATCTGGAAGAAATAAATCTAACAAGAAGAGGTATGTATGTTTTCCTATCATTAACTGGAAAAAGAAAATCCAACAAGAAGAGGTCTTCGCCTATCTTTAATCTGAAAGAAATAAATATAACCAGAAGAGGTCTTTGTTCGCCAGTCTTTAACCTGGAAGAAATAAATCTAACAAGAAGAGGTCTTTGTTCTCCTATCTTTAATCTGGAAGAAATAAATCTAACCAGAAGAGGTTTATTGAATAACTGTCATTAGCTGGAAGAAACAATTCTAACCATAATAGGTTTGTACGTTTGCCTATCATTAACTAGAAGAAGTAAATCCAACCAGAAGAGGTCTTCGCCTGTCTTTAATCTGGAATAAATAAATCTAACCAGAAGAGGTCTTTGTTCACCTGTCTTTAATATGGAAGAAATAAATCTAACCAGGAGAGGTCTTTGTTCGCCTGTCTTTAATCTAGAAGAAATAAATCTAACCAGAAGAGGTCTTCGCCTGTCTTTAATCTGGAAGAAATAAATCTAACCAAAAGAGGTCTTTTGTTTTGTTGATTGACTTTTCCTACAAGGAAGAGGATTAGTTGCATGCAGATGTATGTGTGGCATGATTATGTTCACAAAATAAATGAGACTATGCTATATGTATTCGTCATGTATGTGCTATGATGTATGAATATGAAATGTTTATTGACGTGTATCCTTTTCTAGGTAAATAAATCCTTGAAAGAATGGTGGGGAGCTTTGGGAAGTTAAATCCCGGACTACTGTGGGGGATGAAGAGTATGCACATATTTAGACCTTGTTTAGAATGTTTCTGCTAGGGATTCCTACTTATTTGTTTGAGGAGAAATCCGCTGGGGAACATTGATTTTGGCTTTTTGCTTGAGGAAACTTTGTGGGGAGTGTTGATTTCTGCTTGGGGAAATGAGTTCATGAGTTGTCCATTACTCTACTGGAGAATTATATTAGACTGGGGAGAGTTAAAGTTAGTTGTTATCTGGTTGAAATCCAGGCTTCGCATCAACTTTCGACTTGCTAGGGATAATAAAGTTAACTGTTATCTGGTTGTATTCCAGGCTTCACAGCAACTTACTGGGGAAGATTGAGTTAACTGTTATCTGGTCAGATTCCAGGCTTCGCAACAACTTTCGGGGATAACAACGACTCTGTTGGGGATTATAGGTTTTGTTCATTAATTTGTAATAATCTTAGAGAAAGACTTGTATTGGGGAATTTGTAGTTTGTTGGGGGAAATAAGCCCTGTTGAGGAGAATATTTTGAAGACCTTAATGCAGATATGAATTCTTTTGGGGAGAACTTCGTAAGGTTTCCTTTTCAGTTAAGACCAACTCAATTGGGGAGAGAGTTTTTTAGGAAATTACACCTAGTGGGGATAATATTATTGAAACAACTTTGTGGAGATATCCCAAATCCTTATTTCATACATTTGTTAATAGTTAATCATGTTCATATGCATATGTTCATTCAATTTTAGTCGTTGGACATTTTTGACCTCAAAGTAGAAAAAACAGAAAGTTTGTACTTCAAAGTATATTTGTATTGATAATTTGCCTATAAATAGACGTTTTTTGTATAAGGAGACAAAAATCCTAGTAAGAGGAAATCGTCGAAAGAATGCAAGGAATACAAAGTGAAAACAAATAATAATATCCATGTGGAAGTAATATCATTGGGTTCCAACTCCCTATTGCCCCTATGTCTTCGAACATCATCCCTTGTTGTTGAAAGAAGTCGATTGAATTGATATTGTATCTTTTGAATTCGGACCTTGGTAATAACGATGGCTGCAGAGATCCAACAAGACATAGTCTTATGCTTTAATCCCTAACTTTTTCCTGGACCGCCCTTTTGGGTTTTCAGTCCACCATGATACTCGTTTTTGCCCAAGCTGCCCTTTCGGGTTTTCGACTTGCCGGTGTACAATTTTTGTATATATCTCACTTTTGCCTGAACTCTTTTGGTTCATCGAGATGCCTTTATTTTTTCCTAGATATGTCAACCTAACAGGTCATTCTTTATGCATAGTATTTTTTGACTATGTCCACGTTCATAGGATGCGGGAAATCTTCACCGTCCATAGTTGTTAGCATCATGGCACCGCCAGAGAATACTTTCTTAAAAACAAATGGCCCTTCATAAGTGGGAGTTCATTTGGCCTTGGGATCGCCTTGTGGCAAAATAATGTGCTTTATTACCAAGTCACCAGGTAGATACACTCGAGGATTGATCTTCTTGTTGAAAGCTTTGATCATATGATTTTGATACATTTGACCATGACAAACAACAACCAGTCTCTTCTCGTCGATCAATTTCAATTGATCCAATATAGTCTGAATCCATTCGTCTTCTCCTAAGTTTGCTTCTTTCATAATCCTTAGAGAAGGAATTTGAACTTCGACAGGCAGGACAACTTTCATGCCATAGACTAAAGAAAATGAGGTTGCCCCAATTGAAGTTTGTGCCGACGTGCGGTAGCCGTGGAGAGAAAATGGTAACATCTCATGCCAATATTTGTAGGTCACCACCATCTTTTGCATAATCTTATTTATGTTTTTATTGGTGGCTTCCACTGCGCCATTCATCTTAGGTCTGTATGGGGAAGAATTGTGATGCTTGATCTTGAACTGCGTACATAGTTCAGTAATCATAGCATTGTTGAGATTGGTTATGTTGTCGGTGATGATCCTCTCAGGGATACCGTATCAGCAGATGAGGTTATTCTTGATAAACTGGGCTACAATGTTCTTAGTGACTGAGGCAAACGAAGCATCTTCAACCCATTTGGCGAAGTAATCAATAGCAACAAGGATGAAACGATTTCCATTGGAGGCAGTGGGCTTGATCTCTCCATTCATGTCAATGACCCATATTGCAAATGGCCATGGAGCAGTCATAACATTTAAAGCTATTGGAGGCACGTGAACTTTGTCGGCATAGATTAGACACTTATGGAAAGTCCTTGAGTGGTGGTGACAATCAGTTTCCATAGTCGACCAATAGTAACCAGCCCTTAAATATTTCTTGGCCATAGTGTGCCCACTAGAGTGGGTTCCAAAGATGCCTACATGCATGTCTTCCATGATTTTCTCTGCTTCTTTCTTGTCCATGCAACAGAGCAGAGTAGAATCATAACTGCGCTTGTACAGGATTCCATTGCTTAGGAAGAATTTGGCTGAAAATCTTCGTAGGAATTTCTTATCATTGATGGAATCTCCTTCATGATACTCCTGTGCTTCAAGATATCTCCTTACTTCATGGTACCATGGCTTCTCTTCATCAGTGTCAAGCTCATAACAGTGTGCAGGTTCGTCAAATCTTTCAATTGTAATTTTGGGAGCTTCATTGTCCCAATTGACCTTGAACATGGATGACATTGTTGCTAAAGCATCTGCCAACTGATTTTATTCTCTCGGGAAGTGTTCAAAAGTAACCTCCTCAAAGTGTGGTATCAGGGTTAACACAAGCTCTTTGTAAGGAATTAGGTTAGGATGCTTGGTATCCCATTCTCCTTTGACTTGACTGATTACTAGAGCAAAATATCCATACACGTTTAAGAACTTGATCCTTAGGTCAATAGTAGCCTTTAGACCCAAAATGCATGCCTCATATTCGGCCATGTTGTTCGTACAGTTGAAGCATAGTCTGGAAGTGAAAGGCGTATGGCCTACTTCGAGGGAAATGATTACAGCACCAATTACATTACCCAAAGCGTTAGAAGCTCCATCAAAAACCATAGTCCTTCGGGATCCTTGTTCAGGTCTATCATACGGTCTAGGCTTTTCACAATCAGTTACTAGCATGATATTCTCATCCAAGAATTCAAAGTTCATGGACTGGTAATCACCAACAACTTGATGAGCCAAATGATCTGCCAATACACTTCCCTTGATGGCCTTTTGTGTAGTGTACTGGATGTCGTATTCAGTCAAAATCATTTTCCATCTAGCTATTCATCCGGAGAGAGTTGGCTTCTCAAAGATATACTTGATAGGATCCATCTTAGAAATCAATAGAGTGGTGTGAGTCAACATATGATGTCTTAGCCGGCGAGCAGCCCATGCCAAAGCGTAACAAGTTTTCTCAAGTAGTGAGTATATGGTTTCACAGTCGGTAAACATTTTGCTAACATAGTATATTGCATGCTCTTTTCGGCCATACTTGTCATGTTGGCCCAACACACACCCCATTGAATTCTCTAATACAGTCAAGTACATAAACAGAGGTCTTCCTTCAACTGGAGGCATCATAATGGGAGGTTCTTGTTATTATTCCTTGATCTTGTCAAAGGCTTCTTGGAACTCGTCGTTCCATCTGAATACTTGATCTTTCTTTAAGAGTTTGAAGATTGGATCACAAGTAGCACTTGGGTGAGATATGAATCATGCAATGTAGTTAAGTCGACCCAAGAAACCTCTAACTTCCTTCTCAGAGTGGGGAGCTGGCATTTTTTGTATGGGTTTAACCTTCCCAGGATAAACTTTAATGCCTTGGCTACTGACGATAAAATCTAAGAGTTTTCTAGATCATACTCCGAAAGTGCACTTGTTAGTATTCAACATTAATTTGTACTTCTTCAACCTCTTAAACAGCTTGTGTAAGTGATCAAGTTGCTCTTCTTCCGTATGTGACCTTTCAGTCATATCATCCATATAGACCTCTATTTCATGATGGATCATATCATGATATAAGGCTACCATAGCTCGTTGATATGTTTCCCCTGCATTTTTCAAGCCAAACGGCATGACCTTGTAACAAAAGGTGCCCCATTGTGTAACAAAGGTGGTCTTCTCCATATCCTCCAGAGCCATCTTGATTTGATTGTAGCCAGAGAAGCCATCCATTAAAGGGAAGACTTTATATGGAGTTGTGTTGTCTACCAAGACGTCAATATGTGGTAGAGGGAAATCATCTTTGGGGTTTTCCATATTCAAGTCCCTATAGTCTACACATATACGAACCTTCCCATATTTCTTCGGCACGGGGACCATGTTCTCTAACCATTGAGGATATGATGTTACAGCCAGGAAACCTGCATTGAATTGCTTCATTACCTCAGCTTTTATCTTTTCAGACATGTCTGGCCACATACGACGCACTTTTTGCTTGACTTGAGGACAATCTTCCTTTGTTGGTAGACGATGAACCATAATATCAGTATCCAGCCCCGAAATATCTTCATACGACCAATCAAACACTTCCACATAGTCATGTATCATCTGGACCAATATTCCTTTGATACCGTCTTCCAATTTGGCTCCGATCTTGACCTCTTTCTTGTTTGTCTCAGTACCTAGGTTGATTACTTCAACTGGCTCCCCTTGAGGTTGATTGGATTTCACCTCTTGCATTAGAAGTCTGGCTAGTTCCCCTGGTATTTCATAATCTTCTCTATCTTCGTCTTCGTCTTGGTTGATTGGATGTTCAAAGTCATAGCTAGAAATAGAAGAGTCATTGGCAATGAGATCCGGAGTGGATGAGGATCTACAAATGTATGTGTGTGTGTGTGTGTGCATGTAAGATACATGGATATTTTGAAATGCAATAAGAAAAAGAAAGACAATGAGCTTAAAATTTGAATGCAAAGAGTCCAATGTTTTTCATTAAATGATCATATGGCAGATGAAAATGAATAAACCCTTAACAAATGGACCATAGTGCCTTGAGCAAGGCACATAGCTTAAAGTCATTGTTTGAATTAAATTACAGACAAAGTTCTTGAATAGATAAAAATTGTGAATGGTAATTAATCCTCGTTGAAGGATATGGGAATGAAATCCTTGGCATGCTGTTGTCGAGTCCTTCAGCGGTAGTCGGGTAAATCCATTTGTCAAAGTCACTGTCATCCTCAGAGTCTTAAATAGCAGTCACTTTGTAATCATTGATGCGAAGAGGTGGTTTTCCTATGCGAGCACGTCTGACCTCCTTTTGAGCTTTTACAGTGAAGCCTAAACCAAACTTGTCTAAAGGAATGTCAGGGAGTTGTCCCCAATTTGTACTACTTCCATCTTCAATCACGGAACGAGCGTCTTTGAGGGAAACCATCCTTGGCACATCTTGAGCAGATTTTGGAATGTCAAGAGAAACTTTGGCGGCAAAAACCATGGGAGATACCACTTCGAAGGCTTGGCATGGAATTTCTATGAACTCACCATCCATCTCGACATACTTAAATGAATTCACGTGGCTAACCATGAATTCTTCTTCACCACAAATAGTAACAATCTTTTCTTTGACTGGATATTTCAATTTTTTATACAAAGTGTAAGTCACTTCTCCTGCCCCATGTATCCAGGGGGGAGTCCAAGTGGTCGGATCCAGACTTCAATTTGAATTTGAGGTGTACCGTTATATGGTCGTATCCAGGCTTCGGTGATTTGAAGAAATTAAGTTGTTATTTGGTCGGGTCCAGGACTCAACTTGAATCTGAGGTATACTACTATCTGGTTGAATCTAGCCTTCATAGTAACTGACAAAGTAAACTACTATCTGGTAAGATTCCAGGCTTCGCAACACTTTATATTGTTATCTAGTCAAAATCCATGCTTCATAGTGTCTTAAATTGTTGATTAACTATCATCCGATCAGGTTCTGGGCTTCATAGTAACTGACAGGGTAAAATGTTATCTAGTCGGATTCCAGGCTTCGCAGCGCTCGATATTGTTATCTGGTCGAAATCCAGGCTTCTTAGTGTCTTTGAAGAAGTGAACTACTATCTGGTCAGTTTTTTCAATTGGGACGAAAATCAGATAGATCTTAGTGTCGGTGTGACTGAAATAGAGAAGGTCTTTAATTAACTTTGGCTAGAGTTGAAATCAGAAGAATCTTAGCGTCGATTCAACTGGACCAGACAAAAGTCTTGGAATATCTTCAACTGGAAAATAAATCGGAGAGATCTTAGTGTCGATCTGACTGAACCAGAGAAGGTCTTGGGAGGACATATTTCTGGGGAAATTGTTGAAATTGCCTTTCATCCTGACGTAGCCTTTGAGAAGACTATCAGGTCACATAAGTAGAGATGTTTGTTGATTTGATCCTTTCCTGAAAAAGGTACAGAGTTAGTCATATGCAATGTCATGATGTATGAAATGCATCATCATGATGTTCTCAAAATAAATGAGATTATGTTGTATGTTATGTATATGCATATGCCATGATGTATCAATATGGGATGTTATTGAGATGTTTCCCAATCTAGGAAAATAAATCCCGGATTACTGCTGGAGAGTATTGCGAAGCTGAATCCTTCATTTCCGCTAGGGATGATGAATAAAGATGATTCGCTGGGGATTTCCTCTTTCTGTTTGAGGATAACCTGCTGGGGAATGATTCTGCTTGAGAATAACTCTCTAGAGAGAGGATATTCTATTGGGAGATTTTGTCGATGTAGAGACATAAACTCTATTGGGGAATGAGCTTCCGCAGTTTGAGAAATAAGCTCTTCACGGGAGAAGGTTTTAGAACTGTTTGAACTGGGCTGGGGAAAATAGACTTCAGTTGGAGAAGGTAATCCCTGCTTGGGGAATAAGAGCCAAAACTATGGTTGTTTCTGCTCTGTGGGGAACATAGATGTCACGGGCTCGTATGCAATGGTGACTCCATCTCAAACTGTCTCTGCCCCTATACCTATTGGAAGGAATAACTGTCGGGACTATAAATCGGTTTTTTGGACTTTGCCCCCGTTTCTTAAAGTCGTTAGTAACTGTCTTTTTGTTTTATGCATGTATTTGTGAACGGTAATCTTATTCAAATTCATATGTCAAGAATAAGTCATTGGACATTTTTTCAAAACAAAATAGAAAAAGAAAAAACAAACAGTTTTGTACTTTCAAAGAATGGTTTGTATTGATTTTTGAAGTTTGCCTATAACAGACGTTTTGTACAAAGAGGTTGATGTTCTAGTAGGAGAACGTCGTCGTAAGAAGTGAAAACTATACAAAATAGTGTACAAAGAGAAGAAAAGAGCTATATGAAACAATCCCATCAAGTTTCAATTCTGCTATTGCCCTCATCTCCTTCGAGTGTCTCATCACTTTGCTGCTTGTCTAAAGCTGACTGGATTGGTCGGTACCATTTGAATCTTGGTAGTTGATACTGAAGTCCGATTGCATGGTGATCCAATGGGACATATTGACACTCTTCAAATCCCTAACTTTTCCTGGACCATCCTTTCGAGTTTTCAGTCCACCGGGATACCCTTTTTGCCCAAGCCGCCTATTCAGGTTTTCGACTTACCGGGTGTACAGATTGTTTTTGTATTTATCCCTAATTTTTGCCTGAACCCTTTTGGTTCATCGGGATGCCCTTATTTTTGCCTAGGCCAGTCAACCTAGCGAGTCTTTATTCATGTGTAGTATCCTTTCACTATTTCCGTATTAACAGGGTGAGGAAAGTCGTCACCATCCATGGTGGTCAAAATCATGGCTCCACCGGAAAATATTCTCTTGATCACAAATGGACCTTCCTATGTTGGAGTCCATTTTCCCCTAGGATCAACTTGTGGCAGTACGATGTGCTTCATTACCAGACCACCCACTTGATATACTTGACGCCTGACCTTTTTGTTGAAAGCCTTGATCATCCGTTTTTGATACATTTGACCATGACAAACAATAGTAAGCCTTTTCTCATCAATCAGATTTATTTGATCAAGTTGAGTCTGGATCCAATCGTCTTCGTTCAAGCCTGCATCTCTCATGATCCTCAGAGAAGGGATCTGGACCTCAATAGGCAGGACAACCTCCATGCCATATACCAGAGAATAGGGTGTTGCCCCTGTCGACGTGCGTGCTGAGGTGCGGTAGCCATTAAGAGAAAATGGTAACATCTCATGCCAGTCTTTGTATGTCACCATCATCTTCTGTATGATTTTCTTGATATTCTTGTTAGTAGCCTCCACAGTGCCACTCATCTTCGGCCGGTAAGGGGAAGAATTATGATGCTGGATCTTGAATTGCTTACAGAGTTCGGTGATCATTGTATTATTGATATTTGTACCATTGTCAGTAACGATTATCTCTGGCACACCATACCGACAAATCAGGTTGTGCTTGATAAACCGCGCCATAAAATTCTTGGTAACAGAAGCAAAAGAGGCAGCCTCAACCCACTTCGTGAAGTAATCAATGGCCACTAAGATGAAGCGATTCACATTGGAAGCGGTGGGCCTAATTTCTCCGATCATGTCAATGCCCCACATTGGAAAGGGCCATGGAGCCGTCAAGGCGTTCAAAGGAACCGGAGGTACATGCACCTTATCAGCATAGATCTGGCATTTGTGACAAGTTCTTGAATGTTGATAACAGTTTGCTTCCATAGTGGACTAGTAGTATCCTGCCCGTAGGAACTTTTTAGCGATGGTGTGTCCACTAGAGTGGGTTCCGAAGGTACCTTCGTGTAAATCATTCATAATCCTCTCTGCTT
Organism: Vicia faba; assembly: GCA_948472305.1. NCBI lineage: Eukaryota > Viridiplantae > Streptophyta > Magnoliopsida > Fabales > Fabaceae > Vicia > Vicia faba. The sequence goes on from OX451738.1 coordinate 1,600,926,158, forward strand.
CATTCTTATCTACGCACATAAAGTAGAGTCATGATTGCACTTATAGAGGATTCCATTACAAAGGAAGAACTTTGCGGTGAACCTCCTCAGGAACTTCTTATCATTGACAGATGCCCCCTCGGGATACTCTTGAGCCTTAAGATACCTTTTCACTTCGTGGAACCAAGGTTTGTCTGCTACCTCTTCAGTGTCAATCCCATAGTAGTATGCTGGTTCATCCAACCTCTCAATAGTGATCCGAGGAGCTTCATTGTCCCACTTGACTTTGAACATAGATGACATAGTAGCTAGCGCGTCTGCTAACTGATTCTCTTCTCGTGGGAAATGTTCAAAGGTGACCTCTTTAAAGTGTGGAAGCAATGTCAGCACATGTTCTTCGTAAGGGATAAGATTCAGGTGCTTTGTGTCCCACTCGCCTTTGATCTGGATGATTACCAAGGCTGAATCTCCGAAAATGCTCAAGAACTTGATCCTCAGGTCAATAGTGGCTTTGAGACCCATGATGCTTGCTTCATACTACGCCATATTATTGGTACAATTAAAACATAATTTGGCGGTAAGAGGAGTATGACAGCCCTCAGGCGATATGATTACAGCACCGATGCCATTTCCGAGTTCATTAGAGGCTCCGTAAAAAACCATAGTCCATCGGGATCCTTCCTCGGGTCCTTCATCCGGTCCAGGTTCTTCACAGTCAGTCACTAACATAATATTCTCATCCAGAAACTCAAAATTCATGGACTGGTAGTCATCCAAAGCTTACTGAGCCAAATGATCGGCTAGTACACTTAGTTCCCTTGATTGCTTTATGCGTTGTGTCTTGGATATCATATTCGGTCAATATCATTTTCCATCTGGCTATTCTTCCGGAGAGAGAAGGCTTTTCAAAGATGTACTTATTCGGATCCATCTTAGATATCGACAAAGTGGTGTGGGTCAACATATACTGTCTCAGTCGGCGAGCAACCCATGCCAAAGCACTGCAAGTTTTCTCGAGCCGTGAGTATCTTGTTTCACAATTGGTAAACTTTTTGCTAAGGTAGTATATTGCATTCTCTTTTCGACCAGACTCGTCTTACTTCCCCAACACACACCCCATTGAATTATCTAACACTGTTAAGTACATTATCAAAGGTCTTCCTTCAATCTGAGCCATCAAAATTGGAGGCTCTTGAAGGTATTCTTTGATTCTTTCGAAAGTAGTCTGGCATTCATCATTCCACTTTACTACTTGATCTTTATTCAAGAACTTGAAGATTGGCTCATAAGTAGCAGTTAAATGGGAAATGAACCTGGCAATGTAATTTAGGCGTCTGAAGAATCCTCTGACCTCCTTCTAAGTGCGAGGAGCCGGCATCTCTTGTACAGCCTTCACTTTTGAAGGGTCTACCTTAATACCTTTGCCACTGACAATGAAACCTAGGAGTTTACCAGACCTTACCCCGAAGGTGCACTTGTTCAGATTCAACCTCAGTTTGTACGTCTTCAACCTATCAAACAACTTTTGTAGATGATCAAGGTGCTCTTCCTCGGTTTGAGACCTGGCTATCATGTCATCAACATAGTCCTCTATTTCAAGGTTAATCATGTCATGGAACAAGACTGTCATCGCTCACTAATAGGTTGCCCCAACATTCTTCAACCCAAACGGCATCACTTTGTAAAAGAAAGTACCCAATTGTGTGACAAAGGTTGTCTTCTCCATGTCTTCAGGTGCCATCTTAATCTGATTGTCACCAGAGAAACCATCCATGAAGGAAAAGACCTTGTGTTGCATGGGTTGTCAACTAGAATATCAATGTGGGGAAGCGGAAAGTCATCCTTGGGGCTTACCCTGTTCAAATATCGGTAATCCACACACATATATACCTTTCTGTCCTTTTTAGGCATCGGGACCATGTTAGCAAACCATTGGGGATAAGAAGTGACAGCTAGAAATCCATCGTTACATTGTTTCATAACCTATGCTTTGATCTTCTCTGACATTTCAGGGCGCATACGGCGGACTTTCTTCTTTACTGGAGGGAAATCTTCTTTAGTTGGCAGATGATGAACCACAATATCTATGTCTAGTCCTGGAATTTCTTCATACGACCAGGCGAATATCTCGAAATAATCATGCAACATCTGTATCAATCGCTGTTTGACACGAAGCTCCAAATTTTCACCTATCTTAACCTCTTTTTTGTTCTCTTCTGTGTCCAAATTCACCGTCTCAACTGGCTCTTCATTAGGCTATATAGCCCTTTCTTCTTGCTGTAACAGTCTGGCAAGTTCTCCGGGTACCTCACAATCTTCCTCGCCTTCATCCTCGGTTTGGTTGATCGGATTATCAAAGTCATAACCGGCAATAGCAGAATTGGTATCAATGGAATCCATAGTGGATATGGGTCTGCAGTTTGATACGTGGGTGTGTGTAAGAGCATAGTTGTATAGGAAAAGTAAAAGAAAAGAAAAACAGAGAGTGAAAAATTTATATGCATAAACGTCTGATGCTTTATTAATGCCATATGAAATAGAATTATGATAGCCCTCACAAATAAACCATTGTGCTCTGGGTAAGACACATGGCTGTAAAGTTTATAATTTTTATTACATATCCAAAAAATAAAAAGACAATTACTTCTGAATAAAAGTAATCGGTACAAAGTCTCTTTCTGTCCAGTTACTGAGTCCACCATTGGTAGTAGGGAAGATCCAGTTGTCTATGTCATCGTCACCATCACTTTCTTCTACGGTTTTGACCCCATGGTTGCTGATACAGAGGGGAGGTCCTCCATAACGAGCGCGGCAAATAGCCCTTTGATCCCTTGAAGAGAAACCTAAGCCAAACTTGTCAGACTTGTATGGTATGTCAGGGAGCTGACGCCCGATGGTAGACCCACCTCCTTCAATAACTGCTTTTGCATCCTTGAGAGAAGTCATCTTCAAGGGAGGTCCGGTGATCCTTGGCAGATTGGTGACAGCTTCAATTGCAGCCATAGTCTGGGGTACCTCTTCGAAATTATAACAAAGAGTCTCGATGAACTCGCCGTCCATTTCTACATACCTGAAGGAGTTCATATGACTGACCATGTATTCTTCTTCACCGTGTACCATGACAATATTTCCTTTTACTTGATACTTCATCATCTAATGCAGAGTAGATGTGACAACTCCCGCCCCATGAATCTAAGGGCGACCCAATAAACAAGAATAAGATGGTCTGATATCCATCACGTATAAGGTAGAGTCAAAGGTATGAGAACCAATTTTGATGGGGATGTCCACCTCCCCGTGCACCATTCTCTTTGAACCATCGAAAGCCCTCACCACTATGTTGTTGGGCTTTCAGTTCAAACCTTCATAGTCTAGCCTATCCATAGCCTTCTTAGGCAGCACATTCAATAATGAACAAGTATCTACCAGTACATGGGCAGAGTAGTGCCCCGGCACTCGACATAAACATGTAGCGTGTCATTGTGTTTTCTCCCTCTGGGTGTCAGATCAGCATCAGAAAAACCCAAACCATTGCCAGCCGTGAAACTAGCCACACAATCTTTAAATTGGTCCGCAGAGGTTTCCTGTGGCACATGGGCCGTCTTAAGGAACTTCACCAAAGCCTTTGCATGGGCTTCAGAGCACAACAGTAAGGCTAGCATAGAAATTTTTGAAGGGGTCTGCCCCAGCTGCTCGACCACATTGTAATCGCTTTTCTTGATAATCTTTAAAATTTCTTCCATTTCCTTTTTGGAAGCCTCCGGGATAGATATTGATTGTGCCTTCGTCCGGACAGGCTCAACCAATATGTCTTTGCCCCGAGCCTCGATCAACTCGGTGATAAGGGTGTTAGTAGAGGTACACACAGGAACTGTAGTAGTAGTATCAACAGGAACAAAAGCAGGAATAATCACAGGACCAATAACATCTTTTAGAGGAGAAATCTCAGGGGAGAACACTCTTCCACTTCTGGTTATTTTGTTGGTTCCCACAATGTTGCCAATGTCGGGGTCAGCCCTCTCAGAAACCTGGTCTTCATCAGCCAACCAATCTTGCTTGACACTATGGTAGTAGACGTCACCCCCGTAGTTCCAAGGAACGGTTTTGTCTGAGGAGTATGGGATTGACCCTAGCATAGTAATTATTAGTGGAGTCACCTTCGGAACAGATGTAATCCTGACAGGTCTTTTGGTGGAGACCCTGGGAGGATTGGCGGAAATAGTTATTATTGAAACATCCTTGTAGGAAGTGGTCGGAATGGGAGTCTTTTCAAAAAAAATCTCTTTGTCATCAATCAGGCGTTGGACGCCTGCCTTCAATAAATGACAACTAGTCGGTAGAGATAAACGGAGGTGGCAACCTTCGCCACAGTCCGTAAATAAACCGGCCTTTAACATCCCCTCATTATCACCCTAATGCCTGTTGCGCATATCACTCTGATAGTCCTGGTCACGATACTAATAACTGTTTGGCCTTGAAGAACAAAATACAAGACCTCATTGAAGCAAAAGAAATTGAGTTTGATGCGCCAGAGAAGCCAAATGTCATTTCCGCTCCTATGCCCAGACATGGTCATAATACCAATGTCATTGAAGAAGATTTGTTTGTTACCTCAGTTGACGAACTCATGACCCCACTTCCAACCATTAAGATAAACTTGTTGAAAGTCGGTGTGTTCTCGGGCTAAAATAAAGTTTTCCATCTCTGCTTGTCGTCATTAACTGATTGCCCTTTGATGAAAACAGGCATTCAACGCTTGATAGATAACAAACAGATTTTGTTTGAAAGTACTCTTGTTTCACCTATTCCTGTTGAAGATGTTTCAATTATTACCATTTCCTCCAATTCTTCCAGAGTCTCCACCAAAAGACCCGTTAGAATTACATCGGTTCCAAAAGCAACTCCTTTAATAATCACAATGCTTGGGCTAGTCCCATATGAATCAGACAAGACTGTGCCGTGGAATTATGGAGGGGACATTTACTACCATGGCATCAAACAAGACTGGCCAACCGCCAAAGAGATAAACTCTGAAGAAGAAGATTCCGACATTAGCAATATTGTCGGAACTAGTAAAATTACCCGAAGCGGTAGGATCTTTTCTCCATAAATTGCTCCCCTAAAGGCAGTTTCTGGACCCGTGGTTGTTTCAAAGGTTACTTCCATACCCATAATCATATCTGCAAATGCTCCTATTGACAAAGCCGTTACAACCCCTGTTGTCATTCCTACCAACACTCCTACTGCTGAAACTCGAGGAAAGGGTATTCAAGTGGAGCTTGTCCGGACAAAGGCTCAATCATTGACTATCCCCGAGACATCTAAGTAAGAAATGGAGGAGATCCTAAAAATTATAAAGAGGAGCGACTATGATGTAGTTGAACAATTGGGGCAAACTCCCTCCAAGATCTCCATGCTGGCATTACTACTGTGTTCCGAGGCACATGCGAAAGCCTTGGTGAAGTTCCTAAAAATAGTCCATGTGCCTCAAGAAACGTCTGCTGATTAATTCCAAGACTGCATGGCCAGGTTGACAGCGGATAACGGCCTAGGCTTCTCGGATGTTGATCTGACACTGAAGGGAAGAAAGCACAATGAGGCATTACATATCTCTGTAGAATATAGGGGTAAAACTCTGGCCCATGTCTTGGTGGACACTGGCTCATCCTTGAATGTTTTACCAAAAAAAGCTCTTGACAGACTTGACTGCGAGGGGCTAACGTTAAAGCCAAGAAACATAGTAGTAAAAGCATTTGATGGCTCGAAGAGGATGGTACACGGGGAAATAGATATCCCCATAAAGGTTGGAACACAAACTTTCAATTCAACCTTTTATGTAATGGACATCCGCCCTTCACACTCTTGCTTGCTTGGCCGCCTGTTGTACCCTAAAATTTGCCCTCTCATTTTATCAACATTTCTCATCACAAGGCTCTTGGAACTCAAGATCAAGCTAGGGTTTGCTCTGCTCAAGACATCTCCTTGCACTGATGACCAAAACTAGGGTTTGAGTTTGCACAAGGATTTTTGGACCTTCAATTCTCAAATTGAATTTCATACTTCATATTGGACTCATAAGTTTGTCCATACCAAATTTCAAGCCTTGAATCAAATTTTTGCCCAGTCAATTGGACAGTTGACCTAAAAATCAGTTGTATTGGGGAAAAGGTCAACTGTGGCCAATTTACAGTCAAACCTTATGAATTTTGACCCACATCAACATTATGAACTCATATGAACCATTTGATCAAGTTTGGACCACAATTCCACAAGAAATTTGATCAGATCACCAAAAGGGCAAATGGTCATTTTTAGGGTTTTGACTGTACAAATGCAATTTCTGACTTTTTGACCTAGCCAATATCAAATTAGGTTCAACCATGGACTCAAGGTATCAATGACATCATCTTGACTTATTCAACAAGTTCAAAAGATCTCAAATGCATGGGATTGACAGATGAATTTTTCAGTCAACTGATCAAAATTTGACTGTATACTGAAAAGTGAAACTTTGACTTTTTGGTCAAAATCAAGTGCCAAGGGTCATTTTTCATCAAGATGTGTCAAATTATGAAAATTGTTCATCAAGAAACCCAAAATTGCAAATTAGGGTTTAAAGTTGAAAATTTTCATAACTTGGAAAATTTCTAAGTTATGAAATTCTCTTAATTTTTCCTAACTTTGACCCACATTTTCACCATGATGCAAATGGATTCAAACAAAACCTCTAACATGCAAATTGTAGTCCTCCACAAAGTCTACAACTTTGATTCACAAAGTTTTCTCAAAAGAAGCTTGGATCTCAAGTTATGATTTTTGGAACAAGGGTCCCTAAAACTTTTAACTTAGTGAAATTTTGCCCTAGTTTAGGCAGGATTTTGACCTATCTTCTTGGCCATTTTTCACATAGTTCCACTTGGAATCTCAAGTTTCATTTCAAAGATGGATTATAGAGCATGTTGCAAGATTTCCAAATTTTCCAATAACTCCTCAAACACATTTGTGGTTAGGGAGAATCGAAGGCTTGAAGTTGGCAAAAACTCACTTTTCATCCATGGCATATTCATGTTCATACAAGTTGCATTTCAAACCAGCATGCCTTACACTAGTTTTCAGGCCTCTAAACCACTTCACACTCCATAATTAAATGCAAATCCATCAGTCTAAGCATTTGTTTTAGCCATTTGGACATTATACACAAGATTAAGCCCTAAGTAGAAAAAAACACATTTCCATTTTTGCCATAATGTGCTTTATGTCAAACCACTATCCCTTGAGAATTGGTCCATATCTCAGAGGGAAAATCAAATCCAAAAGTTGGAGGGACCAAGAGCAAATTATGCAAGCATATTTGATAGCCTGTACAGGCCTATAACTTCACTTCCACATTCTTACTTCAAAAACAAGAAACTTGTCAAAAACTTGAGAACTTGAAAACCAGCCTATACCAACTTATGAAAACAGTTTGAACATCTTTCTCACACTTCTTTGAGCTAGAAACACGATTTCTTGAGCCTTTAAACACCCCATAGCCAGAAATAACATTCCTTTGGCAAAACAGGGCAAGTTCTGCAACCTGAGTTCCATAGCTCATTTGGCTCGTGCGTTTTGCCCCAAGTTGATTCAAACACCTCCCATTCAACTCACCCAAGCTATCCCACACCTCAAACACCAACTGTAACTCCATTTACAGTGTTCACCATTTTCATTTTGAGCTTGTGTAGGTTGAGTTCTATAGGCTGATTCAAGGATATTCAAGGCAAGCTAGCTATTGGAGAAGGTCAAGTGAAGTTCAAGCAAGCTACCAGACATCTCAAGCCTTGTTTAAAAGCACTACATTGCCCTGCACGAATCCAACTGAAACAGGTTTTTCTCCACTTTCTATTTCTCTATTTAGGAACATTTAGCCTTAGGTTTGTGAATAAAAAATGTAGTGTTCATTGTCATGAAGCTGTACATATGCTCAGTTTTTATTTATATTAAGTGTGCTAGGAGAATTTCATCCATGAACATGCTGAAAAAACTAGGTCAGATTTTAGGTCCAGAGAAATTCTCTCTGGTCTTTGAGAGTTAGGACAAGTTGTTTATATGGTTGGAATCGTCTTGAAACTCTCTACAAGTTTGATGTTGTGTGTTTTTGCAATAGAGCTCGTATACAGGATCTGGTAGTTTGTATAGGGACGCGCGCGTATTTTCAAATGTTGGAGGTTGAAGATGAAGTGGTGGGCTGGGCTTGGCCTGGCTACTTTTGACACCCCCTCTTTTCCTTTTTGCACCCCCCTGGCCCAATTTCTTGTATTTTTATATTTTTGCATTTTTGTTTTCATTTCTGATTTTGTTTATTTATTTCCAAATATAAAAAATGCTCAAAAATATTTTCATAAATTTTTTTCATTTATTTGGAATTTTATTTTAATTTTTCTAACATGAAAAAGTATTTAAATACTTTTATATTATTTATTAAGACTTGAAAAATATAGTTAATTTATACTTTAATTTTTGTTCTTTATTTTTATTCATACTAAAAATATTTTCCTAAATATATTTTATTTTTGTACATATTTTATTTTATATTGTATAAATTTAATTTGATTAATATACATATATAAATATATACTTTTTATTTTATTAAATACTCTAGAATAAAAAATACAAAATATTACATTTTTACTTTTATTTTTATTTATACTAAAAAATACTTTTTTCTAAGTATATTTTATTTTTACATATATTAATATATTTTATTTTATATAAATAATATAATGTGTTTATTTTCTTAAAGAAATTAGGGTTTTACCCTTAAACAAATAAAATAAATCTTTTGTTTATTCCTTTATTTTTTACATTAAATATTTTACATACATCAATGAACAAAAACCCCTTTTTTGTATATTTCATATTATTTGATATATTTGTCTTTTTTTGTTTATTTAAATATTATCCATTTATTATTCATGCAATTAAATTCAATTTGGATGTAATAGTAAACTAGGGTTTATATTTCTTGTCAAATACCCTCCATTCAAAGATTGTACCCCCATCCCTATAATCATGTTGTAATAGCTTAGAATTTTAATTCTCGCACTTTACGCTTTCAATTATGACATGATTAGAGAATTAGGGTTTGTATGCAAAAATCCAAATCAACCAATAGTTTGACCTAATCAAAGACAAAAATGCATGAAAATCAAACACAATGCACACTTGCATCCCTAGGGTTATAATCCACTTGTTGCCTTCAAAAATGGGCCATGTTATGCATGTTGGGTACTTTAGCAAAACAAAAAAACAAAACAAAAGATCAAAGTCCCTCGATGACGCTATCTTGGTTGCCTAAACAAAAATGATCAAGTCCCTTAAAAAATTGCCAAAGATACTTGACACAATTGTTATCATGGTCCATATGATGACCCGCGCCTGTCTCGTTTAACATCCTAACACAAGGTTGTTCACCAAACACAATGGTGAAACAACACTGTCAAAAGGGTTAAAAACATTAGGAAATATCTTTGAGTAAAATAGGGTAGATAGCTCTTAGTTACTTGATCAAAAAGCTTGCAAAAACATCCTTGTTATTTTCAAACACACTTCACAACACAATTTCAAAACATCATCCAAATCAAACTTTCAAACATTGAAATCTTTTCAAAAGACAAAAACACATTTGTATACATTTAAAAAAGAATCATTACAAAGGTTGCCACAACGATGGCCTCTTTTCAAAACATTTTTCAAAACCACACACAAAGCACCATTTCAAACAATTGGAAAAGCAAAGCAAGTGATCTAAACAAGTAACTAAGATCCCATGGATAACCATGGATGAAAATGGTGCTTGCACCTTCCCTTTTCATAATCTACTCCTCGAACCCAAGAAAACATCTCAAAGGTCTTTCCTGTGCTTTTTGACCTTTCCTTAGGATAAAATAAAAAGTCGGTGGCGACTCTTGCTAAACCGAAACATTTGCAAACATAAACGCAAAACCTCAAGTCAGTTCTCCCACCGTATCACACCTCTCATGGATCCACAATGCTGGTGTTGTTATCTCTACATTGCACCAGATGCTGAAGTATCTGGTTCAAGGAAAGATTATCACGGTCCATGGAGAGGAAGAATACATGATCAATCATCTCAATTCCTTCAGATATGTGGAATTGGACGGCGAATTCATTGAAACTCCATTTCAACACTTCGAAGAGGTCCCCCAAGAGGTGGTAGTGACCAAGATTGTGTCCCAGATTCCCAAGATTACCAGGCCTCCACTGTGGATGTAATCTACGATGGTAAAGATGATTGCAACCTGGAGGATTGGATCTTTTCGACTGTTAATGGAGGGCTCAACAATTGGGAGGCTAGAGATTTCGTCCCAATAACTTTTATCCCACAGTAATTTATCTTTACATTTTGTTGGATCTATAATATTCAAAAACAATTCGCACTTTTAAAACCTTGTGTCTTGCCCGAGGCACAATGGTCCATTTGTAAGGGTTATTATTTCATATTCATATGACATCAATGAATCATGGACGTTTTTCGCATACAAACTCTTGTGCTCATTTTTTTTTCTTTCTTTTACATTTTATTTTCTTTTAAAGATAGCTATACCCTTATAACCACCCACACTTATAACGCATCTATTCATCCATTCTGGATCCCGTGGATAACGATACTGATATGGCCTTTCGTGTCTCTGAGAATTTAATTTACCAAGCTGAAGATGAAGGTGAGGAAGATTGTGAAGTACCAGGGGAACTTGCCAGACTGCTACAAAAAGAGGAAAGAACCATTCAACCTCACGAGGAACCTGTGGATACGATCAACTTGGGTACCGAGGAGGATAAAAAAGAGGTCAAGATGGTCTGATTCTGTTGTTACACGATTATGTTGAAGTTTTTGCCTGGTCATATGAAGACATGCCAGGACTTGATACACACATCGTGGTACATCGTCTTCCTACAAGAGAAGATTATCCGCCGGTAAAGAAAAACGTTCGCCGCATGAGACCTGATATGTCACAAAAAATTAAAGCGGAGGTCATGAAGCAATTCAACGTTGGATTCTTGGATGTCACTTCCTACCCTCAATGGGTTGCCAACATTGTTCCCGTACCTGAAAAAGACGTCAAAGTACGAATGTGTGTGGACTACAGATATTTGAATAGGGAAAGCCCTAAAGATGATTTTCCACTCCCCCACATTAATATCCTAGTTGACAATACGGCACAACAAAAAGTGTTTTCCTTCGTGGACGGATTCTCAGGTTATAACCAAATCAAAATGGCACCTGAGGACATGGAGAAAACAACATTTTTCACACAGTGGGGCACATTCTGCTACAAGGTAATGCCATTTGGATTGAAGAATGTTGGGGCAACCTATCAGCGTGCCATGGTAGCTTTATTTCATGACATGATACATCATGAAATAGAGGTCTATGTAGACGATATGATATCCAGATTGCAAACGGAAGAAGAGCATCTTGATCACTTACAAAAGTTGTTTGAGAGATTGAAGAAGTACAAGCTGAGGTTGAATCCAAACAAGTGCACATTCGGGGTACAATCCGATAAACTCCTAGGCTTTGTCGTCAGTAACAAAGGTATTGAGGTCGATCCTGCCAAAGCTAAAGCAATACAAGAGATGCTCGCTCCTCGTACTGAGAAGGAAGTCAGAGGATTCTTGGGACGTTTGAACTATATTGCCAGATTCATTTCTCACCTGACAGCTACTTGTGAGCCAATCTTCAAACAATTAAAGAAAGATCAAGTAGTCAAATGGAATGATGAATGCTAAGTTGCTTTTGACAAAATTAAATAATACTTACAAGAACCTCCTGTATTGATGCCACCAGTCGAGGGAAGACCGTTGATCATGTATCTAACTGTTTTAGAAAATTCAATGGGGTGTGTATTGGGGCAGCATGACTTGTCTGGCCAAAAAGAGCACGCTATTTACTACATGAGCAAAAAGTTTACCGACTGTGAAACCCGATATTCACTGCTCGAGAAAACTTTCTGCGCTCTGGCATGGGCTGCTCGCCGGCTAAGACAGTATATGCTGACTCATACTACCTTGCTGATATCTAAAATGGATCTGATAAAATACATCTTCGAGAAGCCTGCTCTTTCTGGGAGAATAGCGAGATGGTAGATGATCCTGACAGAGTACGACATACAGTATACTACCCAGAAAGTTATAAAGGGCAGTGTGCTAGCTGATCACCTTGCTCACCAAGTTGTAGAAGACTATCATTCCATGAAGTTCGAATTCCCGGATGAAGACATCATGACATTAGACAACTGTGAAGAAGTCAGGCCATACGAAGAACCTAAACAAGGATCCCGATGGACCATGTTCATTGGTGGAGCATCCAATACACTTGGTAATGGTATCAGTGTTGTACTCATATCTACGGAAGGGCGTCATACTCCCTTTACCGCCAGACTTTGCTTCAGTTGTACGAACAACATGGCGGAATATGAAGCGTGCATCTTTGGTCTCAGAGCTGCCATAGACTTGGGGATCAAATTGTTCGATGTATTCGTAGACTCAGCCTTGGTCATCAGTCATATCAAAGGGGAATGGGACACCAAACACCCTAACCTTATCCCTTACAAAGAACATGTTTTGACATTGCTACCATATTTTGAAGATATTACCTTCGAGCACTTCCCGCGAGAAGAAAATCAGCTAGAAGACGCTCTAGCCACAATGTCATCTATGTTTAAACTTAAATGGGATAACGAGGCTCCCCAGATCACCTATGAACGAATGGATGAACCAGCACACTATCATGAGATTAATACTGAAGAAGTAGTAGACCAACCTTGGTTTCATGAAGTCAAGAGGTATCTCGAGGCTCAAGAATACCCAGAAGGAGCTTCAAATAACGACAAGAAGTTCTTAAGGAGATTCTCTGCTAAATTCTTCCTGAGTAATGGCATACTATACAAACGCAATCATGACTCTGTGTTACTTCGGTGTGTAGATAAGGTTGAAGCTAAAAGGATCATGGCTGAATTACATGAAGGTACTTTTGGCCCCCATTCCAGTGGGCATACGATGGCGAAGAAAATCCTACAGGCGGGCTATTATTGGTCTGCCATGGAAGCAGATTTCTATCAACACTCTCGAACCTGCCATAATTGTCAAATTTATGCTGACAAGGTGCAGGTACCTCCGGTTCCTCTGAATGTCTTGATGGCTCCTTGGCCCTTTGCTATGTGGGGAATTGATATGATTGGGGAAATCAAGATGACAACCTCCAATGGACACCGTGTCATCCTAGTGGCCATTGACTATTTTACAAAGTGGGTTAAAGTGGCCTCCTTCGCCTCCGTTACCAAGAATGTTGTTGCCTGCTTCATCAAGAAAAACCTTATTTGCCGGTACGGTATCCCAGAAAGGATCATCATTGACAATGGTACAAATCTCAATAACACTATGATCACCGCATTATGCGAGTAATTCAAGATTCAGCATCACAATTCTTCTCCCTATCGGCCAAAGATGAATGGTGCTGTCGAAGCTGCAAATAAAAATATTAAAAAAATCATACAGAAAATATTAGTCACATATAATTACTGGCATGAGATGTTACCATTCGCTCTCCACGGTTATCGTACCACGGCTCACACATCAACCGGGGCAACACCTTATTCTTTGGATTACGGCATGGAGGTTGTCTTGCTTGTTGAGGTTCAGATCCTCTCTCTGAGGATTATGAAGGATGTAGGTTTGAATGAAGACGATTGGATCCAGACTCGACTTGATCAACTGAGTTTTATTGATGAAAAGAGACTTACCGCTGTTTTCCATGGTCAAATGTATCAAAAATGGATGATCAAGGCTTTCAACAAGAAAGTCAGACGCCAAGTATATCAAGTTGGGGATCTAGTAATCAAGCGCAACATACTGTCGCAAAGTGATCCCACGGGAAAATGGACTCTTACCTATGAAGGACCATTTGTAATAAAAAACATATTCTCTGGTGGGGCAATGATCTTAACCACCATGGATGGTGACGACCTGCCACACCCTACAAACACATACATAGTCAAAAGATACTACGCATAAGAGACACGCTAGTATGACATACCTAGGCAAAACAAGGGCATCCCGGCGAACCAAAAGGGTTCGGGAAAAAGTTAGGGATAAAACAAAAAAATCTGTACACCCGGCAAGTTGAAAACCCGAAAGGGCGACTTGGGTAAAAAGGGGTTTCCCGGTGGACTGAAAACCTGAAAGGGAAATCCAGGAAAAAGTTAGGGAATTAAGGCGTACGACTATGTCCCGTCAGATCATTTTATAAACAATCTTCGGCTTCCACTGAAAAACTTAGAGGTTCTGATCAATTCAATCATCTTCCAACAAGACAACAAATAGACAAGATACTCGGAGATACGAAGGCTATAGAAGAATGGAAACCCCGTGTGATTTTTATACACATAGCTATATTTTCTTTGTATCAAATTTTTCTTGTTTTACAACAGCATTCTCTTACTAGAATGTTTGTCCCCTTTGTACAAAATATTTACTCAAAGTCAATACAAAGATATCCCTTTGAAAGTGCAAAAAATATTTGTCTTTTTCTTTACGCTTGTGTTTTGTTTACAAAAACGTACAATGATTCATTGTTGAACATATGCATTTGAACATGATTAATGTTTACAAATAAAAAAAATGAAAAAAGGAAATTACTGATGGGTTGAAAAGATAGGAAAATATCTATAGACCATTCCATAAGTAATCCCCTGCAATACATCATTGAAATCCCCAGCGGAACAAAGTTTCAAATTGTTAATCCCCAATAGAAGTTGTCAAAATTTCTCAGGACACCAAGAAGCTTTACAAACAGTACTTAGCATTGCCCTTACAAAGGAATTTATTTCTCTCGGCATAAATCCATCAATACTTCAACTTCAAGACGTGAAGACTTCCATATCCTTAGCAACAGTCAGGTATTTATTTTCCCTAAATCAAACAGCAATGCAGCAGATTAGCTCACATACACATACATTGCATCCATATATGATAAACATTGATAAAGCAAATACATTGCATCATACAACATAACTTTGTATTTTAGCTTACATTTTACCCTTTTCAGGATAAGATTAACAGCTACCGTCAACAATATGCAATCTTGATACAGTTCAGATAAGCTCCAGATACAGATGCCATTCTGATACTCTTTCAGATGCAACTTTCAGATACAGTAAAGATACGCTCCAGACACGAACACCATTCTGATACTCATTCAGATGCAACTTTCAGATACAGTACAGATACGCTCCAAACACGGACGCCATTCTGATACTCATTCAGGTGCAACTTTTAGATACAGTTCAGATATGCTCCAGACACGGATGCCATTCTGATACTCAGTCAAAATCAGCTCTCAGATACAGTCCAGATACGCTCCAGACACGGACGTCATTCTGATACTCATTCTTTCAACTTACAAGTTACAATTAAACAAACATTCTTGGATGGCATCTACATGCCTATATCCAAAAAAATTATATCACCCCTCCAAATGGAATCTTGAAGCCTATTCTTTCTATCATCGCATCACCGAGTGCAAATTTTTGGGCACTCTAGTGTCCAATCATCTTCGACCTTTAAGTCACGAATGGAAAAACTCGCCAGTCTAACTCTTCAGGTTTTAGAAGATTGAACAGAGGCAGTTGTTGTACCCCAAAATTTTCCCTCTCATTTATCAAGGATTTCCTTACAAGATTTCTTGGACTCAAGACTGGATTAGGGTTTGACCAGCTCAAGACATCTCATCATGCACTAATAACCCAAAATTAGGGTTTGGGATTGCACAAAGATTTTTGGACTATCAATGCTTCATATGACTTTCAAGGACAATTAGGGACCCCCAAGATTACTCATGTCAAGTTTCAAGCCCTGAATCACTTTTTTGATCCGTCAATTGGACAGTTGACCTAAAAATCAACTATACTAGGGGAAAAGTCAACCATGGCCAATTTACAGTCAAACTTCATGATTTTTGATCCACATCAACATCTTATACTCATATGTATCATTTGATCAAGTTTGGACCATAATTCCTCAAGAAATTTAAACAAATCATCAAAAGGGCAAAATGGTCAAAATTAGGGTTTTAACTAAGAAAGGGTAATTTCTGATTTTTGACTTAGCAAATGATCAATTGGTTGGAAGCATGATTTCAAGAATTAAATTTCATCATCTTGACCTAATGACATGGTTCAAAACATTGCAAATCCATTGGATTGATAAATGAATTTTTCAGTCAACTGATCAAAAGTCAATTGTACACTGAAAAGTCAAACTTTGACTTTTTGGTCAAATTCAAGTGCCAAGGATCATAATTCATTAAAACATGTCAAAATGTGAAACTTGTTCATCAATAAATCAAGGATTTAAGATTTTATTTTGAAATTTGAAATTTCTTAACTTAGAAATTTTTCCAAGTATAGAAAATTTCTTATTTTTTTTCAACTTTAAGCCAAATTTCAACCGTGATACAAGATGATTCAAAGAAAGTTACCAACATGAAAGTTGTAGATCTCTATGAAATATACAACTTTTCTTCACACAATTTCTCCTAAAGATGCTTGGATCTCAAGATATAATTTTGTGAATACATGCTCATGAACTAAAATAACTTAGTAAAATTTTGCCCTAGTTAGGCAGGGTTTTGACCCAACTTCATGCCAATTTTTCACATAGTTCCAAGGGGGGTCTTTGAAATAAATTCAAAGATGAGTTGTAGAGAACATTGAAGGCTTTCCAAAATGTCCAATAACTCCTTGATATCATTCTTGAGTAGGGAGAATCGAAGAGATGAAGTTGGCAATTTCTCACTTTAATTTCAAGCCATTTCATGAAGAACTAAAATTCATATCCTCAAGCATGCTGTACAATCTTCACTTTTCAGGCCTCAAACTCGTTTGTCACTCCACCATTAATGGATTGCACAAGATTTCATGCCCTAAAGCCAAGCATTCAATTCATTGTACAAGAAAATAACCATTTATGGAAGAAAGGCAACATTGCCTTGGACTTGTTCTTTCTGCACAAACCAAGCCTCGAAACCTGAACAAAACATGTTTAAAGCTTCACACCACCCTACAAGATCAGAACCATGCATTAAGAAGTCATTTCTCACACTTGCTTCAAAAACAAGAAATGTAGCAAGACATGTGATCTTGTACTTCTGAGCAAGCATAAGTCCTCCAACCTTTTGTCTATATAAAGCCATCATTTTTCAACTAAAATCACGATTTCCAAAGCCTTGAAACACCCTAGAATCAGAGATTGCATACCAAGCCTCCAAACTTTCCATTTCTGACTTGTGAACTGAATCTTCCATTCTACTCGTGCGTTTTCAGGCCTTTTGCTTTCCTAAGCTTCCTTACCTTACAAGTAAACCATCCCACACCCTGAAACATCACTTTAACTCCATCTTCCCCATTGTTGAAGTTCAAAAACAGAGTAACACAAGTGGACTTCTCCAGATCATTCCATCCACCCTCAAGACAAGCTAAGCATTGCATTAGTTTCCTAGAGGTTCAAGGAAGCTAACCTGATCATCACAACATCCTAAAGCAAGCTCATTTTCAAAACACGATATGCATTTTCAAGGTGAGTTTTCTGTTTTTCTAACTCTTGATACAGACATAGTTAGCTTTCCATTTATGAATATAAAATGTAGACATCATTGCTACGAAGTTGTACATATCCATAGCTTGCATTTATTTGGCCTGAGTTTAGAGAATTTTGAGTTTGAAGTTTCTGAAAAAATTAGGTTAAGAATTAGGGCCAGCAAAATTCTCTCTGATCTTGGACTTATAGTTTTAGTTATGCACATGGTTAGAATCGTGAAGTAAAATGCTATAATGTTCATGTTATCACTTTCCATTTTTGTTGAGAGATGAAAGAGTTACAAGGGGTCCGGCTGGCTAGAGGTTGAAGATGAAGTACATGGCAAGGCAATGTTTTGTGTTATGTATTTGTGTTTTCATTTGAAGTAACAGATGTACAACCACCCCAATGGCAAGGCAGCGCGCATAAATGCCTTAGGTGACGGGTTCGAGCCTTGGCGCTACCTTTTGCAATTTTCCACTTTTTTCCATCTTTTTTTTGTTGTTTGCAGCGTGGGCTTCTGGGCATTCGGCCCTATGATTTTGCTAACCACTCACCCTCTATCTACTTGCAGCACCCCTGGCCCAAATATTTTATTTAATAGTTTTATTTTCATTATATTTTATCAAATATATTTTTCTTAATAAAAAAAATCATAAAAAATATAAAAATGATAAATATTATATTTTGTTTATTTTATTTTATTTTCTCATAAAAAAATATTTTTATTTAGTTTTATATTAATTATTTTTCTTAATAAACTTGTAAATTAAAATAGAATTAGGATAAATATTTTTTTACACCTATTAAATATTTATTTTGACATAAAAAAGACTAAAATACTTCATAAATACCATTTATTATATTCAAGACAAAAATACAAAAATACTTAATGAAATTTATTTCCTTTTAATAAATTAGAATTAGGGTTAATCAAACTCTTTTCTAAAATATAATTTCCTTTTCTTAATTAATTTAAGTTCAACCTTGACTTATTTATTAGGCTTAGTTTAAAACTTTTTCACAAAAAAAAACAAAACAAAATCTTTTTCTTGCATTTATATATCCTTGCATATTTAAATTGTCTTGTACATTATTTATTCCAATACTTGTATAAATTCAAATTGGTTGTAATAGATTAATTAGGTTTATATTATTGCAATCCCCATTCATAATTTGTATACCCCTCCCACAAAATGTTGTAATAGTGTAGTAATCTTTAAATTACGCAATTTATCACTTTTACATAACATGTTAGTAATTAGGGTTTGTATGGCAAGATAAAACCAATCAAATAGAAATCCCTAATCCAAGACAAAATCAAGTATGAAAATAACACACTTGCACACAAGCACCCCCTTGGGTTACTCCGCTTGGTTGCCTTACACAAAAATGGCCATATTACGCATGTGAAGTATCTTAGCAAAACAAACAAATATAAGATCATAGTCCCTCGATGACGCTATCCAAAGTTGCCTTACAAAATGATCTTAGTCCCTCAAAAATGTTAAGATACTTTGCAACATTGCTAATCATGGTTATACGATGACCCATTCCCGCCCCATTTACATCCAAAGGTAGGGTTGCTTACCAAATCAATGGTAAGACAACAATATCAAAGGGAAAGAAAATGAACAAGAAAGACATTTGAGTAGGTAGAGTACGTTTATTTACTTGCTCCATTTGAAACAAATATCCTTGCTATTTCCAAAACAAACACACACATTTCCAAACATTTTACAAACATTGAAAACATATTCAAAAAGACAAACATCTTTGTATACATTCTTACGAACGAGAATCATTACAAAGTGATCGGGACTTTATAAGTCTGTCGGGATACTAACTGCAAGTATACAGTTCAGTCGTTCTAGTTTTAAAAGATTATCGAACCCACAGAGACTGAGGATCAATCGCATACGATCTAATGCTACAGTTTGTCTAACTAAGCGATGAATATTCTATTTTTGGGGGAAACAGTTTAATTAAAAGTAATAGTACTAATTATACCGATATGTGATAATCGGACTTAGGGAATTCGGTGAATCGCTTGGCCTATAAAGTATTTCGGTAAAAGCTAATTGTTTAAAAACCTGAGACATACACTCTCGTGTTTATGAAATAAGTCATGCTACTAAACCTAGTGGATGCACTTTAAATTTAATAACACTTTTTGAAAACAATTTGAATTTAATTAATTTACTAAAACACTCTCGTGTATTTAAAAATCAATGCTTCATTACCACTATCTGGGTTGAACCCCAACTCTCGCATGCAGGTTCTTGCCTTAATTAATTTCCCACTCTCGTGGAAAAATCGTGTTAATTAACCTCTCACTCTCGTGACAAGGATAGTTAAATTAATCTTGGAAATTTGATACCAGAAATTGTTTTATAAATATTTTTGGCCAAGGTATCATTGAATTCTTTCAGTTCTTATGGTCATATATCGGTATTAATAATTCAGCCGGACATAATTAACTTAACAGCAATACAGTTCAAAATATAATTCATGGCAATAATTGGCATATTATAAAAACTGAATGAATAATAATTGCAATATAAAAAACCTGGAATCAAAGTTGCTATGGTAATCTTGAGCTATTACAATAATCCAATCTTCGAGCTTGACTTGCAGTAAATGATTCGTGTTAATTCTTGAAAGAAGAATTAACACTTATAACTAGAAACTAAGGCTTTGAATGAAAATTACAAGAAAATGAAAACAGAATTCCAAAACAAGCAAATTGGAAAATAACTGTAAAATAAAATAATATTTGCTCTGAGTAAATTTCTTCGACCCTTGAACTGTGTACTGGTACACATATATATAGCATAGGAAAAATCAGCAGTTTTTGAATTCTTGATGAAGTCTTCCGTGGAGAAAATATAGGAGCACTAATAGTGGTGGCAAGAAAATAGGGGACTCAATAGAAAAAGGGAGAACGAGTCTGCCCTTCACGCCCACGTCTCAATCCATGCATAACGTCCACCTTCACGCGCGTGACGGTCGTCACAGGTGGGTGACGGTCGTCACGCGCTGAAGTAGTGCCTTACGCTCGTCAGTGGTGTGTGACGAGCGTTTCCTTATGTTGGGGAGTGTTACGCCCGTCATAGGGACATGACGACCGTCACTATTCCAGAAGTCCAAACTTTGTATTTTTTTATTCTTTTTCTCTTTGTTTATCGTCTAGCCTTCTTCATGTTGTCCTTTTTCATCGGTTTGAGTCGACAAGTGTTATACCTGCAAAAATACAAATAATCTCGGAATAATCAGGGGTTAGACGACTTAATGAAATATAAAATCGGTAAAAAGCATGTTAATTATACGATATGTTTTCTCGTTATCAAATTCCCCCATACTTAAACCTTTGCTTGTCCTCAAGCAAATAGTCATTCGAAAGGTCGGACAAGTTTTCATCAAGCGCATAAGCATGACATACCTTGGATTTTTAAAATGGTTTCGGGAAATCCTCGTTGGTTCGGCCAATACTTGAGTAAAACACTAAAGATACGCTAATGACGCAAGCAATAAGCTTACCCGTAGACTTCCATTTTAAACGAGCTATCCAACAGTTCCATTATAACTCTGCCCGGAGTTCCTCGTATCTATTTCACCCGGTTTCGTTCTGGCGCAATCACATTAAGCCCTTTGTCTTAGCACGCACGTAGTGGAGTAACTGGTTAGTGACTTTGATCCTTTAGCACGGGGTCTGGTACAGGAATGTGGCAACCCTACATATGTTATCCAAATCGGAGGTTGTGGGGGATCGGGCCATAGCACGCCCTACCGGGTTCAGAACCAGATACCTCTGAACCAACCAACATTGGATTCCTTCATTATTTGCTCAGCTCTTATATGTGCCCGTATATTTTGGTACACAGATTTTCTTTTCTTTTAGCAGCGAGATAGGAAGGATATTTTTAGAATCAGGCATCAAACACTTATATTCATCGATTCTCCACGTGGTTTGTGTCAAGACGGTGCTGACTGCTAGTATAAACTACTAGGGGTTACTTCTAGAACATGAAACTCCAGATATCGGTATAATGGTTATTGAAACGGATCGCGTAAGTAGGAAGTCTACGGTGACAGAACTGTATCGATCTTGTTATGTCGTTTTCGGCTTCCTCAACTGGGATTTCGTTAAAATAGGTATGTCGGGCTAATGCGAAAATAAAAATTTTTTGGTATGGCAAAATAAAGCGAAGAATTTGAATCGAGACATATCGTAAGAATTTACTAGTTTTATAAAAGATTGAAAGGTACCTCTCCGACACAAAATCCGACATTGTCCTCAATGTTGCGGTATATATGCGGGGAAGTACAATTACAAAAACAAAAGGAAAAGAAAAGAAACAGAAAAATAACAAATTACAAAGAAATTAAATAAAGACTACTGGTGACCACGTCCTCTGCTCCTAGTGCGAGAGCGTCTGGTAGGAGTGGCTTCAGTGTCAGTGTCTTGGAAGCCAAAGGTGTTCATATCTATCCTCAAGGCGTTAAGCTCTGACAGGGCCTCATCTAACCTCTCATTCATGTTGCGCTGCCCAGTCAAGATCTGAGCGTTTTGGGCGCACAAAGACTCAAATTGCTCGGCTTGCCTCCTTTCAAGCGCCGCATTCATTTGGTTTTGCATGTGGAGGGCGCGGAGGATGTCTTCAAGATTGATAGGAGGGGGTGTAGATGAGGATCCTGGAATATCGTGGACAGGAGGAGCACTATCCAACTCTTCTTGTATATCGTCTGCGGCGGCTGCAGGTTGGTCTTCGTGGGCAGGTGCAGGCTCTGCGGGAACTTCAGGGTCGAACAACCAGTTTGCTCGGTTACTTGGATCGATTCGGTCCCTGTTCGGAAAAATGATATTCTGATAGACAGTATTCCTGATTACGGGGTGGAATCTGCCATCTTCCCGCTCGTAGATGAGGTGTGCGGCTTTGCAGTGATCCAAGGTTAGCAAAGCCGGTGCCATAGAAGGCAAGGTTGCGAGAGCAACACCGTAATTCAGACCATTGGCAATTGAAGTAACCAGCCCTCCGAAATAAAAAGGTTTTCCACCTCTAGCACAAATAGAGTGGATGTGAGCAAGTAGGAACGGGGCGGCATTTATCTTTTGCCCAGTGAACGCGCAATGTAAAAAGAAGAGCTCCTTGGAGTTGAGCTTATGGTTGCTGTCACGGGCGAATATCGTGTTACTAAGAATGCAATGGAAGTAGCGGATGGCCGGATTGTGAATGTGGGTGGCGTTGAGGTGGTCGTAGGATCCGGCACGGATGTTCGTTAAACTGTGCCACAAGTTGAAAGCCTCCTCACCAAAACTATCCGGTACCCGAAAATGAACACCTTCGTCCGAACAAAATCCTAGAAGTCTCGCGATGTCGGATTGAGGCAACTCGTGCTCAATGCCAAACATGCGAAATTTTGCCAGGCCTGACAGTTGGTTTGTGACACCCGGCGGAGTGAGGTAAACAAACGAACTCAAGAACTCAAGAGTAAGAGTTTCGTAGATTGGTCTTGGTTCGCGGCACAGGTTCCACAAATCCACGCTTTGCAATAATCGCCGGACACTGTCGAGTAGTCCCAAACTCCTTAGGCAGTCGATGTCAACGTACCTTGTGGGTTGGAGACCTCGACGTTGAAATTTCTAAAACTTTGCTCGTTGATTCTCCCCTGGTTCGCCGATTCTGAAATTGATGGCTTGAGCGTGTGGGTTGTTTGCCATGGTGGAGGTAGGATTTGATTTAGGAATGTGAGAATGGGAAATTGTAAGGATGGTAATTTGGTGTTGGGAGTTTAGAAATTAGAAGAAAAATGGAGTGAATGGGTAGTTTTTCGTGTGATGTGGTTATTATTTTCTTGGTAATTGGTTTTTGAAGAATTTATATTTTTTTTTTGGTTTGTTTGAAATATTTTAATTAATTATTTTAATTAATTAGAGTTTTAAAATATAAAGGTGATATAATAATTAAATTTGTAAAGCTAATTACCAGTATAAAATAAAATAGAGATATTGCGTATAAACATAGGAGTAAATAAAACAGTAGAAATGAAAACTAAAATAGACTTAAATTGAATAAATTCATGACAAATTGTTTCAAAGTAACTAGAAATAAAAAATGATAATGTTGAAATAATAACTAAAAATCCCTCCCACACTGAAACTTAACAGTGTCCTCACTGTACGTAAAAATGCAAGAGAGAAGGAAATGCATAACAATGGCAACTCTAGCCACAGGGAGGTGGAAACATATGCTGATGCATGTAGTCCAACTGATCAGTCACCAAGTCCATGAAGGTTATGAAGTCCACCATGAGAGAAGTCAGCTCGCCCCGCATGTCCGTAATTGCCTCATGTAGGGAGTCCAGGGTAACAGCAGGTGGAGGTGGAGTAGTCTCAGGAGCCTGGGTCGCGGTCTCAGCGGAAGTAGCCTACTGTTCCCAAGGATCAGGGAACTCATGGTATCCTAGCAGTGTAGCAGGATCTTCATCAGCATTAGCAGTGTTTGGAACCTCATAAATGTCAACTGTAGATGGTGAGGAGGGTGGTGAAGCAGGATGGTGAAGGTCAAACAGCCAGTTATCTCGGTTGTGCACACTGGTGATTGGGTCCGGAAGCTTAAAATGGTGGACGATCTGATGATTAACTAGCAGGTCAAACTGATCTGGTCCAAGGTTTCCGATCATGCTAGTGTTGAAACAAAATGCAATGTCCATCGGCTTTATTCCATAAAGCGGAGCAGAACCGAGCATAGGCCGAAGGAGTCCAATTGCATTAGACAGCATGGTAACTAACCCACCCAACAAGATCGGTGCATTTGGATTCTGGATGATCTGCTCCATATTAGCGAGCATATAAGCTGCACCGTTCACCGGACGGTTCTGGGATGCATAATACATAATAAACAGCTCATCGCGGGATACAGACGTGACATTTTGCTGTTTTCCAAAGATAGTGTGGGCTATGATCTTGTGGAAATACCTGATAGCGGGGTTATGAATGCATTCAAAGTACAGATCTGACGGCTCAGGATGGTTATTACCAGCAATGCTTCCCCAAAAATAGTCAAGATCAGATTCAGGAAAAAGGTTCTCATGTGTCATACTGATAACATCGGGTCCAAAAGGGAACCCAAGCAGCTGGCTAAACTCCCGCAGGTTATAAGTGTAATCCATTTTAAACATTCTGAATGTGATCAACCCACGGTTGAATCCCATCCCATGATTTGGAATGAAACTCAGGGTGCTTAGGAACTCAAGAGTCAGCCTTTTGTAGGTACAGAACCTTCGACGGATAGGAGCAGTGTCCCAACCAATCTGATGCAGCAAGTACATGACACTCTCACGAATGCCAAGGGCAGCCATAACATGATCATCTGCGTAGATAGTAGGACACATCTCCCGTTCACCCACGTCTGCAAACCGTCTTCTTTGGTGTCGACTTTGCAATTTGACATTCATGAAGTTTGCACAATCCATAGCGCGAAATGAGAAAGTAAAAGAATTACCCCCTGAAAATATTTGATAAATGTTTGAAAGAAAAGGAAATTAAGTAAATATTTTCGGGTTAGGAAATTGCCAAATTTAAATTAAAAAGAAAAAGAAAGATGAAAGGGAGAAATAAAAACAAAAGAAAAATAGAAAGGAGTAAGAGATGCAATCATGAAAATGTTTTAAAGATTAAGAAAAAGAAAAGAAAAATAAAAGCATGTTAAAGCAGAAAAAATAATTAAAGTAAAACATGGATTGCCTCCCACGAAGCGCCTTTATTTTATGTCGACGGCTCGACAGTAAATACCTATTCAGTTAGGTATTTGGGGTAGGCGGATCACTTAACTGAAGATAAGCCGAATAGTCGATATTTCCGACGTTAAAATAGTGCTTTAGGCGCTGGCCATTAACTATGAATGGTTCGATAGAACTACCTTTAATTTCTATCGCACCACTTGGGAAAACTTTGTTAATTTCGAACGGTCCGGACCATCTGGAACGTAATTTTCCCGGGAAAAGTTTCAGTCTAGAGTTGAATAGGAGTACGATGTCTCCTTCCTTAAATTATTTCCGCGAGATACGCTTATCGTGCCATTTTTTTGTTCGTTCTTTATAGATTTTAGCATTTTCATAAGCGTCTAAACGCAATTCTTCTAGTTCATGGATATCTAACACTCGTTTCTCGCCAGCATTCTTATAATTTAAGTTAAGGGTTTTTATGGCCCAATAAGCTTTATGTTCTAATTCTATTGGCAAATGACAAGATTTTCCATAAACTAACTTGAACGGCGTTGTTCTGATAGGAGTTTTGAAAGCTGTCTGATATGCCCAAAGAGCATCGTTTAGCTTGGAGGACCAGTCTTTTCTGGATGTGGCTACGGTTTTCTCAAGTATTTGTTTGATCTCCCTATTTGACACTTCCACTTGTCCACTTATTTGAGGATGGTATGGTGTGGCTATTCGATGTTTAACGTCATATTTGGAAAGTAACCTTTTGAAGATTCTAGAGATAAAATGGGAGCCACCATCGCTGATCACTAGTCTTGGTACACCGAATCGTGGGAAGATAATATTCTTGAATAGTTTTAGTACCACACGTGTATCGTTTGTGGGTGCGGCGATGGCTTCAATTCATTTTGATACATAGTCGACGGCTACCAAAATATATTTATTTCCAAAAGATGCGGGGAAAGGTCCCATGAAATCAATTCCCCACACATCGAAAACTTCTACTTCGAGGATTCCTTTTTGCGGCATTTCATCACGTCTAGATATATTTCCTGTGCGTTGACATCTATCGCAGTTCATAATTGCTACGTGGACGTCTTTCCATAAGGTAGGCCAAAAGAAGCCAACTTGAAGTATTTTTGCACAGGTTTTCGATGTACTAGCGTGTCCACCATAAGGGGCGGAATGGCAATGGGAAATGATGTCGTTTATTTCATCATTGGGAACGCAGCGACGGTAGATACCATCGGCGCCTCTTTTAAAGAGTAATGGTTCATCCCAAAAGTAGTGTTTAAGGTCATGGAAAAATTTCTTCCGCTGTTGGTACGTCAAATCAGGTGGTAAAACACCGGCAGCTAAATAGTTGACGAAGTCAGCGTACCATGGTAATGTGGTATCAGTACAAATGGATTTTACTACCGCAGTTGTGAAAGTTTCATTGTGTGGATCTAAACTGTCGGTGGGGTTTGTCTCTAGCTTGGCAATGAGGCGTTCATAAGGGAAATCTTCGTTTATGGGAACACTCTCGATTTGGATTCCATCTAATCTCGATAAATGGTCAGCTACCACGTTTTCAGTTCCTCTTTTGTCTTTTATTTCTAAGTCAAACTCTTGTAGGAGTAAGATCTATCTGAGTAATCGCGGTTTGGCGTCCTTCTTGCTTAGTAAGTATCGGATCGCAGCATGATCCGTATAAATAATGATTTTAGCGCCTACTAAGTAGGAATGAAATTTGTCCAATGTGAATACCACGGCTAAGAGTTCCTTCTCCGTAGTGGCGTAATTCATCTGTGCGGGATCAAGCATTCTGCTTGCATAGTAGATAACATGAAGCTTCTTTTCTTTGCGTTGTCCTAGGACTGCGCCTACAGCATAATCGCTCGCATCGCATATTATTTCAAATGGTAAATTCCAATCAGGAGGTTGCATAATAGGTGTTGAGATTAAGGCCTCTTTTAGTGTCTCGAATGCGTTCAAGCATTTATCGTCGAAAATAAACTCAGCCTCTTTCATTAATAATTCGGTTAGAGGCTTGGTGATTTTAGAGAAATCTTTTATAAAACATCGGTAAAAACCCGCGTGTCCTAGAAAACTTCGTATTTCTCTAACTGTTTTGGGTGGTTGAAGGTTTTTGATAATTTCGATCTTTGCTTTGTCGACTTTAATCCCTTTGTTTGATACAATGTGACCCAACACAATTCCTTGTCTCACCATGAAGTGACATTTTTCCCAGTTGAGCACTAGGTTGACATTAACACAGCGTTTCAGTACTAATTCAAGATTTGTTAAACATCCGTCGAAACTCTCTCCACAGACAGAGAAATCGTCCATGAATACTTCCATGATTCCGTCTAAACAATCTGCGAAGATCGCCATCATGCATTGTTGGAAAGTTGCAGGTGCATTACATAGTCCAAATGGAATTCTCCGGTATGCAAAGGTACCATAGGGACATGTGAACGTAGTTTTCTCTTGATCATCAGGATGAATGGGAATTTGTAAGAATCCTGAGTATCCATCAAGATAGCAGAAATGGGAATGTTTGGCTAAACGCTCGAGCATTTGATCAATGAAGGGTAATAGGAAATGGTCTTTGCGCGTATCTTTGTTTAGTTTTCTATAATCGATACACATTCTCCATCCTGTTTGCGTACGTTGTGCTACCGATTCGCCTTTTGTATTTGTTATAACTGTAACACCTCCTTTCTTAGGCACCACATGAACTGGACTGACCCAGTTGCTATCTGATATTGGGTATATGATGCCTGCCTCTAGTAGTTTTTGCACTTCCTTCTTAACTACTTCACTTAGGATAGGATTTATTCGTCTTTGATGTTCTCTAGAAGTCTTGCAGTCCTCCTCCAGCATAATGCGGTGCATACAGAGACAAGGGCTTATTCCTTTGAGATCTGAGATATTATAGCCTAACGCTGTTGGATATTTCCTTAACACACGAAGAAGTTTTTCGGTTTCGATCTCTCCTAATTCGGCATTGACTATAACTGGTCGTTCGAGTTCTTTATCTAAGAATTCATACCTAAGATCTTCAGGTAATGTTTTAAGTTCTATATCGGGTTTCTTATTAGTTGAGTCAGGATCGAGTGTTAAGGCTAAACATTCGCTTAGGTTGGCATCTAAGTGTTCTTGTTTCTAGTCTTCGCTCTTTAGGATAGTCGGTGTCTAAATTTTCAATATCTCATAGTAGGTGTCCTCTTGGCATTCAAGTTCTTTGACACATTCATCAATGATATCTAGGAGACAACATGAGTCATCTATAGCAGGTGCTTTAAAGAATTGGGAAAGAATGAATTCTACTTTTTCTTCTCCTACCTGGAAGGTAAGTTTTCCTTTCTTGACATCAATGATGGCTCCTGCAGTAGCTAAAAATGGTCTTCCTAGTATGATGGGAATGTTTGAATCTTCCTTGATGTCCATTATTATAAAGTCAGTCGGTATGTAAAATTGTCCTATTCAGACAGGAATGTTCTCTAGCATACCAACAGGAAATTTGACTGATTTGTCTGCTAGTTGTAGGGACATCTTGATAGGTCTCATGTCGCCTAATTTGAGCTTCTCGCAAATAGATAAGGGCATTAGACTGACATTGGCTCCTAAATCGCATAGAGCTTTGTCTATGATAGATTTTCCAATTACACATGGTATGGAGAAACTACCAGGATTTTTAGCTTTGGAGGCATGTTATTTTGAATTATGGCGCTACATTCGGCAGTTAGCATGACGGTTTCGTTTTCAACGATTCTTTTCTTATTAGCCAATATTTCTTTTAGGAATTTAGCATATGACGACATTTGGGTTATAGCTTCTGTAAACGAAATAGTGACGTTTAGTTGTTTCAGAAGTTCTACAAATTTCTTGAATTGTCCCTCGTTCTTGGATTTTGCAAGTCTTTGAGGGTATGGAATTGGTGGTTTGTATGGTGGTGGAGGCACATAAGGTTTTTCTGAGGCCTCTCTGTTCTCATTCGCGTCTTCCTCTATATTTTCAGATTGATCTTTCGACTTCTCTATTTCTTTTTCGGGCTTTTGATACATGGTCGGGTTTTGGAGTCTAGGATCTACCGGTCCGTTAAGGGCTGTCCCACTTTGTAATATAATAGCATTTGCATGTCCTTTAGGATTGGGCTGTGTCTTTCCAGGAAATGTACCAGCAGGTGCGGAAGAACTAGCTTGGTGTTGTGCTACTTGGGAGATTTGGGTTTCTAACATTTTGTTGTGAGTAAGGGCATCTACCTTGTTTGCTAATAGCTTCAATTGTTCACCGGTGTGAACGTTTTGATTGAGGAATTCTTTGTTTTGTTTTGTCTACCTTAGCATTAACTTTATATAGGCTACTAATCTCGTACATCCCGCCTTTGGTTTGAGTCTTCTCCACAGATGTTCTTTCTCCTCCCCACTGATAGTGGTTTTGAGCCATGTTTTCAATGAGTTGGTTAGCTTCGTCATAAGGCTTGTCCATCAGTGTACCACCTGCGGCGGCATCTATAGATAGTCTTGTGTTGTACAAGAGTCCATTATAAAACGTGTGGATTATCAACCATTTTTCTAGTCCGTGATGTTGTCACATTCGCATCATATCTTTGTAGCGCTCCCATGCATCGAATAGTGATTCAGTATCCTTCTGCCTAAATCTGTTGATTTGGGCTCGTAGTGCAGCGGTCTTGCTTGGGGGAAAGTATCGTGCTAAGAATACGATCTTCAATCCTTCCCACGTAGTGACGGAATTTGATGGCAAGGATTGCAACCAAGCCCAAGCTCTATCTCTTAGTGAGAAAGGGAAAAGACGTAATCTTATCGCATCTTTACTAACACCATTTTCTATAACTATGTTGGCAAATTGAACGAATTTTGTAAGATGTTCATTCGGATCCTCAGAAGGATCTCCAGAGAATTGGCGTTGTTGGATAGCTGATATCAATGACGGCTTTAACTCGAAATCGTTTCGGTTTATTGTTGGAGCAGCAATGCTGTTATGGGGCTCTTGTTGTGATGGAGCTGCGTACTCCTTCAGTGGACAGGTCCTTTGTTCTTCGGCCATGTCTAATTCTGGATTGGTTTCGGTTTCAGAGGAAGAATTAGAATTAGTTTCAGAATCAATCTTGATTTCTGGTTTGGGTAAAGGAATAGCGTCATTTAAACAGTAATCCCTGACTGCACGTCTTACGGAAAGAATGCGTTCAGGTTCGTCCATCGATTTGTCAAGTGGTTCGCCTTGTGAGCGAGTCCTTGGCATACAAATCGACAAAGGGTGTTTGTTGCTTAGTCTAAACGCGCAACAGAAGAATCGTAATTAATTGACTACCAGTCCCCGGCAACGGCGCCAAAAACTTGATCGGGACTTTATAAGTCTGTCGGGATACTAACTGCAAGTATACAATTTAGTCGTTCTAGTTTTAAAAGATTATCGAACCCACTGAGACTGAGGATCAATCGCATACGATCTAATGCTACAGTTTGTATAACTAAGCGATGAATATTCGATTTTTGGGGGAAACAGTTTAATTAAAAGTAATAGTACTAATTATACCGGTATGTGATAATCGGACTTAGGGAATTCGGTGAATCGCTTGGCCTATAAAGTATTTCGGTAAAAGCTAATTGTTTAAAAACCTGAGACATACACTCTCGTGTTTATGAAATAAGTCATGCTACTAAACCTAATGGATGCACTTTAAATTTAATAACACTTTTTGAAAACAATTTGAATTTAATTAATTTATTAAAACACTCTCGTGTATTTAAAAATCAATGCTTCGTTACCACTATCTGGGTTGAACCCCAGCTCTCGCATGCAGGTTCTTGCCTTAATTAATTTCCCACTCTCGTGGAAAAATCGTGTTAATTAACCTCTCATTCTCGTGACAAGGATAGTTAAATTAATCTTCGAAATTGGAAACCAGAAATTATTTTATAAATATTTTTGGCCAAGGTATCATTGAATTCTTTCAGTTCTTACGGTCACATACCGGTATTAATAATTTAGCCAGACATAATTAACTTAACAGCAATACAGTTCAAAATATAATTCATGGCAATAATTGGCATATTATAAAAACTGAATGAATAATAATTGCAATATAAAAAACCTGGAATCAAAGTTGTTATGGTAATCTTGAGGTATTACAGTAATCCAATCTTCGAGCTTGACTTGCAGTAAATGATTCGTGTTAATTCTTGAAAGAAGAATTAACACTTATAACTAGAAACTAAGGCTTTGAATGAAAATTACAAGAAAATGAAAACATAATTCCAAAACAAGCAAATTGGAAAATAACTGTAAAATAAAATAATATTTGCTCTGAGTAAATTTCTTCGACCCTTGAACTTTGTACTGGTACACATATATATAGCATAGGAAAAATCAGCAGTTTTTGAATTCTTGATGAAGTCTTCCGTGGAGAAAATATAGGAGCTCTAATAGTGGTGGCAAGAAAATAGGGGACTCAGTAGAAAAAGGGAGAACGAGTCTGCCCTTCACGCCCACGTCTCAATCCATGCATAACGTCCACCTTCACGCGCGTGACGGTCGTCACAGGTGGGTGACGGTCGTCAGCGCTGAAGTAGTGCCTTGCGCTCGTCAGTGGTGTGTGACGAGCGTTTCCTTATGTTGGGGAGTGTTACGCCCGTCACAGAGACGTGACGACCGTCACTGTTCCAGAAGTCCAAACTTTGTATTTTTTTTATTCTTTTTCTCTTTGTTTATCATCTAGCCTTCTTCATGTTGTCCTTTTTCATCGGTTTGAGTCGACAAGTGTTATACCTGCAAAAAGTCAAATAATCTCGGAATAATCGGGGGTTAGACGACTTAATGAAATATAAAATCGGTAAAAAGCATGTTAATTATACGATATGTTTTCTCGTTATCACAAAGATTGCCTAAACAATGGCCTCTTTAAAAAATACTTTCAAAAAACCACACAAAGCATAATTTCAAACAAAACCAAGTGATCTAGCAAGTAACTAAGAGCCCATGGAAAATCATGGATGGAAAGGGTGCTAATACCTTCCCTTTTCATAATTTACCCCCCGAACTTAAGAAACAATCTCAAAGGTCTTTCCTGTGCTTTTTTTACCTTTCCTTTTGGATAAAAGAAAAGTCGGTGGCAACTCTTGCTAACCGCAACATTTGCGATCAAACGCAAAACCTCAAGTCAGTTCTCCCACCGTATCATAGAACTGGCGAATCTGCTGGGGAATTTTCAAAAATTGGGGTTACCTTAGGGCTAGATCACCTTTTATTTTCTTACATTGTTTGACTTGTATGCTTTACATTATGGTTCTTTATTTGGGTTTAAATCCTCTAACCGGATTTGGGATACATTATAGGTAAGTAGAAATAGGTTGTGGAAAATGTGCGGGGTATATCGACATGGTATAAGCAATATCTAAGTTAGTGAGACATATTTGTGGGTACCGATAGCCTTTGAGTTAATCAAAGATAATACAGGGCCGCTGAGTGATGTCATGAAGCACTAATGAACTTCTAGAACCTTTACTTGACCAACTTGGCCTTTAGGATGTAGTGAGATGACTGGCTTTGGTACAGTCCGAAGTTGGTAGATACTCGATACTACACTCATTGAGGTTTGGTTTCTTGGGATATTTCGGTCTCTATTAAAGAGGCCTGAGCTGAAACAATGACCAAGGAAACAATCCAGTGATATTGAGCTCCTTAGAACCCGGTTACTATTACTAGGAAAGGTTTAAGCCAACTAACTTCAAGAGGGTACTTGCCTATAAAACTCCATGCAAGCCTAAACTAAGAACTTGTTTGCTTTGCTTTTATATGCATACTTGTACATAACATCATGGACATCATGAACATCATATACATCCAATAACCATTTCATGGATTTTGAGATTCATCTTTGTTCTTGTTTTGTAGGATATGGATTCACTTCGCAGGAAAACTATTCAAGTCAACCTTGTAAGAATTCCTTCACAACTTAAGGAGCTAGCTTCAAGGATCCCTAAGAACTCTCCATTCACCGAGAGACATGGTCGTTTGCTCAACTTGGTCACCTCCAACACAGATGAGGATATGATGAAGGTGCTCTTTCAGTTCTTTGATCCTTTGCACCATTGCTTCACATTTCCCGACTATCAACTTGTGCCTACTTTGGAAGAATTCTCCCAACTCTTAAGGATTCCCATTATCAATCAACTACCTTTCAATGGTATGGAAAGAGACCCAAAGCTATAAGAGATTGCTCAAGCTCTACACTTGCATTCATCTGATGTCACAACTCATTGGGAAACTAAGAGTGGTGTCAAATGCTTCTTAGCAAAGTTCCTATTTGAGAAAGCCCAAAGCTGTTGGAATTCCTTAGACTTGCAAGAATTTAAGGAAATTGTGGCTCTTCTCATCTATGGGATGGTATTGTTTCCCAATCCTGACCAACTCATAGATATGAACACCGTCAAAATCTTCATGTCACGCAACCCAATGCCTACATTGCTAAGGGATATCCTACACTCTTTTCACACTCGCACAATGAGGAAAAGAGGTGTCCTTAAGTTTTGCACTTCCTTCCTGGCAAGATGGCTTATTTCTCATCTTCCCCAATCAGTCTTAAAGAATTAGCAAGGTTCAGGGTGGTCACAAAGGTTAATGACGCTCAAACACTCAGACATTAATTGGTGCTACCGATCCAAAGAGAATGTTATCATTGTTGACCGTTGTGGAGAATTCCCTAATGTCCCTCTACTTGGCATTATGGGAGGCATCACCTACAACCCATGGTATTCGACTACGACAACGACGATCAAGGTCTTCGCTAGAGATTTATCCGAGCTTGGAGGATGCTAAACAAGGTGGATAGCAAGACTTTGGGGCACAAGAATTCCATCCCTCTTGAGCCTTACCTCAAATGGGTATGAACTCACGCTCAGAGTCTTATGATGCCTTACCCCTCCATTATCCCGGTAATCATTGAGCCTGTTAAGGAAGGAGATGTTCCATACACTATCCTACATCCTGACATGCCCACATCTCTTGAAGACCTACAAAGGGATTGGATACAACTCAAAGGAGAGCGAGATACTTTCGAAGCCCAATTCTACGCAAGCGTGAAGACGGTTTTGGAACTCACTAGGCTACTTCATGAGGAGCGGACCCTGAATACCTACATTGCACCAAAGAGGTTGCGCACTACTTTTTTATCTTAGAGTTTTGTATTATTTTGTCCAAGAGACATTGATGTACTCAAACTTTATCTTATTAATATAACGTGTGTTTCTTTTTGTCTAAAACAAACTTGAATCTTCGAAATCCTTGAAAACATCGCATAAACACATATCATTCATCATAACATAAACAGGTCTTTTGAAACAAGTCTCCTCATCTCTTTACTGTTTATTTCAGTAAGATGGATCTCGAACAAACAGTGAAAGATCTCCAAGCTCAGAACACGCAGTTTCAACAGTTGCTCATGACCCTAGCCAAGGGGCAAGAAGAATTGAAGACTCTGCTAGCTGAA
Organism: Vicia faba; assembly: GCA_948472305.1. Lineage (NCBI taxonomy): Eukaryota > Viridiplantae > Streptophyta > Magnoliopsida > Fabales > Fabaceae > Vicia > Vicia faba. The sequence goes on from OX451738.1 coordinate 1,600,960,986, forward strand.
GAGAGGAAAAAGAAAACAAAGAAGGTAACTGGAGTCTTAAACATAGGGAGAAGATTTCAAGGGCAGAGAAGAAGGACTTTGAACTTTGCAACATCTTTCGGTGAAGGAGAAGGAAAAGGCAAGGAAACAGTTGTCCCGTTAGAATCATAAGAAGAGGAGGAAGAAGAGGAAGACTACTCTGAGGAACAGTATCCTCCAGTTGATGACAAGTATAAACATATCTAAGTGCATTTGAGCGCGATGGAAATACAAAAGGTGACAGGCTTAGACTTTGGGGAATTGGGACTGGTGTCGGGGATTGTGATTCCTCTGAAATTCAAAGTGCCTATGTTTGCAAAATATGATGGAGTGTCATGCCCTAAAATGCATCTCCAATCATATGTGATAAAAATCCAACCACACACCGCTGATAAAGACTTGCGGGTGCATTTTTTCCAAGATAGTCTGTCTGGAACACAACTCGACTGGTTTTACCAACTAGAAAGAGCCAACATCCACAATTGGGAAGATCTTGCCGTAGCTTTCTATAAGAAATATCAATACAATGCTGATTAGGCGCCTACCTGTACTCAACTCTAGAGTATGGCCATGGTTTCCAATGAAGGTTTCAAGGATTACGCAAAAAAATGGAGAGATTTGGCTAGAAGAGTTCAACCCCCTCTGTCTGAAAAGGAATTGGTGGACATGTTCTTAGGCACCTTATCTGGCCCCTTCTTCAACCATCTAATCGGAAGTTCATCTGAAGGCTTTACTGAACTCATATTAACCGGAGATAGGGTGGAAGATGGCATAAAAAGTGGAAAGATTTAGAAAGATTCATCTTCTTCTGCAGCTGTAAGGAAGCCTTTCATCGGGAAGAAAGAGGTAGTTGTTGTATATCCGTAAAGGAACCAAGATAGGGCCGAACGCCGACCAATGGTGGGGGTTGTTATGATTCCAAAGCCTACGTCTGATCAACAAAGAAGTAATCAACCAAGGGTGGAAAGGCCAGTCAGGAAATTCACCAGAATTAACATGACTCTGTCCCAAGTATTACCGCATCTTCTGAGATCCAACTTGGCACCCTTGAAAGAATCTCCGAAAAACCCCAATACAAAATCCCCTCATTATCACCCCAATGCCCGTTGCGCATATCACTCTAAAAGTCTTGGTCACGATACTAATAACTGTTGGGCCTTGAAGAACAAAATACAAGACCTCATTGAAGAAAAAGAAATTGAGTTTGATGCGCCCGAAAAGCCAAATATCATTTCTGCTCCAATGCCCAGACATGGTCATAATACCAATGCCATTGAAGAATATTTGTTTGTTACCTCAGTTGACGAACTCATGACCCCACTTCCAACCATTAAGATAAACTTGTTGAAAGCTGGTGTGTTCCCGGGCTGTAATGAAGTTTGCCATCTCTGCTTGTCCTCACCAACTGATTGCCCTTTGTTGAAAACAGGCATTCAACGCTTGATAGATAACAAAGATATTTTTTTTGAAAGTACTCCTGTTTCACCTATTCCTGTTGAAGATGTTTCAATCATTACCATTTCCGCCAATTCTTCCAGAGTCTCCACCAAAAGACCCGTTAGAATTACATCGGTTCCAAAAGCAACTCCTTTAATAATCACAATGCCTGGGCCAGTCCCATATGAATCAGACAAGACCGTACCGTGGAATTACGGAGGGGACATTTACTACCATGGCATCAAACAAGACTGGCCAACGGCTGAAGAGATAAACTCCGAAGAAGAAGATTCTGACATCAGCAATATTACCAGAACTAGTAAAATTACTCGAAGCGGTAGGATCTTTTCTCCAGAAATTTCTCCCCCAAAGGCAGTTTATGGACCCGTGGCTGTTTAAAAGGTTACTTCCGTACCGATAATCATCTCTGCAAATGCTCCTATTGAAAAAACCGCTACAACCCCTGTTGTCATTCCTACCAACACTCCTGCTGCTGAAACTCGAGGAAAGGGTATTCAAGTGGAGCTTGTCCGGACGAAGGCTCAATCACTGACTATCCCCGAGACATCTAAGAAAGAAAAGGAGGAGATCCTAAAAATCATAAAGAGGAGCAACTACAATGTAGTTGAACAATTGGGGTAAACTCCCTCCAAGATCTCCATGCTGGAATTACTACTGTGTTCTGAGGTACATGCGAAAGCCTTGGTGAAGTTCCTAAAAACAGCCCATGTGCCTCAAGAAACGTCTACTGATCAATTCCAAGACTGTGTGGCCAGCTTGACAGCGGATAACGGCCTAGGCTTCTCGGATGCTAATCTGACACCAAAGGGAAAAACGCATAATGAGGAATTACATGTCTCTGTAGAATGTAGGGGCACAACTCTGGCCCATGTCTTGGTGGACACTGGCTCATCTTGAATGTTTTACCGAAAAAAGCTCTTGACAGACTTGACTGCGAGGGGCTAACGTTAAAGCCAAGCAACATAGTAGTAAAAGAATTTGATGGCTCGACGAGGATGGTACACAGGGAAGTGGATATCCCCATAAAGGTTGGAACACAAACTTTCAATTCAACCTTTTATGTAAAGGACATCTGCCCTTCGTACTCTTGCTTGCTAGGCTGGCCATGGATCCACAATGCTAGCGCTGTTACCTTTACATTGCACCAGATGCTGAAGTATTAGGTTCAAGGAAAGATTATCACGGTCCATGGAGAGGAAGAATACATGATTATCCATCTCAATTCCTTCAGATATATGGAATTGGACGGCGAATTCATTGAAACTCCATGTCAACATTTCGAAGAGGTCCCCTAAGGGGTGGCAGTGACCAAGATTGTGTCCCAGATTCCTAAGATTACAAGGCCTCCACTCCGGATGTCGTCTCTGAAGGACGCCAAAGCAGTGGTACAGGAAGGTGGATGCACCATCTGGGGGCAACTTCCAGATATCCCATATAAGTCTAACAAATTTGGCCTAGGTTTCTCTTCAAATGCTCAAAAGGTTGCACGCCGTGCCCATGCTGGAGGGCCACCCTTGAAGATTAGCAACCGTGAGGTCAACATCGTAGAAGATGTTGAAGATGATTGCGACCTGGAGGATTGGATCTTTTCGAATGTCAATGGAGGGCTCAGCAATTAGGAGGCTAGAGACTTCGTCCCAATAACTTTTATCCCACAGTAACTTATCTTTTCATTTCTTTGGATCTGTAATATTCAAAAATAATTCGCACTCTTAAAACCTCGTGTCTTTCCCGAGGCACAATGGTCCATTTGTAAGGGTTATTATTTCATCCTCATATGACATCAATGAATCATGGACATTTTTCGCATACAAACTCTTGTGCTCATTGTTTTTTTTCTTTCTTTTACATTTTATTTTCTTTTAAAGATAGTTATACCCTTACGCACACCTACACTCACAATGCAGTTATTCATCCATTCTGGATCCCATGGGTAACAATACTTCTATGGCCTTTCGTGACTCTGAGAATCTAATCTACCAAGCCGAAGACGAAGGTGAGGAAGATTGTGAAGTACCAGGGGAACTTGCCAGACTGCTACAAAAAAAGAAAAGAACCATTCAGCCTCACGAGGAACCTGTGGATACGATCAACCTGGGTACCGAGGAGGATAAAAAAGAGGTCAAGGTGGGTGCCAATTTGGAACCCAGTGTCAAGGAGCATCTGATTCAGTTGTTACATGATTATGTTGAAGGCTTTGCCTGGTCATATGAAGACATGCCAGGACTTGATACAAACATCGTGGTGCATCGTCTTCCTACAAGAGAAGATTATCCTCCAGTAAAGCAAAAAGTTCACCGCATGAGACCTGATATGTCAGAAAAGATTAAAGCGGAGGTCATGAAGCAATTCAATGCTAGATTCTTGGCTGTCACTTCTCACCCTCAATGGGTTGCCAACATTGTTCGCGTACCTAAAAAAGACGGCAAAGTACTAATGTGTATGGAATACAAAGATTTGAATAGGGCAAGCCCTAAATATGATTTTCTACTCCCCCACATTGATATCCTATTTGACAATACGGCATAACACAAAGTATTTTCCTTCATGGACGGATTCTCAGGTTATAACCAAATAAAAATGGCACCTGAGGACATGGATAAAACAACATTTTTCACACAGTGGGGCACATTCTTCTACAAGGTAATGCCATTTCGATTGAAGAATGCTGGGGAAACCTATCAGCGCGCCATGGTAGCTTTATTTCATGACATGATACATCATGAAATAGAGGTCTATGTAGACGATATGATAGCCAGATCACAAACATAAGAAGATCATATTGATCACTTACAAAAGTTGTTTGAGAGACTGAAGAAGTACAAGCTGAGGTTGAATCCAAACAAGTGCACATTTGGGGTACGGTTCGGTAAACTCCTAGGCTTTGTTGTCAGTAACAAAGGTATTGAGGTCGATCCTGCCAAAGTTAAAGCAATACAAGAGATGCTCGCTCCTCGTACTGAGAAGGAAGTCAGAGGATTCTTGGGACGTTTGAACTATATTGCCAGATTCATTTCTCACCGGATAGCTACTTGTGAGCCAATCTTCAAACTATTGAAGAAAGATCAAGTAGTCAAATGGAATGATGAATGCCAAGTTTCTTTTTACAAAATCAAAGAATACTTACAAGAACCTCCTGTATTGATGCCACCAGTCGAGGGAAGACCGTTGATCATGTATCTAATTGTTTTAGAAAATTCAATGGGGTGTGTATTGGGGCAGCATGACTAGTCTGGCCGAAAAGAGCACGTTATTAACTACATGAGCAAAAAGTTTACCGACTGTGAAACCCGATATTCACTGCTCGAGAAAACTTGTTGCGCTCTGGCACGGGCTACTCGCCAGCTAAGACAGTATATGCTGACTCATACTACCTTGCTGATATCTAAAATGGATCCGATAAAATACATCTTTGAGAAGCCCGCTCTTTCTGGGATAATAGCGAGATGGTAGATGATCCTGATAGAGTACGACATATAGTATACTACCCAGAAAGCTATAAAGGGTAGTGTGCTAGCTGACCACCTTGCTCACCAAGCTGTAGAAGACTATCAGTCCATGAAGTTCGAATTCCTGGATGAAGACATCATGACATTAGACAACTGTGAAGAAGTCAGGCCATACGATGGACCTGAACAAGGATCCCAACGGACCCTATTCTTTGATGGAGCATACAATACACTTGGTAATGGTATCAGTGTTGTACTCATATCTCCAGAAGGGTGTCATACTCCCTTTACCGCCAGACTTTGCTTTAGTTGTACGAACAAAATGGCGAAATACAAAGCATGCATCTTTGGTCTCAGAGCTGCCATAGACTAGAGGATCAAATTGTTGGATGTATTCGGAGACTCATCCTTGGTCATTAGTCATATCAAAGGGGAATGAGACACAAAACACCCTAACCGTATCCCTTACAAAGAACATGTTTTTACATTGCTACCATATTTTGAGGAGATTACCTTCGAGCACTTCCCGCGAGAAGAAAATCAGCTAGCAGACGCTCTAGCCACAATGTCATCTATGTTTAAACTTAATTGGCATAACGGGGCTCCCCAGATCACCATCGAATGAATGGATGAACCATCACACTGTCACGAGATTAATACTAAAGAAGTAGTGGACCAACCTTGGTTTCACAACGTCAAGAGGTATCTCAAGGATCAAGATTACCCAGAAGGAGCTTTAATCAATGACAAAAAGTTATTAAAGAGATTCTCTGCTAAATTATTCCTGAGGAATGACATACTTTACAAACGCAATCATGACTCTGTGTTACTTCGGTGCATAGATAAGGTTGAAGCTGAAAGGATCATGACTGAATTACATGAAGGTACTTTTGGCCCCTATTCCAGTGGGCATACGATGGAGAAGAAAATCCTATGGGCAGGCTATTATTGGTCTACCATGGAAGCAGATTTCTATCAACACTCTCGAACCTGCCATAAGTGTAAAATTTGTGCTGACAAGGTGCATGTACCTTTGGTTCCTCTGAATGTCTTAAGGACTCCTTAGCCCTTTGCTATGTGGGGAATTGATATGATTGGGGAAATCAGGCCGACAGCCTCCAATGGACACCATTTCATTCTAGTGGCCATTGACTATTTTACAAAGTGGGTTGAAGAGGCCTCCTTCGCCTCCGTTACCAAGAATGTTGTTTCCCGCGTCATCAAGAAAAACCTTATTTACCGGTACGGTATCCCAGAAAGGATCATCACTGACAATGGTACAAATCTCAACAACACTATGATCACCGCATTATGTGAGCAATTCAAGATTCAGCATCACAATTCTTCTCCCTATCGGCCAAAGATGAATGGTGTTGTCGAAGCTGCAAATAAAAACATTAAAAAGATCATACATAAAATGACAGTCACATACAAAGACAGGCATGAGATCTTACCATTCGCACTCCACGATTATCGTACCACCGCTCGCACATCAACCGGGGAAACACCTTAATCTTTGGTTTACGACATGGAGGTTGTCTTGCCTGTTTAGGTTCAGATCCCCTCTCTGAGGATTATGAAGGATGCAGGTTTGAACGAAGATGATTGGATCCAGACTCGACTTGATCAACTGAGTTTTATTGATGAAAAGAGACTTACCGCTGTTTTCCATGGTCAAATGTATCAAAAACGGATGATCAAGGCTTTCAACAAGAAATTCAGACGCCAAGTATATCAAGTTGGGGATCTAGTAATCAAGCGCAACATACTGCCGCAAAGTGATCCCACGGGAAAATGGACTCTTACCTATGAAGGACCATTTGTAATCAAAAACATATTCTCTGGTGGGGAAATGATCTTAACCACCATGGATGGTGATGACCTGCCACACCCTGCAAACACATACATAGTCAAAAGATACTACGCATAAGAGACATGCTAGGTTGACATACCTAGGCAAAACAAGGGCATCCCGGCGAACCAAAAGGGTTCGGGAAAAAGTTAGGGATAAAACAAAAAAATTTGTACACTCGGCAAGTTGAAAACCCGAAAGGGCGACTTGGGTAAAAAAGGGTTTCCCGGTGGACTGAAAACTTGAAAGGGAAATCCAGGAAAAAGTTAGGGAATTAAGGCGTACGACTATGTCCCGTCAGATCATTTTATAAACAATCTTCGGCTTCCACTGAAAAACTCAGAGGTTCTGATCAATTCAATCATCTTCCGACAAGACAACAAATAGACAAGATACTCGGAGATACGAAGGCTATAGAAGAATGGAAACCCCGTGTGATTTTTATACACATAGCTATCTTTTCTTTGTATCAAATTTTTCTTGTTTTACAACAGCATTCTCTTACTAGAATGTTTGTCCCCTTTGTACAAAATATTTACTCAAAGTCAATACAATGATATCCCTTTGAAAGTGCAAAAAATATTTGTCTTTTTCTTTACGCTTGTGTTTTGTTTACAAAAACGTCCAATGATTCATTGTTGAACATATGCATTTGAACATGATTAATGTTTACAAATAAACAAAATGAAAAAAGGAAATTACTGATGGGTTGAAAAGATAGGAAAATATCTCTAGACCATTCCATAAGTAATCCCCTACAATACATAATTGAAATCCCCAGCGGAACAAAGTTTCAAATTGTTAATCCCCAATAGAAGTTGTCAAAATTTCTCAGGACACCAACAGGCTTTACAAACAGTACTTGGCATTTCCCTTACAAAGGAATTCATTTCTCTCGGCATAAATCCATCAATACTTCAACTTCAAGATGTGAAGACTTCCATATCCTTAGCAGCAGTCAGGTATTTATTTTCTCTAAATCAAACAGCAATGCAGCAGATTAGCTCACATACACATACATTGCATTCATATATGATAAACATTGATAAAGCAAATACATTGCATCATACAACATAACTTTGTATTTTAGCTTACATTTTACCCTTTTCAGGATAAGATTAACAGCTACCGTCAACAATATGCAATCTTGATACAGTTCAGATAAGCTCCAGATACGGATGCCATTCTAATACTCATTTAGATGCAACTTTCAGATACAGTACAGATATGCTCCAGACACGGACGCCATTCTGATGCTCATTCAGATGCAACTTTCAGATACAGTACAGATACGCTCCAGACACGGACGCCATTCTGATACTCATTCAGGTGCAACTTTTAGATACAGTTCAGATACGCTCCAGACACGGATGACATTCTGATACTCAGTCAAAATCATCTATCAGATACAGTCCAGATACGCCCCATACACGGACGCCATTTTGATACTCAATCTTTCAGCTTACAAGTTACAATTCAACAAACATTCTTGGATGGAATCTACAAGCCCATCTCAAACAAAATTATATCACCTCTCTAAATGGCATCCTTAAGCCCATTCTTTCTATCATCGCATCGCCGAGTGCAAATTTCTGGGCACTCTAGTGTCCAATCATCTTCCACCTTCAAGTCACGAATGGAAAAAATCGCCAGTCTAACTCTTCAGGTTTAAGAAGATTGAACAGGGGCAGTTTTTGTACCCCAAAATTTTACCTCTCATTTATCAAGGATTTCCTCACAAGATCTCTTGGACTCAAGACTGGATTAGGGTTTGACGAGCTCAAGACATCTCATCATGCACTGATAACCGAAAATTAGGATTTGGGATTGCACAAACATTTTTGGACTATCAATGCTTCATATGACTTTCAAGGACAATTAGGGACCCCCCAAGATTACTCATGTCAACCATGGCCAATTTACAGTAAAACTTCATGATTTTTGATCCAGATCAATATCTTAGACACATATGTATCATTTGATCAAGTTTGGACCATAATTCCTAAATAAATTTGATCAAATCATCAAAAGGGCAAAATGGACAAAATTAGGGTTTTTACTAAGAAAGGGCAATTTCTGATTTTTGACTTAGCAAATGATCAATTGGTTTGAAGCATGATTTCAATAGTTCAATTTAATCATCTTGACCTAATTAAATGGTTCAAAACATTGCAAATCCATTGGATTGACAGATGAATTTTTCAGTCAACTGATCAAAAGTCAACTGTACAATGAAAAGTCAAACTTTGACTTTTTGGTCAAATTCAAGTGCCAACGATCATAATTCATCAAAACATGTCAAAATGTGAAACTTGTTCATCAATAAATCAAGGATTGAAGAGTTTGTTTTGAAATTTGAAATTTCTTAACTTAGAAAGTTTTCTAAGTATAGAAAATGTCTTATTTTTTCTTATCTTTAAGCCAAATTTCAACAATGATACAAGATGATTCAAAGAAAGTTCCCAACATGAAAGTTGTAGATATCCATGAAATATACAACTTTTCTTCATACAATTTCTCCTAAATATGCTTGTATCTCAAGATATAATTTTGTGAATACATGCTCATGAACTAAAATAACTTAGTAAAATTTTGCCCTAGTTAGGCAGGGTTTTGACCCAACTTCATGCCAATTTTTCACATAGTTCCATGGGAAATCTTTGAAATCAATTCAAAGATGAGTTGTAGATAACATTTCAAGATTTCTAAAATATCCAAGAACTCCTTGAGATCATTCTTGAGTAGGGAGAATCGAAGATATGAAGTTGGCAATTTCTCACTTTGATTTCAAGCCATTTCATGAAGAACTAAAATTCAAATCCTCAAGCATGTTGTACAATCTTCACTTTTCAGGCGTTAAACTCGTTTGTCACTCCACCATTAATGGATTGCACAAGATTTCATGCCCTAAAGCCAAGCATTCAATGCATTGTACAAGAAAATAACCATTTATGGAAGAAAGGCAACATTGCCATTATGGAAAAGCATGCTTTTGCATTTTTCCATTTCTTGAGCCTTGGACTTGTTCTTTCTGCACAAACCAAGCCTATAAACCTGAACAAAACATGTTTAAAGTTTCACACCACCCTACAAGATCATAACCATGCATTAAGAAGTCATTTCTCACACTTGCTTCAAAAACAAGAAATGTAGCAAGACATGTGATCTTGTACTTATGAGCAAGTATAAGTCCTCCAACCTTTATCTCTATATAAAGCCATCATTTTGCAACTAAAATCACGAATTCCCAAGCCTTGAAACACCCTAGAATCAGAGATTGCATACCAAGCCTCCGAACTTGCCATTTCCGACTTGTGAACAGAATCTTCCATTCTACTCGTGCGTTTTCAGGCCTTTTACTTTCCTAAGCTTCCTTACCTTACAAGTAAACCACCCCACACCCTGAAACAACCCTGTAACTCCATCTTCCCCATTGTTGAAGTTCAAAAATAGAGTAACATAAGTGGAATTCTACAGATCATTCCAACCACCCTCAAGACAAGCTAAGCATTGCATTAGCTTCCTAGAGGTTCAAGGAAGTTAACCTGATCATCACATCATCCTAAAGCAAGCTCATTTTTAAAACACAATTTCCATTTTCAAGGTGAGTTTTCTGTTTTCTAACTCTGGATACAGGCATAGTTAGCTTTCCATTTATGAATATAAAATGTAGACATCATTGCTACGAAGATGTACATATCCATAGCTTGCATTTATTTGGCCTTAGTTTAGAGAATTTTGAGTTTGAAGTTTCTAAAAAAATTAGGTTAAGAATTAGGGCCAGCAAAATTCTCTCTGATCTTGGACTTATAGTTTTAGTTATGCACATGGTTAGAATCGTGAAGTAAAATGCTATAATGTTTATGTTATCACTTTCAATTTTTGTTGAGAGATGAAAGAGTTACAGGGGGTCCGGCTGGCTAGAGGTTGAAGATGAAGTACAAGGCAAGGCAATGTTTTGTGTTATGTATTTGTGGTTTCATTTGAACTGACGGATCTACAACCACCCTAGTGGCAAGGCAGCGCGCATAAATGCCTTAGGTCACGACATCGAGCCTTGGCGCTGACTTTTGCAATTTTCTACTTTTTTCCATCTTTTTTTTATTGTTTGCAGCGTGGGATTCTAGGCATTGGGCCCTATGTTTTTGCTAACCAGTCACCCTCTATCTACTTGCAGCACCCCTGGCCCAAATATTTTATTTAATATTTTTATTTTCATTATATTTTATCAAATATATTTTTCTTAATAATAAAAATCAAAAAAATATAAAAATGATAAATATTATATTTTGTTTATTTTGTTTTATTTTCTCATAAAAAAATATTTTTATTTAGTTATATATTAACTATTTTTTTTAATAAACTTGTAAATTAAAATAGAATTAGGATAAATATTTATTTTTTTACACCTATTAAATATTTATTTTGACATATAAAAAAGACTAAAATACTTCATAAATACCATTTATTATATTCAAGATAAAAATACAAAAAAACTTAATGAAATTTATTTCCTTTTAATAAATTAGAATTAGGGTTAATCAAAATATTTTCTAAAACATAATTTCATTTTCTTAATTAATTTAAGTTCAACCTTGACTTATTTATTAGGATTAGTTTAAAACTTTTTCAAAAAAAAAAAATCTTTTTCTTGCATTTATATATCCTTGCATATTTAAATTGTCTTGTACATTATTTATTCAAATACTTGTATAAATTCAATTTGGTTGTAATAGATTAATTATGTTTATATTATTGCAATACCCATTCATAATTTGTATACCACCCTCCCACAAAATGTTGTAATAGCGTAGTAATCCTTAAATTATGCAATTTATCACTTTTACATAACATGTTAGTAATTAGGGTTGTATGGAAAGATAAAACCAATCAACTAGAAAACCCTAATCTAATACAAAATCAAGTATGAAAATAACACACTTTCACACAAGCACCCCCTAGGGTTACTCCGCTTGGTTGCCTTACAAAAAAATGGCCATATTACGCATGTGAAGTATCTTAGCAAAACAAACAAATATAAGATCATAGTCCCTCGATGACGCTATCCAAAGTTGCCTTACAAAATGATCTTAGTCCCTCAAAAATGTTAAGATACTTTGAAACATTGCTAATCATGGTTATACGATGACCCACGCCCGTCCCGTTTACATCCAAAGATAGGGTTTCTTACCAAATCAATGGTAAGACAACAATATCACAGGGAAAGAAAATGAACAAGAAAGACATTTGAGTAGGTAGATTACTTTTAGTTACTTGCGCCATTTCAAACAAATATCATTGCTATTTTAAAAACAAACACACACATTTCCAAACATCTTACAAACATTGAAAACATTTTCAAAAAGACAAACATCTTTGTATACATTCTTACGAACGAGAATCCTTACAAAGATTGCCTAAAAAATGGCCTATTTACAAAATACTTTAAAATAACCACACAAAGCACAATTTGAAACAAAAGCAAGTGATCTAGCAAGTAACTAAGAGCCCATGGAAAACCATGGATGAAAAGGGTGCTAATACCTTCCCTTTTCATAATCTACCCATCGAACTCAAGAAACAATCTCAAATGTCTTTCCTGTGCTTTTTTTACCTTTCCTTTTGGATAAAATAAAATTTGGTGGTGGCTCTTGCTAACCGCAACATTTGTGATCAAAGGCAAAACCTCAAGTCAGTTCTCCCACCGTATCACACCCGGACTTTCTGAATGGTAGGCACAACGAGCATTAGGGTTATAGTGGGGAGAGATAGTGTTGGGATTCTTCAGAGCTTCCCGCAAGGTTACGAGATTAGATTTCAACAAATGTGGCAAGACTTGAGACAGCGTCATATTTATCCGGGTAAACTGCCTTACCGGCTTTTATGATCTCGGTTGATTATTCCTTTGTTGGGTGGGTGCAGGTTTAGAGATCATGACAGCCCCTACCGCTTGACGGTGTTCAGTTCTGTCCTGATTCCTTTGATGGTACACAACACTAACATCCTTCTTCCCTGCAAATGGCCTCCTTATTGTACTGGAGGACGCATCCTTTTGAATCTTCCCACTCCTAATTCCAGCTTCCACTCTTTCTCCTGTCAGAATCAATTTAGTGAAGTCGGTTGAGGAACTTCCAATTAGATGATTAAAAAATGGACCAGACAGGGTCCCCAGAAACATATCCACCAGTTCCCTGTCAGATAGAGGAGGTTGGACTCTTCCTGCAAAGTCCCTCCACTTCAGAGCATAGTCCTTAAAGCCCTCAATCGAACCCATAGACATATTTTGGAGTTATGTACGGGTAGGAGAAAGGTTTGCATTATACTAATACAGCTTGTAGAAAGTAGAAGCCCGGTCTTCCTAATTACGGATGTTGGCTCCTTCAAGCTGGTAGAACCATTCTAGTTGAGTTCCAGATAGACTATCCTGAAAGAAGTGGACCCATAAGTCCTTGTCAGCAGTTTGAGGCTAGATCCTCCTCACATAAGATCAGAGGTGCATCTTAGGACATGAGACCCCATCATATTTGGTGAACACCGGCACCTTGAACTTTTGTGGGATGACAACCCCGGAGACCAAACCCAGCTCTTCAAAATCCAGACCTGGTACCTTCTTGACCTCCATTGCATTTAAACGGTCCTCTAGTTGTTTATATTTTTCATCAGCAGGAGGATACTGCTCCTCACCTTGAACTTTGGGACTGGAGTCTTCCTCTCTTGTTTCTTCTTCTTGATTGTTTCCTCCCTTTGATGAAGTTATTAGTTCAGAGGCCTGCTGCACTGGTCCTATGATCCTCCTTCCCAGATTCACTAACCCAGTTGGCTTCTTTGGCTTCTACTTCTCTTTAATAATCAAGGATTTCAGGTCTTCCTTCGCCTTGGTCAGAGCCACGATCATCTGTTGAAACTGAGCATTCTGAGCCTGCAGATCCTTCATTGATTTTTCTAGAGCCATTGCTGAAATAAATAGCGAAGAGGATGAGAAACCTGCTTTGAAACCTGCTTATGCAATGATATGTATGATATATGTATGCAATGTTTTCAAGGATTTCTAAGACTCAAATTTTCTTAAACTAAAAGATAGCAAACGTTAATTGCATCAAGAAGTTTTATTGGTCACAACGATGCCTCTTGGGCTTACAAAGGGAATAAAGCAACAATAAATGTTCCCAAGCAAAAGAAAGACTTCAAGCTTCCCATGGACGCATCCTCTTTGGTGCAATGTAGGCATTTATGCTCCTCTCTTCGCTAAGTAATCGGGTGAGTTCTAGAACCTTCTTCTCGTTGGTGTAGAATAGGGCTTCGAGAGTATCCAGTTCTTCTTTGAGTTGGATCCAAGACATCCGTAGCTCCTCAAGGTCAGTTGGCATATCGAGATGGAGAACCACATAAGGAGTGTCTCCTTCAGCAATTGGCTCGATAATTATAGGTAAGATGGCGGGGTAAGGCATCATAAGACATTGAGAACGAGCTCTCACCCATTTGAGGTAAGGCTCAAGAGGGATGGAATTCTTGTGCCCCAGTGTCTTGCTATCAACTCTGTTTATCATGCCCCAAGTTCGAATGGACCTCTTACGACAACCCTGAACATCATTCTCGTAGTCAAACGCGATTCCTTAGATGAGTGTGTCGTGAGGACCATCCGTTCTAGCATAACCAAACTGTCGCAGTGCCAAGCAAGGATTATAAGTGATTCCTCCCCTAATGCCTAAGAGATGGACATTAGGGAATTACCCACAGTGATCAATTATGGTGATACTCTCCATGGACTGGGAACACCAATGAATTTCTGAATGTGTAAGGGACATCAGCCAATGAGACCATCTCATACACCGCTCATTTCTTCGAATAGACTGGGGTAGATGCGAAATAAACCACCTATCCAATATAGGAGTGCAACACAATAATGTCCCTCTTCTCTTCAGAGTGAGAGTACACAAAGAGTGTAGAATATCCCCCAAGTAAAGTAGGTACCAGATTATGAGACAGAAAAATCTTAACTGCATTCACATTTATGAGTTGGTCTGTGATAGGGAATAGTACCATTCCATAGATGAGAAGGGCCAACACTTCTTCAAAAGCTTGTAAATCCAGGATATCCCAAAAATAGTGGGCTTTCTCAAATAGGAACTTAGCTGGAAATCCTTGGACACTTCTTCTGGTTTCCCAATTTGCCACTACGTTAGACCGTTGTAAAGACAGAGCTTGAGCAATCTCTTCAGGCTTTGGGTTTATTTCCATATCATTGAATGGTAGCTGATCAAGGATAGGTAACCCCAATAACTGAGAAAACTCCTCCATAGTAGGCACTAACTTGTAATCAGGGAAAGTGAAGCAGTGGTGCAACGGGTCAAAAAACTGAAAGAGAACCTTTAGCATTTCTTCATCAGGGGTTAAAGTGACCAAGTTGAGAAGTCAACCATGTTTTTCAGTGAAGGGAGAGCTTTCAGGAATCCTTGATGCTAATTCCTTGAGTTAAGGATGCACTTTCACAAGATTTATTTGGATAGTGTTCCTGTGAGTAGATGCCATGTCCTACAAAACAATACAAAGATAAGCCCTAGAAAATCGTTGAAATGGTTAGTATGATATTCCATGTTATGATGTCATGATTATGCTAAGAAATCACATATATATCTAGCAACAAAAAATCACACCAAGACCTTATGTTTAAGGCTTGCATGGGTTTTAAGGTAGTACCCTCTTGAAGTTGGATTGGTTCAACCTGTCCTATAAATAGTAACCGAGTTCTAAGGGATCTCAATATCACTTACCTTTCCCACAAGCTTCGTTTGATAGGCGATTGACTCGCAACTAAACAAAACTCAGGAGTCAAGTCTCAATGAGTGTAGCATCGAGTATCTGGAGACTTTGGGAATACACCAAACACGACCATCTCACTATGTCCTAATGGCCAAGTTGTTCATTTAAAGGTTCTAAGTTCAGTTGACCTTCATGACACCATGCAACGGCCCCGTATTCTCCTTGATTAACTCAAGGGAAACCGGTACCAACCAAAGTGTCACATCAATGTAGCCATTGCTTCAACCGTGTAGGTATACCCCGCACAGTTTCCACGATCTACTTCTAATTACCTAAAAGGTTTCCCTTGATCCGGGTGTAGGATATTATAGTAACCCTAAATAGATCCCTCAAAAGTAAAGAAATCAAATCATACAAGTCAGTTTAATAATGAACTAACTCTAAGGTAACCCCACTTTTTATAATTCCCCAGCAGAGTCGTAAGTTCTGTTACATGGTGGCAGAACCCACTATTATATATACTGGATTTTGCGTTTTTTGTTCGCAAATATGCGGTAAGTAAGAGTCTCCACCGTCTTTTCTTTTATTCAACAAAGGAAAGGGTGAAAAGAACAGATAAAGACCTTTTCGAGATGTTTTCTGAGTAAGGGGGTATATTATGGAAAGGGACTGTATTAGCACACTCTCCATCCGTGGTTTTCCACAGGATCTTAAAGGTTTCCTCATTTTTCAAAATGCTTTTGTGCTTTGTATTTGAAAATGTTTAGAAAATGCCTTAGTATGGCGAACTTTGTAATGTTTCTCAGGATAGCAGAGAAAGTATACAAAGTGTTTTGAAATTGTTTTTTGAAAAGTAGTTTTCTGTGTAAGTGCAAAAAAAAAATTTTTGAACAAACTTCTAACAGCTATCTACTTTTATACTCGAAAAGGTAGTTATTTTCCTCTTTTCCTTTAGACAGTGCTATCCTACTATTAATGAGTAGGTAGCCTTATCGTTGGATGTGTGAGGGACATCGAAAGGGACGTTTACAGTCACTAAGAAAATTTATGGAGATGCTTTAGAAATTCTATTTTAGGGACTAGATCATTTACCGAGAAGGAAACTGTAGGGTCATCGAGGGACTATGATCTTTTGTTTTTATGGGTCTTTGCTAAAGCATTCCTGCCCCATGATTGTTTTATTGAAGGCAACCAAAGTGGGCGTACCTTAGAGGTGCTTGTGTGCAATTGTGTTGCGTTTCAGTTATTTTTGTCTTTTTATTAAGTTTGCTAGCGTTTGATTTTAGTCTTTGTCATACATGTCTAGTTACTAGCAGTTAATAGGAAAAGCAGTAAAAAGAAAATTCATAAAATAGAGGTCATACTCTATTACAAGGCTTCGGGGAGTGGATTTACATTATACAAGGATAATGGGGAATAAAAGAAGTAAATATCCTAATTTATCTATTACATCTGGTAGGCAGATACAATAATAGTAAAATAGGGAATTAAATAAATGCGCGTGAAAATAGAAAAGACGTCTAAAAATCCTAAAGAAAAGAAGTCTTTTTTGTTGTTTTTTGGTATAAAAGAAAATAAAGCCTAAGTCTATTTAATTTTAATTTTAAGAAAAAAAGAGGATGTTAAAATAATTTATTCATTTATTTACAAATATTAATTTAGTTGGAAAAACGACTAGCCTAATATTTTTGTGATTTTTGATTTTAATGTTAAAAGGTAAAAAGTCTACTAAAAATAAAAAAAAGAAACAAATGCAAAATAAAAGTACAATGAAGCATCCTTCGATTGGGGTGAAAAAAAGGGGGGATTCGATCCAGAGGATGTTGACTTTTGATTTGGAGGTGGATGAAGTTTTCGATCCAGGAAGGATGGGTGTCCTTCAACCCAGGGAAAGAGAATCTCTTTCGATCCAGAAGGGGATGCCTTCTTCAATCCAAGAGACTATGGCTTTCGATCCATAGAAGGTATCTCCTTCAATCTGGGATGATATACCTACAAAAGTACATTAGCAAAACGAAATGCAGGACTTGGGTATCGAAACCCATGTCATTCGATCCTGCGCTTGATGGGTCTTCTTAAGCTATGTCTGCAGTAAATGTTAGCAAACGAAGAACATGACCTGGGTGCCAAACCCATGCCTTTTGATCCTATCTAGGATGGCAAATCGAAGGTAACAACAAGTAATGATGTGTTATGCTAATGTAAAGTTGGACAATTTACCCTTTCTTACCCGCAGATTGAGTCTTCGATTTGGGCGCTTGCTGGAGGTGAGCACCTTCGATCTGGGGCTTCTAGGCTTGGGTTTTTTGCTGAGGGATGGCTTCTGCTTGGAAATTATGGAAACCTTTGATGGATTTTGTGGGCAGCCTCTCTCCAAGGTTTTTTCTTCTCCCCTTTGCAACACATGTGATCTCTTTATATATAGGGGGTAGAGGGGATAAGAAGGCAAAGGTTTAAACAACCTTGATTGTGTTTGAAAGCCATGTATAGGAATTTGTAACGTTGGACAAACACATGGGATCTTGTCTCCCTTTTTGAATTTTCTATTATGTAATTGTCCTTCGAATGCCCTCCTTCAAATGGGCTGCTAGCCTCCTTCGAATGGACCCTTGAAAGCTTCTTCAAATGGACTCTTGCAAGCTTCTTCGAATGGACTCCTTTGGAATGCCAATCGGAGGGCCTTTGCTCTGTTGTTTCAATCGAAGGAAGCTCTGATGCTCCAAATCGAAGGAAGCTCTGATGCTCCAATCGAAGGAAGCTCTGATGCTCCAATCGATGGAGGCTATGATGCTTCAATCAAAGGAAGCTCTGATGCTCCAAATCGAAGCAAGATATGATGCTCCAATCGAAGGAAACTCTGATGCTCCAATCTAAGGAAGCTCTGATACTTCAATCGAAGGAACTTTTAGGAATGGCAATCGAAGGATCTGTTGCAAGGATAATCGAAAGGCTTTACTAAAATGTCAATCGAAGGGCATTTTGGAGATGCCATTCGAAAGACATTCATAATGCCGATCGATGGCCTTGACACAATGCCAATCGAAAGGATTGTCATGAGGCCAATCGAAAGGTACTTATACACCACTCAAAAAATTTCTTTTTTTTTCTTAGGCAAGGGTTTGTGACCAACAATGTAGGGGAAGATCTTGGAAAACATGAGAGGGCAAATTTTGGGGTACAACACCTTCCTATATGGATAAAAGACGTTCGGTGGCGACTTCATTTATTTCATTATCGAATGACGGTTCCGCCGGTTGTTTCAGCTGGTGACTTCACTGGGGACATGATTGACCTATTCCTGGTCCATCCCGTAGTTGATCCTAGCTCTTGTTTGTTGTTTTGTTTGGGTGTTTATTTATTTCTAGTTTTGTATATACTGTTTGCATATGTTTGTGCATGCATTTTACCGCTTTGCATATATTTTGTTATCTACTGTGTCAGCTCTGTTTTCATGATTGGGTGGGTGTTACAAGAGGTAAAAGGCCCAATACCCAATACAAGTGACAACCATAGGAACCTTAGGAATAAAGTGGAACATGAACGACTAGTCGACTTTGGTTTGCTAGTGTGGTCATGTCGTCCATGCTCAAATGAGATTATAAATGTCGTGTTATTGCTTCACATATGTGTTTCGACGATATTGGTTTTAGGCGTACCCATGATTCTGAGTTACCCTTGCCTTACCCTGACCTAGTTTACACCTGTGAGCGGGGAGGGAATTTTGATTCTTACAGGTACTATTGGTGACTCTTTTCTGTTGGTAACTGAATTTCTAAAAAGAGAATGACTGACTATTTTACAAAGTTTTGGATCTTGGTTTCCCAGCATATTTAGAATAGCACAGCAGATACTTTAATTCATATGTGTTTGTGTCACATCATGGCATATTTATTTTCTATAAATAAATGCAAGAAAAAGTATGTATGTCTAATTCGCATATGCATGTTATTTCCAGGGTACTTAGAAGTTGTCATCAGGATGAATAACAACATGAGCACAAGTGCATAAACTCTTAGGAAGAAGTTTGTCTATCAATTTGTGTTTTATGGGGGTCGATTGCCAGAGTCGGGAGCCCTTGTGAATGGTCCAAATGAAAACATTTTCAGGAAAGAGTATGAGAACTTGTTGCCATTGGAGAACGATTTTTATGAGGAATGGGCGTTAAGAGTTCTTCTTCAGTTCTACGATCCACAACTATGTTGTTTTACTTTTCAAGATTACCAGCTAGCACCAACCCTTGAAGAGTATGCATATATTCTTGATATAAAGGTAACCGACAGTATTCCTTTTGCTCAAGTACCTGAAACTCCCAACTACATGGCTATCGCCAAAGCTCTTTATTTGACCGTTAGCAAAGTGGAGGGCAATTGGATCAAGAAATGTAACATGAAGGGTATCTCTCGGGATTATCTGATAAACAAAGCCAAGGGATTTGCAGAAGGAAAGTGGATGTCTTTCAATGCGTTACTGGTCGTGTTAATTTATGGTTTAGTCCTCTTACCTGTGGAAAAAAGGTTAGTGGATTTGGCAGCAATTTGTGTCTTTATGAATGATAATCCAGTACCGATATCGTTAGCTGATACTTACTATGCTATTCATTCTCAGCATGGTAAGAGAGGGGATGTGGTATGCGGTACATCTCTACTTTACAAATGGTTCATGATGCACATTCCTACCAAGGGATCGTTTATCGACACTGCTGAGACTTCTCTTTGGGCCCCACGGATCATGGGACTCACTTCTTACGACATCGTCTGGAACAACATGGGAATTCTGAAGGAGTTCATTATGAGTTGCAGTGAGTTTCCTAATTTCCCCTTCTGGGAACCAAAGGTTGCATCAACTATAATCCTATCTTGGCACGGCGTCTATTTGGATTCGTAATGACAAATGGACCTACTGAGCGAGAGGTAAGAGAAACCTTTTATTTCGACAAAGTAGGAAATGTTGCTATGTTTGAAAGAGTAAAAGTCTCCTGGAAACACATTCATCGAAAAGGAAAGCTTTCTTTTGATAGAAGTGGAGGTGTGGCTATTGACGCTTATTCAAAATGGATTCAGAGTCGGGTAAAGGTGTTGTTGTTTCCTTATAAGAGGGAAGAACCATTATACTTGCAGCCTGTGTATGATCTGGAGGATGATCATCTTTCTCATGGCAGGATTTCTTCTAAGCAATCCGCGCCAGGAGAATTCGAAGTGGTACCAATGGCGTTCCTCAAAAATGCCAAAGCTGAGAATATTAAGCTACAACCTGATTTGGAAGATAAAAATATTGAGCTTTCCTTTGCTTTACAAGAAAAGAAAAGACTCTGGAGAGAGAATCGGGAGAAAGATCGTCTACTAGAGGGTCACGGATCATGTGAACAGTCAAAGAGGTCAAGGATTGAGAATTCAAGCTTAACTATTCTTCGGGATAATGCACACTTGAAAAGTCAACAAAGGATTAAGACTCTCCAAGTAGCAGAAGAAAAGTTAAGAGCATGCATGGCGAAAAGGTTAAAGAATTAGAAAGGCAACTTACTGAAGTCATATTGTAAGATCAGAAGCGCGAAGAGCAGGTGGCTCGTGTGATGGAAGAAAATGCTAAGCTCAAAAATCAGATAGAAGAATTGGAGAATGCACCTATATCTATTTCTTTCCTAGAATGCAAAAAATGTGATCACTTTCTGGAGCAATGTCACTACTTAGAAGAAAAACTACTCTGAAAATATGAAGTGATTAAAGGCCTTGTTGAAGAACGCGATTGCCCAAGGACAGGACAGCTATTCCAAGAGACCAAGGAGTGGAGTAAGGAGCATTTCCAGGAGGAGGGACCTTTATTTCATGTTGGGATGGGGGACCCACCCCTTTGATTCTTAATTTTTTTTTGTTTTTGTTTAAAATATCACCACAAATCTTATTGGATCGGATCATTTTATCTTATTCTATGGACTTTAAGAATTGGTGTTTTGCTGTTTTTTTTGTAAATAAAGAAGTTCGTTATTGCACTAGTTTTTTATTTTTTTTTATTTTTTTTGTTATTTATCTTTTATCGTGCTCGGTTGTTATTCCTGATGGTTGACAAAGCTTGTAAATGCCTGGAAATGACAAAACATATCATGCATATCATACATCTCATACATTGCAGGTTATCTCAGGACAGTATTCTTATTTTCTGCTTTTCTTATCCAGAATTCAAGATGACTACTCATCGGTATTCCACCAGAAATAATTTGCCAAGACAGATGGAACAAGTCCAAGTTGAACTCCCTAAAATGAGAACCTAAATGGCTACTCAAATGACCCAGTTCATAGAGGTCATCGCCAATGTGAATCGACAACAAGAGGAATTGGCTACCATTGTCAACAATCAACGCCGCTATCTAGTGGATAGTGGGAATCAAGGGCTCTATCAGGACATTTCTATTGGACTGAGAGATGTGCAAGAACAACCCGTCGGTAATTTTTACGGGCCACCTGACAATCCTTTTATGTGCAACGTGGGACAGTTTCCCCCATCTCTGAGACCTCGTCTTATGGGGAACCAAAGGGATAATCAGCTTGGTGTAAGAAACTATCAAGAGTAAGACTATGATTTTGATCAGGATGAAGATCGGCTTTCTATGTGGCATTCTGAGCTGGAGGTTCAGGTTAAATATAAAAGGTATCGGTTATTGGAAGAACGTTTGAAGGCTGTGGAAGGGAAAGGAGTCCTTGATATGGATGCTAATGATTTTGGGCTAGTATCTGGGGTGAAGTTTCCTCTAAAGTTCAAACCACCGGTCTTTGAAAAATACAACGGTTAAACATGTCCCGTTACTCATGCAACTACTTATTTCCGGAAGATGTCAGTACATATCGAGGATCAAGGGATTTTGATTCATTTCTTCCAGGATAGCCTATTTGGGGCATCCCTGGCGTGGTACATGAAGTTGGAGAAAACTCATATTCAATGCTGGAATGATCTTGCTCGGGCTTTTGTCAAACACTATCAGTACAATGTGGATATGGCGCCTAATCGCACTCAATTATAAAATTTGTCACAGGGGCCAAAAGAATCTTTTAAAGAATACGCTCAGAAGTGGCATGAGCTGGATGCGAGGGTTCAACCTCCACTCATGGAGTGAGAAATCCTTGATATGTTTATGAGTACCTTGCAAGGGTCGTTTTATAATCACATGATAGGAAGTGATTCGGCAGGATTCACAGATTTGGTTATGGCTGGTGAAAGAATTGAGGTGGGTCTGAAATTATGGAAGATTCAAATCAGTGGTTCTAGTGGTTCGTCAAGGGGTGGTAAGAAGCCATTTAATGCTTACCCCAAGAAAAGGGATGGCGCCACAAGTGCGGTTTACTCTCATAGAGGAAGAGGAGAGGATCTTCAACACCAACAAATCAATGTTGTTTCTATTCCTGTTAATGCTCCCCCACAGCAGAGACATAATTCGGTGCCCCAACAACAAAGACCACAAGATGCTCCTCGTCAATATAATAATCAGCAACAAAGACAATTGAGAAAATTCGGTCCCTTGCCAGTATCTCTTACTGACGCACTTCACCATTTGCTCGATTTGAAGTTGATCAGTTTGAGAAATATGCCACCACCCACCGGAAGACTTCCTCCTAATTATGATGCTAACACAAGATGTGAATTCCGTTCTGGCGGAGTTGGTCATTTTACTGACAATTTTTTTATCGTTAAGTGCAAGGTACAAGATTTGTTAGATGCCAAGGCGATTGAGTTTACTTCAGTGACTGATTTGAATGTTACCCAAAACCCAATGCCTAGGCATGGAGGGGATGTTGTTAATATGATTGATGATAATGGAGTGATGTTGAATTTAGTCGTGAATGTAGAGCAAGTAACTACTCTGTTGTGGTATATAAAGAGGTATTTGCTTGACAAATCTATTTTCCAAGGTTGCGCTTCAGACTGTGCCAAATGTAGAGAGCAACCGAAGGGCTGTGATAATTTGAAAGCTGGCATCCAATTCATGATGGATGAGGGTTCCCTGCAGTTTGAAAGAAGACCAAGATACCAAAAGGTTACTGAAGAATATGTTTATGTGATATATATTCCTTACTCCACTGCCCGTATTCCTACTCCATCTAGGGCGCCTCCTTTGATGATTACGGTACCTGGTCCCATGTCGTATACTAGTGAGAAGGCCATCCCATGGCATTATGGTGCTGATGTTTATTACCATGGGGTGAAGCAAGAACTAAATTCTCGTCCTTCTGAAGAAGAATTTACTGAAGACAATGAAGGAGATGTTCATAATTTCTCTGGTGTAAGTTGAATGACTAGAAGCGGGAGAGTGTTTGGTCCTTCCAATGTACAAGATGCGGAAGATGCTTCTTCAAGAGAGAAAGGAAAATAGCAGGTGATGATTTGTAATCCGAGGGTTACGCCAGCCAATGTGACTCAACCAATTCCAGTACCAGAAGCTTCTTCAGTTCCCGATGAAGTTGAGTAGTTACTGATAATTATCAGGTTGAGCGATTATAGCATAATTGATCAATTAAGCCACACCTCTTCTAAGATGTATATCTTGTCCTTGTTGATCTATTCAGAACCTCACAAAAATACTTTAATGAAGTTGTTGAAGAATTCATTAGTGCCACATGAGATAACAGTCAATCAGTTCGAGAATGTTTGTGTTAACATGTCTGTTGGGAACGGTCTGGGCTTCACAGATTTTGATCTTCCTACAAAAGGGCGAGACCATAACAAAGAGTTACATATTTCTATGGAGTGCAAGGGCACTACTTTATCCCGGGTTTTTGTGGACACGGGGTCGTCTTTGAATGTATTTCCTAAGTTAGCATTGATGAAAATTGATTGTTCTGGCCTAAAGCTGCGTCCTAGTGATTTGATGGTGAAAGCCTTTGATGGGTCCCGAAGATCAGTGTTTGGGGAGGTGGAACTACCTATCAAGGTTGGTCCTCTTACCTTCACCGCTACCTTTTTGTGATGGACATACAACAAGCGTATTGTTTTTTATTGGGGCGACCGTGGATTCATAAAGCAGGGGCAGTCACTTCTACCCTTCATCAGAAACTCAAATATCCCACAGAGGGAAAGATGATAACTGTGTGCAGCGAAGAAGAGTATATTGTGAGTCATTTGACATCTTTCCGCTATGTTGAGGTTGAAGGCAAAATACATGAGACTCCTTTCCAGGCTTTTGAAACAGTTCATGCGGTTAAGTTTCCTCCTCTGGAACAGAAAAGGAAGCTGGAAATTGTTATGTCTTCTCTCATAGACGCTAGAGTTGTGGTGGAGAACAGAAACCCTGAAGGTTGGGGTCAGGTGCTGGATGTTATCCAAAAATTCAACAAATTCGGTCTTAGTTTCAGTCCGGGTCAGCAGAGTGCCAATCTCAGAGCATCTGGTTTATCTACTCCTGTGAAGTTTTCCCGTCCTAGCACTGCTCAAGAAGGATACACCAATGCATTTGGTGACGATAGGGTTGATGGATACAATATTGAAGATTGGATTCGTCCAAGCATTCCAGGCCAAGCACTCAACAATTGGACTTCTGTGGATGTTATCCAAGTTTCAAGTTGTGATACGGTGGGGGAACTGGCTTGGGTGTTTTGCGTTTTATCGCAATTGTTGCAGACAGAAAGAGTCACCACCGACTTTTATTTTATCCAATAAAGGAAATAGTGAAAATAATAGTAAAGACCTTTGAGATTATTTTCTTGAGTTCGGGGGGTAGATTATAAAAAGGGGAGGTGTTAGCACCCTTTTCATCCATAGTTATCTATGGGCTCTTAGTTGCTTGCTAGATCATTTTTGTTATGTTTGAAAATGTGCTTTATGGTGAGTTTTGAAAGTATTTTTGAAAAGCGCCTTCGTTTAGGAAAACTTTGTAATGATTCTCGTCTCTAGAAGAATGTATACAAAGTGTTGGACTTTTGAAAATATTTCATATTTTGAAAGTGTTTGGTGTATTTGAAAAGATATTTGTTTTTGAAGATGGATTGTGAGCAAGAAACTAAGAACGTTTCTACCTACTTAAAAGTGTTTCGTTCATTTCTCTCTTCCTTTTACTATGCTATCTTACCATTGATTGGTAAGAAGCTCTATCTTTGGATGTAAAGGAACGGGCGTGGGTCATTGTATAGTCATAGAAGGCAACATTGTAGGATACCTTAGTAATTTGTTGTAAGGGACTAAGATTGTTTATGAAGGCAACATTGAAGGGTCATCGAGAGACTACGATCTTGTATTCGAGGGTCATTGCTAAAGTATCCCACGTTCTAGGGAAATGACTATTTTTATCCGAGGTAACAAGTGTGGGTTACCCTAGAGGTGCAAGTGTGCAAAGTGTTTTGTTTTCATGCATTTGTGTCTTGAATTAGGGTTTTCTACTTGTTGATTTTATGTCTTGCGATACAAACCCTAATTACTAGCATTTATATTTGAAAGAGATAAATTACGGAAATGTAAAATCATACGCTATTACATCATTTGGGGATGGGGGTACAAATTTACAAATGCGGAGATGAAAGCAAATATAAAGAGAAGAGAAATTGTTCTTATATTTTTTTATGGAAAAGGTTCTAATTGATTTAAAAAGAAATTAATTAAAATCCTAATGTCTAAATTAATTTAATCAAAATAAACAAATTGAAATAAAACCTAAGTCTAAATATTAAATTAGTTTTAAGAAAAGAAATTGATTTTAATAAGAAAATGTTTTTGCCTTTTTTAGTTTAGAAAAAAGAATAAAACAAAAGTGTATGCATACATATTTAAATAAAATATTTTTTTGAATTTTTTATATGAAAATAATAATAATAAAATTATAAAGAAAAGATAAAAATTAAAATTAAAAAAAAAAAGATTAAAAAAAATGTTTTATGAGCTGACACATGAGCTTATGTATTGGCTCATGCATGTTTCGTAATGGCTCATGTGTCAGCTCATGTATTGGCTCATGTATGTTTCTTGCTTCTGGAAGTCAAAACAACTCAGTATGAGTCGATGCATACTGGTTTCGTGTCGACTCATAACCATTTCGTGTCGACGCATAAGTGTTTTGTGTCGACTCATAACCTGTTTTAAACATAATATGTGTCGACTCATAGCATTTTGTGTCGACTCATAACTTTTATTGTTTGCTTTTATCATTGTTTTGCTACATGTAAAAGTTAGTTCTCAACACATGGTTAGTGAAAATTAAAAGCAAGCATATGGTTAGCTTCAAGGCAATGATATCTACATTTCATCTTCATAAATGAACCATTAATGATGCTTGTATGAAGAGTTCAAAGTCAAGAAAACTTACCTTGAAACTGAAATTTATGCTTTGAGTTTGAGCTGTTGTATGGGCTGTTGTTGAGCTTGGAAAGTGATGATAGTGATGTTACATAAGTTGTTCTTGTGTTTGAATAACTTCTATATGATGTATGTGGAGTGTTTAGATGGTTTGTTTGGACAAAACTTGCAAGGAGTGAGAGGTTCAAGGATTTGGACTTCAAAGCTCAACAATGGGGGTTTTATGGACAATTCTGTTTTTTTTAGAGCGCAGGGATTTTTGAGGGCTTCTACACAAGATAACTTCTTACAAACTATGGAGTTATGGCTAGGTTGGATTGCAAATATCAAGTTATGTCATGGTCCCAAGATGAAGTACCAAAGTTTCTAGTTTAGAGGGGATAATTCCCATGATTTATGGTGCAGTAAAATTCAGAAACAAACAAGGTATGGGTTCAAGACAAGTTTTGTACAAAAAGCCTGCTTTTCAAGAATAGCAATGGTGCCTTTATGCCATAAATGGAAAGATCTTTTGGACAATGGCTTAAACACTTGGGTAATAGCTCAAGAGTGGGTGTAAGCATTAAATTATGATGAGATTTGCAAGCAAAGAGGCCTGCAACATAAGATTATGCAGCAAATAATAAGGGTTTTGTTATGTGTTCTTCACTAAAATGACTTACAATTCAAGAATGGATGATCAACTTCATGCACTTGAATCTCCTAGCTCAATTATGATAAATTCATGCTCTTGGATGTTTTGGAAAGATTGAAACATCCTATATAACTTTTGTGTTTTCCATTTCGAAAAAATCATCTTGGAACTATGTGAAAAAATGCCAAGAAGTTGGGATAAAATCCTGACCAAAATCTGTTTAAACTTTCTCTAAGTTTTAAATGAAAATGTCATGACTTCATGAATTTATAACTCAAATTCCAAGCACTTCTAGGATTTGATCAGCAAATCAAAGTTATAGATCTCATCAGGATCTACAACTTTCATGTTGAAAGTTTTCCTTGAATCGTCTTGCATCTTGGTGAAACATTGGCATGAAGTGATGAAATTATAATGTGTAAAAACACTTAGAAAATTTCTAAGTCTTAGAAATCTTGACTTTTCAAAATGACTTTTGACTTTTTTTACTTCTTGATGATCAAGCTTGATATTCTTGAATGTCTTGATGAATTTTGATCTTTGGAATGTAATGTTGACCAAAAAGTCAAAGTTTGACTTTTCTGGGTATAGTTGACTTTTCATCAGTACTGTTGTTTTTAGGTCATCTGATCAATTGACTGAACAATTTTGTGATCTAAGTCTTGAAGGTCCATAATGATCCATGAAATTCATTTAAGGCATTAAAAGTCCAAATGTCCTTGTGCAAACTCAAACCCTAATTTGATGTATCAGTGTTGCAAACTTGAGCCATTAAAGATCTTGTGAGAAAATTCTTTAGAAATGAGAGGGAAAAATTTTGGGGTACAACAGCTGCCCCTGTTCAATCTTCTTAAACCTGAAGAGTTAGATTGGTGAGCCTGCCATTCATGACTTGAAGGTGGAAGATGATTTAACACTAAAGTGCCAAGAAATTTGTACTCGATAATGTGTTAGTCGACTATATAGGGAATGGGCTTCAAGATGCCATTTGGGGAGATAATGGAGAGTTATCAGAGATGGGCTTATAGATACCATCCAGAGTTACTGGGTAAGGTATCAGGATAAATCTTTTGGTTAGTTTATACTTAAATGGTAGATGTCTTTCGCCTGTTTTTAATTGGAAGAGATAAATCTAACTAGAAGAGGTCTTCATTTGATGATTGATTCTTCCTGCAGGGAAAAAGGATTAGTTGCATGCAGATGTATGCATGGCGTAACGATGTTCTCAAAATAAATGAGATTATGTTGTATGCATTTGTCATGTATGTGTTATGATTTATGAATGTGATGCATTTATTGCAGCGTGTCTTTGTCTAGGAAGATAAATTCTTGACAACATGTTGGGGAGTCTTGGGAGGCTGAGACTTGAACTGTTGTTGGAGAGTAGGCGTATCTTCAACTTTGTTTAGACCGGTTTCCGCTGGGAATTTCTGTTCTGTTGTTTGAAGAAAAACTCCGCTGGGGAAAACTGGCTTGTTTAAGGAGACTCTGTGGAGAGTGTTGACCTCTTCTTAGGGAAAAGATTTTAGGAGTTTTGATTGTTCAATGCTCTTACTGGGGAATTATTCTTGAATGGAGAGCATCGAAAGTTGGCTATTATCTGGTCGAAATCCAAGCTTGGCAGCAATTTGTTGGGGATAATGAAGTTGACTGCTATTTGGTCATATTCCAGGCTTCGCATTGACTTGCAGGGGAAGATCTGAATTAACTATTATCTGGTCGGAATCCAGGCTTTGCAGAAAATTGATTGAAGTTAAACTGTTATTTGGTCGGGTTCCAGGCTTCACAGTGACTTATTGGGGAAAGTTAAATTAACTGATATCTGGCCGAATTCTAGGCTTCATAGAAAATTTCTTAGGAGGATAAAGTTAAACTATTATCTGGTCGGACTCCAGGCATCACAATAACTTGCTTGAATAGATGAAGTTGAACTGATATCTGGTCGGATCCAGGCTTCACATTAACTTGCTTGAAATTAGTTGTTATCTGGTTGGATTCCAGGCTTCACAACAAATTTCTGAGGGAATAAAGTTAATTACTATCTGGTCGAATTCCAGGCTTCACAATAACTCTCTTAAAAATATGAAGTTGAACTGATATCTGGTCGGGTCCAGGCTTCACAGTAACTTGCTTGAAATTAGTTGTTATATGGTCAGATTCCAGGCTTCACAACAAATTTCTGAGGTAATTAATTTAATTGTTATCTGGTCGGATTCTAGGCTTCATAATAACTCGCTTGAAAAGATAAAGTTGAACTGATATCTGGTCGGGTCCAAGCTTTACAGTAACTTGCTAGGGTAGAGGAAAACTCTACTGGGGAAAAGAAGTTAAACCCTTGTCTGGTTGAGTCCAAATTTTTTAATATCTCGAAGAGTTAAACTATTATCTAGTCTGGTCCAGGCTTCATAGTATTTGTTTGAAAGAATGAAGTTGACTGTTATCTGGTCGGGCTCCAGGCTTTGCATCAACTTTTGGAGATAACAATGACTTTGTTGGAGACTTCACTGGGGATTAGGGGTCGTGGTCCTCTAATTTGTGATAGTCTAAGAGGAAAACTCAAATTGGAGAGGATAGAGTCAGTCGAGGAAGACAAACTCAGCTGGGGAAATAAACCTTATTTGAGGAATATTTGATGAACTGCTGACAAGGTGAGTTCTTTTAGGAAGAGATCCACAAGGCTTCTTCTTTTAGGACCAACTCAGCTGGGGAGAGGGTTGCCGAGAGATTGAGATTCTGGCTGGGGACTACCCTATGAAAAGGACTTTGTGGGATATCCCAAATGTATAAAGTGATGCTTGTTGCTGCTTGGCAGGACACATGTGCTAAATAGTTTTAAATACACCAAACAAAACAAAAAATAGAAAGTTTGCACTTCAAAGTATATTTGTATTGATATTTTGACCATGAATAGGCGTTTTTGTACAAAGAGACGGAGATCCTAGTAAGAGGAAATCATCGAAAGGAAAACAAAGTTGAAAACAAAGTTAATAGCCATGTGGAAGTGATCTCATCGTGTTCCAACTTTACTATTGCCCCAATGTCTTCAAACGTCCCTTGCCATCGACAAAAGTTGATTGGATTGATCTTGAACCATTTGAACTCGTACCTTGGTAATAAAGTTGACTGTGGTGATTCCATAGAGACATAGTCATACGCTTTTAATCCTTAATTTTTGCTTGGACCGCCCTTTCGGGTTTTCAGCCCACCACGATACCCATTTTTTCCCAAGTCGCCCTTTCAGGTTTTCGACTTGTCGGGTGTACAATCTTTTGCATATATCCCTAATTTTTGCCCAAACCTTTGGTTTGCCGAGATGCCCTTATCTTGCCTAGGTGTGTCAACCTAGCGGGTCTCTTATACGTAGTATTTTTTAACAATGTCTGCGTTCACAGGATGTGATAAATCTTCACCGCCCATGGTAGTCAGCATCATGGCACCACCAGAGAAAACTCTCTTGACAATAAATGGCCCTTCATAAGTGGAAGTCCATTTTACCCTGGGGTCTCCTTGTGGAAGAATGATGTGCTTTATTACCAAGTCATTGGCTTGATATACTTGAGGCCTGGTATTTTTGTTAAAAGCCTTGATCATGCGTTTTTGGTACATCTGACCATGACAAATGGCAGCCAATCGCTTCTCATCGATCAAGCTAAATTGATCCAATCTTGTCTAAATCCATTCATCTTCGCCTAATCCTGCTTCATTCATAATCTTTAGTGAGGGAATCTAAACTTCCACTGGTAGAACAGCTTCCATGCCATAAACCAAAGAAAATGGAGTTGCCTTAGTTGATGTCCGAGCTGAAGTACTGTAGCCATGAAGAGAAAACGGTAACATCTCATGCCAGTCTTTGTAGGTCACTACCATCTTCTGCATAATCTTCTTAATGTTTTTGTTGGCTGCTTCCACTGCGCCATTCATTTTAGGTCTATAAGGAAAAGAATTGTGATGCTTGATTTTGAATTGAGTGGAAAGTTCGGTAATCATAGCATTGTTAAGATTGGTCCCATTGTCATTGATGATCCTTTCGAGGATACCATAGCAGCAGATGAGGTTGTGTTTGATGAATTTGTCTACCACGTTCTTGGTGACTGAGGCAAACAAGGTGGCTTTGACACATTTGGTGAAATAATCAATAGCGACAATAATGAAGTGATGTCCATTAGAAGCAGTAGGTTTGATATCTCCAATCATGTCAATGCCCCACATTGCAAATGGCCACAGAGAGGTCATGACATTTAGAGTAATAGGAGGTACATGGACCTTATCAGCATAGATTTGGTACTTGTGGCAAGTCCTTGAGTGGTGATGGCAGTCAGTCTCCATTGTGGACTAATAGTAACCACCTCTCAGGATTTTCATGGCCATAGTATGTCCACTATAGTGAGTCCCAAAGAGACCGTCATGCATGTCTTCCATAATTTCCTATGCCTCCTTGTTGTCCACACATCGGAGTAGAGTAGAATCATGGTTGCGTTTGTACAAGATTCCATTACTTAGGAAGAATTTGGCTGATAATCTTCATAAGAACTTTTTGTCATTGATGGAAGCTCCTTCGGGATATCCTTGTGCTTCAAGGTATCTCCTCACCTCATGGTACCATGGCTTCGTGGCGTCGGTGTCAAGCTCATAGTAGTGCGCTGGTTTGTCAAACCTTTCAATTTTAATCATAGGAGCTTCGTTGTCCCATTTGACCTTGAACATAGAAGACATCATGGCCAAAGCATCGGCTAACTGATTTTCTTCTTTAGGGAAGTGTTCAAAGGTGATCTCTTCGAAGTAAGGAATCAGAGATAGCACAAGCTCCTTGTAAGGGATAAGATTAGGATGCTTAGTGTCCCAATCTCCCTTTACTTGGCTAATTACTATAGTAGAATCTCCAAATACATCCAAGTGTTTGATTCATAATTCAATGGCATCCTTCAGACCTAAGATGCATGCTTCGTACTCGGCCATGTTATTCGTACAATCGAAGCATCATCTAACGGTGAAAGGAGTGTGGTAACCTTCAAGGGAGATTATCACAACAACAATTCCGTTACCCAAAGCGTTAGAAGCCCCATCGAACACCACAATCCATCGGGATCCTTGTTCAGGTCTGTCATACGGTCCAGGTTTCACACAATTGGTCACTAACATGATATTTGCATCTGGGAAATTAAAGTTCATAGATTGATAATCATCAACAGCTTGATGGGCCAGATGATCTGCCAATATACTTCCTTTGATGGCCTTTTGTGTTGTATATTGAATATCGTACTCAGTCAAGATCATTTGCCATCTAGCTATCCATCCGAAAAGAGAAGGTTTCTCGAAGATGTACTTGATGGGGTCCATCTTAGAAATAAATAGAGTGTTATGGTTCAACATATACTGTCTTAGCTGGTGAACAGCCCATGCCAGAGCGCAGCAAGTTTTCTCGAGCAATGAATATATGTTTTCACAGTCGGTAAACTTTTTGTCCAGGTAGTATATTGCATGCTCTTTTTGGCTAGACTCGTCATGTTGGCCCAATACACACCCCGTAGAATTCTCTACCACAGTCAAGTACATGATCAAGGGTCTTCCTTCAATTGGAGGCATGAGAATAGGAGGTTTTTGCAGATATTCCTTAATTTTGTCGAAGGCAGCTTGGCATTCATCATTCCATTTGACTACTTGATCTTTCTTCAAGAGTTTGAAGATTGGCTCACAAGTAGAAGTTAAGTGAGATATGAAGCGAGCGATGTAGTTAAGACGACCCAAGAATCCTCTAACCTCCTTTTCAGAATGAGGGACTGGAATTTCTTGAATGGCTTTTACCTTTGCTGGATAGACTTCGATGCCTTTATTACTGACAACAAAACCTAGAAGTTTTCCAGATCGCATTCCGAATGTGCACTTATTGGGGTTCAACCTCAGTTTGTACTTTTTTAACCTCTCGAAAGCTTGTAAAGGTGATTGAGATGCTCCTCTTTAGTTTATGACCTTGCAATCATATCATCCATATATACATCTATTTCATGATGGATCATATCATGAAATAAAGCTACCATATCCCTTTGATATGTTTCCCCTACGTTCTTCAATCCGAATGGCATGACCTTGTGACAAAAGGTGCCCCATTGTGTAACAAAGGTGGTCTTCTCCATGTCTTCGGGAGCCATCTTAATTTGATTATAGTCAGAGAAACCATCCATGAAAGATATGATTTTATGTTGAGCAGTGTTATCGACCAAGAAATCAATATGAGGTAGAGGGAAGTCATCCTTGGGGCTTGCCCTATTCAGATCCCTATAATCTAGGCACATACGAACTTTTACGTCTTTATTCGGCACCGGCACCACTTTCGCAACCCATTGGGGATAAGATGTCATTACTAGGAATCCTGTGTCAAATTGTTTCATCACTTTAGCTTTTATCTTTTCAGACATGTCAGGCCGCATGTAACAAACTTTTTGCTTGACAGGAGGACAATCTTCCCTTATTGGCAGACGATGAACTATAATGTCGGTATCCAATCCTGGAATATCTTCATACGACCAAGCAAACACTTCCACATAGTCATGTAACATCTGAACCAATCTGCTTTTGACACTGCTTCCTAGGTTGGCGCCGATCTTAAACTCTTTCTTGTCTGTCTCAGTACCTAGGTTGATGACTTCTACTAACTCTTCATGCGGCTGAATAGCTTTTTCCTCTTGCATTAAAAGTCTTGCTAGTTCTCCTGGTATTTCACAATCTTCCTCGCCTTTGTCTTCGGCTTGGTTAATTGGATGTTCGAAATCATAGTTGGCAATAGTAGAGTCATTGGCAATGAGATCCAGAGTGGACGAGGACCTGCAAGAATGTGTGTGTGTGTGTGTGTGCATGTAAGATACATGCCTATTTGAAAAATGTATTTCAAGAAAGAGAAAGACAGTGAGCACAAAAATTTGAATGCAAAAGTCCAATGGTTTATATTGAATGATCATATGATAAAATGAACATAAATAAAACCCTTAACAAAATGGACCATAGTGCTCCGGGCCAGGCATATGCCTTAAAAGTCATTGTTTAATATTACAGACAAAAGGTTCTTGAATCAATAGAAAGCAAATAAACAATTAATTACTCCTCAATGAAGGAGATGAGAACGAAGTCCTTTGCGCGCCAATTTATGAGCTTTATTTTAGTAGGGTATACCCATTCTTCAAATGCATATTCATCATCAGAATCCTCCACGGTGTTTACTCAGTGACTTCCGATACGGAGAGGGTGTTTCCTTACACGAGCGTGCCTCACTTCTTTCTGAGCCTTGATAGTTAAACCCAAACCACATTTGTCTGCTTTGAACGGGATCTCAGGGAGTTTCCCCCAGGTATCACGGCTTCCATCTTCAACTACAACACAAGCATCTTTAAATGAAACCATATGTGGCACAACCTTATCATCTTTGGGCGTGTCGGAGGATACCTTGGTAGTAGCAATCATAGGCAGAACAACTTCAAAATCCTGACATGGGGTTTCTATAAATTCTCCATCCATATCCACATATTTGAAAGAATTGAGGTGGCTTACCATGAACTCCTCCTCACCACAAACAATGACGATCCTTCCCTTGATCGGGTACTTGAGATTTTGATGAAGGGTTGACATTACTACCCCTGCTTCATGGATCCAAGGGCGACCCAGCAAACAGGAGTAAGCAGGACGGATATCCATGATGTTTAGATTTGAAAATATGTGAGCCCACCTTGATCAGGAGATCCACCTCTCCATGAATCGTCCTTTTGGACCCACCGAAAGCCCTCACAATGATATCACTCGGTTTCAAAACTAGTCCTTCACAGTCTAAACGGTCCAAAGCGCCTTTGGGCAGCATGTTTAAAGAAGATCCAGTGCCAACAAGGACATGTGCTAGGGTAGTCTCCTTACATTCAACAGAAACATGCAGAGCTTTGTTATGGTTCTTTCCAAGTGGTGTCAGATCAGCATCCGAGAACCCCAAACCATTGTCGGACGTCAAGCTTACTACACAATTTTCAAATTGGTCAGTTGTGGTCTCATGAGGGACATGAGTCTTCTTCAAGAATTTGATTACCACCCGGGCATGATTATCAGAACAAAGTAGCAAAGATAACATGGAAATCTTGGAAGGGGTTTTCCCCATCTGCTCCACTATCTTGAAATCACTCATCTTCATAATTTTCAAGATCTCATCTATTTCTTGAGTGAAAGGTTCCTCAGCAGCAGTGTCTTTTGCGGGTATCTTTGTCTCAGCAAGATCAACTACTTTCTCCTTTCCCCTTGTGTCGGTGCTAGGCTTAGCAGTGGTGATGCGGACAGGTGCCTTTGTAGCGGTTGGTGGTGAGATGTTGGGTGAAAAGATTCTCCCAGTTTTGGTTACCTTACTAGAGCTAGTAATGTTACCAATGTCATCAGCTTTGCTTTCTTCAATCCAAGCATCTTGCTTTTCCATGGTAAAACACATCATCACCATAGTTCCATGACACTTCTTTGTTGGAAGAGTACAGAATTGGCCCGGGGGCGATAATTATCCAAGGAGAAATAGTCAGTTCATTTGAAATCCTGATAGGACCCTTAGAGGAGATCCTAAAAGGCTTGTTTGAAATTGTTATGATGGAGAGGTCTTCAATCTTATTGGTCAAACGTTTGGTGGATGAAGTCTTCTCAAATAGGATCTCATGGCTATTCATCAGGCGTTGAACGCCTTCCTTCAGCCATTTGCATCCATTGGGTTGTTTGGCGTAGCAATCATAGTCCTTCAAACAACCAGGGAAAACCCCGCCTCTCAGTAAATTCTTTTTGACAATGGTTAACGGAGTGGTCAAGTCTTCGACGGATGAAACAAAAATGGTGTCTTCAATAACATTGACACCCTTACCATGGTTTGGCATTGGTGCCGTTATCATATTGGGAGTTGGAGGTGGATCAAATTCGATGGTCTTGTGGTCTATTAAGTCTTGAATTTTATTCTTCAGTGCCTAGCATTGATCAGTCTCATGCCCGAGACTATTCGAGTGATATGCACACTTGGTATTCTGATTGCATTTAGGTTAGGAAGTATCTGGATTGGCTGGAGGATCACGCAGTGTCACAAAATTATCCTTTAACAGGTGTTGTAAGGCTTGGGATAGCAACATGCCTATCCTTGTGTATTGTCTTTGTGGAGCCTCAAATCGTTGATGATTGGAAGATGGTCTTTGAACAGGGGTTGGGTTGGAAATTCGAACAGCATTAACAAACGGGTGGTCATCCTTCTTGGTACGGACCCTTTCCCCATACACAGTATTCGTCTCTTTCTTCCTAGTAAAGGGTTTGTTTATGGGATTGGAGGTTGAAGGAGATAATATGGGAATCTTCCCGCTCTTGATACCACTTTCAACTCTTTCACCGGTTAAGATCGGCTTCGTGAAACCAGATGAAGAACAACCAACCAATAAGTTGAAAAATGGACCAGATAAAGTGCCCATAAACATATCAATATGTTCCCTATCAGTTAATGGTGGTTGAACCCTACTGGCAAGACCCCTCCAATTTTGGGCGTACTCTTCGAACCCTTTGTTTTTACCCATTGTCATGTCTTGTAGTTGAACCCTAGTCGGCGTTAGGTCGACATTGTATTGGTATTGGTGATAGAAAGCGATGGCCAAATCTTCCCATGTATGGATACGGGAACCCTCCAATTGGTAAAACCACTCTAGTTGAGTCCGTGCCAAGCTTTCTTTAAAGAAGTGGACCCAGAGTTTCTTGTCGGCGGTGTGCGGTTGTATTTTGCGCACATAAGACTTCAGGTGAAGATTTGGGCAGGAAACCCCATCATATTTAACGAAGACTTGTATCTTGAATTTGTGGGGAATGACATCCCCTGATATTAAATCCAAATCATAAAAATCCAAACTAGGGACGGCTTGAATCTCCATGGCCTTCAATCTATCTTCTAGCTGTTTGTACTTAATATCGGCAGGAGGATGCTACTCGTCAAAATAGTCTTCATCATTGGACACTTGATCATTAATACACCCAGTCTGGTTACTCCTTGCTTCTCCAATTTTATTTTCGTCTTCCTCAGACGAGTCTTCCGCTACTGGTATCTGACGGATCGGCTCTCTGAACCTTTTACCCAAGTTAACTAGAGCTTTCCTCTTTGGTTTCTTTTTGGATGCCAACAACATCATCAACCCTTGTTGTCCCTTGGCCAGGGTCAGCAGAGCCTCTTGAAACTGGGAGTTTTGGGCTTGTAGTTCTTTCATTGTTTTCTCGATATCCATCTTGCCAAAATAAACAGCAGAAAGATAAGGAAACCTGTCGTGGAAAACCTGTTATGTTATGATGCATGGAAGATGTCCATGAAAATGGTTTCTAGGATTTATGAAATTTAAATTTGTCTAGATAAATAATGAATAAACGTCAAATTTCATTAATTAGTTCAAAATGGTTACAACATGCCTCTTGGAATTACAAAATAAATCTTTAAGACAAAAATTTCGAATGCATCATCTTCGGCGCAAGGTAGGCGTTCAAGCTTTGTTTTTCATGGAGTTGCTTTGTAAGCTCCAAAACACTTTTCTCACTCGCTAGAACTGAGCTTCTAAGGTATCTCGTTCTTCTTTTAGTTGAATCCAACCCTTTTGCAAGTCTTCAAAAGATGTAGGCATGTTGGGATGGAGGATAGTATACGGGACTTCTCCTTCAGCAACAGGCTCCATGATAACTGGTAGGATGGAGGGGTAAGGTATCATGAGCTTCTGAGCACGAGCTCGTACCCACCTAAGGTAAGGTTCAAGGGGAATAGAATTCTCGCGTACTAGCATCTCACTATCTGCTTTATTTACCATCATCCAAGCTCGCACAAACCTTTGACGGTAGCCTTGATCATCACTCTCGTAATCAAACACCATTCCTTGGATGAGCATATCATGAGGACCATCTCTTCAAACATACCCAAACTATCGTAAAGCTAAGAAAGGTTTTTAAGTGATACCCTCCCCTAATGCCAAGCAGAGGGACATAGGGAATTCCCCACAACGGCCAATGATAGAAGTATCTTCCAAGGATCTCGAACATGAATGAATATCAAAGTGGGTGAGGGACATCATCCTTTGAGACCATGTCAATATTTTCTCGTACTTCACTGTTGATCAAGGTAGGTGTGAAGTAAACCACTTGGCGAGTAGGGTAATACAACACAAGAGAGTACCTCTTTTCTTCATGGTGCGGGTATGGAAACAATGTAAGATGTCTCCCAACAAGGTAGGTATAGGATTACGAGAGAGAAAGACTATGATGGAATTCACATCTATGAATTGGTCCGAGTTCGGAAATAGAACCAATCTATAGATGAAGGGCCAGGACATCTTCAAAGGCTTGAAAATCCATATCTTCCCATAATGAACGAGCCTTCTCCAACAAGAACTTGGTTAGGAACCCTTTAACTCCGCTTCTTGTCTCCCAATTTGCTATAATGTCGACTCTCTTTAGATGCAAGGCTTCGGCAATGACTTCAGGTTTTAGAATCCCTTCTAAAATGGTGAATGGTGCTTGATCAAGCACGAGCACTCCTAATAGTAGAGATAATTCTTCTATTGTTGGCACCAACTGATAATCAGGGAAGGTGAAGCAATGATGCATGGGATGAAAGAATTGGAAGAGCACGCACATCATCTCTTCTTGGAAATTGGAGGTAGCCAAACAGAGGAGTCGACCATATTTCTTGGTGAAAGGAGAGTCTTCAGGCACCCTTGATGCTATTTCTTGGAGTTGAGGGTGTGCTTTCACGAAGTTGATTTTGATGGTATTCCTTTGGATGAAATTCATGGCCTACAAAACAAAACAAAGATAAATTCGTAAATCCTTGAAATGGTTAGTGAGAATGCTTATGATGTTATGATGTTTATGATGTTGCGTACAAGTAAGCAAGTTGTTGTGTACACACAAAGCAGACAAGTCCTTAGGTTTAGGCTTGCATGGGGTTGATAGGTAAGTACCCTCTTGAAGTTTAGTTGGCTCAACCTATCCTAGAAAGTAACTGGGTTCTAGAGAATCTCAATATCACTGACCTTTCTTTTAGGCATTGTCTCAGCACCATCAATCTTTTCTTGCGACCGAGATATCCCAAAATTCCAATCTCAATGAGTGTAGTATCGAGTATCAACCAATTTTCAGCTTTCTACCAAAACCGGTTATCTCACTACATCCTAATGGCTAAGTTGTTCAATTAAGGTTCTAAGGTCAGTTAGTTATTTATGACGCCTCTCAGCGGCCCCGTATTCTCCTCGATTCAACATAAGGGATACCGGTACCAACAAATGTGTCACACTAACGTAGCCATTGTTTCAACCATATCAGTCTACGCCCTACAGTTTCCACAATCTATTGCTACTTACCTAAAAAGGTGTCCCAGATCCGGGTAGAGGATCAAAATAAATCCAAAGGAACCAAAATTTAAAGCAAACAAGTCAAACAAAGAAAGCATGTAAAGATGATCTAGCCCTAAGGTAACCCCACTTGGAATAACTCCCCATCAGAGTCGCCATTTCTGTGATACGGTGGGAGAACTAACTTGGGTGTTTTGCATTTTATCGTAATTGTTGCGGATAGCAAGAGTCGCCATCGGCTTTTCTTTTATCCAATAAATTAAAGGGTGAAAATAACAGGAAAGACCTTTGATATTATTTTCTTGAGTTCGAGGGGTAGATTATGAAAAGGGAAGGTGTTAGCACCCTTTTCATCCATAGTTATCCATGGGCTCTTAGTTGCTTGCTAGATCATTTTTTCTTTGTTTGAAAATATGCTTTGTGGTGACTTTTGAAAGAATTTTTGAAAAATGCCTTTGTTTAGGCAAACTTTGTAATGATTCTCGTCTCTATAAGAATGTATACAAAGTGTTGGACTTTTGAAAATATATCATGTTTTGAAAGTGTTTGGTGTATTTGAAAAGATCTTTGTTTTTGAAGATGGATTATGAGAAAGCAAATAAGAATGTTTCTACCTACTCAAAAGTCTTTCGTTCATTTCTCTCTTCCTTTGGAATTGCTATCTTACCATTGATTGGTAAGAAGCTCTATCTTTGGATGTAAAGGGACTGGCGTGGGTCATTGTATAGTCATGGAAGGCAACATTGTAGGATACCTTAGCAATTTGTTGTAAGTGACTAAGATCGTTTACGAAGGCAACATTGAAGAGTCATCGAGGGACCACGATCTTGCATTCGAGGGTCATTGCTAAAGTATCCCACGTTCGAGGGACATGACTATTTTTATCCGAGACAACAAGTGTGGGTTACCCTAGCGGTGCAAGTGTGCAAAGTGTTTTATTTTCATGCATTTTTGTCTTGAATTAGGGTTTTCTACTTGTTGATTTTATGTCTTGCCATACAAACCCTAATTACTAACATTTATATTTGAAAGCGATAAATT
Organism: Vicia faba; assembly: GCA_948472305.1. Lineage (NCBI taxonomy): Eukaryota > Viridiplantae > Streptophyta > Magnoliopsida > Fabales > Fabaceae > Vicia > Vicia faba. Next base: position 1,601,001,825 of record OX451738.1, read on the forward strand.
GCGGAAATGTAAAATCCTACGCTATTACATTATTTGGGGATGGGGGTACAAATTTACAAATGGGGAGATGAAAGAAAATAAACCTAACTTACTATTACAAGGCTTTGACAATTACATAATTATAGCGCAAAATAATAAAATGTACAAAGAAACATAAAGAGAAGAGAAATTATTTTTATATTTTTTTATGGAAAAGGTTCTAATTGATTTGAAAATAAATTAATTAAAATACTAATGTCTAAATTAATTTAATCAAAATAAACAAATTTAAATAAAACCTAAGTCTAAATATTAAATTAATTTTAAGAATAGAAATTGATTTTAATAAGAAAATGTTTTGTCTTTTTTAGTTTAGAAAAAGGAACAAAACAAAAGTGTATGTATACATATTTAAATAAAAAAATTTATTAAATTTTTTATATGAAAATAATAATAATAAAAATATAAAGAAAATATAAAAATTAAAATTAAAAAAAAATATTAAAAAAAATGTTTTATGAGCTAAAACATGAGCTTATGTATTGGCTCATGTATTGGCTCATGCATGTTTCGTATTGGCCCATGTGTCGGCTCATGTATTGGCTCATGTATGTTTCTTGCTCATGGAAGTCAAAACAACTCAGTATGAGTCGACGCATACTGGTTTCGTGTCGACTCATAAGCATTTTGTGTCGATGCATACGTGTTTCATGTCGACTCATAACCTGTTTTTAACATAATATGTTTCGACTCATAGCATTTCATGTCGACTCATAACTGCTGCTTTTTGCTTTTATCACTGTTTTGCTACATGTAAAAGTTAGTTCTCAACACATGGTTAGTGAAAATGAAAATCAAGCATATGGTTAATGTTGTACCCCAAAATTTTCCCTCTCATTTTATCAAGATTTCCCCTCACAAGACTCTTTGGACTCAAGACCAAATTAGGGTTTTGCTCTGCTCAAGACATTTCCTTGCACTGATGACCTAAATTAGGGTTTGAGTTTGCACATGGATTTTTGGACTTCCAATGCTCAAAGTTACTTTCATACTTCATGTTGGACCTATAAGATTGCCTCTACCAAGTTTCAAGCCTTGAATCAAATTTTTGCCCAGTCAATTGGACATTTGACCTAGAAATCATTTGTATTGGGGAAAAAGTCAATTGTGGCCAATTTAAAGTCAAACCTCACAATTTTTGATCTACATCAACATTATAGACTCCTATGGACCATTTGATCAAGTTTGGACCACAACTCCTCAAGAAGTTTGATAAGATCATCAAAAGGGCAAAATGGTCATTTTTAGGGTTTTGACTGTATAAGGGCAATTTCTGACTTTTCACCTAGCCAATGGAAAATTGGGTTCAAGCATGGATTCAAGGACTCAATGGAATCATCTTGACCTATTCACAAGTTTCAAAAGATCTCAAATGCATTGGATTGACAGATGAATTTTTCAGTCAACTGATCAAAATTTGACTGTACACTGAAAAGTCAAACTTTGACTTTTTGGTCAAAATCAAGTGCCAAGGGTCATTTTTCATCAAGATATGTCAAAACATGAAACTTTTTCATCAAGAAACCTAATTTTGCAAATTAGGGTTTAAAATTGAAATTTTTCATAACTTAGAATTTTTCTAAGTTATGAAATTTTCTTATTTTTTCCCAACTTTGCCCAACATTTTCACCATGATGCAATTGGATTCAAACAAAACTTCCAACATTAAAGTTGTAGTCCTCCACAAATTCTACAACTTTTATTCACAAAGTTTTCCCAAAATAATCTTGGATCTCAAGTTATGATTTTTGGAACAAGGGTCCATGAAACTTTTAACTTAGTGAAATTTTGCCCTAGTTTAGGCAGGATTTTGACCTATCTTCATGGCAATTTTTCACATAGTTACAATTGGAATCTCAAAATTCATTTTAAAGATGGATTGTAGAGCATGTTACAAGCTTTCTAAAATGTCTAATAACTCTCCAAAATCATTTGTGGTTAGGGAGAATCGAAGGCATGAAGTTGGCAAAACTCACTTTTGATCCATGGCATTATCATATTGATACAAGTTGCAAACTCTAATCAGCCTTGTTTTTACTTGATTACAGGTCCTAAAACCCTTTCATGCTCAATAATTAAATGCAAATCCATTGGTTTAAGGCTTTGTTTTGGTCATGGGAGGATTACACAAAGAATTAATCCTAAAATAGCAAAAAGGCAACATTGCCACTTTTGTCAAATTTGCCTTATGTCAAATAGAATCCTTGAGCCTTGAACAAGATCTGGTAAAACACACAATATCCACAAACTTGAGGGGCCAAGATCACAAAGTGCAGGCTGATAGATAGCCTGTACAGGCTTGTCTTGCATCATGGTTTACTTTTGCTTAAAATACAAGAAACTTGTAAAATACACCACAACTTGCACATCTGTGAGAACCAACCCTTACAAGCCTTTGAAACAAATTTCACACACTCCCTTGAGCCAGAAACACGATCCATTGAGCCCTCAAACCTTCCATAGCACAAAATCACCTTCCTTTCGCAAAACAGGGCAGCTTCTGCACCTTGAGTTCTATCTCACAAGTTGCTCGTGTGTTTTGCCCCAAACCTGTTCAAACACCTTCCATATAACCTATCCAAGCTATCCCAACCATTAGGCAGTGACTGTAACTCCATTTGCAAGCTTCACCATTTCAGTTTTCAGCTTCTGCAGGTTGAGTTCTACAAGCTTGTTCATACATGATTTCAACTGAAACAGGTTTTTATCAACTTCCTATCTCTCTATTTATGAATCATTAGGCTTAAGTTTGTGAATAAAAAATGTAGTACTCATAGCCCGGAAGCTGTACATATGCTCCATTTTCATTTAAGTTAAACGTGTTAAGAGAATTTGATTCATGAACCTCCTGAAAAAATTAGGTTAGAAATTAGGGCCAAAGAAATTCTCTCTGGTCTTTGAGAGTTAGATTAAGTTTCTTATATGGTTGAATTCGTCTTGAAAAATGCTACAACTTTGATGTTATGAGTTTTTGCATTAGAGCACGTATGCAGGATCTGGAAATTTGTATAGGGCGCGTGCATTTTTTTAACAAAAGGTTGAAGATGGAGTTTGGAACCGGGTTGGGCCTGTGTTTCTCACTTTTGGCACCCCCTGCATTGCTGACTGCACCCCCTGGCCCATTTCTTTATATTTTTGTATTTTTGCATTTATTTTTCATTTCTGATTTTATTTTATTATTTTCTAAACATAAAAAATACAAAAATTATTTTTATAAATTTTCACATTTATTTTTGTATTTTATTTTATTTTTCTAACATAAAAATAATTTAGTTAGTATATACTTTTATTTTATTTAATAAAAACTTGAAAATAATACATAAAAATATTATACTTTTACTTTTTTTTATTATTTATACTTAAATAATATTTTTTCTAAATATATTTTATTTTTGTATATACATTATTTTATTTTATTGTACATAAATAATATATTTAATATATATTTACTTTCTTAAAAGAAAATTAGAGTTTTTACCCTTAATAAAAAATAATAATCTTTTATTTCTCTTTATTATATATACATTAAATATTTTATTTTTACGAACATAAAAATAAACAAAAACATCTTTTGCATATTCATAATATTTTGCATATTTATTTAAATTGACCATTTAAATACTTGTCTATTTATTATTTGTACCATTTATTCAATTTGGATGTAATAGTAAATATTAGGGTTTTATTTTCTTGCAAATATCCCCCATTCAAAAATTGTATCCCCTTTCCCATATCAAATGTTGTAATAGTGTAGATTTATCTTACGCATTTATGCTTTCAAATATGTCATGTTAGAGATTAGGGTTTGTATGCAAATGTCCAAAATCAAAACAAATAGCTTGACTAATACAAAGACAAAAAGCATGTAAATTGACAACACAATGCACACTTGCACCCCTAGGGTTTCATCCACTTGTTGCCTTTAAAATGGCCATGTATGCATGTTGAGTATCTTGGCAAAACAAAAACAAAACAAAGATCATAGTCCCTCGATGACGCTATCTTGGTTGCCTATACAAAATGATCTAGTCCCTCAAAACAAATTGCTAAAGATACTTAGCACAATTGCTATCATGGTCAATACGATGACCCACGTCTGTCCCGTGTAACATCCTAATACAAGGTTGTTTACCAAATACAATGGTAAAAAAACACTGTCAAAAGGGTTAAAAATGTGTAGGAAATATCTTTGAGTAAAATAGGGTAGACAACTCTTAGTTACTTGATCAAAAATGGGGGTTTTATGGATAATTCTGTTTTTTTAGAGCGCAGGGATTTTTTAGGGCTTCTACACAAGAGAACTTTTACTTTTCTCTCTATTTTTATGACCTTTTTCTCTTGCAAATGCTTCTTCTATTTATAGGAAAGAGGTCTGTGAATAAAATGATTTGGTTTACAAACTATGGAGTTATGGCTAAGTTGGATTGAAAATATCAAGTTATGTCATGGTCCCAAGATGAGGTACCAAAGTTGCTGGTTTAGAGGGGATGATTCCTATGATTTATGGTGGAGTAAAATCATAAACAAACAAGGTATGGGTTCAAGACAGTTTTTTGCAAAAAGCCTGCTTTTCAAGAATAGCAATGGTGCCTTTATGCCATAAATGGAAAGGACTTTTGGACAATGGCTTAAACACTTGGGTAATAGCTCAAGAGTGGGTGTAAGCATTAAATTATGATGAGATTTGCAAGCAAGGAGGCCTGCAACATAAGATTAAGCAGCAAATTATAAGGGTTTTGTTATGTGTTCTTCACTAAAATGACTTGTAATTCAAGAATGGATGCTCAACTTCATTCCCTTGAATCTCCTAGCTTAAGTATGACAAATTCATTCTCTTTGATGTTTTGGAAAGATTGAAACATCCTCTATAACTTTCATGTTGTCCATTTCGACAAAATCATCTCGGAACTATGTGAAAAAATGCTAAGAAGTTGGGATAAAATCCTGACCAAAATCTGTTGAAATTTTCTCTAAGTGTTAAATGAAAATGTCATGACTTCATGAATTTATAACTCAAAATCCAAGCACTTCTAGGATTTTATCAGCAAAGAAAAGTTGTAGATCTCATCAGGATCTACAACTTTCATGATGAAAGTTTTCCTTGAATCGTCTTGCATCTTGGTGAAAAATTGGCATGAAGTGATGAAATTATCATGTGTAAAAACACTTAGAAAATTTCTAAGTCTTGGAAATCTTGACTTTTCAAGTTGACTTTTGACTTTTTTAACTTCTTGATAATCAAGCTTGATATTATTGAATGTCTTGATGAATTTTGATCTTTGGAATATAATGTTGACCAAAAAGTCAAAGTTTGATTTTTTAGGGTATAGTTGACTTTTTCATCAGTACTGCTATTTTTAGGTCATCGGATCAATTTACTGAACAATTTTGTGATCCAAGGCTTGAAACTTGACATGAACAATCTTGAAGGTCCATAATGATCCATGAAAGTCATTTAAGGCATTAAAAGTCCAATTGTCCTGGTGCAAACTCAAACCCTAATTTGATGTAGTGTTGCAAACTTGAGCCATTGAAGATCTTGTGAGAAAATTCTTTAGAAATGAGAGGGAAAATTATGGGGTACAACACAAGCGCTGAGGAGTAATTTTCTTGTTTACTTTTATTATCATGACATAATTCCTATGCTCTGTCCAAGGCATAGTGAACCATTTGTGTAGGGCCACCATGTTTATTTTCAAAAGTTTGTCATGAATAAAGGACGTTTTTGCATTCAAATATTTTTGTTCCATTATTTTCTTTTTATTTCTCTTTAAATGGAAATGTTTCCCTTTTCACACACCATCACTAAAACACCAAAATATCATTTATGCAAATGCACTTCCACCACAGATTATATGGATAACGACTCTGCTATCACTCACTATGACATTGACAATCCGATCTATCAAGTTGAAGAGGAGGCATACGAGGATTGTGATATTCCCGAGGAATTATCAAGATTGTTAAAACAAGAAGAGAAGGTTATCCATTCGAATTAAGAGTCAATTGAGGTGGTGAACATTGGCACAGAAGAGGTAAAAAGAGAGGTCAAGATAGGGGCAGATCTCGAGGAAAGTATGAAAGTCAGATTAATTGAGCTACTCCGTGAATATTCTGATATCTTCGCTTGGTCTTATGAAGATATACCAGGATTAGATACAGATATTGTGGTGCATCGACTACCGCTCAAAGAAGGTTGCTCCCCTGTCAAGCAAAAGCTCTGAAGAACTCATCGTGAGATGTCAAAGAAGATTAAAGAAGAAGTTCAGAAACAATTGGATGCGAATTTCTTAAAAGTCATCAATTATCCTCCATGGATCGCAAATATTGTGCATGTGCCTAAGAAAGATGGTAAAGTCGGGATATGCGTGGATTATAGGGACTTAAATAGAGCCATACCTAAGGATGATTTTCCTCTTCCCCATATTGATGTGTTGGTCGATAATACTGCTCATTCAAAAGTTTTTTCCTTCATGGATGGCTTTTCGGGTTACAATCAAATTAAGATGGCTCCAGAGGATATGGAGAAGACAATTTTTATCACACCATGGGGAACCTTTTGCTTTAAGGTGATGTTGTTTGGTTTGAAAAACATTGGGGAAACGTATCAGAGCTCCATGGTTACTCTCTTTCATGATATGATTCACAAGAGGATCGAGGTATATATGGACGATATGATTACTAAGTCTAATACCAAAGAGGAGCGTCTTGTTCATCTGGAGAAATTGTTTGAGAGATTGAGGCAATTCTTGTTGAAGATGAATCCAAATAAGTGCACGTTCAGAGTGAGATCCGACAAGTTGTTGGGTTTTATTGTAAGTGAAAAAGGCATTGAGGTTGACCTTGCTAAAGTAAAGGTGATACAAGAAATGCCTGAACCAAAAACAGAAAAGGAAGTTAGTGGTTTCTTGGGGAGGTTAAACTACATTTCTCAGTTTATTTATCATATCGCGACCACATGTGAACCTTTGCTCAGATTGTTAAAGAAATATGATACGATAAGGTGGAATGAAGATCGTCAGAAGGCATTTGACAAAATAAAGGAGTATTTGCAGGAACCTCTGATACTCATGCCGCCGATGGAAGGAAAGCCACTAAACATGTATTTAACTATGTTGGAAAACTCTATAGGTTGTGTCCCCTGTCAGCATGACGAGATAGGGAAGAAAGAACAAGGCATTTATTACTTGAGTAAGAAGTTTACGGAGTGCGAGTCTAGGTACTCATTGCTGGAAAAAACTTGTTGTGCACTTGCTTGGGCTGCCAGACGCTTAAGACAATACACATTAACTCACACCACCTACTTGATATCCAAAATGGATTCAATCAAGTAGATTTTTGAGAAGTCGGATCTTACAGGAAGAGTATCCCGTTGGCAGATGATACTCATTGAATATGATATCCAGTACACTATGAAAAAGGCGATCAAAGGTAGTATATTGGCCGATCATCTTGCTAATCAGCCCATGGATGATTATGAATCGATGAAGTTTTACTTTCCAGATTAGGAAATAGTGTACATTCGAGATTGCAATATACCAAGCCCATCTGAAGTACCCGAGCCAGGATCACGTTGGACGCTTGTGTTTGATGGTGCCTCCAATGCCATGGGAAACAACGTCAGAGTTATTATCACCTCCCCTGAGGGATTCCACATTACTTTCACAACTCGTATTTGCTTCAATTGTACTAACAATATGGCCGAGTATGAAGCTTGCATTTATGGTATTGAAGCAGCAATCGACCTACGAATCAAATATTTGAAAGTTTACGGGGATTCAGATCTTGTTATCAGCCGGATTAATGGATATTGGGAGACTCGTCATCAGAACTTCATTCCCTATCGTGAGCATGTTATGAGGTTGATTCCGTACTTCAAAGAGATCACATTTGAACACATTTCCATAGAAGAGAACAATCTAGCTGCTGCGCGGGCAACTTTGTCCTCCATGTTCAAAGTTAAGTGGGCTGGCGAGGCACCTTCCATTACCATCAAAAGGTTGGATGAGCCATCTTTTTACTTTGAGTCCAATTTGGAATCAAACGATAAACCTTGGTTTTACGATATCAAAAGATATCTCGAAACACAAGAATACCCTGAAGAGGCGTCCGTCACAGACAAGAAGTTCTTGAGAAGATTTCCAGCCAAGTTCTTTCTCAATGGTGGTGTGTTGTATAAGAGGCATCATGATTGTTTACTGCTCAGATGTGTTGACAGAAGAGAAGTAGCTAGAATCATTAAAGAGATACATGAGGGTGACTTCGGGATTCACTCCAGTGGGCATACCATGGCTAAAAAGATTTTGCGAGCTAGTTATTATTGGTCCACCATGGAGACAGACAGTTATAATCATGCACGAATTTTCCACAGATGTCAAGTCTATGTTGATAAGGTACATGTTCCGCCCGTACAAGTGAATGCTTGCCTTCCCCTTGTCTGTTCATGATGTGGGGAATTGATATGATTGGCAAGATCGAACCAACTGCATCCAACGGACATTGTTTCATTCTAGTTGCCATCGATTATTTCACTAAATGGGTCGAAGTTGTGTCTTATTCCAATGTCACCATACAAGTGGTAACTCGATTCATTAAAAACAACATTATATGTCGTTATAGAGTGCCTGAAAAGATCATTACCGACAATGGGTCTAATTTGAACAACAAAATAATGAAGGAGCTTTGCGAGTCATTTAAAATCAAGCATCATAACTTTTCCCCATATAGACCGAAGATGAATGGAGCTGTCGAAGAGGCCAATAAGAACATCAAGAAGATTTAAAGAAGATGGTAGTAACCTATAAATATTGGCATGAGATGTTTCCCTTTGCTTTACATGGTTATCGTACCATTGTGCATACTTCGACTGGGGCAACCCCATTTTCTTTGGTATACAACATGGAAGCAGTGTTGCCTGTAGAAGTCAAAATTCCTTCTCTTAGGATCATGAGGGATGTTGAGCTCAGTGAAAGTGAAAGGGTACAAAATCAGCTGGATCAGTTAGAACTCATCAATGAGAAGAGGTTGACGGCTGTATGTCATGGTCAGGTTACAAGCCAGGTGACCTTGTGCTAAAGAGGATAATTATTCCCCAGGGGGATCCCAGAGGCAAGTGGGCTCCGACTTATGAAAGACCATTCAAGGTCAGAAAGGTTTTCTCTGGTGGAGCGATAATGCTCGAAACCATGGATAGAGAATGCTTCTCTCTCCCTGTGAATACTGACGTAGTTAAAAAATACTTTGCATAAAAAAAGGAAAACCAACTAAGTTGAAAACCCGAAAGTGCAGCTTAGGCAAAAAGAGGGTGTCCCAGTGAATCGAAAACCCGAAAGGGTGATTCATGAAAAAGTTAGGGACTTAAAGAAAACGACTACACTTATCATGAGTTCCTTTGTTTATTTCTTTTTTCGGTCACCTGGAAGAAGTTTAGAGCCAACCCAAGAATGTTTTGTCAGAAATCAGGAAGACAGAAGCGTTAAAGTCATAAGAGTTATAGCAGAGTCGGAACCTACCATTTGTGTTCACATTGCCATTTGTAAACATTTGTTTGTTTTCGTAATTATCTCTTTCTAAGATTTGTTTCCAAATGTAAATGCCTTTTTCATAGGTTGATTTCTCAAGTAAATAAAAGATCCTCTTTTATATATGTGCACATAACTTCCCTTTTACTATTTTGTTTGCAAAAACGTCCAATATTTTGATAAACATGTGCATATAAACGTTGTTGGCCCTACATCAACATGATAATCTAAGTTATAATTTCTTGAAATACGGATAATAAATACAATTTCCATGCTATACAAGGGGCATGTTAATTTTCTGCTTGATGGTACTCAACTGCTTTCTTGTGGATATTCTGCTAAGTTGTTTTATGGCTCTGTATGGTGGCAAAGGTTTATCTATCCCCTTTGAATGCTCATTTCTTCGGAAAGACAAACGAAATAAAAACCATTTGCAACTTATCTTCATAATATAGAGGTCATGGGTCAGGATACTGTCAGGATTGCAGTGCATCGTCAAGATCGACAAGTCCGGATGGAGTCAATTCTCTTCCATGGTGGAATTTTTCTCTGCTGCATTTTCATGTGTATCTTGATTGTTTGTTTTAACATTGTCTGCATGTAGGAACTTGTTTGTTTTTGAGTGTCTACCCTGATGCGTTGAATATGTTTGCCCTGAAGTAATTCTTTTGTTTTTACTTAAACCATTCATTATCACTCTTTAAATGATTTTCTGGCATTTTGATACCAACTGTGCCAACTCTTTTTCTTAGTCAAAAGATTGGAGGAGGGATAACGATAGTTAAAGTCTATATCTCTAATGGTATGCTTTTGAGCAGAACCTTGTTGACGATGTACATGCGTTGTTTCAATCCCCAAACACTAGAGATATAAGAGAGATGAACCCTTGTTAACCCCTCTGAGCCTTCGAAGTAGGAGTTTCTTTTATGTTCGGAAAAAAACCCTTATTTTTAACCCGGGGCAGGGTAGATATTCAGTTAATTTGATCAAAGCTTCAAAATCTCAGAAGGAGTGTCCCATCTGAAGAGCGCCATATTTTATCCGTCACGCTATGAGGACGGGAAAAGATTAAAACCAAAACGGTTATTTCCCCAGTGAAATAAAAAAAAAACAAAAGACCCTAAGCTCGAGATCGAATCGATACAAAAAAGGTTATCCCTCGCCGATCACAGAATGAGGCAGTCACTTTCCTCCAAAAGTTCAAAGAGTTAGGGTCACACGACTTGTTCAAAGTGGAAAGTATGAATAAGAAAGACAAAAAGCCCGCTAAGTCGAAACTTGAAAACAAGTCGCTTAGGCTCAAGTTAGGGCATCCCGCTGGACTTCCAAATTGAAATTCAAAAAGAATTTGTCCATGAAAAAGTTAGGGAAAGCGAAAAATAATTTGAAAAGCCCGAAAGGCAGAAAAAGATTATTTAATAAAATCTTCATCGAAAGAAAAGTCGTGTGATCGAACATCAAAAACCAAGGGTTAAGTGATGGTCGCGTCTATGAAATTGTTGAGTTTCCTCAGCCATTGTAAGCTCCTCTTGAGAGATGAATATTTGTGTCAAGTTAACTGAATTTAGGACTGGAGAACATCATGAATAGGGTGGGCACCAAATAACTTGAGCCATAAAAACTTTTTTTTTAGAAAAACATGAACCAGGCCACGTTACAACCGGTAAAAGTCCTAACTGAAATGTGGGTTTAACTTGAAAGCATACTACAACAGGATAACATTTCCTAAACTTCCAAATATGTATTACATATCCATGTTGGTATCTTATCGCCTGAATCATGTTCGTGTTAAAAAAAAGAAGAGAGAAGAAGAAGTTTTGAAAATTTTCACTCTAGCTAGTGATTCTTTCACAACAGAGATGCGACATCTTTTCATTCAAGGCTTTTAATTTCAAGGTTTACATGATTATCGCATCAGGGTTGTCATTCCCATAATAAATACCCTTTTGCATACAAAACAATTATTTGACATCAAAAAGAGCGTACACAATGAACATCAGTGAATAGCTTAATTTTGTCAGGAGAGGTAGATTCGACTACTCTGTTGAATAGAGGCCATCCCTGCCATGAAAGAGTGTTAGTGGCAGAGTAACCCCTTACCATCCTCGGTAGTGTTGATGATTAGATGAAACTTCCAATTCCCAGGTGAAGTTGATGTTGTTCGACTATCTTCGTGATCTATCTTTATGGTTACATACCAAGGGTTCAGGAATCCCCAGAAAAGCACACTTCAACTGAGTTTTGTTTCCTCATTAAAGTTATGTTTCCTCAACAATGTTTTGTTTCCCCGGTAAAGTTTTCACTTCCCACATTTGATCCATTATTTTAGTGTCACTCTCAACGCGGCTACACGTTGTCCTTTCCGGAGAATTACAGTTTTTCCCTGATCTTCTCCCACAACGCCGCATCTTCATTTGGCATTCCTTCTTGCGGTTGATCAGTTTCGACCCAATCTTGTCCAGTAGAGTTTGCAATTATTTTTGCAACTCCTCTCAGTGTTTGTAGCCTGTTTCTACTGGTTACTCAGTTGTTACTCCCTACAAATTTTCAGCTCTCCAAGGGTTCCTCTCTGGCGGTTCCTTATATCTTCTCTTCTCCTTTGGATTTTGCAATTTTATTTTTGCAAGTTAGAGAAATTTTGACTTCTTGGTTGTTGACTTCTCGATTTACCATTCCCCAGTAAAGAATTTAAACATGCATCATCACATCGCATCTACCAAAATGCGTAGCATTTCCATTATATGGAGCATTACGCTATAAAAACATTTTCAAACATGCATCAAAACATAATCCATTATTGTTTCTGTTTTCCCTAGTGAATTTTCTAATTCTTCAGATTATATCCCCAGCGAGGTCTCCATCCTCATTATCTTAGTTTCACCCCATACAAATATCCTTTTGATGTTAATCATTTGATTGGTTGAGTGTCTACTCTTGATTGTAGTTCAGTTTTACCCTGGCCCGGTCTTCTCGGGTTTAGTCTTCACTACCCTCACCGGTTCATTCCGAGGTTTTATTGATGTACCTTTTGAATACCAGTTTCGTTCTAATATTCGCTTTAAGTGGGTTTTTAGTTGTACGCCCTAATCACCTTGCTTTGGGTCGAGCTTTGAGTTTAGTCTCCTCACCCGCGCATGAAACACAGTTTCATCCTGGTACTCATCTAGTTTTGTTTTGTCTAACTAGTTATAATGAGTCGTGTTTCGCCTCGTTTTGCTTTCATACGTTGGACCCTTTTTCGATTTTTGTTTACCAAGTCTCTTTGTAGTGTTCGTATTGCATCCCTGGTTGAAATCAGTCTCTTTTGTTCCTTGGATTCTTCTATCAATTTTTGTTATTATTTATGCATTAATCTGAGACCAGCAGGTGCTCTGAGAAACATGTGCTCTCATCACTTTGCTTTGGGTCGAGTTTCAATCTCGTCGCCTGTGCAAGAAATCCAGTTTCGTCCTGGTACGCATCTAGTTTAGTTTCGTCTATCTAATTACAATGAGTCGAGTTTCGCCTCATTTTTCTTTCATACCTTGGACCCTTTTTCGGTTTTCGTTTACCGAGTCTCTTTGCAGTGTTCGTACTGCGTCCCTGGTTGAAATCAGTCTCTTTTGTTCCTTAGATTCTTCTATCAATTTTCATTACTGTGTATCCATTGATCTGAGACCAACAGGTGCTCTGAGAAACATGCACTCTCATCACTTTTCTATGGGTCGAGTTTTGCCTCATTACTCGTGTGTGAAATCCAATTTCGTCCTGGTACTCATCTAGTTTAGTGTCGTCTAACTAGTTATTGGGTCGATTTTTGTCTCGTTTAGTTCCTCACTCTTGGGATTCTTTCAGTTCTTTCATATTGTTCATCTTAGGTTGAAATTAGCAGGTGCTCCTAGAATCGCGCACTCTAGACATCTTGCCCCGCGTACTTTTCCAGAGTTTAGTTTCGCCTATTCTCTGTGGTTCAAGTCTTATCTCACCCCTTTTTGGTCCAGTTTTATCCTAGCACATTCATTCTGAAGTTTAGTTTCGTCTACTCTTTTAAGTTTTAGTTCTGCTTTAATTTTGCTAAAATCTGCGTTACAACTTCATTCGGACGCACGTCTTAGGAGGTCTAATGTTCATTAAACTCTTTGTTTGCTAAATCCAATTTTGTTTGGTATCTTATTAATCCCGCGCATGCTAGCATTCTTTGTCTTTGGGGGGTTCCTCTTCTTCTTCAATAGTGTAAATTTTCGGGTTCTCTTGTATTCAATCATATTTAACCTTGAACGCTCGAAAGTTGTCACTTTTCTCACTTATCCGGTTAAAGATGATTGAATAGTGGCAGCTGTTGCACCCCAAAATTTACCCTCTTGATTTCAGAATTTTTAGGCTAATGTTTCATTATAATCATCATATTGCATTACATTCACACATTGTGATGCAATCAAAGTATTTTGGTTATCAAATTTTCCTCAAGCTTTGGAAGTTGATTATATTGACAAGCTGCTGAAGTATAGCCTTATCATCTAAACCTCTGGATCTTTCAAGCCTAAAGGTATCACATATCTCAAGATATCTTATCCACCTCACTGGATCCTTAGAAGATTGAAGATTATGTTGCCATGAGGAGAATCACATCTTTCTGATTCATTAGTCAAAATTAGGGTTTTTGTCCAAATTAGAGTAATTGGAGTCTAGATGAGCCAAGTATTGAAGCATCATTCTCTTATCATCATTGGAATCAAATTTTGTTCAAGAAGTCTATCTTGATGCCCAGAGGAATTAGGGGTTTGAAGCTTGATCAATTATCTCCTAATGCAGCGTGCAAAACTAGGGTTTGAGTTTTAATCAAGGATTCTTTGGAATTTTGAGTGGAAACTCTTTCCATAGCCTCTATGTGTTTATAATATCATATGTTTGAGGTTTTGTTCACCAATTTTGAAGAGAAGTGGTTCAATTTAATCAAAGGGGCAAAACAGTCATTTTACTCAAAAGTCAACAAAGTCAAAGTTGACCAAGTGAACTTTTAGTCAACATGAGGCATTTGACATGTATTTTCATATGGGATGATCATTGATGATTGATTTTGATGATAATTGCAAGTTTGAGAGGTTACTTGGATTTGAAGTTATCTTGGTGATTGAAAATTTCACTAAGTATTCTTGATTTTGGCCTAACTTTGCAAGGGCATAACTTCCTCATTTCTCAGGGGATTGGTGGGTCTTTTTTCCAATTGAAGAGGGGAAAGAGATCTACAAGGGCCCACAGGGGACAAAAAACACACTTCTTACTCAAAATTAAAAGTTATGAGCCTTTGAAGTTTAGGGCAAGTTGGGCACTTTTTGAGGCATCTTGGGCATCTGGCCAGGCAAGGCAAGTTTGCCGTAGGCAATTCATCAAACAGTTGGTGACATGCCTGTAATTGTTGATTTAGGGAATAATTCAAAAATGTGCCTCGTGCATTTTAAGGAGGGCTATGAAAACTTCTCATTAAACTTGGAATCATTCAATTTGGTTTTAAATTAAATAAGTTGTGATTTGAGGAAGTTGGGTTGGTCAAAGCCTCCTTTTGCTCTCTTTGATTTCCTACAATTTGGACCATTCAAAGTGGATTTGTGGTATGGTCGAAGCCTCATTTTGCTCTCTTTGATTTCCTATAATTTGGACCATTCGAAGTGGCTTTGTGGGCTGGTCGAAGCTTCCTCATGCTCTCTTCGATTTTCTTCTGTTTGGACCAGTCGAAGTGGCTTTGTGGGCTGGTGGAAGCCTCCTTTTTATCTCTTTGATTTCTTACATTTTGGACCAGTCGAAGTGGCTTTGTGGGCTGGTCGAAGCCTCCTTTTGATCTCTTTGATTTCCTACAGTTTGGACTAGCCGAAGTGGCTTTGTTGGCTGGCCGAAGCTTCCTCGTGCTCTCTTTGATTTCCTTCAGCTTGGACCAATCGAACTGACTTTGGGGTTGGTCGAAGCTTCCTCATGCTCTCTTTTATTTCCTTCAGCTTGAACCCGAATTAACTTTGTGGGCTGGTCGAAGCTTCCTCTTGCTCTCTTTGATTTCCCTCAATTTGGACCAATCGAAGTGTTACCTTATAGGCAGGCCATCACGCGTAGTCTTAGGCAAGATGGCTTGAGTTTCCCAGGAATCCTAAGCCTCATATCTTTCTCCTTTCTCCATCATTTCTTTTGAACCTCGGTTTGTTTCGAAGCTCAGGGTATGTTCTTTAATTGGATCAAGGAAAATTTGAGAACGCACGAGCCAATTTTCTATGGCCTCAGTTGGAAGTCAGCTGACTTTTGGTGCATGCAAGGGTTGCGAATTACAGATTTTATGCACCCTTCGATTCTGTTGGGTTTTAAGTTGATATTGCACATGCTTGGAATGAATTGGATACATCATTTCCTACTTATTTTGGCCAAGCAGTCACACTTTCCTTGCCTTCTCATGATTTCTACATTTTTTTCCGAAGTTGGTAACTTTCACCTCAAGCAAAATCACACCATGTGCCCACACTGCCACCTCATCCCCTCACGCTTCACTCACCTCATATCATTAATCTTTGATCTCATCAAAACGCAAGAGAATATTAATCAAGACAACACAAAACGCATTTGGCCATCACATTTTCTTTATTTTGGTAGAAAATTCTTTTTTGCCCTCCAACAGCTCTCAGCTTCAAATACCACTCTTGCCCTCA
Source organism: Vicia faba (assembly GCA_948472305.1). Lineage (NCBI taxonomy): Eukaryota > Viridiplantae > Streptophyta > Magnoliopsida > Fabales > Fabaceae > Vicia > Vicia faba. The sequence continues at coordinate 1,601,018,050 of OX451738.1, forward strand.
CTCCAAAATGGCTATATAAACATTGTATCATTCATTCTAAAGAAAAAGGGAATAGGAAGCTGCATTGGAGGAAGTTCAGATCTGAAGTCACTTTTTTCTCTCAAAATCCATTTCTTCGAATTTCTCTTATCTCTTGATCTTTCCTTAATTTTCTTGTTGATAATTCATCCTCAAGTGTTTAGGAAGACGAAGCCAAGCTTGGTTTTCATCTGTAAAGAAGGAGTCAGTAGATTGTTTTTGCCTTGAGGTAGGTTTTCATGGACTGTGGTTTTTATATTTAAGCTTGAATTGATGATGTAAATCGTGTATATTGTGGTTTAGCTGGCCAGACCTTAGGTATGATGTATATTTAATGCCTTGTTGAAGCTTGAATCGTGCATTAGAGATCTCTGCAACTTGTGTTTTTCAGTATTTTGTGATGTTTTCTCATGCTTGTTTCTCTCTGATCTTGGATCTATATGAAAATTTGAGAATATCATGATGTAGCTTGTTAGTTCAGCTTTAATTTGCGCTTGATTTGGTGAAAAACGATTGTGAAATGACTATGTGGTGATGATATGAACATTGAGCCCTAGCATCTGTTTTACGCGCATTCCAAGTTAGGGCTAGAGGTTAAAGACGAAGCGTGTAACCTTCTGATTGGTCCATTTGAATTTTGCATTTATTTGAATTTTGTTTTATAACTTGATTTTTCCTTATTTTTATTTCATGCTCAAAAATGGTTGGAAAATTCTGAAAAAACTCATGAGACTCCAAAATAATATTTCTGACCTTGTATATTTTTTCAGAATTTTTGAAAATGTCCTGATTGGTTTTTAAATTCGTGTGATTAATTAATTGTTTGTTTTATACCATTGATTTTCCTTATTTTAGTTCTCCCTCAAAAATGGTAGAAAAATTCTGAAAAATTTCATGAAACTCCAAAATTATATTTCTGACCTTGTGTATTATTTTCAGAATTTTTGGAAACGCTTTGATTGGTTAAAAATTCGTGTGACTAATTAATTGTTTGTTTAATTTTCAATTTTATTTTGATATTTCCTTTGATCCAAAAATTCCACAAAAAACCATGAATGCTTGTTTTTAATTCTAATATTTGATTATGATTTTTGTTGGATATTTTTGTGGCTTTTGATTAGATTTTTATTTTGAGATGTGAATATTTGCTTAATTGATTAATGGTTTGAATTTTGATTTTATTTTTGACTTTTCTTTAATTCTAAAAATATGGAAAAATAAGTCTTCTGATCTTTAGAGTTTTCTCTATTTTTGGTATAATTTTAGTTTGAATTTTTTAGAATTGGAACTTGATTAAACAATAATTGATTTTATTTTCTAAACAATTAGGGTTTTGATAATTCCCTTGTTTGTTTTGATTCCATAAACCAACTTGCCCTAGGTTTCAATTAAATTTAGCTCTAGTTTAAGGTTCATAGATGGATTGAGGATCTTAAAAATATTTTTTTCTTGAATTAATTGATAAGTTTTGGTATTTTCCATTGATTTATTTTGAAAACTTGTCTAGATTGGTGGTTTCACCAACTAGTTTTGATATTTGAAGATGCTAAGAACTTAAAACATGAATTCTATACATCTTAAAGATGCTAAGAATTTTTTTTTGAATTATGGAAATCCTTTTCTATTTTTGAAATGAAAATGACCAATTGATGTTACATTCTTTGTTGTAATTTGTTTGATGGCCAATGAACTTGTGGGAGGCCTGTATTTTGGCACTTAAGAATCATATTGCTTCTGTTTTCTCACATCAAATCAAGTCAATCCTTTTGACTTCTCATTATTGGTTGATGAGCACCTTTTGATCCATACCTCCTAAGTAATGTTCTTGTGTGAATCTTGCTTTAAATTTTGAATTTTTGCCTAGAGTTTGAGGTCATCAAATGACCAATGATGACATGTTTTGGAATGATACATAAAGGATAGTCTCATAAATACTTGAGATCATTTGACCTCTAATGATTGAACCATTTCATCTTATTATGAATTTGTTGTTCAATCTTTTTCTTTTCTTTTGAATCTTTGAGATACATTGAATGCACTTGTGCAACATTCTTTAGAACCAACATTTTAAACTTTTGTTCATATCCTCATAGCATGTTAGAAGCTTTATTTCAAGTCTTTGAATGGTTTAAGTCTTCTAACTTAGTCTTTGTATGAATTCCTTTCCTTGCTAACTTATGATCCAAGCTTTGTGATACATTTTGTGGTACCCCACTTTTGTTATGCTTATGAACTCTAATAAAGTGAATGAGTATGGATGTGTAGTGTTCTCTACTGCTCTCCAAGGTCTTTGTTTGTGTTCTTCTCTTGCTCCTATGATTCTTGATTGATATTTACTTGTCAATTCAACATGGTGACAAAAAGGAGAAATAGTTCTCTAGTTTTGACCTAATTGTTACATGTGCCTACTTGATGCTTCTTACATCTACTGCTTTTATGTTTTCCATCATGTTTTTCCCTTGTCATGATTATATCATCATCCATCCTTTATTGGTTCATCATTTTTCTTTGAAATCACTAATTTGTCTGTTGAATGTGCGAGGTATTCTGAGAAAAGCTTTCCATTTTGAATTAATGTTGTAGTGTTCCACTTTATTTGTGGAACACAATTGGTTGTACTTGCACCATTCTTGTGCTTTATATATTTGTTATTCTGTTGCAGGATATATATGTGATTGTGACTACTATACATCACATGTGGGATATGTTCATATTTGAAGTCTCAGTGCTTATATTTGATGGCATGATTTCTGACTTGATTTGTTTTCTTATGCTAGCTTGCTTGAAGTTCTCTGGGTTTCTTTTTCTTGCTCATTTGCTACAGATAGTTCTCTGTTTGGTATTTCACTATTTCCTTTTTACTGATTCCGCTCCTTATTGCTTTCTATTGCATGATGGGACATTCATTGCTGATATATGTCAGGAGTCTCTCTGGTTTATTTAAAGACTTGTTTAAGGCGATTTTGCATATTTTCCTTGCTTGCTACTCATGTTTGTACACTTGTTTGTTTACTTGTTTGGTATTTACCATGCTCTCTTAAGATTGCTCGATTAGAATAGCTTTCGAGCCAGACATTAGGATAGATATCCATGCAGGCTAACATAGGGTTGAAACTTCACTCTTTCATCCTTAACCTTAGGATCAATCATTGTATGATAACACTAGGAGTAGTGCTAGGCTAGTCTCCCTCATTTATTTTTCCTTTCTTTGCATATTGCATCTTAAAACTAAAACTTCTTCTTGGAAAATCATAAAACATCTTTAATAAACTTAAATCCTTCTTCAAGGTAAAAAATATAAACCAATCTTAATTGTTTGTGTGCCTTTGGGCTTTGTTTTAAACCTTCTTAAAGTTGATGTTTTTCCATCCTTGCCATATGTTTGTAGTCGATGTTTTTCCATCGCACATGTTTGTTATCTTACCTTGATTTTAAATATCATTGTTAGGTTTGATGTTTTATCATATGGGTTATTTATGTTTCGCCATCTTCACCATGTTATCTTGCCATCTTTTAGTCGATGTTTCTCCATCGCACATGTTTGTTATCCTACTTTGATTCTTAATATCATTGTAAGGTGTGATGTTTTGTCATCTAGATTATCGATGTTTCGCCGTCTTTGCCATGTTATCTTGTTATTTGTTATGCTGAGTTTCTCCATCGCATATGCTTGTCGTCGATGTTTTACCATCACGTATGTTTGTCATCCTACTTTGATTTTCAATATCATTGTTAGGTGTAATGTTCGGCCGTCATGTCTGATATTTTTCTATCATGCTGACGTTTTATCATCTTACCTGAGTTTGTGTTATCATGCGATGTCTTGTCATCCCCTTTTTGTTGCTTTATCATAGTTGTTGGCGTTTTGTCATTTTATCTGATGTTTTTCCATCTTGATTGTTGATTATGTCTTCTTAAATTAAAAACACAAACCAACCAAAATATATGAGCCGAACTACGGCTGCTCTGATTCCTTAAAAGGGATACATAGGCATTGGGATAGGGCCCAAGCGAGCACAAATTTTATTTTCCCTACATTTTTTTCTCCTTTCTTTTGCATGCATTCCCTATACAACTTAGATATAGATTCTTACACACCCATTAGACTAGACAACAAGAGTGGATACCGTATAGTACTATGGGTGTGTGGGGTGCTAATACCTTCCCCTCGCGTAACAGACTCCCTTACCCGATCTCTCGGTTGCAAGACTGTGATTTCACCTCTTCAGGTTTTCTCAATGTTTACCTTTTGCTTCCTATTAGGATAAAAGACGTTCGGTGGCGACTTCATTGATTTCATTATCAGATGACGATTCGGCCGGTTGTTTCACTAAGCATATAGAAATGAAACATCACTTTATTAGGGACTATATTCTGAAAGGAATTATCTCTTTAAAATTTATTGACACAGACCATCAATGGGATGATGTCTTCACTAAACCAATTTCTGAAGATAGGTTTAATTTCATTATGAAACATCTCAGAATGAAATTATATCTAGAATAAGAGTTTTATTTATGTATTCTTTAACCCTCATAAGTTTATTTTTTTGTGAACATCTGATCAATAATTCTTCAGAAGTTAGAAGGACGGTTGCATCAGGAACTATCTAAGAAGATCTAAATCATTTCAAAGATAGAAGCATGCAGTTCAAATCATCAACATCTGGCATCCTCTCACAAGCGTTCTTCTAAGGCTGAACACGCGTTCAAATTCTGAAGGGACTAAAGCTTTGATTGGATGCATTGAGACTCATGTCTTATTGGTAATTGTTCTATATCTCCATGCCATCTCCCTATTTTTAGGAATCATTAATGCTATGTAATCATTTTTTTACTCTTTTTTTGCTAATTAAGTTTCCAATTTGCTTATAAATACACCATTCACTTTCACTTTCACTTTCACTTTCACTTTTTCACTCTCACTTCTTCTCGCTACTATTTTATCACTACTTTTTGTGTGCAAAATTTCTTTCAAAAACCTTCAACGAGTTTCTATGAATAATGGCTTCATCTTCAAGCGCTCAAAGCTCTCAATGTGTTCCTGGCTCATCTTCTTCAACAACAGAAAGATATGAAGAACCGTCAAGAACTCTACTGACTCCCATTGATTCACTAAAATTTCTTCGTGAACACATTATAGACTTTGAAAGTATGAAGGAAAATGGCTATGATCTTACTCCTGATGTTGAATTTCAAGGGTGTATCAAATATTTTGATCGTCTATTGGGTCCATATTTTCTAAGATTGGTCAAAGAGTTCTAGATTCACGCTACTACATCAAACCATCAAGTTACTTCTTATGTGATGGGGAAGAAGATTGCAATTTCTGAAGACCTTATTGCAAGGTTGATAGGTCATGACGGCGCAGGCATTCCTTGCAGCGGCATGGCAGAAAAATGCTCTGACCTAACAACAATCTCAAAAGAGATTTTTACTTCTGGTCAACCATCAAACAAAATTAAAGATCTGAAGGACTACTTCAGAATTTGGTCAAAAATAATCTGGGGTTGCATCAACCACAGAAAAGCCCAGAAGCTCTCCTGATTTTATCAATATTGACCAACAATTTTTGTTGTACTTCATTGCAACCAAGGCAAATATAAATTTTCATCATCTGTTGTTTAATCATCTGAAGACAAGTGTTAAAGAGACTATAGAAGAAGAAAGGACTAAGAGGGACTAGATACATCTGGGTAGGCTGATATCAGATATTCTGACTGAAAACAAATTGGTAGAATATCTGACTGAAGCTCAGTAGGTCAGCACTCTGGAAGCATGTGCTGGAAAACCTCTGAATGCGAAGGATCCAACTGTTGCAAACAAGAAAGTCATTACAACAAGAAGAGTTCCTTTGTAGGATTTCCCTTTGTTCTCTCAAACTGATGCATCTCCAGAAATTATTGTCAGATATCTGGAAGCTTGCAAAACGGATGGGACTGTTCCAGAAGTAAACATTTGTGATCTAAGACAACAGGCTCCAGAGGTTTTTCTCAAGAAATCAAGGAAAAGGAAAGCTGTAGGAGAAGGATCTTCTCAGAAGGTTCCAAAAGCTGCTAAAAAGAAAGGTAATCCTTCTTTTATTTCTGTTGTAGAATCAGTGCTTTTATCAACATCTGAAACCCCTCCTCTCCAAAACCAACAGAAGACCCTTCACCACAAACCTTTGATGATTTTGATATAGATTTTGACCCCTCACTCACCCTATAAAACATTCTGGAAGAACCACATTCTACTACATCACATCTTGACCAAAATCAGCCAGAACTTGCTCAAGTTCTTTCTGATATTGATCAATTTGATCCAGTGTTCCAAGACTCCCAACCAGAAAATCCAAACTCTCAACCTCCTAACTATGAAATTCCAAACTTTCATGATCCCCAACCAGAAAATCCAAATATTAACTTTGATACCACTTCACCCATTCTTGGAATAACAGAACCTCTCATGGTTCGACAACCTCTCTCAATCCACGATATTCCAGAAATTCCATCTTCGTACCATTCTACTCCACCAAACACACCTCCTTCACCCATTATCATTTATTATTCTCCCTTTCCTATCAACCCTCCAGAAGATCACCTACATACTGTAATAGATTTAGAAGCGCTAGATAACCTTTCCTCTAGCTCTCACAAAATTTTTATCCCAAAACCAAAACACACTATCACCAAGGCAGATGTTGGTAGAAATTTATTGATTGTTGAAATAGAGATAATTGAATGGGTTAACTCTTTGAATCTAGCCTGCTTAGAAAATCTGAATCCTAGTGCTTCTGATTCTCATTAGGACCAGTTCATAAAATGTTTCAACTCTGAATCCCAGAAACTCAAGGAGTTAAGCTATGAAATGGCCTAACAGAACTTCTGTGATTAACTGAATGTTTTCAAGGATCAGGTTTTGTGCCACCGGGAAAAGAAACATATTCTTCTGCTGGACAATGCCCCCTGGGAAGATCACCAGCCTTCAGAAGTTGATGAACTATGCTATGATAATCTTCCTTTAGTTATAGTTCAAGACAAAGGAAAAGAAATTGAAGAAGCTACTGAGTCAGAATCTGACGCAGCCTGCTCTGAAAAGGTGGCACCTTCTACTGATATACCTTCTTCATACCTAGTTATGCAAACTCTGGAGGAGCTGAAGAAAGAAAATGCAATGATCAAGGAGAGATTAGACAAGCAAGATGACATATGCAAGGAAATCAAATTAATGTTGGGAAAATAAGAAGAGTCAAACACACATATTAAGAGCTTGTTGGAAGCCCTGAACACACGACTTCCTCCACCTTAATCTAAGTTTTTGAAAATTGTTTTTTGTACTGTACTCAATCTTTTTGTGTTGTTTGCTTCTGAATGTGTTTTTGCAATCCTTTTTAATACAACTCTAGTTTTATTGCTTAAATGTGTTTATATTGCTTTTTTATTCTTGACAAAAAGGGGGAGAACGTAAGATATTTCTAATAACAGTATCAAGACACAGTCTCAAACATTTTGTATATCATAACTTCTCATTTCTTGCTCTAAAAGTAAAACAGGAACAAAACTCTGGTAAAGATAGAAGTAGATGCATCAAAAGCTCCATCAAATGCTCCGATCAGAATTAACTTGAGGGAAGTATTTTTTTTCTCTATCTAAGTATTCAACTCAGTGGGAGATCTTAAAATACTTTATGTTCTATCTGTTTTTATTGAAATATTCTAGTTTTTGTCATCATCAAAAGGGGGGGGGGGATTGTTAGAACATGGTTTGATTCTACAACCCTTGTAAGAGTTTTTATGACAACAAAAGCCAAGAACATTTATGCTCCCTAAAATTATATTCTGTTTTGTAGAGAAGTTCTGATGGAAGAAGATCAGAAGATAAGTAACAAAGTTATTTCAGCTGTGATTGTAAACATCTCTCAAAAAGTTCTGATTGAAGAAGATCAAAAGATACGCTAAAATTATGTTTTAACTCTGATTATAAAAACTCTTTGAAAGAATTTCTAACACTCCAAACCAGATTCCATGGCTCTGATCTCGAAAGTTCTGAAGAAAGCAACAACAGATACTTCAATGTTCTGAAGCGTTACAAATCGAATATTTCCATTTCAAGAGTAACGACTTGAAGGAAATAAGGATCTATATTTTTGGAAACCACCTTAATTATCATTGATTAAGTTTCCAAATACTCATCCATGCTTCGCTTATTTAAACAAGCCTTGAGGATAAATCATTCACGATTTACACACGCACAACAACGCTACTATATCATCTTTCATCCTCAAATTGGCAACATTCAAATTTTGTGTAAAACATCATTGTCTTGTGATACTGTTTAATTAGAAACGCTACTGTACACTTTTATTCATACATTGTTTAGAGATATTCCTTAAGAAAAACTGGGTTATGGTTTATACTCAAGAAGACTTTGGCAGTTGTCAAAGTAGTTTTGTAATCAAGATTGATTAGTGGATTAAGACCTCATTGAGAGAGGCGAAATCACCTTGGCGGGTGGACTGGAGTAGTTTGAGTTCAAACGAGCCAGGATAAACAACTTGTTCCTTACTTTCAGTTTTAAAAATCCTAAATCAAACCCCCATTTCTTGTGTTTTTCCATTCTTCACCTTTTTGTCAAATGCTTTCTTTATTTGCTTTTGGTATAATTAACAGTGGCACAGAGCGGTCAAGCGTTTTTCTTCTATGAGGTTAAGTTGATCAAGTCGCGTCTGGACCCACTCTGATTCTTCAAGATTTGTCTCCATTATAACTCGGAGCGATGGAATATCGACTTCAACAGGGAGTACTTCCTCCATGCCATATACTTGAGGGAAAGGAGTTGCACTTGTTGATGTATGCACAGAAGTACAAATGTCGTGTAAAGCGTATGGGAGAATTTTGTGCCAATCTTTATATGTCTTCACCATTTTTTGAATGATTTTCTTGATATTCTTATTGGCAACTTCAACGGCCCCGTTCATCTTGGGTCGATATGGTGAGGAATTATGATGCTCAATCTTGAACTTATCGCATAACTCTTTCATCATTTTATTAATCAGATTGGACTTGTTGTTTGTAATGATTTTGCTGGGAACCCTATATCTGCATATAAGATTTTGCTTAATGAACCGAGTAACCACTTATTTTGTCACATTTGTGTAGGACGCAGCTTCCACCCATTTGGTGAAGTAATCAATGCCAACTAGTATGAACCGGTGTCCATTAGAGGCTTCTGGTTCAATCATTCCTACCATATCAATTCCCCACATTGAAAATGGCCAAGGAGAACTTAGGACATTTGAAGGAGTCGGTGGCACATGCATTTTGTCTGCATATATTTGGTATTTGTGGCATGTCTTTGTATAATGGTGGGAATCAGCTTCCATTGTCAACCAATAATAACCCGCTCGCAAGATTTTTCTAGCCATGGCGTGTCCATTTGTATGAGTTCTGAAAGTTCCTTCATGAATTTCTCTCATAAGTGTATCTGCCTCATGTTTCTCCATGCACCTGAGCAATACCATATCGTAGTTTCTCTTGTATAAAACATCACCATTCAGAAATAACTTTGAATTTAGCTTCTGCAAATTTCGTTTGTCAATTACAGAGATATTTTCTGGATATTCTTGTTTCTCGAGATATCTTTTGATGTCATAGAACCAATGCTTATTAACCGGTCCTTATTCAATGGCAAGGCAATGTGCAGATTCTTCAAAATGTCTAATTTTAATGCGTGGTTCGTGATTTGGCCAGGTCACTTTGAACATGGCTAATAAAGTTGCCAAGGCATCTACCATCTGATTTTCTTCTCGTGGAATATGACTGAATGTAATCTCACTAAAATCTGTAGCTAACTTCAAAACATGATCCTGATATGGAATCAGTTTGGGATGTTTAGTGTCCCATTCACTGTTGACTTGGTATATGACTAATGTTGAGTCTACATACACCTCGAGGTTTTTAGTTCTTAGATCGATAGCAGCTTCTAGACCCAAGATACAAGACTTGTATTTAGAGATATTGTTGGTGCAGTCAAAACATAACCTTGCAGTATAAGGTTTGTGAAAATTCTTTGGAGAAGTCAAAACTGCCCCAATATTGTGCCCTAGTGCATTTGAAGCTCTGTCAAACATGAGTGTCCAACATGCCCCTAGTTCAAGTTATTCATCGGGTCCTGGTATTTCATAGTCATCTATAACCATGACGTCTTCATCTAGAATGTAGAACTTCATTGGTTAATATTCTGGCAACGATTGGTGAGCTAGATGGTCAGCTAGTACACTACCCTTGATGGCCTTTTGAGTAACATATTGGATGTCATACTTAGATAATAACATCTTCCATCGGTTAATTCTTCATGTAAGAGCTGGTTTTTCAAACACATACTTTAAAGGATCCATTCTTTCTATTAATCATGTGGTGTGAGTTAACATATATTGCCTTGATCATTTAGTAGCCCAAGCCAAAGCACAACAAGTCTTCTCGAGGAGTGAGTACCTGGTTTCGCAGTCGGTGAATTTCTTACTGAGGTAGTAAATTGCATGTTGTTTTCTACCCATTTCATCATGTTATCCTAATACACATCCCATTGACCCTTCAAGTACGGTTAAATACATGATGAGCCGTCTTCTAGGAATTGGTGGCATTAAGATCGGTGATTGTTGTAAATATTACTTTATTGTCTCGAAGGCTGTCTGACAATCATCATTCCATACCATTGTCTGATCTTTTCAAAGTAATTTGAATATAGGTTTGCACATAGAAATTAGGTGCGATATGGACCTCAAAATGTAATCCATCATCCTAAGAACCCATGAACCTCTTTTTCTGTCCCTGGAGCTGGAATTTCTTGTATGGCTTTCACCTTGTCGGGTTCTACCTCAATATTGCACTGACTTACAATAAAACCTAATAACTTTCCTGACCTGACACCAAATGTACACTTATTTTGATTCAACCTCAGTTTGAACTTTCGCAGACGCTCGAATAATTTTTGTAAGTGAATGATGTGATCCTCCTCCGTATGGGATTTGGCAATCATATCATCTATGTATACCTCCATCTCTTTTTGAATCATACTGTTGTACCCCAAAATTTTTCCCTCTCATTTCATTCAAAAATATCCCCTTATGCTCCTAGGGTTTTCAATCGCTTTAGGCTACCCAGGCTTTCTAGGCCTCAGGATATCACAATGATTCTTTGTTTCACCAGAGAACTAGAATTGCGAGTATTTTAATCTTGAATCGTGTCTCTCCAATATATTGGCTCTAGTTCTAGGGTTGTTGATTATTGAATATGTGACGTCTTTCTTGATAAAATCTCGAAAAACATTATCATCCTGGATTTTATATCAGTACACCTTTGATCATCAACTGAGGTTCATTAGAGATGTTCTTTTATGCTCCAAATATCATTTCCATCCCCGAGGACTCTCCAAGACATTGGTGTTGAGTTGGATTGAAATACAAGTATAATGGCTTAGGAGACGAGCTGGAGGTTTCCCTTGATTTGTTTAAAGGCATGGTTTCTTTGAGAAAGGAAGATTAATTTGGATTCTTGATTTGGTTAACATTCATTAATTAAAGTCCAGTGGACTTCATGCTTCAAAACCTTATCACTTTCTAAGTCATCCTCAAGGCAATTATTTTAAAGTCATTAGTTTTCAATTTGGTATATCTTATTTATCCGTAAAGCATGAATTATGAAAGCAAGTTATGGAGTTGTAAATACTTGGTGAGTGAGGAATTCTTCCTATGGGACTGAGGTATTAGTCTTACGTTTGTTGAAGTGGAACTGGTTGCTCGATTGCAATTTAATTCGGATTTGTGGACTTAAGTGAGATTAAGGTTCATTTTTAGGCATATGAGATCGAAAGAATTATTCATCTCTTTGGAAACAAGTGACAAGATTTACAAATCATGGTTCTAATTCAAATTGCAAGGCATATTTCTTTCATTCAAAGTTCCATTCAACATGTCTTCAAGTAGTTATCTTGCCTCAAACATGGCAAGCGGGTCAATATTTCAAGATTGCAAGATTCATCTAGAATATTCATTTAAAGTCTTGATTTGAATTTCATTCGAATTAACCATCCATCATTCAAGTTTAATTTCAAAATCTAACTATCCCAAAATTCCGCAAAATTCATGTCAAATGCAAATTCTACAAAGTTTCATGGTGTTTTCTACCAAACATTCAAGAATAATTTCATTCAATCATACATGTTTTCATACAAGGTTACAAGATTTGGAAAAATGGATTCTTACATTCAAACACACACTTTCTTTAAAAGTTTGTTACAAGTGACCAAAATTCTTAAAGCCTAAAATATGTTACACAAGAATACTTCATGATCGTTTTCTCTAAAAATCGGGAACATGGTCCTTTTGAAGTTTACTTTCACCTTCTCCAAGCTTCTTACTTTAGCCATGATGCCCCCATTTCTCCAATTTTGTGTCTCCATGCCAATGATATTCTTCTTCCATGCCAATTTTCACCATCCCATACAAAAAACAAGAAAATGAAGCATGATTAGTACAAATGATTAGCAAGTAATTAACATGAACAAGGAAGTGAGAAAAGAAGCTTTTCAAAGAGATTTTCATAAGTTCATCACTAGGGTCTTGTGATAGGATTCAGAATTAGAGGGTGGTTTTCGAATCATGTTCAAGCAACATCCAAGTCTCATATTATTTTGTTTCACAACAAAAAAGTCAGAATTCAAGCAAATAATCATGGGCCAAAAATTCCATTTTACTGCAAATCACAAAATTAACTTTGGTTCACAGTAAAGACAAAATCAAAAGAGACAAAGTTATAGCATTCATCAAAGTCAGAAATTGCATTTCGAGCCCAGCAAAACATCACAGTTTCGCAGCAGTAACAAACAGCCCAACAACGAGAAATTCACGTTTCACCCCAAGCAGCAAAGCATCACAAGTCCATATTCCAGAAATCACAAAATCACATCAGGTTTCGTAAAAGCCCAAAAGAAAACAATTTCACAACCTCTTATCCAAATTCAAGTTCTCATAAAACATCAAGTGTCAGATACTAAAAATACCAAGAATGGAAATCCAAACAAATGAGAAAACCTAATTTAAGGGTATAAACACAATCAATGCGCAAATTTCAAAAACTGAGCATTGTTCATACAGAAGCTGCAACCACAAACCAGAAGCTGCATAACAACCCTAACCCTAATACTATCATCATCATCCTGAACCACAAAAACCTTTCAGAATACGGTTCACAGATATAACAACATCCACAAAAAACAAACACAAAACCTTAAAAAGTTTTCATCATCTTCCCATCCATAAAAAACCCTTCAGAAACATGAGAAAGACAAAGAGGAAGAGAGTATAAAAGAGAAATCAGAGCAATCTCACTCGAAAACCGTGAAGGAGGTCGAATCCGAGCAATAGAGTTTCTGAAACCCCCTTTAAGATCTACTCGATTTCATTCACCATCTGCAAAAATAAATATCAGATTAGTGACCAAAAAAGAGAGATGAAGCTGAATATATAAAAAAAACAGAGATCGGAGAAGTCTGCAGCGGCGCCGCCGCGATCTTCGTCGTCGCCTCCGTGGAGTTCATAATCTCTTCCGTGGATATTCATAGCAGTAACCTCCTGTTTATCAAGACCACCTCATCAGGTCGTGTTCAACCACCCTTAGGGTTTGAGTTAGTGTTTTAGATGAGAGAACACAAAGAGAAAAGTGAGAGAGCGTGAAAGATTGAGAGAGTTTGAGTTTAATTTTTTCTATGATAAATTAAATCTTTCATTTTTATTAATTAAACAATTAATTAGTGGGCTAACCCGGCGGTGACATTTGTCACCGTCTGTTTGATTATTTGTGGATCTCGTGTAGGTTCCTCACTATTGTCCACCATGTTCTGTCGTTTTCAATATGTTAGATCCCCATCAAGATTTCATCATCACCATCCAGCGCACAGAAGCGTATTCGACGCCGCACCCACGGAAGTGCTCCACATAGGATCAATGGACCTTTAGCCAATGCATGGGCTTACTGTTCATGGGCCTAGCGAATTCCTTTTCCAACACCCCCATTTTCTACTTAGTTCAGGCCCATTTCTACCCTTTTCTCTTATTTGATTATTTTTACTTATTTTGTTTTATTTAATATTTTAGCTTATATTTAAAATGAAGAAAGGGGATCAATATGTTTTTAATAATTATTAAATTTAAGATAATTTTTGTTTGACACCATTAATTAAATTATTAATTAATTTTATCAAATGAGAATATTTTTAACTTAAATAATTATTTAATAGTTTGGACTTGTATTATGTGATTTAATTATAGCTTGGGTGTTTATTTCTTATGTCATCCCCATTCACTAATTTGTACCCCCATTCCTGAAGCCTTGTAATAGCGTAGAACATTATTTTCCACACTTTATTGCTTTACTTATCATTGTATAGTAATTAGGCGTGTATGGCAAGATTTAAAATCAAGCGCTAGATAACCCTAATCAAGACAAATTAACTGAAAACAAAACACTATTCACACACGTACCTCTAGGATAACCTCACTTGTTTCCTTTGGATAAAATAGTCATATCCCTCGAATGTGGGACGCTTTAGCAAAGACCCTCGACAAAAAAGATCATAGTCCCTCGATGACCCTTCGATGTTGCCTTTGGTAAACGATCTTAGTCCCTTGCGAAAATTTCTAAAATGTCCTACAATTTGCCTTCTATGATTGTACGATGACCTGCGCCTGTACCTCACACATCTAACAATAGGGCTTCCTACTAACTAATGGTAGGGTAGCACTATCTAAAGGAGGAGGAAAATAAAAAAGACTTTTTGAGTAGGTAGATCGCTTGTAATCGCTTGCTCACAAACTAAAACAATTTTCACACCTCACACTTTCAAAACAACTACTTTTAAAACGCTTTATAAACACCCTTGAGGACTAATACAAGGGTTATTATAAAGCAGACTGCCTTACATTGGCAACTTTAAAACACTTTTCACAAAGCAACACTTTCTTTCAATAAATATTTTCAAAACAAACATTTTGTATACATTCTCAACAATACGAAAATCACTACAAAATTATCGTACTTAGGCATTTTCAAAATATTTTCAAACATACACAAGCACAAAGCATTTCAAAGGTGAGCTAGCGATTAAGAGCCCGTAGATGACATCAGATGAAAAGGGTTCTACCACCTTCCCTTTTCATAACCTACCCCCCAAAATCAGAAAATTCTCAAAGGTCTTTCCTGTTCTTTTCACCCTTTCCTTTATTGGATAAAAGAAAAGTCGATGGTGACTCTTGCTATCTGCAACATTTACGATAAAATGTAAAAACAAAAGTCAGTTCTCCCACCATATTACTGAACTGACAACTCTTCTAGGGAATTATAAAAAGTGGGGTTACCTTTAGAGCTAGATCACCTTTATTGCCTTACTTGTTTACCTCGTATGCTTTATATTTCGGGTTTTTCTCGGGTTTATTTTTGTGTAGATCCTATACCCAGATCTAGGGGCATTTTAGGTAAGTAGAAATAGATCGTGGAAATTGTACAGCATAGACCGATATGGTTGAAGTGATGGCTATGTTAGTGCGACACATTAGTTTGTGTCGGTGTCCCTTGAGTCAGTCAAGGAGAATGTTGGGCTGCCGCATGGTCTCATAAACACTAACCTACCTTAGAACTTTAGTTGACATAACTTAGCCATTAGAAAGTAGTAAGATGGCCGGCTTTGGTGCAGACAGAATTTGGTTGATACTCGATGCTACACTCATTGAGATTGGACTCTCGGGATATTTTGGTTGCAAATTAGATGCTTCTGCTAAAACAGTGCCTAGGAGAAAGATCGGTGATATGATACTCCTAGAACTCGGTTACTTTTCTTAGGACAGGTTGAGCCAACTAAAACTCAAGAGGGTAATTACCTATAAACTCCATGGCTCGTTTGTATTCATTATCTAAACGACATGAATTCCTTGCAGGACTTGTTTGTTTTCATTATTCGATAACTTGGACTTCTTGCAAGACTTACTTGTTTTCATCACCTTACACTTTTGCTTGGTGCATAGCATACACATCATAACATCATACCATATCATTTTCACTGACCATTTCAAGGATCTCAAGGGCCTGTGATGCAGGTTATTATGAACTAGACGTCCAGCGAGTGGCAGGAGGATTTATTTTCCTCTAACCAAATGTCGTCAAAGTATCATGAATTCACGTCTAGCAAGGGGCAGAGGGATTTATTTTTCTCTAACCAATGTCGTCAAAGACCAAAGTACATTATCTTGAGTTAAAGGCTAGGACCCACTCGACATGGTGAGCTTGATTCTTATAGAAAGACATTCAATGACGTGAAGTTCTTCAGTCTAAGCTGCAGCAACTTCTAACAGTTCACTTTTCGTTTATCCCGTGAGATCCTTGAAAACATTGCATCTACATATCATGCATCATGTCATAACATGTTTTCCCATATAGGTTTTCTTATTTTCTTACTGTTTATTTTAGTAAAGATGGCTCTAGAACAGACTGTCGAAGATCTTCAGATCCAAAATGCTCAGTTCCAAGAAATGTTCCTGAACCTATCCAAGGGGTAAGAGGAATTGAAAGCACTCCTCACTAAGAGCATGACCAAGAAGAATCCTGAAGACAACAGGGATGACCAGTTGGAACAATTGCAAGTTGAGATGGCAACGATGAGAATCCAGATGATGGGTCAGATGGCTCTTATCCAAAATTTAGCTCGGGGGAAATAAGAGTTGAGAATTCTCATCAAGATGAATACAACCGTATGGGACGAACGACTAGAATTAGGGATCAAATCATTAATCAACCTCCGATGAGACAGGAAGTTGTCTTGGTTAAAAGTAGGTCTTTTCATATTACTACTACATCTCAAGCCCAACAACGACCTCGCCAACAACAACAGGGTAGTCAGCGTAAGCAGGATACATCCAAAAGGAAATATACCAAACTCAATATGCCGATGTTGCAAGCCTTGCAACACATGTTGAAGATTAATTTGGTTACATTGAAGGATCCTCCTCAGAATCCTAATACTTCTTCTCTTACCTACAATCCTGATGCGAAGTGTGCATAGCACTCCAACAGATCGGGGCATGATACTGATAGTTGTCGGATGTTGAAATATAAGATTCAAGACCTTGATCGACGAAGGAGTGTTTGAATTCACACAAGATGGTCAGATTGTGTTTTTCTGTCATCCCTCAAAGGCACACCATCTGAAGTGACAAATTCAGGCAGAAAAGATTTTAGTTCATTCGAATTTTCGTTTGTAATTTCTTTAGTTGATTCAAACACTTATACTGAAACTATGCTTTTACTTCCTTTTTGTGATATTCAACTCTTGATTAAAAGCTATCAGTATTTAGAGGGAGGATGACGAAAACGATACCATAATCTCTACAATATGCTTTTGAATAGACCTTGCTGAAAATGTACATGCGTTGTTTCAAATCCTAAATAGTGGAGTTATAAGGAAGATAATCCCTAGTCAACACCTTTGAGCCTAAGAAGTAGGAGTTTTCTTTTCACACAAATTGAAATCTTTGATCATAACCTGGGGCAGGGTAGTTTCCAAGTTAATTCAAATTTGCATTCAGTCGCGGGCTTTCACTTCATACACAGCGAATAGTATAAAAAGTCATTCCAAATCAAAAGACGACGATGGTTCCCCATAAAACAGGCAATCATTATCTCTTAAAAGAAAAGCCCGCTAAGTCAAAACCTTGAAAGAGACTTAAGAAAAAAACTGGGGCATCCTGCTGACAGTAGTCACATAAGAAACAGTTCTGGAAAAAGGTAGGGATAATAAAATCAAAAAGAGGTCGCTATAAATCCTCGAAAATAGGAAAATGTTACAAAAAATGATTTCCTTCTCAAATAAACTTCCAGTATCCGAACCATCACCAAAATATTGTTCCATACTTAATTGGAATATAAACGCACGATTAACTGAGTATAGGGATGAAGAACATCACGGAGAACGGGTTGGGTACAAATAAAGTTTAAGCCTTTATCTTTTGTTTCTTAAACCATAAACCAGGCCATGTTACAACCCTTAAAAGTCCTAATTGAAGCATAATTTAGTGCGAAAACATGTTGTTACAAAAGGTATCCTGACTCTTGTAAAGCTTACTATAAATTTTGAGTTGAATTCATTTTCTTATAAAATTGTTTTGTTTACTAAAAATGCATTTTTTTTAAACTTAGAGAGAGACATACGCTTTGCATTTTAATACCACTGTTATCATATAACTAATTTCTCGATAGCAGAGAAATTTGCACGACGAATATCCAATGAATGAAAATCCTCCCAATGGACATAATTAGTTCAGAAGACGGGTCAAAGAGAAAGACACTTCCAGTGACAGGCCTTTGGTAGACATAATTGGATCAGGTCTTGAATCTTGTTCTTCAATGCCCATCAGTGGTTAGTGTCGTGTCCCTGACTGTTGGAGTGGTATGTGCACTTTTCATTGTGTTTGTAGTTGGGAGAAGAAGTGTTAGGTTTTTGAGGAGGCTCCCTTAACGTAACCATCTTGGCTTCCAACATATGATTCAATGCTTGAACCAAAGGCATGTTGACCTTGGTAAATTATATTTTGGGCATATCTTGCTTACGTGGTCCACCATGTCGTGGTTGGCGAGTTTATTGTGGGGTTCGTGATGTAGCAGCAATTTGGAAAGGTCTACTCTCAACCAAATATTCTTCTTATCTCATCAGGGGCTGATTAATAACTTGATCCCCAATCTTAATTGTTTGTTTCATATGGTTGCATCCGTCTTGATGAAGCTTGTTGACGAGGGCTCTCAGCTTTTCTTGTCCCCGAGCTAAGTTTTGGATAAGAGCCATCTGACTCACTGTTGTACCCCAAATTTTCCCTCTCATTTTTTACAAGATCTTCTCTTACATGGGTGGTTACAAAAACTTTCTTGAAGAAAAATAACAAATTTTGAAGTTGGTCAAAGTGCCATTCGATTGGCCTTTCCAAATTGCCTTTCGATTGGCATCTCTAAAATGCCTTTCGATTGGCATCTGCATAGCGCCCTTTGTTTGGCATGGACAAAGGTTCTTCGATTGGCTTGTTAACAAGGCCTTTCGATTGGAATTTTAGCAAAGTATTGCGATTGGCATCAGAACAAAGACGTCTTTGATTGGCATCTTAAAGTCGCTTCAATTGGTCCAAATTGAAGGAAATCAAAGAGAGCAAAATGAAGCTTTCGATCGGTCAACAAGGTACTTCGATTGGCGTCTGAGCAAGGCACTTCAATTGGTATCAGAACAAAGTATCATTTGATTGGCATTTCAACAAGGCCTTTGATTGGTATGGACAAAGGCCCTTCGATTGGCATTCCAAAAGATTCCATTCGAAGAACATGCAAAGGTCCATTTGAAGAAGCTTTCAAAGGAGCATTCGAAGAAGGCCATCAGCCCATTCAAAAGGGAGCATTCGAAGGCCAGGTACATATCATTCAAATTCAAAAAAATGGACAAGATCCCTTAACTTTGGCCAAGGTTACGTTTTACATTCATGGCATTCAAATGGTTGTTACCAACTTTATTTCTCTTGCCCCCTCAAACTCCTATAAATATGAAGCCAAGGACACATTACAAAAGGGAGGAAGGAGGAGAACAAAAAAAACATTGGAGAGAGGTTGCCCATAAAATCCATCAAAGGTTGCCTGAATTTTCAAAGCAAAAGCCATCCTTCAACAAAAGTAGCCAAGCCCAGATGCCCCCAGATCGAAGGTGCTCACATCCAGCAAGCACCCAATTCGAAGATTCAATCTGCTGGTATGAAAAGGTAAATTATCCAACCTTGTATTTGCATAACACATCCATACTTCTTGTTACCTTCGATTTGCCATCCTAGACAGGATCAAAGGGCATGGGTTTTGACACCCAGGTCATGTTCTTCATTTGCTAACATTTGCTGCAGATTTAGCCTGAAAGGACCCAACGCACGCAGGATCGAAGGACCTGGGTTTCGATACCCAGGTCCTGCGTTTCATTTCTATAACTTACTTTTGAAGGTATAGCATCCCAGATCAAAGGAGATACCTTATCTGGATCGAAGCCATAACCTCCAGAATCAAAGAAGGCAATTCCTTTCTGGATCGAAAGAGACACCCACTCCCTAGCCCAATCGAAAAGGCCATATCTCTTCTGAATCGAAGACCATAATTTTCCTGGGATCGGAGCCCCCCCTTTCCCTACAATCGAAGGGTGCCCCCATTTTTATTTTTACTTTTTGGTTCATTTCTCTCTTTTTATCTTTTAATCAACATTAAAATCAAAAATCATAAAAAATTTAGGCTAGTTGTTTTTCCAATTAAATTAATTTTGTAAATAAATTAATTAATTATTTTAATATTTTTTTCTTAAAATTAAAATTAAATAGACTTAGGCTTTATTTTCTTTTATACCAAAAACAACAAAAAGATTTCTTTTCTTAGGATTTTTAGAAGTCTTTTCTATTTCATGCGCGTTTATTTAATTCCATATTTTACTATTATTGTATCTGTTTATTGGATGTAATAAGTAAATTAGGACATTTACTACTTTATTCCCATTATCCTTGTATAATGTAAATCCCCTCCCCGAAGCATTGTAATAGCGTAGTACCTCTATTTTTCTGCATTTTTACTGCTTTTCATATTAACTGCTAGTAATTAGGCTTGTATGATAAGACTAATAATCAAACGCTAGAAAACTTAACAAAAAGACAAAAATAACTTAAACATAACACAATTGCACATATACACCTCTAAGGTACGCCCACTTTGGTTGCCTTCAATAAAACAGTCATGGGGCAGGAATGCTTTAGCAAAGACCCATAAAATCAAAAGATCATAGTCCCTAGATGACCCTACAGTTGCCTTCTCAATAAATGATTTAGTCGCTAAAAACATAATTGCTAAAGCATCTCCATGAATTTCCTTCGTGACTGTAATGTCCCTTCGAATGTCCCTAAACATCCAACGATAGGGCTACCTACTCACTAATAGTGGGATAGTGTTGTCTAAAGGATAGGAGAAAAATAACGACCCTTTTCGAGTACAAAGTAGATAGCTGTTAGAAGTTTGCTCAAAAATACTTTTTGCACTTACACATAAATACTACTTTTCAAAAAAACAATTTCAAAACATTTTCTTTGTTAACACTCTTGAGGACTGATACAAGAGTTAAACTCAAAGCAAGTCGTTGCACTAAGGTATCTTTCAAAATGTTTTCAAACACACAAAGCACAAAGCATTTTCAAAATGAGAAAACCTCTAAGATCCTGTGGAAAACCACGGATGGAAAGGGTGCTAGCACCTTCCCTTTCCATAATCTACCCCCCTTACTCAGAAAACATCTCGAAAAGATCTTTTTTTGTTCTTTTCACCCTTTCCTTTATTGGGTAAAAGAAAAGATGGTGGCGACTCTTGCTTATCGCACATTTGTGAATAAAAAACGCAAAAACCAGTATATAATAGTCGATTTTGCCACCGTATCATAAAACTGGTGACTCTGCTAAGGATTGACTCAACGTGGGGTTACCTAAGAGTTAGTTCATTATTTAATTGCTTTGTGTGATTTGATTGCTTTAATTTTGAGGGATCTGTTTGGGGTTACTATAGATCCTACACCCGGATTTGGGGCACCTTATTAGGTAAGTAGCATTAAACCATGAAGGTTGTACAACATAGACCGATGTGGATGAAGCGGTGGCTACATTGGTGCGATGCTTTGGATTGTACTAATGTTCCTTGAGTAAGTTAAGGATAACATTAGGCTTCCTCATAGTGTCACTAAGCACTAACTAACCTTTAGAACCTTCAATTGACTCATCCTAACTATTAGGAAGTAGTGAGATAACTGGCTTTGGTTCCGACCGAAGATTGGTTGATACTCGATACTACACTCATTGTCGCTGGTCTTTCAGGATTTTTCGACCGCAATACTTCGGTGTAGAGCTGAAATAATTTCTGAAGGGAAGGTCAGTGATATTGAGGCTCCTTAGAACCCGGTTACTATTAATAGGTTAGGTTGAGCCAACTAAACTTCAAGAGGGTACTTACCTTAAAACCTTTGCAAGCCTCAACCTAAGCCTGCTTGTATGACTTGTTTGCCTTTATTGTCTAACAACTTGAATTCTTTGCATGGTTTACTTGCTTACATAATGATAACACTTACTTTACAATTGTTTTTTACTCTGATTTCACATGTTATTTAGGTTTTTTATTATTGTTTTCTCATATTATGCCTATCTTTTGTTTCCTTTTCAGGTATTTCAATTATCCAGAGCTCCTCTGAAGAAATGAAGGAAAACAGGCTAAAAAACAGGAGTTTAGGTCAAATTTGCACTCATGGCGTCCACCATGGCGTCAATTCTCAAACTCTTCTATAAATTCTTTTGAAGGAATTTTAGCATCATTGATCCATAACCCGGTTATTCGAATTTTTTTATATACGCTCGCCTGTACTATTTTTTGCCGGGAGAATCCAAACAAGGTAAACGCTAGAGAACTTCTGTTTTTGCAAGGTAGTCTCACTAATAGAAGAATCAATTCAGTCTCATTTATGATTTTTCACATGCTTGTTGTCCTGAGACACACAAGGACCATAGCTTTTGGAGGACTAGTTACATCTAATGCTAGAGCTCTTCACCTCGACGCTGAGATAGCTACCCTAGCACCCCTGCCTCCCCGCACAATTAATTTGAAATTTCTAAAAGATATGAAATTGTGCAAGGTAAGGAGAGTGGGTGGCTTTGAACTTATGGTTCGGGGTGTCGCTATCCTATCATTCATTCTGCCTTGCACTAGATGTACTGATGTATGAATTGCGAGGAACTGGACCTACAATCTAGATGCTCCACCTTTTACGGGTCCATTACCTCCTAATGTTCCACTTGGGGACGGACACGAGACTGATGAAGAATACGAGAAGAGGGATGAACCTCATGCCCCACCTTTGTCCCCCCACCATGCTTCACCCGTACACACTGCACCTTCTACTTCTAACACTTTTTAGGTACGGTTCCTGGCTTCTACATCACTGAAGATATATAGTGTGACCAGCTAGCCCGGGAGGAGAGAAGAGATAGTTTACTTTCTTCCATCGAACAGCAGTTGGCAGATAACATGTGTTTTATGGAGGCGTCACGACAGCAGACATACCGCTCTTTTCAAAGTCTTATGGAATCTCAATTGGCGATATCTCGCGAGCAACATAGGCAACAAGCCCAGTTTCAGATGCACTCCGCCCTCATGGAGGCCACTCAAGGTTCCATTTTAGGCAACCTTCGCGAGATTCAGAGTTCACAGATTGCCTTGTCTGCTATATTCGACCAGTTTGAGGCTTCTCAGAGCAGTCGTCGTTGCAGCCAATCTCGTCATCCTTGACATTTACCGCAGGATGGCAAGGGACCCAGCCAACCTTAGTACTTTACCAGGTGACTCTTTCCTTATCTTATTTGGTAACATTAGGGACAATGTTCGATTTAAGTGTGCGAGGAGATTTACTCGCTTTATTTTTCCTTTCCTGCATTTTCCTTCTCGTTATTTTACTTCTTTATTTGCTTTAGTTTGCTTGTTTTCTTTCTTTTCAAAATAATACATGTGTTTGATGAGTCATTTATATCTGAATGATCTAGTGTATATCCACTCCCCCATTTCTGAAGCCTAACCAAATTTTTTTCTAAGAAAAACATTGTGTTTTGAACTTAGTTGGGCTATAAGACCTGGTTGAGATAGGATGTAGTATGACTTGGGAAAGCCCTTTTGAAGCATCGGCATCGTTTTTACACCTTAAGCTTCGTAAATTTAGGAATTCGATCCCGATACCCCCTATGTCGTGGATTTAAAATTTTCATTCTTAAATCCTTGAATAGTTTATCCTAGCAGTCAGCTCTGGTCTAAGCATGCTCTACGTAGGGGACCCAAGAGAAGTGAATAATCTATATGCTATGTTCTTATTATAAACTAAAACCCCGTGATAGGTGACCCTCACAAAGTCATTTAACTCAACAAAAGTTGTATGTTGAAAAATAAAGCAAAAGCAAAAGAAGAAGAAAAAGAAAAAGAAAATTTTTTTACCCATATTTAGTTGGTTCAAAGGTATCTGGTGCTGAACTTGGTAGGGCGGATTACAATCTGATCCCCCGCAACTATAAATGGGTCAATAAAAGGGGTTACACCAACTTTTTGTACCAGAGCCCTGCATTTTATGATCAGAATCACTACCCAGTCACTTTACTATGAGCATGTACGAATGACGGGCTTAATGTGATTGTGCCTGAATGAAAAGGGATTTGCAAAAAGGAAAAATATAGGCCTAAGCATAGTGGCATGATATGGATTGGTTCGTAAAATAAAGAAGCTTATGTTCGTTTTACGAAAGAGTGTCAGTACGATATCCTTGGTTTGAGTCAGTCAGTACCTATCAATACATCTCTGTTTTAATTCCAGAGGCCTCTTGCATTCCAACTTGTTCACTAACACCGTTTTTCTTCTTAATTTATTTAGAGTTTTTGCTTGAGGACAAGCAAAGGTTTAAGTGTGGGAGATTTTAATAACACCTACTTTACACTTGTTTTTTACTCTGATTTCACATGTTATTTAGGTTTTTTATTATTGTTTTCTCGTATTATGCCTATCTTTTGTTTCCTTTTCAGGTATTTCAATCATCCAGAGCTCAACTGAAGAAATGAAGGAAAACAGGCTGAAAAACTGGAGTTTAGGTCAAATTTGCACTCATGGCATCCACCATGGCGCCAACCATAGGGTAGGACATGACGTGGACCACCTCCTACTGACCTCAACTGCCACGTTCCCCACTTCCTTTCATTTACACTCGTGGCGGGCGCCATGGCCTCCATGGCGGGCGCCACCTTTGGACGATGTTTTCCCCCCCAAAAGGAGTTGGGGGGAATTCCTGTGATTTCTGGCATTCTTCATCCTTTATAAATAGAAGTTCCTGATTTCATTTCAAATCACCCAAGTTTAGTTGCAAACTTGATCCAACCATAGTTGCGAACTTAAGCCATATAATTTCACCATTGTAAAGTGATAATTCTTCACATCGGGGAATTATTGCACTGTTGATTGAGTGTGTGATCGAGTTCGTAGATTGAGTTTGTAATCGAGTTTGGAGCACTTCGGCAGAAGTTTATCCTGCCACATTTATTTTCAACTGCTGTTTATTTCCAGTCGCATTTTACTTCCAGTTTGTACCAGATTTAAAACCTCCCCGTTTGGAGCAGGTTTCTATTTATATTTCCAGCACCTGCTTTTACTTTGTTTATTTCCCGCACCTGCTTTTACTTTGTTTATTTCCCGCACCTGCTTTTACTTTGTTTATTTCCCGCACCTTCTTTTACTTTGTTTATTTCCCGCACCCGCTTTTACTTTGTTTATTTCCCGCACCTGCTTTTACTTTGTTTATTTTCCGCACCTGCTTTTACTTTGTTTATTTTCTGCACTGCTTTTACTTTTTTTATTTACCGCACCGCACTTTAAGTTATTTACTTTCTCGCATGATTTATTTTAACTTGTATGTTTACATTCCCATGTCAGTCTGAACCTTACTAGGCTAGAATCTAAAGAATCTAGTTAGATCGATATTCCAAATAATGTATCAATAGAAATGCTTATGGGTTATTTTGGTTTTTAATACAAGTTTTATGTACTTTATTGTTGTTGGGTAAGATCGAAAGCCGTCCAACCTTTTGTTAAACTCGGTTAGTTTAACTGGTCAAAGGAAGTGAAAGCGCTTTGTCCGATTAGTTAGGGATTTTTATTATCAAAGAAATCAATTTTGAAACTATTTTCCGACGCGTTTATAGGGTTAAAGTTAGGTCCCCTATTTATTAGAAATTCCAGATTAAAATAGTTTTCAACTTGGTCAAGTATTTTATTTCTTAAAAATAGGTTTATTACTTTAACGCAATGTGCGCCTTTTTATAAGTGACGATTAGAAGGTCTGATTAGAGAGTAAACTCGGTTCTTTCAAAGAAAATATAGAATTTATTCTTTCAAAGTTCTTAATAGCACTAGCCATAGGAGATGCCTGTTATGCCATCGACGTCATTGACGAGTGTATATTGGAACTTAAGAGAGAGGAATCTAACAAAAATATCAAGTTACCTTCGACTCCTATTATGGAGGACGATGTATTTAAAAGTTTAAAACCTTACATCGATGACGACCTCTATGAATGTTTATCACTTACTCCCGATGCCATGCCTTTCCCTTTGAAACCATCTTTAGAACTGAAGGAAATTCCCAAGAACCTCAGATACGAATTCTTAGATAAAGAGATGAATCGTCCTGTTATAGTTAATGTTGTTTTAAGTCAAGACGAGACAAGTCAACTCTCAGAGATCTTACGAAAATATCCCTCAGCTTTAGGGTATAACATGTCCGATTTAAAAGGAATAAGTCCATCGGTGTGCATGCACCTGATCTTGTTAGAGGAAAACTCAAAACCCTCAAGAGAACATCAAAGAAGAATAAACCCTATAATGAGCGATGTTTTTAAAAGAGAAGTTCTTAAGTTACTAGAGGTTAGTATAATTTACCAAATATCAGATAGTAATTGGGTGAGCCTTGTGCATGTGGTGCCAAAGGAAGGAGGCATCACAGTCATAGAAAATGAGAAAGGTGAGCATATTGCTAAACGAACAGAAGGAGGTTGGCGTATGTGTATAGATTATAGAAAATTAAACAAAGTAACCAGGAAGGATAATTTCCCTCTTCCATTTATAGATCAAATGCTCGAACGTCTAGCCAGACACTTGCACTTTTGTTATCTAGATGGATACTCCGGATTTTTCCATATACGTATTCACCCTAAGGATCAAGAGAAAAAAACCTTCACTTGTCCTTATGGAACGTTTTCCTATAGACGAATGCCCTTCAGACTCTGTAATGCCCCTGCCACTTTTCAACGTTGTATGATGTCTATATTTGCAGATTACCGAGATGGAATAATGGAAGTTTTCAAGGACGATTTCTCGGTGTGTGGATTCAATTTTAAAGATTGTCTCTCCAACCTCGAAAAAATCCTTGAAAGATGCGTAGAGGTGAACCTAGTGATAAACTGGGAAAAATTCCATTTTATGGTTAATGAAGGTTTAGTATTAGGACACATTGTCTTCGAAAGAGGCATTGAGGTCGATAGAGCCAAAATTGAAGTTATAGAAAACCTCAGCCCACCTAAAACCATTAGGGAGATTAGAAGTTTTCTTGGACATGCTGGTTTTTATCGGCGTTTTATAAAAGACTTCTCTAAAATAACAAAACCTTTGACTAATCTTCTAATGAAGGACGTTGAATTTTTTTTTGACGAGAAATGTCTCGAAGCTTTTAAATTTTTTAAACAAGCATTGATTTCAGCTCTGATCATGCAACCCCCAGATTGGACACAACCTTTTGAAATCATGTGCGATGCCAACAATTATGTAGTTGGTGCTGTTCTAGGACAATGAAAAGTCAATAAGTTACATGTTATATATTATGCTAGTAGAACCCTAGATACCGCCCAGCTCAACTATGCAACAACAGAGAAAGAATTACTGGAAGTAATTTTTGCGATAGATAAGTTTAGGTCCTACCTAGTTGGAGCAAAGATCATTGTTTACACTGATCAAGCTACCATACGTTATCTATTAAATAAAAAGGACGCTAAACCTAGATTACTTAGATGGATCATGTTACTCCAAGAGTTTGATCTAGACATTAAGGATAAGAAATGCACAGAGAATGTTGTCGCTGACCACCTCTCTAGATTAGAACACTTAAAACCTAACTTATTGCCTATAAATGATGATTTCACCTATGACAGACTAATAGCTAAGACTGATGATTTCGAGCCTTACAGAGATAAATATTTTGAAAAAATTTCAATAATAAAGAGTGTACCTTGGTACGCTGATTTTGTAAACTACCTAGTTGTAGATATCATACCCCTTGATCTAAATTACCAACAGAAAAATAAGTTCTTCAAAGATGTTAAACATTTCTACTGGGATGAACCACTCCTATTCAAGAGAGGAATAGATAATATTTTCAGGCGTTGTGTCCCGGAAGAGGAAATAGAAGACATCATCAGACACTGTCATTCTGCACCTTATGGTGGACATGCAGGTATATCTAAAACACACGCCAAGATTCTTCAAGCAGGCCTCTATTGGCCAACTTTATGGCGCGATGTTCATGCCTACATTGTCAAGTACGACCGATGCCAATGCACCGGGAACATATCAAGACGTGACAAGATGCCAATGAGGAATATCCAGGAAGTTGAACTCTTTGATGTTTGGGGTATAGACTTTATGGGACCATTTCCACCTTCAGTGGGAAATAGGTACATTTTGGTAGCTGTGGACTACGTGTCTAAATGGATTAAGGCTATTTCATCACCCACAAACGACACAAGAGTGGTAGTCAAGTTATTTAAGAATATCATTTTTCTGCGGTTTGGAACACCCCGTCTCATTATAAGTGATGGAGGATCACATTTCATATCCAGAATCTTTGATAAGCTCTTGAGTAAGTATGGAGTAAAGCACAGAGTAGCAACACCTTATCATCCACAGACTAACGACCAAGTAGAAGTGTCTAACAGGGAGATTAAACAAATCTTAGAAAAAAACATTTCAATTTCCAGAAAAGATTGGTCTCAGAAGCTACATGAAGCACTATGGGCCTATATAACAGCTTTTAAAACCCCTATTGGAACAACCCCTTACCAATTAGTCTATGGAAAATCTTGTCATTTACCCTTCGAGTTAGAGCATAAAGCCTATTGGGCCATTAAGACCCTGAATTTGGAATATTTGACTGCTGGTGAAAAGCGCATCCTTAATATTCATAAATTGGAGGAATTCCGCCAGTCTTCCTATGAGAATGCTATAATATATAAAGAAAGAACCAAAACATGGCATGACATAAGAATTGTAAAGAAATATTTCAATATAGGCGACCTTGTTCTGCTTTTCAATTCCAGGTTGCGATTTTTTCCTGGCAAGCTACGTTCAAGATGGACTGGTACTTTTGAGGTCTCTAGAATCCTAAGATCTGGAGTAGTCGAGATCAAGAACAATTCTTATAGCCCATTCATCGTCAATGGGAAAAGGTTGAAGCACTACGAAGGAGGTGACATTCCCACCAACTACTCCAGCCACACTCTGATTGATCCACCAGTACCAGTTTATGATATATGAAGTTTACTCGTCAAGCTAACAACGTTAAACAAGCGTTGCATGGGAGGCAACCACTCTTGATCCCTATGATGGCCAGGATGGATATCTCACTTTCAGACTATTCGGGATAGAATATTGTTTTACCCAGAGGGAGTTTGGCGACTTGCTAGGCTTCCATACCACACCCGATGCTATACCTGAGCTACCAGTTGGCTATTTCATGACTAGGGACATAGAGAAATTCTGGAGAGATATTACTGCTGGAGGGAGCCTTGATCCTTCCACTCAGCTATCCCATGTTATTCACAACCCCGCTTTCAGGTATTTTCAGATGGTTATTGCTCACACTTTCCTAGGAAAGGCCGACACTGATACCCATGTTAGCGACGAGGAGATCTTTTTCCTCTACTGTGCGACCCAGTCTCGCCCTGTAGCCTGTGGAAATTTTATGATGTGGAATCTCATGATTACTTTTAAGTCTGCTAAAGCTATCCTCCATGTGGGAGGGATAATGACTCGTATTGCTTCTGCTTTGGGTCATACAAGTAAGTTATCTCACCTTACCTCCTATTGTGGATATACTACAATGGAAATTGATTTTTGTTTAGATCGTGGGTTGATGAGAAGAGTCTACTTTAATCCCAATCAGTATAGACTTATGATTGATAATGAAACCGTTCACTATTTTACCTTGCTTGATCCCATGATGACCAATGTCCATAACCCTGCCAATTGGACATATGCCTTAGAAGGTCTTGGAGAGATCGTGGACGAGCGAAAATCACCTCTGGTACCTGAGTGTCATCCATGTCCATTGCCAGAAAGGACCACTGTATTCTCTAATGATTTCTCTTTGCAGTAACCCGACATCTATGCACAGGTTGCTGAGCTGCGTAGAGAGGTAGCCCAACTTCGTCAAACAGTTGAAGACCTCTCTCTTCAGGTTATGGTTTCCGATGCTACTCACTCTACTGAGGTAGACCTCCTACAACAGGAAATTGATGATCTTTTCAGTAAGTTAGCTGCAGCTCATGGTTCTGAGTCGACCAAGGACCCTACTACTCCTTGATGATCTTGATTCATATTTGCACTGTTTTTCTGTTTTATTGTTTCTTTTATCATGTTGTTTCCTTTTTCAGACTTATCTATTTTTATGCCTAACTCTTGCATTCTACTTTCTTTTTCTTTTTCTTTTTCGTGACTTACCATAATTATGTATATTTCTATTTTATCATTTTTTGTTTCTCTTTAATTAATTGTTAATTTCATTTTTATGATTTTATTATTTTCAAGTTATAAACATAAAAAAAAATTTCAATACACCAATCCTTGGAAGCACCAAATGAAGAATTGATGTTTGCACATACGAGAAGAAATTGGAATAAGAAGGCCAAACGAACAAAACAAAGAAATTTCAGCCCAGCCCAAATTCCAAGCATGGCGCCCGCCACCAAGACCATGGCGCCCGCCATGGGGTCTGGGACTATAACAGGGACATTTTCAAAAACCTCCCGCTTTCTCCATTTTCAACCCTAAAACCACCCAAAAACTCTCATTTTCTCAACCACCTACTACCCCATTAACCACCCAACAACTCTCATTTTATCAACCACCTACTACCCCATTAACCACTCCAACATCCATTTTTCTAACCTTCATAAAAATTCAAACTTTCTCCTCCCAATCTCCAACACCCATTTTGAAACCCATTTTTTTTTCTATTTTCTTCAAAAGGAGCAACAATGGAGTTCAACGCATACGTTCTTTGTGAAGGCAAACCCGGAGACCGATAATGGAAAATCCTTGAAAATTGCAAGGACGAGAAATTGTCTCAACCAGGTATGTCGATGAAAACTGTCTGTATACTTTAGGACTTTGTCATAGTTTTTTCATTTTGCTGACATCCTAGGATTGCAGGAGATTTTTACTAGAAAATATCCCACCTTTGAGAGGCTAACTCGGGAATTCTTAAGTTCCCTAATTTATTTGGTTCACCCCAACACTGCTAGTACCATCGGTATGGTTAAATTTCATCTATTTAATGTTGAATATGAATATAGCACCGACGAACTAGCAGCTCTGTTGGGTATTCCTCATGGGGATGGCACTATTTGTGAGACCCCTTTGGACTCTCAATGGTCCACTGATGCATTTTCCTTCTGGCGTCAATTGTCAAACTCTTCTATAAATTTTTTTGAAGGAATTTTAGCATCATTGATCCATAACCTGGCTATTTGAATTTTTCAATATATGCTCGCCTGTACTATTTTTTGCCAGGAGAATCCAATCAAGGTAAATGCAATAGAACTTCTATTTTTGCAAGGTAGTCTCACTAATATAAGAATTAATTCAGTCTCGTTTATGATTTCTCACATGATTGTTGTCCTTAGACACACAGGGACCATAGCTTTTGGAGGACTAGTTACATCTATTGCTAAAGCTTTGCACCTCGACACTGAGATATCTACCCTAGCACCCCTGCTTCCCCACACAATTAATTTAAAATTTCTAAAAGATAAGAAATTATGCAAGGTGAGGAGAGCGGGTGGCTTTGAACTTATGGTTCGGGGTGTCTCTATACCATCAGTTGTTCTGCCTTGCACTAGACGTACTGATGTACGAATTTCGAGGAACTGGACCTACGATCTAGATGCTCCACCTTTTACTGGTCCATTACCTCCTAATGTTCCACTTGGGGACGGACACGAGACTGGTGAAGAATATGAGCAGAGGGATGAACCTCATGCCCCACCTGTGTCCCCCCACCATGCTTTACCCTCACACACTGCACCTTCTACTTCTTACACTTTTTCAGGTACGGCTCTTGGCTTCTACATCACTGAAGAGATGTGGCGTTACCAGCTAGCCCGGGAGAAGAGAAGAGATGGTTTACTTCCTGCCATCCAACAGCAGCTGGCAGATAACATGAGTTTTATGGAGGCATCATGACAGCAGACGGACCGCTCTTTTCAAAGTCTTATGGAATCTCAATTGGCTATATCCCGCGAGCAACATAGGTAACAAGCCCAGTTTCAGAGGCACTCCTCCCTCATGGAGGCCACTCAAGGTTCCCTTTTAGGTAACCTTCGCGAGATTTAGAGTTCACTGATTACCTTGTCCTCCAGATTCGACCAACTCGAGGCTTCTCAGAGCAGTCGTCGTTGCAGCCGATCCTGTCATCCTAGACATTCACCGCAGGGTGGCGAGGAACCCAGGTAGCCTTAGTACTTTACAAGCTAGCTATTTCCTTATCTTATTTCATAACATTAGGGACAATGTTCGATTTAAGTGTGGGAGGAGATTTCCTTCTCATTATTTTACTTCTTTATTTGCTTTAGTTTGCTTGTTTTCTTTCTTTTCAAAATAATACACGTGTTTGACGAGTCATCTATATCTGTATGGTCTAGCGTATGTCCACTCCCCCATTTCTTGAGCCTAACCGAAATTTTTTCTAAGAAAAACACTATGTTTTGAACTTAGTTGGGCTATGAGACCTGGTTGAGATACAATGTAGTATTACTTGGGAAAGCCCTTTTGAAGCATCGGCATTGTTTTTACACCTTAAGCTTCGTAAATTTAGGAATTCGATCCCGATACCCCCTATGTCGTGGCCTTAAAATTTTCATTCTTAAATCCTTGAATAGTTTATCCTAGCAGTCAGCTCCGGTCTAAGCATGCTCTATGTAGGGGACCGAAGAGAATTGAATGATATATATGCTATGTTCTTATTATAAACTACAGCCCCGGGATAGGTGACCCTCACAAAGTCATTTAACTCAACAAAAGTTGTATGTTGAAAAATAAAGCAAAAGCAAAAGCAAAAGAAGAAGAAAAAGAAAAAGAAAAAAAATTTACCCATCTTTAGTTGGTTCAGAGGTATCTCGTGCTGAACTTTGTAGGGAGGATTATGATCTGATCCCCCGCAACTATAAATGGGTCAATAAAAGGGGTTACACAAACTTTTTGTACCAGAGCCCTGCATTTTATGATCAGAATCACTACCCGGTCACTTTACTATGAGCATGTACGAATAACGGGCTTAATGTGATTGCGCCTGAATGAAAAAGGATTTGAAAAAAGGAAAAAGATAGGCCTAAGCATAGTGGCATGATATGGATTGGTTCGTAAAAGAACGAAGCTTATGTCTGTTTTACGGAAGAGTGTCACTATGATATCCTTGGTTTGAATCAGTCAGTACCAACTTGTTCACTAACACCATTTTTCTTCTTAATCTATTTAGAGTTTTTGCTTGAGGACAAGCAAAGTTTTAAGTTTGGGAGAATTTGATAACACTTACTTTACACTTGTTTTTGACTCTGATTTCATATGTTATTTAGGTTTTTTATTATTGATTTCTCATATCATGCCTATCTTTTGTTTCCTTTTCAGGTATTTCAATTATCCAGAGCTCCCCTGAACAAATGAAGGAAAACAGGCTAAAAAACAGGAGTTTAGGTCAAATTTGCACTCATGGCATCGACCATGGCACTAGCCATAGGATAGGCCATGATGTGGACCACCTCCTGCTGACCTCAACTGCCACGTTCCCCACTACCTTTCATTTACACTCATGGAGGGCTCCATGGCCTCCATGGCGGGCGCCACCTTTGGACGATGTTTTCCCCCCCAAAAGGAGTTAAGGGGCATTCCTGTGATTTCCTGCATTCTTCATCCTCTATAAGTAGAAGTTCCTAATTT
The DNA here is from genome assembly GCA_948472305.1 of Vicia faba. Classification (NCBI taxonomy): domain Eukaryota; kingdom Viridiplantae; phylum Streptophyta; class Magnoliopsida; order Fabales; family Fabaceae; genus Vicia; species Vicia faba. The sequence goes on from OX451738.1 coordinate 1,601,051,970, forward strand.
CATTTTAAATCAGCCAAACTTAGTTGCAAATTGATCCAACCATAGTTGCGAACTTAAGCCAAATAATTTCACCATTGTAAAGCGATAATTCTTCACATCGGGGAATTATTGCATTGTTGATTGCGTCTGTGATCGAGTTTGTAGATTGAGTCTGTAATCGAGTGTGGATCACTTCGGCAGAATTTTATCTTGCCACTATTTTTTCAACTGCTGTTTATTTTCAGTCGCATTTTACTTCCAGTTTGTACCAGATTTAAAACCTCCTCGTTTGGAGCAGGTTTCTATTTATATTTCCCGCACCTGCTTTTACTTTGTTTATTTCCCGCACTTGCTTTTACTTTGTTTATTTCCCGCACTGCTTTTACTTTGTTTATTTCCTGCATCTGCTTTTACTTTGTTTATTTTCCGCACCCGCTTTTACTTTGTTTATTTCCCGCACTTGCTTTTACTTTGTTTATTTTCCGCACCAGCTTTTACTTTGTTTATTTTCTGCACTGCTTTTACTTTGTTTATTTCCCGCAACACACTTTAAATTACTTACTTTCTCGCATGATTTATTTTAACATGTTTGTTCACATTCCCATGTCAGGTTGAACCTTACTTTTACTTTGTTTATTTCCCGCACCTGCTTTTACTTTGTTTATTTTCCGCACCTGCTTTTACTTTGTTTATTTTCTGCACTGCTTTAATTTGTTTATTTCCCGCAACGCACTTTAAATTACTTACTTTCTCGCATGATTTATTTTAACATGTTTGTTTACATTCCCATGTCAGGTTGAACCTTACTGGGCTAGAATGTAAGGAATCTAGTTAGATCGATATTCCAAATAATGTGTCAATAGAAACGCTTATGGGCTATTTTGGTTTGTAATACCAGTTTTCTGTACTTTATTGTTGTTGGGTAATATCGAAAGTCGTCCAACCTTTTGTTAAACTCGGTTAGTTCTAACTGGTCAAAGGAAGCGAAAGCGCTTTGTCTGGTTAGTTAGGGATTTTTATTATCAAAGAAATCAATTTTGAGACTATTTTTGGACGCGTTTATAGGGTTAAAGTTAGGTCCCCTTTTTATTAGAAATTCCAAATCAAAATACTTTTCAACTTGGTCAAGTACTTTATTTCTTAAAAATAGGTTTATTACTTTAACGCAATGCGCTCCTTTTTATAAGTGAGGATAAGAAGGTCTGATTAGAGAGTAAATTCGGTTCTGATTACGCGAAAGCGGTAGTTTCTGTTAAATTTGTTCTTTTCTTTCGTAGAAAATATTTCCCTATAAGTAGTTCTATTCCGAAGCATTATGAATATCATCTAACTATGTGAATTACATTCAACCCTACTTTTATATCTGAAGTTTATTTTGCCACACTTTACTTTATTGCATGCTCAATTCCCTGTTTAATATTGACTTAGCTAAACACTGTAACAATAGGAAATGATAGATTGAAGATTGGTCTCTGTGGATCGATAATCTTTTATATTACTCTGACGCGATTCGTACACTTGCGAATACACCACATCACATAACCTTACACTTTTGCTTAATGCATAGCATACACAGCATAACATCATGCCACAGCATTTCCTTAACCATTTCAAGGATCTCAAGGGTTTGTGGTGTAGGTTATGATAAATCAGACGTCTAGCAAGGGGCAAGGGGATTTATTTTCCTCTAGCCAATTCCGTTAAAAGATCAAAACTCTACAACTTGAGTCAAGGGCTATGACCCACTTGATATGGTGAGCTTGACTCTCGTAGAAGGACCTTCAATGATACGAACTGCTTCAATCAAAGTTGTAACGTTCAACGCCTAACATTTTTCTTGTTTACCCCGCAAGATCCTTGAAAACATTTGCATATCATACATGTCAGCGCATAACAGGTAGGCTCCAATATAGGTCTCTCGTGTTCTCGTTGTTTATTTTAGCAAAGAAAATGGCTCTCCAACGAGACAATAGAGATCTTCAAACTCAAGAGGCTTTGTTCATGGAAATGTTCCTAAACCTATCCAAGGGGCAGGAAGAATTGAAAACACTCCTTGCTGGGAATCTGACCAAGAAACGTCTTGATAACAACAAGGATGACTAGGTTGAACAGCTGTAGGTTGAGATGGAAGCAATGAGAATCTAAATGCTGGGGTAGATGGTTCTTATCCAAAGCCTAACTCGGGTACAAGAAGATTTGAAAGGCATTGTCAACAAGCTTCATCAAGACGGATGCAACCGTATGAAGTAAACAGTAGAGGTTGGGGACCAAGTCATTGATCAACCTTCGAGAAGACAAGAGGTTGGTTTTGTGAAGAGTGGACTTTTCCAAATTTCTACTACCTCATGGGTCCGAAAACGACCTCTCCAACCACAATAGGGTAGTCAGTAAAAGCAAGACAAGCCTAAGAGATAATTCACCAGAATCAAGATGTCACTAGCTCAAGCGTTACAACACATGTTGAAGGCAGAGTTGATTATGTTAAGGGCTCCTTTGTGAAATCCCAATACTTCTGCTCCTAGTTACCACCCCGACGAAAGGTATGCATACCATTATGATAGTTCTAGACATGATAGGAATGATAGTTGGGCATTGAAAAATAATATTGAGGACTTGATCAACGAAGGAGTGCTGGAGTTTATACAAGATGGTCAACTGGAGTTCTTCCGCCATTCCTCCAAGGCACACCATCTGAAGTGACAAGTTATGACAAGAAGGCTTTTGTTCATTATAATTTTCAATTTCTAATTTTATTTTGATTGTTCGGACATTTATTCATGTCAAACTTTGTTACTTTATCAATGCATTGCATATGTCTATTTGGAATCAATTCATTTGTATTCACAATATTTAAATTGCTTTCCTTTTTGTGATATTCAACTCTCGATCAAAAGTTATAAGCCATTAGAGGGAGGACGACAAAAATGATACCACAATCCATACAGTGTGCTTTTGAACAGACCTTGCTGACGATGTACATGCGTTGTTTCAAATCCCAAACAGTGGAGTTATAAGGAAGATAATCCCTAGTCAACCCCTTTGAGCCAAAGAAGTAGGAGTTTTTCTTTTCACACAAACTAAAATCCTTAATCATAACCTGCGGCAGGGTAGTTTCTCAGTCAATTCAGATGCGCATTCAGTCGCAATTTTTTGTTCGTACACAACGAATGGCATCGAAGACGTCCTTCTAAATCAAAAGACGGTGATGGTTTTGCATAATCGTCAAGACAGGTAGTCATTATATCTCAAAATAAAAGTCCATTAAGTTAAAACCTATAAAGGAGACTTAAGAAAGAAACTGGGGCATCCCGCTGGTTGTAATCACAAAAGAAATAGTTCAGGCAAAAGACAGGGATTACAAAATCAAAAGAAAAAAAGAGGACCTACAAATCCTCAACAAAAAAGAAAAGGTTACAAAAATGACTGCCTTCTCAAACAAACGTTCAATTTCTGAACCATCATCGAAATATTAGGGCCAACATTCCAAAACTCGACTGGGATTCGAAACACACAATTAATTAAGCATAGGCCTGAAGAACTTCACGAAGAATGGGTGGGTACAAATAAACTTTGACCCTTTATCCTTTGTTTCTTAAACCGTGAACCAGGCCACGTTACAACCCTTAAAAGTCCTAGCTGAATCATGGGTTAGTTCGAGAGCATATTGTTACAAAGGTATCCTGACTCCTGTATGGTTTGCTATAAATCATGAGTTGATGTCAGATTCTTGCAAATTTTGTTTTACTATAAAAAACACATTTTCAAAAATTTCAAGACAGACATGAGCTTTGCATTCTTTAAATGACATTGTTTGCACATGGTTAATTGTTTAAATAGCAGAGAAATTCACACAATGAATATTCAGTGAACAAAAACCTTCTCAATGAAAAGGATCACGTCGAGTGGAAAAACACTTCCAACCAAGGGGCATGGCACGGTGTCCAGCTGATCTGGGGAAGTCAAGTAAAGATTCAAGGAGTCTCTAAAAAATGCCGAATACCTAGGGGAAGATCTCCATCTGAATCACTTGGGGGCATTGGACATGAATTCCAGCATTGAATCTTATATAATCGGACAAACATCTTTTGGTAGTGTGGCAACACTTACTACTATGGACAATGACAACTCTCCACATCCTATGAGCATGGACATAGTAATAAAATACTACGCATAAACAAAGACCCGCTAGGTTGACAGGCCTGGGCAAAAATAAGGGCATCCCAGCAAACCAAAGGTTTGGGAAAAAATTAGGGATATATGCAAAAGATTATACACCCAGCAAGATGAAAACCTGAAAAGGAGGCTTAAGAAAAAAATGGGTATCCCGGTGGACTAAAAACCCGAAAGGGCGGTCCAGGAAAAAGTTAGGGATTAAGAATGTACGACTATGTCCCGTCATATTGTCATTTGTTTATCAGTAGAAGACTTATAATCCTGATCAACATTTACCAAGAACCCCAGGAGTTGGGATGACACTCAACCATCTATAAGGTCTCTGCAGGTACTTTCTCTAGCAGGTACAGAGGCAGGGGCATCTTACTAAAAGGTCGCCGCCATATCCTCAACTTACAACCTAGTGATGTCAGGTGTTCTTGTCTCCCTGGCAGAACAGGAATTTCCAACTACTGCTCTGACATCTAGTTTTCCCCAGTAAGGCCGTCAAACTTCTCAGGATTCCCCAACAGGATTTCACAAAATCCTCAGGCAGTGCACGGAGCTTTCCTTCCCCAACAGAGTTTATTTCTCTAACAACGAAAGATCATCTCCCAGCAGTTCAGCTTCAACAAAATATCAAGACCTACATTCTTCATCGCCAGCTGCAATCAGGGATTTATTTTCCCTAATTCAACAGCGCTGCAATAGAACAACTGATACATTCATATATTGCATTCATACATCATTCTACAAACATCATAGCATCTGCAGTACAAATGCATACATCTCAATCTCATTTATTTTGAGAACACCATTACACAATGCATTTCATACATCATGACATTGCATACAGCTAACGCTTTACCTTTTCAGGAAAGATCAATCAACAGATATTTATCATCAACAATTTTCCACAGGTCTAGGATTAACTCCAGAAACAAAATAGAGTGATTAACTGTGCAACCGAATACAGCTTTATACGGGCTCTTCACGAAGCAATCTTACACGGGTTCCTTCTCCTTCTGAAATACAGCTTTACACGGGCTCTTCATGAAGCAATCTTACACGGGATCCTTCTCCTTCTGAAATACAACTTTACACGGTCTCAACATGAAGCAATCTTACATGGGTTTCTTTTGATTTCCAAAAACAGTTTTACACGGACTTATCCGGAAGCAGCCCTACCCAGGCTCCTTCTTATGTTTTAGACGGACTTATCCTGAAGCAGCCCTACCCAGGCTCCTTCTTAAGTTTTACACAGACTTATCCCAAAACAGCCCTACCCAGGCTCCTTCTGAAGTTTTACACGGACTTATCCTGAAGCAGCCCTGCCCAGGCTCCTTTTGAAGTTTTACACGGACTTATCCCGAAGCAGCCCTACCTAGGCTCCTTCTGAATTTTTACACGGACTTATCCTGAAGCATCCCTACCCAGGTTCCTTCTTATTTTAGATGCAGTTTTACCCGGACTCATCATGAAGCAACCCTACTCAGGTTTCTTCTCATTTCAGATGCAGTTTTACACTGACTCATCATGAAGCAACCCTACCCAGGTTCCTTCTCACAATCTCCAGATGCAGTTTTACACGGACTCATCCTAAAGCAACCCTACCCAGGTTCCTTCTCATTTTAGATGCAGTTTTTCACGTACTCATCCTGAAGCAACCCTACCCAAGTTCCTTCTCACAATCTCCAGATGCAGTTTTACACGGACTCATCCTGAAGCAACCCTACCCAGGTTCCTTCTCACAATATCCAAATGCAGTTTTACACGGACTCATCCTGAGGCAACCCTACCCAGGTTCCTTCTCTCTAATTTCCAAATTCAGTTTTACACGGACTCATCCTGAAGCATCCCTACCCAGGTTCCTTCTCACAATCTCCAAATGTAGTTTTACACGGGCTCAACCTGAAGCAACCCTACCCAGGTTCCATCTCACAATCTTCAGACGCAGTTTTACACGGACTCATCCTGAGGCAACCCTACCTAGGTTCCTTCTCTTGAATTTCCAGATGCAGTTTTACACTGACTCATCTTGAGGCGACCCTACCGAGGTTCCTTCTCTTTAATTTCCAGATGCAGTTTTACACAGACTCATCCTGAGGAAACCCTACCTAGGTTCCTTCTTACAATTTCCAGATGTAGTTTTACCCGGACTCATCCTGAGGCGACCCTACCCAGGTTCCTTCTCTTCAATTTCCAAATGCAGTTTTACACTGGCTCATCCTAAGGCAACCCTACCCATGTTCCTTCTTACAATTTCCAGATGTAGTTTTACTCGGACTCATCCTTAAGCCGCCCTACCCAGGCTCCCTCTCATATATCTCCTGAAACAGCCCTACCCAGGTTCCATCTTATACACTTCCAAATGAAGTCTTACCCGGACTCATCCTGAAACAGCCCTACACAGATTTCTTCTGATACATTTCCAAATAGCAGTTGATATTATTCTCCCCATCAAATTACTACGAAGCCTGGATTTCAACAAGAAAACATCAAACTTTCATCTCTCCAATCCAGAGTTAACCCCTCAGTAGATCCATGGACAACTGAAATTCCTAGACTCTATTCCCCACAGAGTTTTCCTCAAACAGGAAAACAACAGAAATCAACATCCCCCCAGTGGAGTCCTCCTCAACAACAGGAACAAGAATCCCCACAAAGAGACTTCTTAGGAAGTCGGCATCTACTTTGGATGGCATCTTTAAGCCCATCTCCGATGACTCTCTGTCATCTTCTCCAAATGGCATCTGTAAGCCCATTCCATCCATCATTAACAATTAGTGTTACTTCATGCGAGTGCAAATTTCTGGGCACTCTAGTGTTCAATCATCTTTCACCTTCAGATCATGAAAGGCAGACGAGCCAATCTACATCTTCAGGTTTAAGAAGATTGAACAGGGGCAGTTGTTGTACCCCAAATTCTCCCTCTCATTTTTTACAAGATCTTCTCTTACATGGGTGGTTACACACACTTGCTTGAAGAAAAATAACAAATTTTGAAGTTGGTCAAAGTGCCTTCCGATTTGCCTCTCCAAAGTGCCTTTCGATTGGCATCTTTAAAATGCCTTTCAATTGGCATCTGCATAGCGCCCTTCGATTGGCATGGACAAAGGTCCTTCGATTGGCCTGTTAATAAGGCCTTTCGATTGGCATTTTAGCAAAGTCTTTCGATTGGCATCAGAATAAAGACGTCTTTGATTGGCATCTTAACATCACTTGGATTGGTCCAAACTGAAGGAAATTGAAGAGAGCAAGACGAAGCTTTCGATCGGTCAACAAGGTACTTCGATTGGCGTCTGAGCAAGGTGAAGAAGTGAAAAACACAAGAAGGGGGGTTGAATTTTAAAACTGAAAATCAATGCAATGAACACGATATTTTTATCCTGGTTCGTTTGATCTCAAACTACTCCAGTCCACCCGTCAAGGTGATTTCTCCTCTCTCCAACGAGGTCTTAATCCACTATATTCAACTGAATATTACAAACTGCTTTAACAACTGCTAAAGCCTTCTTGATGCAAACCACAACCCGGTTTGTCAAGGAAACACTTTCTTACAAGGAAGAGAAATCTAGGTGTGTGAATGTTTTCTACAAAACTGTTTATCACAACTGTGATATTACACAACTTAAGCTTATTGAAACTAGATTGCTAAAAGTAATTGAGTAAGGAAATATGGAGCTTTTTAGCAAACTGAGAATGAGAGGATGATGATTAGCTTTTAGGCGTGGAAATAGTTGTAGAGCATTAGCCAATTCAATCTTCATTGTCTTGTTTATATAGCACTGAAATTGTTGAACGTTGGAGCAATAATCTTGATTCAATGCCATTAACAGACTTTCCTTATTAAGCAGATCTTGTCTGGAATGATGTCGTTGGTAATAATTCTCTTTGAATGCACAGTACCGTTGCTACTTAAAGCATGTTCTGGCTTTGGCTCATTCTGACTCTGCTTAAGTGCTGATGAACTGTTGTTGTCTTTATCAGAGTGTTGAGCGCAGTTCTGTTCATCAAGCTTCAGCATTCGCGTGAGTTGTTCTTCTGATTCTGGTATTCTGATATAGCAACTTCTGATGCTGATGTTGATAACCAATATTCTGATGCTGATTAAGTGTACTCCTGCTGATACCTATCAGAGTTTCTGCAAAACAGAAGGTAATATTTTAGGTAGCAAATAGTTCTTACATGAATCACATAGTTAATATATCTTTTCATTTTGTTATCATCAAAACTTAAACTTAGGGTAGTAGATTCAAACTTTGTTCTAACAATCTCCCCCTTTTTGATGATGACAAAAACTAGATATTTTTAATTGAAAATAACGTGAAAAAGTATCAGAGATAACTAAATGATAAGATGTATCAGAGTAAGAAGTTATCAAGGATAAGGGATAAAGAGATATCAGAGTTGAGATCGGAGATACTCCCCCTGAATTTACAACTTCCCTTTTCAATTCCAAGAGTTCTTCAGGATCAGATCTTTATTGACTTTCTTTGAACATCAGAATATCAGAGCTTTGACTGTCAGAAGCTTTAGAACAGAATATTAGAGCAGAGCTTCAGATCAGAATATCAGAGCTTTATCAGAGCTTTGCTTTGGATCAGAGTATCAGAGCTTTAGTCTTCAATGAGTCAGAGAGCATTCTTGTACCTGTAGACTTAAGCAAAAACAGAAGAAAACATTCAAAAATATCAGAGTTAGAATGTTTGAGACTTTTTGTCTCAGTAATCCATTATTGAAAAATATCATTCTTGTTCTCCCCCTTTTTGTCAGCAATCAAAAAGTGTAAGTGATGTGCTAAAACACTTAAAGCAGAAAAACTTGTCATATTAAAATAGTCAGAGCCAGATAAAACAGTACAGAAGATATGCAAAGAAAACATGAAAATAGCATGAATGAAAATCTAAGGTTGGGGATGAAGGCGTGTGAACAGAGTCTCCAGCATTGTTTTAATCTGATCAGCAGTTTCAGTCTGCTTGTGCACCATGCTGACTACTGTATCTATCTTGCTATCCTGCACATCCATCCTTTCTTTCATCTTCTGATCATTTTCATCCATCCTTTGCTGCAGACGAATATCATTCAGCTTCAGCTCTTCTAGAGTCTGCCTGTCCAGGGCAGCTTGAGAAACATCAGAAGCAGGGAGCTTCTGAGAGCTTTCTGCAACATCTTCAACTTGACTGGCTTCAGCTTGAATTGCCTGATCTTCTTCTGGCTGCACCTTTGAAGCTGGACGCTTCTCAGACCATGGCTCACTATCCAGAAGGAGCACGTCTTCTTTCAGCAGCTGACTTCCTACTTCGTTCAGAAGCTTGCTGAAATTCTGTTGTGCTTGCTCATAGTTGATGTCTTGCAATTTTAGAGCTTCAGCACGTACCCAAATTCTGAATTGTGACCAGAGCTGGTCTAAGGCAGTTGGATCAATTATTCCAGGGCAGACTTGCTTCAGAGAAGCAATCCACTGCTGCAAACCTGTTTCAAAATTCATAATGCCAGAGCAAACATCTGGCTGTTTTGGTTTTGGAATGGCTATTTTATTTTTCAGATCAACAAGACGGTCAAGGATTGTTAAATATATGAAGGTCCTGCTGGGGTCTTCTATAGTTTGTTTGGGAGTTGTTTGTTTGGGAGATGGAGTGGGAGAATCAGAAATAATGATTGGACTGTTTGGGGTTTTGGGAGTATTTGGTGGGGTAGATTCTGGCGAGGATGGCAGCTGGGCCATGGTTACTGTTGTTCCACATGGCAGCTGGATTGCCAGAGGTTGTGGCTCAGAGGATTGAGGAGAATGAGGTTCAGGGGATGGAGGAGAAGGAGTTTCAGAATGATGAAACTCAGGTTGAGGTGATGGTTGAGGTGATGGTGGATGAATTTCTGGTTGAGGAGAGGGAGAAGGAATTGCTGGTTGTGGAGAAGGAGGAGGAATTTCTGGTTATTCAGGAATATGTGGTTCTTCTGGAATGGGTGAGACAGGTTGTTCTGGTTGGGCAGAGTGGACAATTTCTGGTTCAGAGTTTGGATTATTGGAGAGGTGATCAGAAGCACGTTGATCAATGTCAGACAGAACTTTGTCAAGTTCTAATGTTGTTGAAGTTGTTGGTCTGGGATGTTTGGTGTGGGGTCTTCTGAGTTGTAGTGCCTCAGAAGGGTCATCTTCTGGTTCGGTTTCATCTATTGTTGGGATGGGGATTGGGATTGCATGAGAAGCTGGAGTGGGAATTGATGTTGGAATAGCAGAAGAATTTAAAACAGAAGCAGCAGATAAATTACCTCTTTTCTTGGGTGTCTGCTGGGATGTTCCTTCTGAAGGGGCCTTCCTTTTCTTCGTCTTCTTCAGAGAGACTTCTGGTTGAGCTTGGTGCAAATCTTTGATATTCAGCTTGGGATCTGTACCATCAGCCTTGCACGCGTCCAATTATCTGAGAACCACCACTGGTTTAGATTCTATCTCAGAAAATAAGGGAAATTCACTCAGTGGGACTCTTCTGCTGGTTATGTCAGCAGTAGGAGTAACGCTGGGTTCCTTTCTGATATTCTCTATTAACTTCATTTTCTTCAGATTCTTCGCGTTCAGAGGCTTGCCAACAGTTGGTTCAATGGTGCTTAACTCTTGAGCTTCTATCAGGTGCTCCATCAGCCTATTCTCAGTCAGAATATTTGATATTAACCTTCCAAAGGGTATCCAATCCCTCTTTGTTCTTTCTTCTTCCCTGGTTTCCTTCACGCTTGTTCTGAGGTGATTAAACAGAAGATGAGCCAAGTTGATTTTTACCTTCTGATTGATAAAATAGATCAGAAACTGCTGATCTATATTTATGTAATCAGGGGAACTTGTTGGCTTCCTATGATTAAAACGCCCCAGAATTATCTTCACCCAAACTCTGTGGTGATCCTTGAGGTCTCTGATTTTGCTGCTGGGCACCCCAAGGGTGAAAATCTGTTCTGCTATGACACCAATGTCAGAGCATCTTTCAGCCATATCAATACAGCGGACGCCACCGCCACTGTAACCAATCAACTTTGCTATGTGATCCTCAGTGATCACAATCTTCTTTCCCATTATGTAGGAGGTGACTTGATGCGTTGAAGAGGTCGCATGAATCCAGAACTCCTTGACTAACATTGGGAATGTTGGTCCAACCAACCTGTCGAAATATCTCTCCCATTTTTGTGCCCTAACTTCTTCTGTCAAGTCAAAACCATTCTCTTTCAGACTGCCAAAATCAATAATCAGTTCAGACAACACTTCAAGATTCTTCACTGGTGTAAGGAGTGTTCTGAATGGAACTTGGTACTGTTCAGAGGAAGCTTTCTTCTGAGAACCTGCAGAAGCACTGCTGGAGGTTGCCATGTTCACACTTAGGGTTTTTCTGAGAAAACAGACATGTGTCTCAATGCACCCAATCGGCGTGTTTCCTTCTCAGAAGCGTGCACGCGTGTTCTGCTTCAGAGATTTGCTGATGATTGGATGACACTTGTTTGATTTAGTGATCAGCACGTCTATCCTTGAGCTGAAAGGCTCAGATCTTTAAGACTAGCATCAGATACAATCTGCATGTTCTTTCTTTCTGAAAAGAGATTGATCAGAAGTTCACAGTAAAACAAATACATTCTGAAGATAAATATATGGAATTAACACATTTTCACTCTGGGCAGATTTTCATGCTGAGATGTTTCAGAATGAAATTGAACCTATCTTCAGAAAGGGGTTTAGTGAAGATATCAGCCCATTGATGGTCTGTATCTATAAATTTTAAGTTCAAAATTCCTTTCTGAATATAGTCCCTAATGAAATGATGTTTTATTTCTATATGCTTAGCTCTAGAATGTAAAATGGGATTCTTACTTAAGCAAATAGCAGAAGTATTGTCACAGAGTATAGGGATGTTACTCTCAAAAATTTGGAAGTCTTCAAGCTGACTTTTCATCCAGAGCATTTGTGTGTTACATCCTGCTGCTGCTATGTACTCAGCTTCTGCTGTTGATAGCGCAATTGTGGATTGCCTTTTGCTGGACCAAGAGATCAGATTTTCTCCCAGAAACTGGCAGCTTCCAAAAGTACTTTTACGCTCTACTCTGTCTCCAGCAAAGTCAGCATCGCAGTAGCCTACTAAACTGTAATCACTAGATTTTCTATAAAATAAACCCAGATTAGTAGTACCTTTCAGATACTATAAAATTCGCTTAACAGTTGTTAAGTGAGATTCTCTAGGATATGATTGGAATCTAGCACAAATACATACGCTGAATAATATATCAGGTCTTGAAGTTGTCAGATAAAGGAGAGAACCAATCATACCTCTGTAGACTTTCTGTTCTACCTTTTTGCTTACCTCTTCTCTTTCCAGAATGCACGTGGGATGCATTGGAATCTTTGATGGCTTACATTCTGAGAGGTCAAATTTCTTCAGAAGATCTCTGATGTATTTGCTCTGATGAATGCAAGTTCCCTCTGGAGTTTGATTGATCTGAATTCCTAGAAAGAATTTCAGTTCCCCCATGAGGCTCATCTCAAATTCTGCCTGCATACACTTAGCAAATTTTCTTCCAAGAGAAGGATTAGTAGAACCAAAAATAATATCATCAACATAAATTTGAAAGACTAAGATGTCATTCTTAACTGATTTACAGAATAAGGTAGTGTTCACCTTCCCTCTGGTGAATTCATTTTCTAACAGAAAGTTACTTAGTCTTTCATACCAAGCTCTGGGAGCTTGTTTCAGACGATATAGTGACTTCTTTAGTTTGAAAACATGTTCCGGATGTTTTGTATTTTCAAAACCAGGGGGTTGGTGCACATAAACCTCTTCTTCTATATAACCATTTAAGAATGAACTTTTGACATCCATATGATACAGAGTGATGCCTCTATTAACAGCAAATGAAATTAAAAGTATGATAGATTCTAACCTGGCGACTGGAGCAAAGGTTTCTGTATAGTCTATCCCCTCTTGCTGACTATAACCTTGTGCAACCAGTCATGCTTTGTTTCTGATGACTTCACCTTGTTCATTTAGCTTGTTTCTGAACACCCATCTTGTTCCAATGACGTTGAATCCTTTTGTTCTGGGAACAAGGTCCCATACGTCATTTCTGGTGAATTGATTCAGGTCTTCTTGCATTTCCAGAATCCAGTCATTGTCCAGAAGTGCTTCATCAATGGAAGAGGGTTCAATCAGAGACACAAGTCCCATGAGGGTTTCTTCAGAGTTTCTGAAGCTTGCTCTTGTTCTGATTGGATATTCCTTTCTTCCTAAGATAGTTTCTTCTGGGTGATCCAAGCTGCTTCTGGGTAATCTCTTCTGAGGTTAATCAGCAGCTGTTGTAGGATTGCTAGCAGTGCCCCTTTCAGACGTTGAAGGAGTGTCTGTGTTGAGAGCTTCTGATGACTTGTCTTCAGAACCTGTAAATTCAATTTCCATACCTGCAAAAACTTCATTCTGCTTTGACTTTTCAGTGTCAAGCTTATCATCAAAACGAACACTGATTGATTCTTCCACAATCTGTGTTTCTGTATTGTATACTCTGTACCCTCTTGAGCGTTCAGAGTATCCTAACATAATACACTTCTGTGCTTTAGAGTCAAACTTGTTCAAATAATTCTTTGTATTTAACATAAAACAAGTACATCCAAATGGATGAAAATATGAAATGTTGGGCTTTCTGTTCTTCCACAATTCATATGGAGTCTTTTCCAGAATAGGTCTTATTGAGATTCTAGTCTGAATGTAGCACGCTGTGTTTATTGCCTCTGCCCAGAAGATCTTAGCAACGTTTGTCTCATTGATCATGGTTCTGGCCATTTCTTGCAATGTTCTGTTCTTTCGATCTACAACTCCATTTTGTTGGGGAGTTCTAGGACAAGAGAAATCATGCAGAATGCCTATGTCATTAAAGAATGACTCAAAATCTTTGTTTTCAAACTCTCCACCATGATCACTTCTGACTTTAACGATTCTAAGATCCTTTTCATTCTGAACTTGGTTACAGAAGGTAACAAACACAGAGTGTGACTCGTCCTTGTGTCTTAAGAACTTTACCCAATTCCATCTGCTATAGTCATCTACGATTACTAACCCATACTTCTTGCCACTAACTAAAGCAGTTTTAACTGGTCCAAATAAGTCAATGTGCAGAAGTTCTAATGGCTTAGAGGTAGAAACAACATTTTTATATTTAAAAGAAGGTTTTGCAAACTTGCCTTTCTGACATGCTTCACACAGAGCATCTGAATTGAACTTCAAATTAGGAAGTCCTCTGACCAGATTGAGTTTGTTAATCTGAGATATTCTTCTCATACTAACATGCCCCAATCTTCTATGCCAGATCCACTGCTCGTTGTTAACAGACAGAAGGCACTTTACATTCTGACTTTTCAGTTCAGAAAGTTTGATTTTGTAAATGTTGTTTTTCCTCTTTCCATTAAACAGGATAGTCCCATCTTTCTGACTAACAACTTTACATGATTTTTGATTAAAAATTATATCATAACCGTTATCACTTAATTGACTTATGGATAACAGATTATGCATTAATCCATCTACTAGCAGAACATTATTAATAGAGGGAAGATTTCCATTACCTACAGTTCCAGAGCCAATGATCTTTCCCCTCTGATTTCCTCCAAAGCCAACGTGGCCTCCAGGCTTAAGTTCCAGGCTTTGGAACATATGCCTTCTTCCCGTCATGTGTCGCGAGCAGCCAGAGTCCAGGTACCATGACTGGTGTTTCTGATTTGCTGCTAAAGATATCTGCAACATGTATTATTTTATCCTTAGGTACCCAGATTTTCTTGGGTCCTGATTTGTTAGATTTACCAAAACTCTGGTTGAATTTTGGTTTCACAGAGTACTTACTGCTAGTGTATTTAATATCATGTGTGTGACCATACACAAAATGTGAATTCAGAGGTGTGTGTTTAATGGTTAAATCCATGACATTCTTTGGTGTAGGAACCTTACCTTGGTATCCTATTCCCTTCCTTCCGTTTCTGCTAACTCCATAGATCATTGAAGCCATTTTGCTTCTATATATGCTTTTAGCAAGGAACTTCTGGAAACTGTGATCATACTCCTTGATGATCTCATCAGCGTTGCTGGGAGTTTCAGAAATTGGTTCCTTCTGAGAATTTTGTAAAGTATTTTCTAATTTTGAAATTTTATTTCTCAGCTCAGAATTCTCCAATTTAAGACTCTCAGTCTTATTAGAGTCAGATTCAAGATTCCTTTTCAGGTTTCTGAATTTAACTCTAATCTGCTGATACCTTTCCAGAATCTCATTAAGGCGTTCAGCAAGTTCAGCCTTGGTAAAATTAACAGCAAAGTCAGGAAATACCTCTTCAGTATCTGATTCTGAGTCTGATTCAGAAGCTTCACTATCTTCTGAAATGTTGGCCATGAGTCAGCTTCAGACGAGTCAGAGTCATCCCATGTAGCCATGAGACTTTTCTTCTTTTCTCTTCCAAACTTCTTTTTTGGCTTTTCCCTCTGAAGCTTTGGGCAGTCACTCTTGTAGTGTCCTTGCTCATTGCACTCATAGCAGATGATGTCCTTGGTGTTTGGCTTTCTGCTTCCTGAGGAGCCCTCAGATCTTCTATATCCAGAGGAAGAATCTGTCCTTATGTATCTAGAAGAAGACTCGTTCTGATCAGATCTTCTGGGATTCCTGAACTTTCTTTGCCTCTGCTTCCACAGTTGATTCACTCTTCTGGAGAGGAGGGAGAGTTCGTCTTCTTCTGATGAGGATCCATCAGATGTTTCTTCAACTGCCTGCAAAACTTTAGACTCAGAATTTTTGTTAGATTTTAATGCTAAAGGCTTACCTTGCTTCTGGAGTTCATCAACTTCTAGCTCTATCTCATGACTTCTGAGGGAGCTGATAAGTTCCTCCAGAGAAATTTTGTTGAGATCTTTTGCTAGCTTCAGAGCTGTAACCATTGGCCTCCACTGCTTGGGTAAGCTTCTGATGATCTTCTTGACGTGATCAGCAGCAGAGTAACCTTTGTCCAGAACCTTGAGACCAGCTACCAGAATCTGGAATCTTGAGAGCATTGTTTCAATGGATTCACTTTCTTCCATTTTGAATGCCTCATACTTCTGAATGAGCGCCAGAGCTTTAGTTTCTTTGACCTGAACGTTGCCCTCATGCGTCATTCTGAGTGAGTCAAACATGTTCTTTGTTGTATCTCTGTTGGAGATCTTTTCATATTCAGCATACGAGATGGCGCTGAGAAGGATGGTTCTGGCGTTGTGGTGATTCTTGAAGTCACGCTTTTGTTGATCAGACATTGTTTTCCTATCAATCTTCTGACCGCTTGCATTCACAGGGTGTGTGTATCCAACTGTCACCATGTCCCACAGATCAGCATCATGTGCCAGAAAGAAGCTTTCAATTTTGTCTTTCCAGTAGTCAAAATTTTCTCCATTAAAGACTGGAGGTTTGCCGCTGAATCTGTCTCTGTCCTCATGGTTGTCATTGCTGGTGTGAGAATAAGTTCCTGCCATTGTGTTTTTCTGACGCTGGATCTTGTACTGACACGGTTAAGTGTTTTAGCTCAGAACCAGGTGCTCTGATGCCAATTGAAGAAGTGAAAAACACAAGAAAGGGGGTTGAATTGTAAAACTGAAAATCAATGCAATGAACACGATATTTTTATCCTGGTTCGTTTGATCTCAAACTACTCCAGTCCACCCGTCAAGGTGATTTCGCCTCTCTCCAACGAGGTCTTAATCCACTATATTCAACTGAATATTACAAACTGCTTTAACAACTGCTAAAGCCTTCTTGATGCAAACCACAACCCGGTTTGTCAAGGAAACACTTTCTTACAAGGAAGAGAAATCTAGGTGTGTGAATGTTTTCTACAAAACTGTTTATCACAACTGTGATATTACACAACTTAAGCTTATTGAAACTAGATTGCTAAAAGTAATTGAGTAAGGAAATATGGAGCTTTTTAGCAAACTGAGAATGAGAGGATGATGATTAGATTTTAGGCGTGGAAATAGTTGTAGAGCATTAGCCAATTCAATCTTCATTGTCTTGTTTATATAGCACTGAAATTGTTGAACGTTGGAGCAATAATCTTGATTCAATGCCATTAACAGACTTTCCTTATTAAGCAGATCTTGTCTGGAATGATGCCGTTGGTAATAATTCGGTTTGAATGCACAATACCGTTGCTACTTAAAGCGTGTTCTGGCTTTGGCTCATTCTGACTCTGCTTAAGTGCTGATGAACTGTTGTTGTCTTTATCAGAGTGTTGAGCGCAGTTCTGTTCATCAAGCTTCAGCATTCGCGTGAGTTGTTCTTCTGATTCTGGTTTTCTGATATAGCAAATTATGATGCTGATGTTGATAACCAATATTCTGATGCTGATTAAGTGTACTCCTGCTGATACCTATCAGAGTTTCTGCAAAACAGAAGGTAATATTTTAGGTAGCAAATAGTTCTTACATGAATCACATAGTTAATATATCTTTTCATTTTGTTATCATCAAAACTTAAACTTAGGATAGTAGATTCAAACTTTGTTCTAACACAAGGCACTTCGATTGGTATCAGAACAAAGTATCATTCGATTGGCATTTCAATAAGGCCTTCGATTGGTATGGACAAAGGCCCTTCGATTGGAATTCCAAAAGAGTCCATTCGAAGAACATGCAAAGGTCCATTCGAAGAAGCTTTCAAAGGAACATTCGAAGGACGCCATCATCCCATTCGAAAGGGAGCATTCGAAGGCCAGTTACATATCATTCAAATTCAAAAAATGGACAAGATCCCTTAACTTTGGCCAAGGTTACGTTTTACATTCATGGCATTCAAATGGCCGTTACTAACGTTATTTCTCTTGTCCCCTCACATTCCTATAAATATGAGGCCAAGGACACATTACAAAAGGGAGGAAACAGGACAACGGAAAAAACTTTGGAGAGAGGCTGCCCATAAAATCCATCAAAGGTTGCCAAAATTTTCCACGCAAAAGCCATCCTTCAACAAAAGTAGCCAAGCCCAGAAGCCCCCAGATCGAAGGCGCTCACATCCAGCAAGCGCCCAATTCGAAGATTCAATCTGCTGGTAAGAAAGGGTAAATTATCCAACCTTGTATTTGCATACCCATCCATACTTGTTGTTACCTTCGATTTTCCATCCTATACAGGATCAAAGGGCCTGGGTTTTGACACCCAGGTCATGTTCTTCGTTTGTTAACATTTGCTGCAGATTTAGCCTGAAATGACCCAGCGCGCGCAGTATCGAAGGACCTGGGTTTCGATACCCAGGTCCTGCATTTCATTTCGCTAACGTAATTTTGCAGGTATAACATCCCAGATCAAAGGAGATACCTTCTCTAGATCAAAGCCATAACCTCCTAAATCGAAGAAGGCAATTCCTTTCTTGATCGAAAGAGACACCCACTCCCTAGCCCAATCGAAAAGGCCACATCTCTCCTGAATCAAAGACCATAATTTTCCTGGGATCGAAGCCCCCCCCCCCCTTTCCCTACAATCGAAGGGTGCCCCTATTTGTATTTTTACTTTTTGGTTCATTTCTCTCTTTTCATCTTTTAATCAACATTAAAATCAAAAATCACAAAAATATTTAGGATAGTTGTTTTTCCAATTAAATTAATTTTGTAAATAAACAAATTAATTATTTTAACATCTTTTTCTTAAAATTAAAATTAAATAGACTTAGGCTTTATTTTTTTTATACCAAAAACAACAAAAAGATTTCTTTTCTTAGGATTTTTAGACGTCTTTTCTATTTCATGCGCGTTTATTTAATTCCATATTTTACTATTATTGTATCTATTTATTGGATGTAATAGGTAAATCAAGACATTTACTGCTTTATTCCCATTATCCTTGTATAATGTAAATCCCTTCCCTGAAGCATTGTAATAGCGTAGGACCTCTATTTTTCTGCATTTTTACTGCTTTTCATATGAACTGCTAGTAATTAGGCTTGTATGATAAGACTAATAATCAAACTCTAGCAAACTTTAAAAAAAGACAAAAATAACTTAAACACAACACAATTGCACATATACACCTCTAAGGTACGCCTACTTTGGTTTCCTTCAATAAAACAATCATGGGGTATGAATGCTTTAGCAAAGACCCGTAAAATCAATAGATTATAGCCCCTATATGACCCTACAGTTTCCTTCTCGGTAAATGATCTAGTCCCTAAAAACAGAATTGCTAAAGCATCTCCATGAATTGCCTTCGTGACTGTAACGTCCCTTCGAATGTCCCTCAACATCCAACGATAGGGCTACCTACTCACTAATAGTGGGATAGCGTTGTCTAAAGGATAGGAGAAAAAGAACGACCCTTTTCGCATACAAAGTAGATAGCTATTAGAAGTTTGTTAAAAAATACTTTTTGCACTTACACACAAATACTACTTTTCATAAAAAACAATTTCAAAACATTTGCTTTGTTAACACTCTTGAGGACTGATACAAGAGTTAAACTCAAAGCAAGTCGCCACTAAGGCATCTTTCAAAACATTTTCAAATACACAAAGCACAAAGCATTTTCAAAATGAGCAAACCTCTAAGAGCCCGTAGAAAACCATGGATGGAAAGGGTGCTAACACCTTCCCTTTCCATAATCTACCCCCTTACTCAGAAAACATCTCGAAAAGGTATTTTTCTGTTCTTTTCACTATTTCCTTTATTGGATAAAAGAAAAGATGGTGGCGACTCTTGCTTACCGCACATTTGCGAACAAAAAACGCAAAAACTAGTATATAACAGTCGGTTATGCCACCGTATCACACCCACCATCTGTCCCATCATCTGGATTTTCATGGTTTCCATTTCAGTTTGTAATTATTCCAACTGGTCATCCCTGCTGTCCTCGGGATTCTTCTTGGTCTTGCTCTCAATGATGAGTGCTTTCACTTCCTCTTGCCCCTTGGATAGGTTCAGGAACAACTCTTGAAGTTGAGCATTTTGGGTCTGAAGATCTATGACAGTCTGTTTTAGAGCCATCTCTACTGAAATAAACAGTGAGCATATGAGAAACTTGTATGGGGAAAACCTGTCATGATATGATGCATGATATGTGGATGCAATGTTTTCAAGGATGTCGCGGGGTAAACATAAGAAGATGTTAGAAGTTGAACTTTGATCACAGTTTTTATTGGAGAACTTTGTATCATTGGATGTCCTTCCACGAGAATCAAGCTCACCATGTCAAGTGGGTCATAGCCCTTGACTCAAGTTATCGTGCTTTGGTCTTTGACAGCATTTGGTTAGAGGAAAATAAATCCTTTTTCCCCTTTATGGACGTCTGGTTCATCATGTCCCTGCATCACAGGCCCTTGAGATCCTTGAAATGGTCAGTGGAAATGATATGGTATGTGAAGAAGTGAAAAACACAAGAAGGGGGGTTGAATTGAAAACTTAAAACCAAAAGGGCACAGAAACAATATTTTTATCCTGGTTCGTTTGATCTCAAACTACTTCAGTCCTCCCGTCAAGGTGATTTCGCCTCTCTCCAACGAGGACTTAATCCACTAATCAAAAACTGATTACAATCACTACTTTGACAACTGTCAAAGTCCTCTTGAGTACAACCACACTCCGGTCAATATCAAGGAAAAACTGTCTTAATCTAGATAGAAAAATATTGTGTATGATTGTTTTTCTTTACAAAAATAGTTATCACAACTGTGATATTTTACACAATTTAGAGCGTAGAAAATGAGTATGTAAGCTTGTAGCATTTTGAGATGAATTGCAGTCGTGTTGAAAAATCATGAACGATTTGATCTCTTAGCTTGTTTATATAGGCAAAGGAATACTATCCAAAATAAAGCTTGATAATGGACATTTAAGCAGTTTCCATATTGAGAAGATTCTTGTCTGAATGAAGTCGTTGCATGTGATGTTGTCTTGATTAAATAGTAACGCTTCATAATCTTACAATCTTGCATGTTGCAAATGCTTCAGAATATTAATGACTTAGAAATGTGAGGATCTGATTGTTTATGATCCTTCTGTTCAGAATCAGAGTTTTCTTCACTTCAACGCAGGTTCTGATCATCATTCTTCAGCACAAATTTTGATTACCTCAGCGTGAAAGCTTCTATAGCTTAACTTTTGATGCTGCTTTGGTCAGAACTTCTGTATATAAAATAACATAAATTTAGAGTTCATATTTGTTCTTTGTGTTTGTTATCATCAAAACTCTAATTAAGGGTTGTATAATCAAACTATGTTCTAACAATCTCCCCCTTTTTGATGATGATAAAAACTAGAATTTTCAATGAAAAATAGAGAACAAAAAGCTTAAGAGAGACTCCCCTGAGTTGATTACTTCCCTGAAATTCCTTCTTGTAAGAGCTTTTGATGCATCTCCTTCCGTTCTTATCAGAATGTCTTCCTGTACAAGCTTTTCAGAAAGTAGAGATTAAAAAAATTCAGAATGTTTGAGACTTTGTTCCGGTATACTGTTATTGAAAATATCTTACTTTCTCCCCCTTTTTTTCAAGTATCAAAAAGCAATATAATCAGAGTCAAAGATTATTAATTATATTGAAAACAGAATGCAATGACAAGTTTTATAAATAAGGAGGTAAAGATAAAATATTACAGATAAACAGTTTTAAAGAAAATCTAAGAAGGTGGGGGAAGACGTGTGAACAACGCTTCCAACAAGCTCTTGATCTGAGTGCTTGATTCTTCCTACTTTCCCAGAATGTCTTTGATTTCTTTTGTAGTATCTTCTTGTTTATCCATAATACCCTTGATCTCTTTGTTTGTATCCTCTTGCTTATCCAGTCTGGCATGGATTAAGGCATTCTCTTTCTTCAACTCTTCCAGAGTTTGCATGACTAGAGACGAAGCTGGTGTATCTTTAGGGGTTGCATGTTGTTTAGAACATTCTGCAGCCTCTTCTGATTGAACCACTTCTTCTGCTACAACCATGTCTTCTGGAGCAGTAGTCAGAGAGAGACTATCAGAGTTTTGTTCAACGACTTCTAAAGGATAGTGCTCTTTCTAGGGAGCATTATCCAGCGGGAGGATATCTTTCTTGCACCATTGGCTTAGAACTTGATCTTGGAATGCTTTTAGTTGATCACTGAAGTTCTGCTGAACCTTTTCATAACCCAATTCTTTCATCTTTTGAGTTTTAGAGTTGAGCCATTTTCTGAATCTTTCCCATAGAGAATCGGAAGCAGCAGGATTAGAAATCTCTTGGCTTGCATGCTTCAAAGAATTGATTCATTCCTGCATTTCTGTTTCAAAAATCAGAAGACTCGTACCAACATCTGATGTGGTTGCGGTTGGTTTAGGTTTGGGAATGGCAATTTTGTTTGAGGTGGAAGCTAGTCTGTCCAGCACTAGTGGATCAATGACAAGTCTGACGTTGTCAGCTGGACGGTTGATGGGTGATGGAGTGGAAGAGTCAGAAATTAGAATTGGTGTGTTAGGGGTGTTTGGTGGTTTGGATTCATATGGTGAAAGGATTTCTGAAATATCATGAATAGTAAGAGGTAAGCGAACCGTAAGAGGTTATGTTATTCCAGGGATTTGGATAGTGGTATCAGAATCTGAAAGGGAGTCTTCAGATCGGTTTGGGGTAGCGTGTTGAGTTTCTGGTTCAGGAATTTTAGAAGATGGGTTTTCAGAAGGTGGAGAGAGAGTGTGTGTCTATTTTCTGGTTGTGGTGAATTGGGTTTCAGATGTTCTGGTTGAGGAGAGTGTGGTTGTGGATTTTCTGGTTGTTGTTGAGTGTTTGGATTTTTTGGGAGTGATGAGGAAAAGTCTTGATCAAACATGTCAATATCAGATATAACTTTAGCAAGTTCTGGTTGATGGTGTTTTGGATTTGGATTTGGATTGGGGGAGTGAGGTTCATTCAAAAAGTTTCCAAGAGTTAAATATGGGTCAAACTCTATGTCAAAATCCTCAAATCTTTGGGGTGAAGAATTTTCTGTTGGTTGAGGGGGAATGGCTTCAGATGTTGGAACAATAATTGATTCTATAACAGAAATAGAAGATGGATTAGCTTTCTTTTTTGCAGCTTTAGGTGTCTTCTGAGAGGATCCTTCTCCTGCTGCTTTCCTCTTCTTGGATTTCTTTAACACAACCTCTGGAGCAGGCTTGTGCAGATCTTGAATGTTGATTTCTGGAGCAGTCCCATCAGCCTTGCAAGCTTCAAGATATCTGACTATGATTTTTGGGTTGGCATTTATCTCATAAAATAGTGGAAAATCCTTCAGATGGATTCTCCTAGAAGTAATGGCCTCATGAGAAGCAATGGTTGGTTCCTTCTTAATTTTCTCAATAATCTTCATTTTCTTCAGATTCTTGGTGTTCAAAGGTTTCCCAGCGGTTGCTTCTAGAGTGCTTATTTCTTGAGCCTCTGTCATATGTCCTATCAGCCTATTTTTTGTTAGAATATCTGATATCAGTCTTCCTAGGGGAATCCAATCCCCTTTAGTCCTTTCGTCTTCGCTTGTCTCTTTCACGCTTGTTCTGAGATGGTTGAAGAGAAAGTGTGGAAGGTTTATCTTGGTTTTCTTTGCAATGAAATAGATCATGAATTGCTGATCAATATTGATGTAATTAGGAGAGCTTGTAGGCTTCCTATGATTAATACATCCCAGAATTATTTTGGCCCAGATTCTGTGATGATCCTTCAAGTCTCTGATCTTGCTTGATGGTTGTCCAGAAGTGAATATTTCCCTGGCAATAGATTTTAGGTCAGAACACATATCAGCCATATCAATGCATCTGACTCCACCACCATTGTATCCAATGAGTTTCCCAATTAAATCTTCTGTTATCACTATTTTATTTCCCATAACATATGAAGTAACCTGGTGGTTGGATGAGGTAGCATGAATCCAGAACTCTTTGACGAGAATGGGAAACGTTGGACCTAACAGACGATCAAAATATTTGTTCCATCCCTAAGCAGTTACGTCTTCATAGAGATTAAACCCATTTTCTTGTAGACTCTCAAAATCAATGATCAGTTCAGAGAGAACTTCCAGGTTGTCAACAGGAGTGAGAAGCGTTCTAATGGGTTCTTAATATTGTTCCATTGATGAAGATTCAGGAGCACTGAGATTCTTGAGACTTGATGATGATGTCATCGTTCACACGGGTTCGTTGAAGAAAATGGAAATTTGAAAACAAAACTTGAAACAAGAGAGAATGTAGAAGAGAGTAAAATGTGAATGAAGAAGCGAAAAAGTAAATTGAGTTTATATAGGTTTTTGAAAACGTAAACAGTAAGCAAGAAAACAAGTAATGATTATATGTATTAATGAAACCTAAAATTAGGGGATTTAGAAAGATATTGAACGGTTACCATTGACAAGTGTCTCAATGCATCCAATCAGAGCCTTGGACCCTTCAGAATTTGAACACGTGTTCAGCCTCAGAAGGTAGCTTGTGATAGGATGGCAGATGTTTGATGATGTGAACTGCACGCCTCTATCCTTGAAATGAAACATTCAGATCTTCATAGAAAGATTCTAAAGCAACTGTACTTCTAACTTTTGAAGACAAGTTGATCAGATGTTCACAGAAAACAATAAAGTTCTGAGGGTTAAGATATGCAAATAAAACATTTTATTCTGGGTATAACTTAATGCTGAGATGTTTCAGAATGTAATTGAATCTATCTTCAAAAAGGGGTTTTGTAAACACATCAGCCCAATGATGGTCTGTGTCAATGAATTTTAAGGTAAGAATTCCTTTTTGAATATAGTCCCTAATAAAGTGATGTTTTATTTCTATATGCTTAGCCCTAGAATGCAAAATGGGATTCTTACTGAGACATATAGCTGAAGTGTTATCACAGAAGATAGGAATGTTACTCTCAAATATGTTGAAGTCTTGAAGTTGACTTTTCATCCAGAGCATTTGAGTGCTACATCCAACAGCTGCTATGTATTCAGCTTCTGCTGTTGACAGTGCTATTGTGGTATGTCTCTTGTTGGTCCATGAGATCAGATTGTCTCCCAGAAACTGGCAGCTTCCAGAAGTGCTTTTACGCTCTACTCTGTCTCCAGCAAAGTCGGCGTCACAATATCCTACTAAGTTGTATTCATTGGATTTTTGTATAAAACAAACCCATATTAGTAGTACCTTTCAGATACTTGAAAATTCTCTTAACTGCTGTTAAGTGAGATTGTCTAGGATATGATTGGAATCTAGCACATAAGCAAATACTAAATAAAATAGCAGGCCTTGAAGTCGTCAAATAAAGGAGAGAGCCAATCATACCTCTGTAGATTTTCTATTCTACCTTTTTACTTACCTCTTCCTTTTCCAGAATGCAAGTGGGGTGCATTGGAGTCTTTGAGGGCTTACATTATGAGAGGTCAAATTTCTTCATAAGTTCTCTGACATATTTGCTATGATGAATGTAAGTTCCTTCTGGAGTTTGGTTAATCTGAATGCCCAGAAAGAATTTGAGTTCCCCCATTAAGCTCATCTCAAACTCTGCCTGCATGCACTTAGCAAACTCTCTTCCCAGAGAGGGTTTAGTAGATCCAAAAAAGATATCATCTACATAAATCTGACACACTAAAATTTCATTCTTAAATATCTTACAGAATAAGGTTGTGTCCACTTTCCCTCTGGTGAATTCCTTTTCTAACAGGAAGTTACGTAGTCTTTCATACCAAGCTCTGGGAGATTGTTTCAGACCATAGAGTAACTTCTTTAGTTTGAAACCATATTTTGGGTGTTTGGAATTCTCAAACCCAGGTGGTTAGTGCACATATATCTCTTCATCTATATAGCCATTTAGGAATGCACTTTTGACATCCATCTGATACAGAGTGATGCCATTATTTATAGCAAATGAGATTAAGAGTCTGATAGATTCTAACCTGGCGACTAGAGCAAACGTTTATGTATAGTCTATCCCCTCTTGCTGACTATAACCTTGTGCCACCAGTCATGCTTTGTTTCTGATGACTTCTCCTTGCTTGTTCAGTTTGTTTCTGAACACCCACTTTGTTCCAATGACGTTGAATCCTTTTGGTTTGGGAACCAGATCCCATACGTCATTTCTGGTGAACTGGTTTAATTCCTCCTACATTTCCAGAATCTAGTCATTATTCAGAAGAGCTTCATCAATGGTTGTTGGTTCAATCAGAGAGACGAGTCCCATGAGGGATTCTTCAGAGTTTCTGAATGTTGATCTTATTCTGATTGGATCATCCTTCTTTCCCAGGATCTTATCTTATGGGTGAGCTATGCTGCTTCTATATAGCCTTTTCTGAAGTTGATCAACTGAAGGTGCTGGATTGCTTGTAACATTTCTTTCTGAGGTTGTTGGAGCGTCTCTGTTGAGAACTTCTGATGAGTTGTCTTCAATACCTGTGAATTCAACTTCTATATCTGCAAATAATTCATTCTGCTTTGACTTTTGAGGGTCAAGCTTATCATCAAATCTAACACTGATTGACTCTTCAACAATTTGCGTTTCTGTATTGTATAGTCTGTACCCTCTTGAGCGTTCAAAGTATCCTAACATGATACACTTTTGTGCTTTAGAGTCAAACTTGTTCAAATAATTTTTAGTATTCAGAATGAAACAAGTGCATCCAAAAGGATGGAAATAAGAAATGTTGGGCTTTCTGTTCTTCCACAGTTCATATAGAGTCTTTTCCAGAATAGGTCTTATAGAGATTTTATTCTGAATGTAACACGTTGTGTTAATTGCTTCTGTCCAGAAGATCTTAGCAATGTTAGTCTCATTGATCATGGTTCTGGCTATTTCTTGCAGTGTTTTGTTCTTTCGTTCTACAACTCCATTTTATTGGGGAGTTCTAGGACAAGAGAAGCCATGCAAGATGCCTTTTTCATTAAAAAAATGATTCAAAAATTTTATTTTAAAATTCTCCACCATGATCACTTTTGACTTTGATAATTCTAAGATCCTTTTCATTCTGAACTTGGTTACAGAATGCAACGAACACAGAGTGTCACTCGTTCTTGTGTCTTAAGAACTTTACCCATGTCCATCTGCTATAGTCATCTATGATCACTAACCCATACTTCTTGCCACTGACAGACGCAGTTTTTACTGGTCCAAATAAGTCTATGTGCAGAAGTTCTAATGGCTTAGAGGTGGAAACAACATTTTTTATTTAAAAGCAGGTTTTGCAAATTTCCTTTCTGACATGCTTCACACAGAGCATCTGAGCTTAACTTCAAATTAGGAAGTCCTCTGACCAGATTGAGTTTGTTAATCTGAGATATTCTTCTCATACTAACATGCCCCAATCTTTTGTCCCTGACCCATTGCTCGTTGTTGATAACACTTACTTTACACTTGTTTTTGACTCTGATTTCACATGTTATTTAGGTTTTTTATTATTGTTTTCTCGTATTACGCCTATCTTTTGTTTCCTTTTCAGGTATTTCAAATATCCAGAGCTCCCCTGAAGAAATGAAGGAAAACAGGCTAAAAAATAGGAGTTTAGGTCAAATTTGCACTTATTACATCCACCATGGTGCCGCCCATAAAGTAGGCCATGACGTGGACCACCTCCGGCTAATCTCAACTGCCATGTTCCCCACTTCCTTTCATTTACACTCATGGCGGGTGCGATGGCCTCCATGGCGGGCGCCACCTTTGGACAATGTCCCCCCCCCCCCCCCCCCCAAAAAAAGGAGTTGGGGGGAATTCCTGTGATTTCCTGCATTCCTCATCCTCTATAAATAGAAGTTCCTGATTTCATTTCAATTCACCCAAGCTTAGTTACAAACTTGATCCAACCATAGTTGCGAACTTAAGCCATATAATTTAACCATTTTAAGCGATAATTCTTCACATCGGGGAATTATTGCATTGTTGATTGAGTTTGTGATCGAGTTCGTAGATTGAGTCTGTAATCGAGTTTGGAGCACTTTGGCAGAAGTTTATCTTGCCACATTTATTTTCAACTGCTGTTTATTTCCATTCGCATTTTACTTCCAGTTTTTACCAGATTTAAAACCTCCCCGTTTGGAGCAGGTTTCTATTTATATATTCCGCACTGCTTTTACTTTGTTTATTTCCCGCACCTGCTTTTACTTTGTTTATTTCCCGCACCTGCTTTTACTTTGTTTATTTCCCGCACTGCTTTTACTTTGTTTATTTCCCGCACCTGTTTTTACTTTGTTTATTTCCCGCACTGCTTTTACTTTGTTTATTTCCCGCACCTGCTTTTACTTTGTTTATTTCCCACACTGCTTTTACTTTGTTTATTTCCCGCACCTGCTTTTACTTTTTTTATTTCCCGCACCTGCTTTTACTTTGTTCATTTCCTGCACTGCTTTTACTTTGTTTATTTCCCGCACCTGCTTTTATTTTGTTTATTTCCTGCACCTGCTTTTACTTTGTTTATTTCCCGCACCGCACTTTAAATTATTTTCTTTCTCACATGATTTATTTTAAAATGTCTGTTTACATTCCCATTCAGGCTGAACCTCACTGGGCTAGAATGTAAGGAATCTAGTTAGATCTATATTCCAAATAATGTGTCAATAGAAATGCTTATGGGCTATTTTGGTTTTTAATACGAGTTTCCTGTACTTTATTGCTGTTGGGTAAGATTGAAAGTCGTCCAACCCTTTGTTAAACTCGGTTAGTTCTAACTGGTCAAAGGAAGTGAAAGCGCTTTATCCGGTTAGTTAGGGATTTTTATTATCAAAGAAATCAATTTTGAAACTATTTTCGGACGCGTTTATAGGGTTAAAGTTAGGTTCCCTTTTTATTAGAAATTCCATATCAAAATACTTTTCAACTTGGTCAAGTACTCTATTTCTTACAAATAGGTTTATTACTTTAACGCAATGCGCGCCTTTTTATAAGTGACAATAAGAAGGTCTGATTAGAGAGTAAACTCAGTTCTGATTACGTGAAAGCAACAGTTCCTGTTAAATTAGTTCTTTTCTTTAGTATAAAATATTGCCCTATAAGTAGTTCTATTCCGAAGCATTGCGAATATCATCTGACTACGTGAATTACATTCTACCCTACTTTTATATCTGAAGTTTATTTCGCTGCACTTTACTTTCTGGCATGCTAAATTCCCTGTTTAATATTGACTTAGCTGATTACTGTGACAATAGGAAACAATAGATTGATGATTGGTCTCTATGAATCGATAATCTTTTATATTACTCTGACGCGATTCGTACATTTGCGAATACACCTCATCAAGATTTTGGCGCCGTTGCCGGGGAGCAATTTCGTCAAATTTCGCACCCTATAGTCGCACTGTCTAGACTAAGTTTTACAGTATGGTTAATGTGAATATCTCGCAGCACCGGAACCTTATTCAATCCTTTAGCAGAACCTGAACGTTACATCCATTTTCTCCGTAGAATTAGAAAAACTATGGCCGAGAATCGTAAC
Source organism: Vicia faba (assembly GCA_948472305.1). Classification (NCBI taxonomy): domain Eukaryota; kingdom Viridiplantae; phylum Streptophyta; class Magnoliopsida; order Fabales; family Fabaceae; genus Vicia; species Vicia faba. The sequence continues at coordinate 1,601,081,492 of OX451738.1, forward strand.
CAAAGACCCCTTAAGGAATTTGCCTAACCGTCAGATTAGGAACCTAATTCAAGTATCATAAACCCAGCTATAACCACAAATAATTTTGAACTAATACCCTCATTACTACAATTGGTGCAACAAAACCAATTCGATGGTCTCGCTACTGAGAACCCGAATCAACACTTAAAAACTTTTATACAATTAGCAGACACTTTAAAATGCAATGGTGCTTCGCCTGAGGAAATACGACTAAGATTATTCCCTTTTTCCCTCAGAGGTAAAGCACGAGATTGGTTAGATTCCCTTCCACCCAATTCAATAACAATCTGGGAAGACCTTAGGAGAGTATTTCTCCCAAGATATTTTCCGCCCAGCAAAACTGTTGTCCTTAGAAACCAAATCACTAGATTTAACCAAAACCTGGGAGAATCACTTTTTGAAGCTTGTGAGAGATATAAGGACCTGTTAAGAGCCTGTCCACACCATGGCCAGAATAATGGCTAATCATACACACCTTCTTTAATGGACTCCATTACAACATAAAGATGCTTATCGATGCTGCTGCTGGTGGCGCATTGATGAATAAACCTTACCAAGAAGCTTGGGCTCTCATTGAGGACATGGCCCAAAACCATTACCAATGGGGAACAGAATGAGCTACGGTAGAGAAAAAGGATACCCAAGGAGGAAAACATGAGATAAGTTCTCTAGACATGATGCAAGTTAAAATGGACGCTTTTTCCTTAAAAGTTCAAAACATGTCTCAAAACCCTAATACTATAGTCGCAGTAGCTTCCGAATGCGAACTCTGTAGGACCCAGGGACATCAACCTGCAAAACGTAACTTGTTGAATGAACCTTGCTCAGACCAAGTAAATTACACCCAAAGAAACCCATTTTCAAACACTTACAACCCCGGATGGAGGAATCACCCAAACTTTTCTTATAAAAAAAATAGCCCAATACAAAACTCTGCACCTCCGAGACCTAGAAGTTTCCAAGCCCAAAAACTAAATCAAGCTATGCAAGCTGTGGCACCCAAACGAAACCTTGAGAAAATTATGGAAAATTTCATTTCAGCTCAAACCCAGCAAAACAAAGAGTTCCTAAATCAAAATATTCACGTAAGCGAACTAATCACGCAATTAGGAACTAAGGTTGATCAGATAATTACGCATAACAAGATGCTTGAAACCTAGATCTCGCAGATAGCCCAAACATAAGTTCCACAAACTACACCTGGAGGACAATTCCCTGGACAACCTCAACCAAATCCTAAAGGGCAAGCTAATTCCATTTCCTTATGAAGTGGGACTACTTACGATGGACCCAAGAATCCAGCAATGAGTACACCCTCACAACCTAAGACAAATGTTTTGCCTACAGACCAAGTGGAGGAACCAGAGGAACCCGAAAAGAAAAAAGAACCAGAATTAAAATATAAAACTAATAAATCACCACCCCCGTACAAACCCCCAGTCCTATTTTCGCAAAGACTTAAACAAACCAAACTTGACAATCAATACCAGAGATTCGTTAAAGTTATAGAAAAGCTCCATGTAGAGATTCCTTTCAATGACGCCATCACTCAGATACCATCTTATGCTAAATTCCTAAAAGACATCCTGACCAACAAGCATAGACTTGATGATCCCAAACCTATCGAATGCAATTTTATTTCAGAAAATAAACATTCCAAGAAAGAAAAGGATCCAGGAATTTTTTCCATTCCTTGTATCTTAGGAAATAATACTATTGACAAAGCCTTCTTAGATCTAGGAGCTAGCATTAGCCTTATGCCTTTAGCAGTTTGTAGAAGGTTAAACTTAGGAGAATTACAGCCGACTAAAATGTCTCTCCAGCTGGCTGATAGATCAGTTAAGTATCCTATAGGCATACTTGAAGACATACCATTTAAGATTGGTTAGCTATATATCCCAACTGATTTCATGGTTATGGATATTAAAGAAGACGAAGAAATCCTAATCCTCTTAGGTAGACCATTCCTATCAACAGCCGGAGCCATAATTTACGTTAAGAAAGGAAAATTAACATTTGAGGTGGGTGATGAGAAGATATAATTTATTCTTTCAAAGTTCTTAATGGCACCAGTCATAGGAGATGCTTGTTATGACATCGACGTCATTGACGAGTGTATATTGGAACTTAAGCGAGAGGAATCTAACAAAAATATTAAGTTACCTTCGACCCCCATTATGGAGGACGATGGATTAAAAGGTTTAGAACCTTACATCAATGACGACCTCTATGAATGTTTATCACTTACTCCCGATCCCATGCCTTGCCCTTTGAAACTGTCTTTAGAACTGATGGAACTTCCCAAGAACCTCAGATACGAATTCTTAGATAAAGAGATGAATCGACCTGTTATAGTTAATGCTATTTTAAGTCAAGACGAGACAACTCAAATCTTAGAGATCTTACGAAAATATCCCTCAGCTTTAGGGTATAACATCTCTAATTTAAAAGGAATAAGTCCATCGGTGTGCATGCATCAGATCTTGTTAGAGGAAAACTCAAAACCCTCAAGGGAACATCAAAGAATAATAAACCTTATAATGAGCGATGTTGTTAAAAGAGAAGTTCTTAAGTTACTAGAGGCTGGTATAATTTACCAAATATCAAATAGTAATTGGGTGAGCCCTGTGCATGTGGTGCCAAAGAAAGGAGGCATCACAGTCATAGAAAATGAGAAAGGTGAGCATATTTCTAAACGAACAGAACGAGGTTGACGTATGTGTATAGATTATAGAAAATTAAACAAATCAACCAGGAAGGATCATTTCCCTCTTCCGTTTATAGATCAAATGCTTGAACGTCTAGCCAGACATTCGCACTTTTGTTATCTAGATGGATACTCAGGATTTTTCCAAATACCTATTCACCCTGAGGATCAAGAGAAAATAACCTTTACATGTCCTTATGGAACGTTCGCCTATAGACAAATGCCCTTCGGACTCTGTAATGCCCCTGCCACTTTTCAATGTTGTATGATGTCTATATTTGCATATTACCTAGATGGAATAATGGATGTTTTCATGGATGATTTCTCGGTGTGTGGATTCAATTTTAAAGATTGTCTCTCCAACCTCGAAAAAATCTTTAAAAGATGCGTAGAGGTGAACCTAGTGCTAAACTGGGAAAAATGCCATTTTATGGTTAATGAAGGTTTAGTATTAGGACACATTGTCTCTGAAAGAGGCATTGAGGTCGATAGAGCCAAAATTGAAATTATAGAAAACCTCAGCCCACCTAAAACCATTAGGGAGATTAGAAGTTTTCTTGGACATGCTGGTTTTTATCGGCGTTTTATAAAAGACTTCTCTAAAATAACAAAACCTTTGACTAATCTTCTAATGAAGGATGTTGAATTTGTTTTCAACAAGAAATGTCTCAAAGATTTTAAATTTTTGAAACAAGCATTGATTTCAGCTCCAATCATGCAACCCCCAGATTGGACACAACCTTTTGAAATCATGTGCGATGCCAGCGATTATGCAGTTGGTGTTGTTCTAGGACAACGAAAAGACAAGAAATTACATTTTATATATTATGCTAGTATAACCCTAGATATTGCCCAGCTCAACTATGCAACAACATAGAAAGAATTACTGGCAATAATGTTTGCGATAGATAAGTTTAGGTCCTACCTAGTTAGAGCAAAGATCATTATTTACACTGATCATGCTGCCATACGTTATCTATTAAATAAAAAGGACGATAAACCTAGATTATTTAGGTGGATCCTGTTACTCCAAGAGTTTGATCTAGACATTAAGGATAAGAAAGGCACAGAGAATGTTGTCGCTGACCACCTCTCTAGATTAGAACACTGAAAACCTGACTTATTGTCTATAAATGATGATTTCACCTATGACAGACTTATAGCTAAGACTGATGATTTCGAGCCTTATAGAGATAAATATTTTGAAAAAATTCTGTAATGAAGAGCGTTCCTTGGAACGCTGATTTTTTAAACTACCTAGCTGCAGATATCATACCCCCTGATCTAAATTACAAACAGAAAAAGAAGTTCTTCAAAGATGTTAAACATTTCTACTAGGATGAACCGCTCCTATTCAAGAGAGGAATAGATAATATTTTTAGGCGTTGCGTCCCAGAAGAGGAAATATAAGACATCATCAGACACTGTCATTCTGCACCTTATGGTGGACATGCAGGTATATCTAAAACACACGCCAAGATTCTTCAAGCAGGCCTCTATTGGCCAACTTTATGGTGCGATGTGCATGCCTACATTGCCAAGTGTGACTGATGCCAATGCACCGGGAACATATCGAGACTTGACGAGATGCCAATGAGGAATATCCAGGAAATTGAACTCTTTGATGTTTGGGGTATAGACTTTATGGGACCATTTCCACCTTCAACGGGAAATAGGTACATTTTGGTAGCTGTGCACTACGTGTCTAAAGGGATTAAGGCTATTGCATCACCCACAAACGACACAAGAGTGGTAGTCAAGTTATTTAAGAATATCATTTTTCTGAGGTTTGAAACACCTCGTCTCGTTATAAGTGATGGAGGATCACATTTCATATCCAGAATCTTTGATAAGCTCTTGAGTAAGTATGGAGTGAAGCACATAGTAGAAACACCTTATCACCCACAGACTAACGGCCAAGTAGAAGTGTCTAACAGGGAGATTAAACAAATCTTAGAAAAAAAACGTTTCAATTTCCAGAAAAGATTGGTCTCAGAAGCTGCACGAAGCACTATGGGCCTACAGAACAGCTTTTAAAACCCCTATTGGAACAACCCCTTACCAATTAGTCTATGGAAAATCTTGTCATTTACCCTTCGAGTTAGAGCATAAAGCCTATTGGGCCATTAAGACCCTAAATTTGGAATATTTGACTGCTGGTGAAAAGCGCATCCTTGACATTCATAAATTGGAGGAATTCCGCCAGTCTGCCTATGAGAATGCTATAATGTATAAAGAAAGAACCAAAACTTGGCATGACAGAAGAATTGTAAAGAAAGATTTTAATATAGGCGACCTTGTTCTCCTTTTCAATTCCAGGTTGCGACTTTTTCCTGGAAAGCTATGTTCAAGATAGACTGGTCCTTTTGAGGTCTCTAGAATCCTAAGATTTGGAGCAGTCGAGATCAAGAACAATTCTTGTAGCCCATTCATCGTCAATGGGAAGAGGTTGAACCACTACGAAGGAGGTGAAATTCCCACCAACTACTCCAGCCACACTCTGATTGATCCACCAGTACCAGTTTCCGATATATGAAGCTTACTCGTCAAGCTAACGACGTTAAACAAGCGCTGCATGGGAGGCAACCCTTGAGTTTATTTTTATTTTTTGCATTTATTTACTTTTTCCTTTATCAAATTTTATTTTTATCTTTATACTAACAGTTGCAAAATTTATGATTTCAGGCATCACCTGCTAGCCGTCTTTGCTAACTACATTTTTCAGGATAGAGCATTTCGATGACATGCATGTTTCCTTCCGGGATGACACTCAGAGACAATGCTATGTGGTCCTTTCACAGTGACCCATGGCACCGACCTGATATCCATATCAGATTTTCATGGAAGCTCTTGGCTTTGAAGCTAGTATCAAGTATCTATGCAACCAGCTAAAGTGGGACGAGTATGCAGATGACCTAAATGTGACCTACAGGAACCTCACCTTAGAATTCCTCAGTTCATTCGAGTTTGAGCCCTATAATGTCCAGGATGGATATCTCACTTTCAGACTATTCGGGATAGAATATTGTTTTACCCAGAGGGAGTTTGGAGAATTGCTAGGCTTCTAGACCACACCCGATGTTATACCTGAGCTACCAGTTGGCTATTTCATGACTAGGGACATATAGAAATTCTGGAGAGATATTACTGCTAGAGGGAGCCTTGATCCTTCCACTCAGTTATCCCCTATTATTCACAACCCCGCTTTCAGGTATTTTCATATGGTTATTGCTCACACTTTCCTAGGGAACGCCGACACTGATACCCATGTTAGCGAGGAGGAGATCTTTTTCCTCTACTGTGCGACCCAGTCTTGCCCTGTAGCATGTGGAAATTTTCTGCTGTGGAATCTCATGATGACTTCTAAGTCTTATGAAGGTATCCTCCATGTGGGAGGGACAGTGACTCAGATTGCTTCTGCTTTGGGTCATACAAGTAAGTTATCTCACCTTACCTCCTACTGTGGATATACTACAATAGACATTGATTTCTATTTGGATCGTGGGCTGATGAGAAGAGTCTACTTTAATCCCAACCAATATAGACTCCTGATTGATAATGAAACTGTTCACTATTTTACCTTGCCTGATCCCATGATGACCAATGTCCATAACCCTGCCAATTGGACATATTCCTTAGAAGGTCTTGGAGAGACCGTGGACGAGCGAAAATCACCTCTGATACCTGAGTATCATCCATGTCCATCGCCAGAAAGGACCATTGTATTCTCTAATAATTTCTCTTTGCAGCAACCCGACATCTATGCATAGGTTGCTGAGCTGTGTAGAGAGGTAGCCGAACTTCATCAGACATTTGAAGACCTCTCTCTTCAGGTTATGGTTTCCGATGCTACTCACTCTACTGAGGCAGACCTCCTACAGTAGGAAATTGATGATCTTCGCAGTAAGTTAGCTGCAACTCATGGTCCTGAGTCGACCACAGACCCTACCACTCCTTGATGATCTTGATTCATATATGCACTATTTTGTTGTTTTGTTGTTTCTTTTATCATGTTGTTTCCTTTTTCAGACTTATTTACTCTTATGCCTAACTCTTGCATTCTACTTTCTTTTTATTTTTTGTGACTTACCATGATTAAGTATATTTCTTTTTATTTTTATTTTTTCTCTTTAATTAATTGTTTATTTTATTTTTTTTATGAGTTTATTATTTTCAAGTTATAAACATAAAAGAAAAAATTCAATACACCAATCCTTGGAAGCACCAAATGAAGAATTATTATTTGCACCTACGAGAAGAAATTGGAATAAGAAGCCCAAACCAACAAAATAAAGAAATTTGAGTCCAGCCCAATTTTCGAACATGGCGCCCGCCACCAAGACCATGGCGCCTGCCATGGGGTCTGGGATTATAACGGGGAGATTTTCAAAAACCTCCCACTTTCTCCATTTTCAACCCCAAAACCTCTCATTTTCTCAACCACCTACTACCCCATTAACCACCCAACAACTCTCATTTTCTCAACCACCTACTACCCCATTATCCACTCCAACATCCATTTTTCTAACCATCATAAAAATTCAAACTTTCTCCTCCCAATCTCCAACATCCATTTTTGAAACCCATTTTTTCAATTTTCTTCCAAAGGAGCAACAATGGAGTTCAACATATACGTTCTTCATGAAGGCAAACCCGGAGACCGACAACGGAAAATCCTTGAAAAATTGTAAGGACGAGAAATTTTCTCAACCAGGTATGTTGATGAAGATTGTCTGTATACTTTAGGACTTTATCATAGTTTTTTTAATTTAGCTGACATCCTAGGATTGCATGACACTTTTATTGAAAAGAGCCCACTTTTGAGAGGCTGACTCGGTAATTCTTAAGTTCCCTAATTTATTTGATTCGCCCCGACACTGCTAGTACTGTCGGTATGGTTAAATTCCATCTGTTTAATGTTGAATATGAATATAGCACCGACAAACTAGCAGCTTTGTTGGGTATTCCTTATGGTGATGGCGCTATTTGTGAGACCCCTTTGGATTCTGAATGGTCCACTGATGCATTTTCCTTCTGGCGTCAATTGTCAAACTCTTTGATAAATTCTTTTGAAGGAGTTTTAGCATCATTGATCCATAACCCGGCTATTCGAATTTTTCGATATATGCTCGCCTGTACTATTTTTGGCCGGGAGAATCCAAACAAGGTAAATGCTAGAGAACTTCTATTTTTGTAGGGTAGTCTCACTAATAGAAGAATTAATTCAGTCCCGTTTATGATTTCTCACATGATTTTTGTCCTAAGACACACAGGGACCATAGCTTTTGGAGGACTAGTTACATCTATTGTTAGAGCTCTGCACCTTGACACTGAGATAGCTACCCTTGCACCCCTGCCTCCCTGTACAATTAATTTGAAATTTCTAAAAGATATGAAATTGTGCAAGGTGAGGAGAGCGGGTGGTTTTGAACTTATGGTTCAGGGTGTCGTTATCCCATCAGTCGTTCTGCCTTGCACTAGACGTACTGATGTACAAATTGCAAGGAACTGGACCTACAATCTAGATGCTCCACCTTTTACGGGTCCATTACCTCCTAATGTTCCACTTGGGGACGGACACGAGACTGATGAAGAATACGAGCAGAGGGATGAACCTCATGCCCCACCTGTGTCCCCCCACTATGCTTCACCCACACACACTGCACCTTTTACTTCTAACACTTTTGCAGGTACAGCTCCTGACTTCTACATCACTGAAAAGATGTGGCGTGACCAGCTAGCCCGATAGGAGAGAAGAGATGGTTTACTTTCTGCCATCCAACAACAGTTGGCAGATAATATGAGTTTCATGGAGGCGTCACGACAGCAGTTGGACCGCTCTTTTCAAAGTCTTATGGAATCTCAATTGGCGATATCCCGCGAGCAACATAGGCAACAAGCCCGGTTTCAGAGGCACTCCGCCCTCATGGAGGCCACTCAAGGTTCCCTTTTTGGCAACCTTCGTGAGATTCAGAGTTCACAGATTGCCTTATCCGCCAGATTCGACCAGTTCGAGGCTTCTAAGAGCAGTCGCCGTCGCAGCCGATCCCGTCATCCTAGACATTCACCGCAGGATAGTGAGGGATCCAGCCAGCCTTAGTACTTTACCAGGTGACTCTTTCCTATTCTTATTTCGTAACATTAGGGACATTGTTCGATTTAAGTGTGGGAGGAGATTTACTCGCTTTCTCTCTTAATTTTTTTCTCTCACTTTATTTTTCCCTTTTCCTTCATTTTCCTTCTCGTTATTTTACTTCTTTATTTGCTTTTGTTTGCTTGTTTGCTTTCTTTTCAAAATAATACATGTGTTTGACGAGTTATCTATATCTGTATGGTCTAGTGTATGTCCACTCCCCCATTTCTTGAGCCTAACCAAAAACATTTTCCAAAGAAAAACACTATGTTTTGAACTTAGTTGGGCTATAAGACCTGGTTGAGATAGGATGTAGTATGACTTGGGAAAGCCCTTTCAAAGCATCGCCATCGTTTTTACACCTTAAGCTTCATAAATTTAGGAATTCGATCCCGAAACCCCCTATGTCGTCGCCTTAAAATTTTCATTCTTAAATCCTTGAATAGTTTATCCTAGCAGTCAGCTCCGGTCTAAGCATGCTCTATGTAGGGGACCGAAGAGAAGTGAATGATATATATGCTATGTTCTTATTATAAACTACAGCCCCGGGATAGGTGACCCTCACAAAGTCATTTAAGTCAACAAAAGTTGTATGTTGAAAAAATAAAGCAAAAGCAAAAGCAAAAGAAGAAGAAAAAGAAAAAAAAAAATTTACCCATCTTTAGTTGGTTCAGAGATATCTAGTGCTGAATTTGGTAGGGCGGATTACGATCCGATCCCCCGCAACTATAAATGGGTCAATAAAAGGGGTTACACCAACTTTTTGTACCAGAGCCCTACGTTTTATGATCAGAATCACTACCCAGTCACTTTACTATGAGCATGTACGAATAACGGGCTTAATGTGATTGCGCCTGAATGAAAAAGGATTTGAAAAAAAAGGAAAAATATAGGCCTAAGCATAGTGGCATGATTTGGATTGGTTCGTAAAAGAACGAAGCTTATGTCTGTTTTACGGAAGAGTGTCACTATAATATCCTTGGTTTGAATCAGTCAGTACCTATCAATACATCCCTATTTTAATTCCAGAGGCCCCTTGCAGCCCAACTTGTTCACTAACACTGTTTTTCTTCTTAATCTATTTAGAGTTCTTGCTTGAGGACAAGCAAAGGTTTAAGTGTGGGAGAATTTGATAACACTTAATTTACACTTGTTTTTGACTTTGATTTCACATGTTATTTAGGTTTTTTATTATTGTTTTCTTGTATTATGCATATTTTTTGTTTCCTTTTCGGGTATTTTAAATATCCAGAGCTCCCCTGAAGAAATGAAGGAAAACAGGCTGAAAAATAGGAGTTTAGGTCATATTTGCACTCATGGCATCCACCATGGCGCCAGCCATAGGGTAGGCCATGACGTGGACCACCTCCTGCTGACCTCAACTGCCACATTCCCCACTTCCTTTCATTTACACTCATGGAGGGCGCCATGGCCTCTATGGCGGGCGCCACCTTTGGACGATGATTTCCCCCCCCCCCCCAAAAAAGGAGTTGGGGGAGCATTCCTATGATTTCCTGCATTCCTTATCCTCTATAAATAGAATTTCTTGATTTCATTTCAATTCCCCCAAGCTTAGTTACAAACTTTATCCAACCATAGTTGCGAACTTAAGCCATATAATTTCACCATTGTAAAGCGATAATTCTACACATCGGGGAATTATTGCATAGTTGATTGCGTCTGTGATCGAGTTTGTAGATTGAGTCTGTAATCGAGTTTGGAGCACTTCGGCAGAAGTTTATCTTGCCACTATTTTTTCAACTGCTGTTTATTTTCAGTCGCATTTTACTTCCCGTTTGTACCAGATTTAAAACCTCCCCGTTTGGAGCAGGTTTCTATTATATATTCCGCACTGCTTTTACTTTGTTTATTTCCCATACTTCTTTTACTTTGTTTATTTCCCGCACCTGTTTTTACTTTGTTTATTTCCCGCACTGCTTTTACTTTGTTTATTTCCTGCACTGCTTTTACTTTGTTTATTTCCCGCACCTGCTTTTACTTTGTTTATTTCCGGCACTGCTTATACTTTGTTTATTTCCCGCATTACTTTTAATTTCTTTATTTCCCGCACCTGCTTTTACTTTGTTTATTTCCCGCACCTGCTTTTACTTTGTTTATTTCCCGCACTGCTTTTACTTTGTTTATTTCCTGCACCTGCTTTTACTTTGTTTATTTCCTGTACCTGCTTTTACTTTGTTTATTTCCCGCACCGCACTTTAAATTATTTACTTTCTCGCATGATTTATTTTAACATGTCTGTTTACATTCCCATGTCAGGATAAACCTCACTGGCTAGAATGTAAGGAATCTAGTTAGATTGATATTCCAAATAATGTGTCAATAGAAATGCTTATGGGCTATTTTGGTTTTTAATACGAGTTTCCTGTACTTTATTGCTGTTGGGAAAGATCGAAAGACGTCCAACCCTTTGTTAAACTCGGTTAGTTATAACTGGTCAAAGGAAGCGAAAGCGCTTTGTCCGGTTAGTTAGGGATTTTTATTATCAAAGAAATCAATTTTGAAACTATTTTCGGACGCGTTTATAGGTTTAAAGTTAGGTTCCCTTTTTATTAGAAATTCCAGATCAAAATACTTTTCAACTTGGTCAAGTACTCTATTTGTTAAAAATAGGTTTATTACTTTAACGTAATGCGTGCCTTTTTATAAGTGACAATAAGAAGGTCTGATTAGAGAGTAAACTCAGTTCTGATTACGCGAAAGCGACAGTTCCTGTTAAATTAGTTCTTTTCTTTAGTAGAAAATATTGCCCTATAAGTAGTTATATTCCGAAGCATTGTGAATATCATCTGATTATGTGAATTACATTCGACCCTGCTTTTATATCTGAAGTTTATTTCGCTGCACTTTACTTTCTTGCATGCTAAATTCCCTGTTTAATATTGACTTAACTAAACACCGTAGCAATAGGAAACCATAGATTGACGATTGGTCTCTGTGGATCAATAATATTTTATATTACTCTGACGCGATTTGTACACTTGCGAATACACCGCATCAGTTGTTAACAAAGAGAAGACATTTTACATTCTGACTCTTTAGTTTAGAAAATTTTATCTTATAAATGTTGTTTTTCCTCTTTCCATTAAAAAGGATAGTTCCATCTTTCTGACTAACAGCTTTGCATGAGTTTTGATTAAAGATTATATCATAACCGTTAATACTTAATTGACTTATGGATAACAGGTTATGCATTAATCCATCAACTAAGAGCACATTATATATAGAGGGAAGATTTCCATTACCTACTATTCCAGAGCCAATGATATTTCCTCTTTGGTTGCCTCCAAAGCCCACGTAGCCTCTAGGTTTAAGTTCCAGGCTTTGGAACATATGCTTTCTTTCCGTCATGTGTCGAGAGCATCCAGAGTCTAGGTACCTTGACTGGTGTTTTAGCCTTGTTGCTAAAGATATCTGCTACATATATATAATTTTGTCCTTAGATACCCATATCTTTTTGGGTCCTGGTTTGTTAGTTTTACCAAAATTCTTGTTGAATTTCGGTTTGACAGAGTAATCATTACTAGTGTATTTTAGGTCATGCGTGTGCCCATATATGAAGTGTGATTTAAGTGGTGTGTGTTTTATGACTAAGTCCATGAATTTCTTAGGTGTAGATACCTTACCTTGATATCCTATCCCTTTTCTGCCATTCCCTCTAACTCCATAGATCATTGAAGCCATCTTGCTTCTATCTATGTTTTTAGCCAGAAACTTCTGAAAGCTGTGATCATACTCTTTGATGATCTCACCAGCATTACTGGGAGTCTCTGAGATTATTTCCTTCTGAGAGTTTTACAAATCATTTTCTAATTTTGAAACCTTTTCTTTTAACTCTGAATTTTCTAATCTGAGACTCTCAGTCTTTTCAGATTCAGTGACAAGATCCATTTTCAGGTTCTTGAATTTGACTCTAATTTGCTAATACCTTCCAGAATTTCATTTAGACTTTATGCAAGTTCAGCCTTAGTAAAATTAATAGTGAAGTCATGGAATACCTCTTCAGTGTTTTATTCTGAGTCTGAACCAGAAGCTTCACTGTCTTATGACACGTTTTCCATGAGAGCTATGTTTGCTCTTTCATCATCTGACTCTGAGTCGGCATTAGAAGTGTCTGAATCGTCCCATGTTTCCATGAGGCTTTTCTTCTTCTCCTTGAAGAACTTCTTTTTGGGCTTCTCCTTCTGAAGCCTTGGACAGTCACTTTTATAGTGCCCTTGCTCATTACACTCATAGCAGATGATGTCCTTGTTATTTGGCTTTCTGTGTCCTGAAGAACCTTCATATCTTCTATGTCCAGAGGAAGACTCAAACGTTCTGTATCTGGAGAAGGATTCATTTTGATTCTCTAATCTTCTTCTGAATTTCCTGTGCTTTTTGACCTTTCCTTTGGATAAAATAAAAAGTCGGTGGCGACTCTTGCTAAACCGAAACATTTACGAACACAAACGCAAAATCTCAAGCTAGTTCTCCCACTGTATCACAGAACTGGCGACTCTGCTGGGGAGTACTTTAAAAGTGGAGTAACCTTAGGGTTTAGATCACCTTTGCATGCTTATCTTGTTTGCTTTGATTGCTTTACATTTGGTTCTATTGTTTGGGCTTGAAATCCTCTACCCGGATTTGGGAAACATTCATAGGTAAATAGAAATACATTGTGGAAATTGTGTGGGGTATACCGACATGGTTGAAGCAATAGCTATATTAGTGTGACATATTTGTGGGTATCGGTAGCCTTTGAGTCAATCAAAGAGAATACGGGGCCGCTGAGTGATGTCATGAAGCACTAATGAACTCTTAGAACCTTACTTGACCATCTAGGCCTTTTTTAGGGGTAGTGAGATGACCGGCTTTGGTGCAGTCCGAAATTGGTAGATACTCGATACTACACTCATTGAGGGTTGTTTTCTTGGAATATTTCGGTCGCCAGTTAAGTGGCCAAACTGAAACAATGAACACAGAAAATAATCTAGTGATATTAAGCTCCTTAGAACCCGATTACTATTTATAGGACATGTTAAACCAACTAACTTCAAGAGGGTACTTACCTATGAAACCCCATGCAAGCCCGAAACTAGGATCTTGGGTGAATTGTTTGTACATATGCTTGTACATACATCATGAACATCATAAAGCATCATATACATCCACTAACCATTTCAAGGGTTTGGATATTCATCTTTGTTCTTGTTTTGTAGGTCATGGAATCTCTTCGCAGGAAAACAATTCAAGTCAACCTTGTGAGAATCCCTCCTCAACTCAAGGAGCTTACTTCCAAGATTCCAGAGAATTCTCTCTTCAGTGAAAGACATGGTAGACTCCTCAACTTGGTCAACTCCAACATTGAATAAGACATGGTGAAAGTTCTCTTCCAGTTCTTTGACCCCCTACACCACTGTTTCACATTCCCTGATTACCAACTAGTACCTACTTTGGAGGAATTTTCTCAACTCCTGAGGATTCCTATTCTTCATCAACTACCCTACAACGGTACGGAAAGAGAAACAAATCCTGAAGATGTTGCTCAAGCCTTACACTTGCAACCATTTGATATCAAAGGTCATTGGGAAACCAGAAGTGGTGTCAAGGGTTTCTTGGCAAAGTTTCTGTTTGAGAAGGCACAAGACTGCTGGAATTCTTTAGATCTACAAGCTTTTGAGGATATTGTAGCACTTTTCATCTATAGGTTGGTCTTGTTCCCAAACCCTGATCAGCTTATAGATGTGAATGTTGTCAAGATTTTCATATCTCAGAATCCTGTGCCTACATTTCTTGGGGACATCCTACACTCATTTCACACACGAACAATAAGGAAAAGAGGTGTTCTCATGTGTTGTACTCCTCTTCTAGCAAGGTGGTTTATTTCTCACCTTCCCCAATCAGTTTTGAAGAATGAGCAGGGTTTAAGGTGGTAACAACGGTTGATGACCATCACACATTCTAATGTTCATTGGTGTTCTCGGTCCAAAGAAAATGTCATCATCATTGATCGTTGTGGGGAATTCCCTAATGTCCCACTACTTGGCATTAGGGGAGGCATTACCTACAACCCCTGTTTAGCTCTGAGGCAATTTGGGTATGCTCGAAGGGATGGCCCTCATGACATGCTGATTCCTGACTTGGTTTTTGACTTTGACAACGACACTCAAGGACTTCGACAAAGGTTCATCCGAGCTTGGAGGATGCCCAACAAAGTGGATAGTAAGACACTGGGACACAAGAATTCCATAACCCTTGAGCCTTATCTCAAGTGGGTACGAACCCGCGCCCAGAATCTTATGATGCCATACCCTCACATTCTCCACGTGATCAAAGAGCCTGTTATGGAAGGATAGGTTCCATACACCCTCCTACATCCAGACATGCCAACATCATTGGAAGAATTGCAAAAGAGTTGGATACAACTCAAGGAAGAGGGGAACACTTTTGAAGCCAACTTCTATGCAAGTGAGAAGAAGGTTTTGGAACTTACCCGCCGACTTCACGAAGAGGATACTCTCAACACTTACATCGCACCAAAGAGGATGCGCAACGTCTTTTTACATTAATAATTTTGTAATATTTTTCCCATGGGGCATTTATGTACTAACAAATTTCTTCTTATTAATATGACGTGTGTTCTTTTTGTTTGTAACAAATTTGAAATTCTGAATCCTTGAATGCATTACATGAATACACATCATTCATCATATGCATAAACAAGTCTTCACACCAGGTTTCCTTATCTTTCTGCTGTTTATTTCAGCAAGATGGATATAGAGCAGACGGTTAAAGATTTGCAAGCACAAAATTCGCAATTCCAACAACTACTCATAACCTTGGAAAAAGGTTAAGAGGATCTTAAAGCACTGTTAGAGAAAGAGAAGGAACCAGAAAAGAAGAAAAAGAAAAGAATTGGTGTGGCCACTATGGGAAGAAGATTTGAGCATCAAGCTAGGAGAGTTCTGGAATTCCCCTCGACGTCTGACGAAGGGGTTGGTAAAGGAAAGGGAGTTGCAATGACCTCCAAATCTGAAGCTGAAGAAGAAGAAGAGGAAGAGGATGAAGATTACTCCGAACAGCAATACCCTCCGGTGGATGATAAGTATAAAAATCTTGAGGATCGGTTGGCAGCCATGGAGTTGCAAAGGGTACCTGGGTTAGATTTCGAAGAACTAGGGTTGGTTGCTGGAATCGACATTCCTCCCAAGTTCAAAGTGCCTACATTTGCTAAATACGACAGTTTGTCCTGTCCAAAGATGCATCTGAGATCCTACGTCAGAAAGATCCAACCTCACTCTTCCGATAAGGATCTATGGGTCCACTTTTTTCAAGATAGTTTGTTGGGTACGCAATTGGACTGGTTCTATCAACTTGAGAGATCTGATGTTCATAACTGGGAAGATTTAGCTGCTGCTTTCTACCGACAATACCAATGCAACGCAGATTTAGCGCCTACACGTATTCAACTATAGAGTATGGGTATGGCCTCTAATGAGGGATTTAAGGAGTATGCCCAGAAGTGGCGGGATTTGGCTGCAAGGGTGCAGCCACCTTTGTCGGATAGAGAGCTGGTTGACATGTTTTTAGGGACTCTGTCAGGTCCGTTCTTCAATCACTTGATCGGGAGCTCATCTGCAGGGTTCACCGAATTAATTCTGACCGGTGAAAGGGTCGAAGCTGGCATTAAGAGTGGTAAAATTCAGAAAGATTCCTCTGCTTCCACTGCTATCAAGAAGACCTTCCCAGCCAAGAAGGAAGTTTCTGCTGTTCACACCCAGAGAAACCAAGGGAGAATAGAGCGCCAACCAATGGTGGAGGCTGTGATGATCCAAAACTCCTCAGCCGATCAACCTCGCAGCAATCAACCAAGAGCTAATCAGCAAAAGGTAGAAAGGCCACAACAGCAATTCACCCGAACCAATATGACACCAGCTCAAGTCCTCCCTCATCTGTTAAAGTTGAACCTTACCAACTTGAAAGAAGCGCCGAAAAACCCAAATACCTCTTCTCTTTATTATCATTCCAATGCAAAATGTGCATACCACTCGAACAGCGTAGGGCATGACCCAACAACTGTTGGGCCCTTAAAAATAAGATCCAAGATTTGATAGATGCCAAGGAGGTAGAGTTTGATGCTCCCGAAAAACCTAATGTGATATCCGCTCCTATGCCAAAACATGGTCATAATGTCCATGCAATTGTGGAAGATCTTCATGTTACCACTGTTGATGACCTATTGACTCCGTTGCCAATAATTAAAGTGAATCTGTTGAAAGTCGGGATATTCCCGGGATATGAAAAAGATTGTTACTTCTGTTCAACCATGCAAACCGACTGCCCACTGTTAAAATCAGGCATCCAACGCCTGATGGATACTCAAGAGATCCTCTTTCAGAAAACTTATGTTGCTACTATCACTCATGTTACTCCTGTTACCTTTGTTACTTCAATCAATGACATTGCTATAATCACCATTTCCGACAATCTTTCCAAGACCTGCAAAAGGCCTGTTAAGATTACGCCTGATACAAAGCTTGTACCGCTGAAGATTACCATGTCGGGGCCTATCCCATATAAGTCCAACAAGACGATACCATGTAAATATGGATGAGAGATCTTCTACCATGGTGTTAAGCAGATCGAATCAGTCCAAGAGAATTCCGATGAAGAAACTCCTAACATAGGGAATATTGCAGGGACAAGCAAGATAACTCGTAGCGGAAGAATCTTCTCTCCGGAGATTGCTCCTCCACGAGCAGTCTTCGGACCCTCAAGTGCTCATGTGCCTGTCAAGATATCTGTGTGAAGTCCGGTTATTTAAGAAATTGATGCTCCCGAAGCTATACCCTCTGTTGTTACTGCCGATAAAGGTAAGGGGATCCAAGAAGCGCTTGTCAGGACGAAGGCTCGGACTTTGGTTATCCCCGAGACCACCCAAAAGGAGATGGAGGAAATCTTAAAGATAATTAAGAAGAGCGACTATGATGTCGTAGAGCAGTTGGGGCAAACCCCTTCAAAAATCTCCATGCTGGCTCTCTTACTCTCCTCTAAGGCTCATGCCAAAGCCTTGATCAAATTTTTAAAGACAGCACACTTGCCTCAAGAAACTTCTGCAGATCAGTTTCAAGAGTGCGTGGCTAGCCTTACAACCGACAATGGTCTTGGTTTTTCTGATGCTGATTTGACCCCTAAGGGAAGAAAGCATAACGATGCGCTTCATGTCTTGGTAGAGTGTAGAGGGACCACACTTGCTCATGTTCTGGTTGATATCGGTTCATCTTTGAATGTTATACCAAAGAAAGCATTGGACAGATTGAACTGTGAGGGTTTAACCCTAAAGCCCAGTAATATCATTGTTAGAGCCTTCGACGGTTCTAAGAGGGTGGTTCACAGAGAAGTGGACATTCCAATCAAAGTGGGTACAAAAATTTTCAACTCTACATTTTATGTGATGGACATCCGTCCTTCATATTCATGCTTGTTGGGAAGACCATGGATCCACAATGCTGGGGCAGTCACTTCTTCTATACACCAAATGCTAAAATATCCAGTCCGGGGTAAAATCATAACAGTTCATGGTGAGGAGGAGTATATGATAAGCCACCTTAACTCTTTCCGCTACGTGTAATTAGATGGTGAATTCATATAAACACCTTTCCAACACTTTGAAGAGGTTTCTCCTAAGGTCGCGGTAGCAAAGACAATGACTGATATGCCTATCATTACTAAGCCTGTGTCCCAGATGTCATCCCTTAAAGATGCGGAAGCTGTAATCAAAGAAGGAGGAAGTACAGTGTGGGGGCAACTACCAGATTTTCCTCACAAGACGGACAAGTTCGGATTGGGTTTCACTACTGCTAGCTAGAAAGTTGTGCGTCGCTCCCGGACTGGAGGACCACCCTTAAAGATCACTCACCATGAAGTTCATGCTTTAGAAGATGATGATGAAGAAGGAAACTTTGAAGATTGGATATTTCCAACCATTGAAGGAGGATTAAACAACTAGGAGGCAAAAGACTTTGTTCCCATTACTTTCATCAATCAGTAATTTATCTTTTGAACATTTCTTGTTTGGTCTGTAATAATTAAACAATTCGTACACTCTTTTGCCTTGTGCCTTTCCCGGGGCACATAGGTCCATTTGTAAGGGTTTTGATTTTTCATTTTCATATACCATTTTTAATGAATCATGGACGTTTTCATCTATAAACTTTTGTGTTCATTTTCTTTCCTTTTACATTTTATTTTGTTTAAGGATGGTTATCCATTAAACACACCCACACTCATAAAATGTAGGTACCCATCCACTCCGGATTCCATGGGTGACTATTCTGCTTTGGCCTTCAGTAACTCTGAAGGTTTGGTCAATCATGTCGAGTACGAAGGTGATAAACACTGTGAAGTGCCTGGAGAGTTATCTAGACTTTTGCAACAAGAAGAAAGGGCTATTCTGCCCCATGAAGAGTTGTTAGAGACTATCAATTTGGGTACTGCTGAAGACAGAAAAGAGGTTAAAGTGGGTGCCAACCTGGAACCGAATGTCAAAGAGCGCTTAGTTCAGTTGTTGAATAAATATGTTGAGATCTTCGCCTGGTCCTATGAAGACATGTCGAGTCTGGATACAAATATTGTGGTTCACCATCTCCCTACAAGAGAAGACTGTCCACCAATCAAACAGAAAGTCCGTCGAATGAGGCCCGATATGTCTGAGAAGATCAAAGCTGAAGTGATAAAGCAATTCAATGTTGGCTTTCTGGCTGTTACTTCCTATCCACAATGGGTTGCTAACATTGTGCCCATACCTAAGAAGGACGGCAAAGTCAGAATGTGTGTGGACTACAGAGACTTAAACAAGGCTAGTCCTAAAGATGATTTTCCACTACCACACATTGACATTTTGGTCGACAATACAGCTCAACATAAGGTGTTTTCTTTCATGGATGGATTTTCAGGGTACAACCAGATCAAAATGGCCCCCGAAGACATGGAGAAGACTACTTTTGTTACGCAGTGGGGTACCTTCTGCTATAAAGTGATGCCATTCGGACTGAAGAATGTCGGCGCAACCTATCAGCGAGCCATGGTAGCTTTGTTTCATGACATGATACATCATGAAATCGAAGTCTACGTAGAAGACATGATAGCCCGTTCACAGACAGAAGAAGAACACCTCGACCATTTGCAGAAGCTGTTTGTCAGGTTAAAGGAATATAAGCTCAGACTGAACCCTAGCAAGTGCACTTTCGGAGTCAGGTCTGGTAAACTTTTGCGATTCATCGTCAGTAACAAAGGCATCGAGGTTGATCCTGCCAAAGTCAAAGCTATACAAGAAATGCCTGCCCCCCGCACTGAGAAGGAGGTTAGAGGTTTCTTGGGGCGCTTAAATTATATTGCAAGGTTCATCTCTCACCTAACATCTACCTGTGAGCCAATCTTCAAGCTGTTGAAGAAAGATCAGGTGGTTGAATGGAACGATGATTGTCAAGTTTCTTTTGATAAGGTCAAGGAGTATTTACTGGAACCTCCTATCTTGATACCACCCGTCGAAGAAAGACCTTTAATCATGTATCTGACTGTTTTGGATAACTAAATGGGGGTGCATACTGGGCCAACATGACGAGTCTGGCTGAAAAGAGCATGCCATTTATTACCTTAGCAAAAAGTTTACCGACTGTGAGACTCGCTACTCACTGCTCGAGAAAACTTGATGCGCTTTGGTATGGGCTGCTCGCCGGCTAAGGCAGTATATGTTGACACATACCACTTTGCTGATTTCTAAAATGGATCCGATCAAGTACATCTTCGAGAAGCCTGCTTTATCCGGAAGAATCGCTAGATGGCAGATGATCCTGACTGAGTATGATATCCAGTACACAACTCAAAAAGCTATAAAGGGGAGTGTACTAGCTGACCATCTAGCTCATCAAGCTGTTGAAGATTACCAATCTATGAGATTCGATTTCCTTGACGAGGACATTATGAAATTGGACAACATTGAAGGTAACGGACCGTATGACGGACCTAAACAAGGATCCCGATGGACCCTGTACTTTGATGGTGCTTCAAATGCACTTGGCAATGGTATCGGCGCGGTACTTATCTCTCCAGAAGGTTTCCATACACCTTTCACTGCTAGACTCTGCTTCAGTTGCACCAACAACATGGCCGAGTATGAAGCTTGTATCTTTGGTCTCAAGGCTGCAATTGACCTAGGAATCAAATCTCTGATTGTATTTGGGGACTCAGCTTTGGTTATCAGTCAAATCAAAGGAGAGTGGGACACTAAACATCCTAATCTTATCCCATACAAAGAACATGTCTTGACATTGTTGCCTCATTTCGAACAGATTACCTTCGAGCACTTCCCGCGAGAAGAAAATCAGCTAGCAAATGCTCTAGCTACAATGTCTTCCATGTTTAAACTTAACTAGGATAATGAGGCTCCCCAAATCACCATCGAGCGAATGGACGAACCTGCGCACTGTCATGAGATTAATACCGAAGAAGTAGTGGAACAACCCTGGTTTCATGAAATCAAAAGGTATCTCAAGACTCGAGAGTACCCTGAAGGAGCTTCAGTCAACGAAAAAAAGTTCTTAAGGAGATTTGCTGCCAAGTTCTTCCTGAGCAATGGTATCCTATATAAGCGCAGCCATGATTATGTTCTACTTCGTTGTATGGACAAAGCTGGAGCCGAATTGATCATGACTGAAATACATAGCGGCACATTTGGCACCCACTTGAGCGGACATACGATGGCTAAGAAAATTCTAAGGGCATGCTACTACTGGTCTACCATGGAAGCTGACTGTCATCAATATTCCCGTACTTGTCACAAATGCCAAGTCTATGCTGACAAGGTACATATTCCTCCAGTTCCTCTCAACGTTCTAACAGCTCCTTGGCCATTCGCGATGTGGGGAATCGACATGATTTGAGAGATCAAGCCTACGGCATCCAATGGACATCGTTTCATCTTGGTGGCTATTGATTATTTTACCAAGTGGGTCGAAGCGACTTCCTTCGCCTCCATTACAAAGAATGTGGTTGCCCGCTTCATTAAGAAGAACCTCATATTCCGGTATGGTATCCCCGACAGGATCATCACGGACAACGGTACAAACCTGAATAACACTATGATCACCGCTCTGTGCGAGCATTTCAAGATTCAACATCACAGTTCATCTCCCTATCGGCCAAAGATGAACGGTGTTGTTGAATCCGTGAACAAAAATATCAAGAAGATCATTCAAAAGATGACAGTCACCTACAAGGACTGGTATGAGATGTTACCATTTGCTCTGCACGGATATGGTACCATGGCGCGTACTTCAACTGGGGAAACCCCTTTTCTTTGGTATATGGCATGGAGGCCGTTTTACCTATGGAAGTTCAGATTCCTTCCTTGAGGATTATGAAGGATGTTGGTTTAAATGAAGACAACTGGATTCAGACCAGGCTTCATCAACTTAATTTAATCGACGAGAAGCGACTTACTTTTGCTTGTCATGGTCAGACGTATCAAAAACGGATGATCAGGGCTTTCAACAAGAAAGTCAGACGTCAGGTATATCAAGTCGGAGATCTTGTAATCAAGTGGATCATCTTGCCGCAAAGTGATCCCAGGGGAAAGTGGACTCCTACTTACGAAGGACCATTTTTGATCAAGAACATCTTTTCTGGTGGGGCAATGATTCTGACCACCATGGACGGTGACGACCTGCCGCACCCTGCGAATGCAGACATAGTCAAAAGATACTACGCATAAAACGTCCCGACAAGTAGAAAACCCGAAAGGGAGACTTGGAAAAAAATGGGCATCCTGGTGAATCAAAAACCCGAAAGGGCGATTCAGGAAAAAATTAGGGATAAATAAAAAATATGTACTCCCGGCAAGTTGAAAACCCGAAAGGGAGACTTGGGAAAAAAAAGGTTTCCCGGTGGATTGAAAACCCGAAAGGGAGATCCAGGCAAAAGTTAGGGAATTAAATATGACTATGTCTCGTCGGATCACTTTAAGGACAATCTCTTCACGGACAAGCTCCAGGCTTCTGATCAATCCAATCATCTGCGAACGAAGCAACGAATGGACAAGATACTCAAAGTTATGAAGGTTATAGCAGAATGGGAACCCCATGGAATTGTTACACATAGTCATCTTTCTTTGTATAAAATACTTACACAAAGTTAATACAAAGATACTTCGAAGTGCAGAAATTTGTTTGCTTTTTTCTTTCTTTTTACACTTGTGTCTTATTTGAAAACGTCCAATGATTTATTAAATGAGTATATGCATTTGAATATAATTACTTCTTACAAATAAAACGAAATGAGAAAGGATAATTACTGATAGGTCAAAAGTATAGGAAAACATTTTTAGGCTATCCCAGAAGAAATCCCCTACAGTATGTCATTCAGATCCTCAACAGAGCTAAAACCTCTGATTATATGTATCCCCAGTGGAGTTAAGTTTCAAAATTCCCATCAGAATTAAGTTCCTAAACTCCCAATCCCCAGCGGAGCCAGAATACTCTAAACTTTCTTCTCTAAATGAAGGCCAAAACTTCAAATCTTAAACCCTGGTGGAATACTATCCAACTTCCTCCGATTCCCCAGTAAGATTGGCATACAACCCAAGCTTTCAAAAAAATTCTCCAACAAGATAAACATTCTTCCCACAGTTATTTCTCAACAGAACGAAGATTCTTGTTCCCATTTCTCCGGTTGAAGCCTCCCAGGTTTTAATTCCCCATTAGAGATCGCCGGAGTTATCCTTATTTTCCCAGGAAAGTCATAAAGGATTCTCAATTCCCCACAAGTTACCAAGGATTTTCAATCCTGAGCAGTAGTCCAAAGGACATTCTCAGTCCCAACAATTAAAGGTTTTGAATCTCCAACAGCAGTCAAGGGTGTATTTTCCTCGGCAGCAGTCAAAGATTTCATTATCTTCAGTTATCAAGGATTTATTTTCCTCAGCAAGATGGCTAGTCAGCTTACATGCGCATCCATTACATTCATATATCATAAAAATTGATAGAACACATTTTATTGCATCATACATATCATGCAACATAACTTTGTATTTCAGCTAACATTCTACCCTTTTCAGGATGAGATTAGAAGCTATCGTTAAAAACTATTCAAAGATTTCAGGTATAGTACAGATACACTCCAAGACATGGAATTCATTCTACTACTCATTCAGATCTCTTGTTTCGGATACAGTAGGGATACACCCCAGACACGGCGGTCATTCTATTACTCATTCAGAATTTCAAGTCAAGATACAGTATGGATACACCCCAGACACGGTTGTCATTCTATTACTCATTCAGACGTCAGCAATCAGATACAAACTAGATACGCTTCAGACACGAAAGCCATTCTATCTCTCATTCTGATTCAACTATTAACTTCAAGATCAGATACACTCCAGATACGGAAGTCATTCTGTCACTTATCCAGATCCCAGTTACAGTATGGATACACTCCAGACACGGAAGTTATTCTACTACTCATACGGATCTCAACTTCAGATACAGTCCAGATACGCTCCAGACACGGTTTCCATTCTTTCACTCATTCGGAATTTATCCCCGGCTCAGAGATGCTCCATACACGGATGTTTTTCTGTCGCCCATTCAGAATACAGATACACTTCAGACATGGCAGTCATTCTGATATTCGTTCAAGAATCAAATACAGTTACAGCTCGGATGCGCTCCAGACACGTACACCATTCCTTTACTCATACAGATCCAATCTCTAGATACAACTCAGATACGTTCCAGATTCGGATACCATTCTGATGTCTATTCTCCTTATATCTAACAAACACTTTTTGATGGCATCTCTAAGCCCATCTCCAGCAAGATTCTATCATATCCAAATGGCATCTTTAAGCTCATTCTCTCAACCCGCATTTTTGACGAGTGCAAATTTACGGGCACTCTAGTGTCCAATCCTCTTTTACCTTCGAGTCGGGAAAGGCAAACTCGCCGATCTAACTGTTCAAGTCCAAGAAGATTGAACAGGGGCAGCTGTTATACCCCAAAATTTTCCCTCTCATTTTATCAGGATTTCCCTTCACAAGGCTCCTTGAACTCCAGACAGGATTAGGGTTTTGCACTGCCCAAGACATCTCCTTGCACTGATGACCTAAATTAGGGTTTGAGTTTGCACAGGGACTTTTGGATTTCTAATGCTCAAAGTGACTTTCATACTTCATGTTGGACTCATAAGTTTGTCCATCCCAAGTTTCAGGCCTTGAATCAAATTTTGCCCAGTCAATTGGACAATTGACCTAGAAATCAACTGTATTGAGGAAAAAGTCAATTGTGGCCCATTTACAGTCAAACCTCACAATTTTTTATCCACATCAACATTATGAACTCATATGAACAATTTGATCAAGTTTGGACCACAACTCCACAAGAAATTTGATCAGATCACCAAAAGGGCAAAATGGTCATTTTTAGGGTTTTGACTGTACAAAGGAAATTTCTGACTTTTGACCTAGCCAATGGCAAACTGGGCTCCACCATGGATTCAAGGACTCAATGACATCATTTTTACCTATTCAACAAGTTCAAAAGATCTCAAATGCATTGGATTGACAGATGAATGTTTCAGTCAACTGATCAAAATTTGACTATACACTGAAAAGTCAAACTTTGACTTTTTGGTCAAAATCAAGTGCCAAGGGTCATTTTTCATCAAGATATGTCAAAACATGAAACTTGTTCATCAAGAAACCCATTTTTGCAAATTAGGGTTTAAAGTTGAAAAATTTCATAACTTAGAATTTTTCTAAGTTATGAAATTTTCTTAATGTTTCCTTACTTTGCCCAACATTTTCACCATGATGCAAGTGGATTCAAACAAAACTTACAACATTAGAGTTTTAGTCCTCCACAAAGTCTACAACTTTGATTCACAAAGTTTTTCCAAAAGAATCTTGGATCTCAAGTTATGATTTTTGGAAGAAGGGTCCCTAAAACTTTTAACTTAGAGAAATTTGCCCTAGTTTAGGCAGGATTTTGACCTATCTTCTTGGCCATTTTACACATAGTTCCACTTGGAATATCAAGTTGCTTTTCAAAGATGGATTGTAGATCATGTTTTAGGCTTTCTAAAATTTCCAAGAACTCTCCAAACACATTTGTGGTTAGGTAGAATCGAAGGCTTGAAGTTGGCAAAAACTCACTTTTCATCCATGGCATATTCATGTTCATACATGTTGCAATTTCAAGTCAGCATGCTTTGCACTAGATTACAGTCCTATAAACCACTTCACACTCAATAATTTAATGCAAATCCATTGGTCTAAGGTATTATTTTGGTCATTAGGACATTATACACAAAATTAATCCCCAAGTAGAAAAAGGTACATTACCATTTTTGCTTAAATGTGCTTTATGTCAAAACTAAATCCCTTGAGCATTGGTCCATATCTCAGAGAGCAAATAAACTCCACAAGTTGGAGGGGCGAAGGGCAAAGTATGCAAGCATAAGGATAGCCTGTACAGGCCTGTTTCAATCACTTCCCACATTTTGCTTCAAAAACAAGAAACTTGTCCAAAACATGAAAACTTAAACACCAGCCAAAATAAACTTGTGCAAACATTTTAAACATCTTTCACACATCCCTCTGAGCCATAAACACGATTGCTTGAGCCTTTAAACATCCCCTAGCTAGAAATCACCTTCCATTGGCAAAACAGGGCAGAACCTGCAACTTGACTTCCATAGCCCAATTTGCTCGTGCATTTTGCCCCAAGTTGGTTCAAACACCTTCCATTCAACTCATCCAAGTTATCCCAAACCTCAAAAGTCAACTGTAACTCCATTTACAGAGTTTTCCATTTTCATTTTGAGCTTGTGTAGGTTGAGTTCTGTAGGCTGATTCAAGCATATTCAAGGCAAGCAGGGTATTGGAGAAGGTCAAGTGAAGTTCAAGCAAGCTCCCAGACATCTCAAGCCTTGTTGAAAAGCTCTACATTGCCCTACACGAAGTCAACTGAAACAGGTTTTTGTCAACTTCCTATCTCTCTATTTAGGAACATTTAGCCTTAGGTTTATTAATAAGAAATGTAGTATTCATTTCCATGAAGCTGTACATATGCTCGTTTTCATTTATATTAAGCATGCTAAGAGAATTTCATCCATGAACATACTGAAAAAATTTGGTTAGATTTTAGGGCCAGAGAAATTTTCTCTGGTCTTTGAGAGTTAAGACAAGTTGTTTATATGGTTGAATTCGTCTTGAAATGCTCTACAAGTTTGATGTTATGTGTTTTTGCAATAGAGCTCGTATACATGATCTGGAAATTGTACAGGGCGCGTGCGTTTTCAGTATCAGAAGGTTGAAGATGAAGTTGGCTTGGGCTGGGCTTGGTCCTGGCTACTTTTGACACCTCCATTTTCCTTTTTGCACCCCCTGGCCCAATTTCTTGTTATTTTATATTTTTGCATTTTTATTTTTATTTCTAATTATATTTTATTATTTCCAAATATAAAAAATACTCAAAAATATTTTCATAATTTTTTCACATTTATTTTGCATTTTATTTTTATTTTTATAACATAAAAAGCAATTTATTTACTTTTATCTTATTTATCCAAAACTTGAAAAAATATATATAAATTATACTTTTATTTTTGTTCTTTATTTTTATTCACACTAAAATTATTTTTCTAAATATATTTTTATTTTTGTATATATATATATATATATATATATATATATATATATATATATATATATATATATATATATATATATATATATATATATATATATATATATATATATATATATATATATATATATATATATATATATATATATATATATATATATATATATATATATATATATATATATATATATATATATATATATATATATATATATTTCATTAGAATAAAAATATAAAATATTACACTTTTATTTTTATTATTAAATATACTTAAAAAATACTTTTTCTAAATATATTTTATTTTTTTACACATACTATTTTATTTTTATTGTATATAAATAAAATAATTAATATATTTACTTTCTTAAAGAAATTAGGGTTTTACCCTTAACCTAATAAAATTAATCTTTTATTTATTTCTTTATTTTTACATTAAATATTTTTACATACTTGGAAAATAAACATAAACTTTTTTTGCATAATTCATATTATTTGATATATTTATTTATTTTTTTTATTTAAATATTGTCCATTTATTATTTATGTATTTGAATTCAATTTGGATGTAATAGTAAATTAGGGTTTATATTTCTTGTCAAATACACCCCCATTCAAAGATTGTACCCCCATCCCCATAATCATGTTGTAATAGCTTAGACTTTTAATTCTCGTATTTTATGCTTTCAATTATGCCATGATTAAAGATTGGGGTTTGTATGCAAAAATCAAAATCAACAAGTAGTTTGACTAATACAAAGACAAAAATGCATGAAAATCAAACACAGTGCACACTTGCACCCCTAGGGTTACAATCCACTTGTTACCTTAAAAATGGGTCATGTTATGCATGTTGGGTACTTTGGCAAAACAAAAACAAAACAAAAGATCATAGTCCCTCGATGATGCTATCTTGGTTACCTAAACAAAAATGATCAAGTCCCTCGGAAAATTGCCAAAGATACCTAACACAATTGCTATCATGGTCTGTACGATGACCCGCACCTGTCCCGTTTAACATCCTAACACAAGGTTGTTCACCAAACGCAATGGTGAAATAACACTGTCAAAAGGGTTAAAAACATATAAAGAAATATCTTTGAGTAAAATAGGGAAGATACCTCTTAGTTACTTGATCAAAAGCTTGCAAAACATCCTTGCTATTTTTAAACACACTCCACAACACAATTTCAAAACATTTCCCAAATCAAACTTTCAAACATTGAAATCTTTTCAAAAGACAAAAACATCTTTGTATATATTCAAACAAGAATCATTACAAAGGTTTCCACAACGATGGCCTCTTTTCAAAACATCTTTCAAAACCACACACAGAGAACCATTTCAAACAATTGAAAAGCAAAAGCAAGTGATCTAAATAAGTAACTAAGAGCCCATGGATAACCATGGATGAAAAGGGTACTTTCACCTTCTCTTTTCATAATCTACTCCCCGAACCGAAGAAAACATCTCAAAGGTCTTTCCTGTGCTTTTTGACCTTTTCTTTGGATAAAATAAAAAGTAGGTGGTGACTCTTGCTAAACCGAAACATTTGCGAACACAAACACAAAATATCAAGTCAGTTCTCCCACCGTATCACACTTACCTTGCTTTTTAGGCTCATCTTCTTCTAGCTCTATCTCGTGACTTCTAAGGGAGCCGACAACTTCCTCTAGAGATATTTTGTTGAGATCTTTAGCTAGCTTAAGTGTTGTAACCATTGGCCTCCATTGCTTGGGTAGACTTCTGATGATCTTCTTTACGTGATCAGCAGTAGAATATCCTTAGGCAAGAACCTTCATCCCAACAACAAGGATCTGGAATCTTGAGAACATTGCTTTTATGGATTGAATATCTTCCATCTTGAATGCCTCATACTTCTGAATGAGCGCAAGGGCCTTGGTTTCTTTGACTTGTATGTTGCCTTCATGCATCATTCTCAGAGAGTCAAATAAGTTTTTGGATGTCTCTCTGTTTGAGATTTTCTCATATTCTGAGTATGAGATAGCACTGGGGAGTATTGTTATGGCTTTATGATGGTTTCTGAAATCACGTTTTTGCTGGTTAGACATCCTTTTTTTGTCTATCTTCTAACCACTTTCATCCACTGGATGTGTGTATCCATCAATTACCATGTCCCATAGATCAGCATCATTGGCCAGAAAGAAGCTCTCAATTTTGTCTTTTCAGTAGTCAAAATTTTCTCCATCAAAGACTGGAGGTTTTCCACTGATTTTGTCCTTGTCTTCATGATAGTCATTGCTGATGTTTTGGCTTGGTACCTCCATAGTGTTTTTCTAAAGCTTGGATCTTGTACTGACACGGTTAAGTGTATTAACTCAGAACCAGGCGCTCTGATGCCAATTGAAGAAGTGAAAAACACAAGAAGGGGGTTGAATTGAAAACTTAAATCAAAAGTGCAAAGACACAATATTTTTATCCTAGTTCGTTTGATCTCAAACTACTCCAGTCCACCCGTCAAGGTGATTTCACCTCTCTCCAACGAGGACTTAATCCACTAATCAAAAACTGATTACAATCACTACTTTGACAACTGTCAAATTCCTCTTGAGTATAACCACACTCCGGTCAATCTCAAGGAAAAACTGTCTTTATCTAGATAGTAAAATATTGTGTATGATTGTTTTTCTTTACAAAAACAGTTATCACAACTGTGATATTTTACACAATTTAAAGCGTAGAAAATGAGTATGTAAGCTTGCAGCATTTTGAGATGAATTATAGTCGTGTTGAAAAATCATGAACGATTTGATCTCTTAGCTTGTTTATATAGGAAAAGGAATCTTGTCCAACATAAAGCGTGATAATGGACATTTAAGCAGTTTCCATATTGAGAAGATTCTTGTCTGAATTAAGTCGTTGCATGTGATGCTGTCTTGATTAAATAGTAACGCTTCAAAATATTACAATCTTGCATGCTGCAAATGCTTTAGAATATCGATGACTTAGAAATGTGAGGATCTGATTGTTTATGATCCTTCTGTTCAGAATCAGAGTTTTCTTCACTTCAGCGCAAGTTTTGATCATCATTCTCCAGCGCAAATTCTGATTACCTCAACGTGAAAGCTTCTATAGCTTAACTTCTTATGTTGCTTTGGTCATAAGTTCTGTATACAAAATAACATAAATTTAGAGTGCATATTTGTTCTTTGTGTTTGTTATCATCAAAACTATAATTAAGGGTTATAGAATCAAACTATGTTCTAACAGTATGATGTTATGTACAAGTAAACATACACGAACAAAGAAAATAAGTCCTTAGGTTTAGGCTTGCATGGAGTTTAGTTGGCTCAACCTATCCTAGAAAGTAATCGGGTTCTAGGGAATCTCAATATCACTGATTTTTCTTTATCGAGCATTGTTTCAGCGCAAGCCTCTTTATTGGCGACCGAAATATCCCGAAAGTCTGACCTCAATGAGCGTAGCATCAAGTATCAACCAATATTCAGTCGGAACCAAAGTCGGCTATCTCACTACTTCCTAATGGCCAAGTTGTTAAATTAAAGGTTCTAAGGTCAGTTAGTGCTTAATGACACCACACAGCGGCCCTGTATTCTCCTTGACTAAACTCAGGGGCTACCGGTACCAACAAATGTGTGACACTAACGTAGCCATCGCTTCAA
The DNA here is from genome assembly GCA_948472305.1 of Vicia faba. NCBI lineage: Eukaryota > Viridiplantae > Streptophyta > Magnoliopsida > Fabales > Fabaceae > Vicia > Vicia faba. The sequence continues at coordinate 1,601,112,695 of OX451738.1, forward strand.
CCATGTCGGTATACGCCGCACAGTCCCCATGATCTATTTCTACTTACCTAATGGTGTCCCCCGATCCGGGTAAAGGATCAATACAAACCCAAACAAGGACTCATAAATGTAAAAGCAAACAAATCAAACAATGAAAGCAAGTAAATGTGATCTAACTCTAAGGTAAACCCACTTTTAAGTAAAACCCCGCAGAGTTTCCAGTTCTGTAATATGGTGGGAGAACTGACTTGGTTGTTTTGCATTTGATCTCAATTGTTGCAGATATCAAGAGTCGCCATATACTTTTCTTTTATCCAATAAGGAAAGGGTGAAAAGAACAAGAAAGACCTTTGATATGTTTTCTTGATTTCGGGGGGTAGATTATGAAAAGGGAAGGTGTTAGCACCCTTTTCATCCATATTTATCTATGGGCTCTTAGTTGCTTGCTAGATCACTTTTGAAATTGCTTTGTTTGAAATGTGTTTATGGTGAGTTTTGAAAGTATTTTTGAAAAGCGCCTACGTTTAGGCAAACTTTGTAATGATTCTCGTCTCTATAAGAATGCATACAAAGTGTTGGAATTTTTGAAAATATTTCATGTTTTGAAAGTGTTTGGTGTGTTTTAAACGATGTTTGTTTTTGAATATGAATTGTGAGCAAGCAACTAAGAATGTTCTACCTACTCAAAAGTCTTTTGTTCATTTCTTCCTTCCTTTGATATTGCTATCTTACCATTGATTGGTAAGAAGCCTTATCTTTGGATGTAAAGGGACGGGCGTGGGTCATCGTATAGTCATGAATAGAAATGTTGTGAGATATCTTAGCATTTATCTTGAGGGACTAAGATCATTTGTAAGGCAACATTCGAAGCGTCATCGAGGGACTATGATCTTGTATTTTTGATTATTTTTGCTAAGACGTCTCACATGTATAACATGACCATTTTTCATAAGGCAACAACTGGAGTTAACCTTAGAAGTGAAAGTGTGCAAGTGTTTGTATTTCATGCTTGATTTATCTTGAATTAGGGTTTTCTAAGTATTGATTTCATCTTTCCATACAAACCCTAATTTACTAGCATTGATATGAAAGCGATAAATTGCAGAAAGTAAATTTACCATGCTATTACATCATTTGGGAAGGGGGATACAAATTTACAAATGGGGATTGTAAGAAATTAAACCCTAATCATCTATTACAACCATATTCAATTTGAATAATGTACAAGAATTGAAAGGAATATAATGTACAAGACATAAATGAAAAGAAAATGAATTTGTTTTGATTTTGTTAAAGAAAGATTTTGGCCTATTTAACTAAAAATAAATTAAACTAAAGAAAAATTAAGATTAAGTTAAAGAAAAGAAAATAAATAGGAAAATGTTTTTGGTCTTTTTCAATGTAAGAAGTTAAATAAAAATAAACTAAATAATTTAAATATATTTTTTTATTTTTGATTAATAAAAATAATTATAATGATAAAAATAATAAAGTAAAGAAAATGAGATAAAGATATAATATTAACGTCAGGGGGGTTCAGAAAATGGAAATGTTAAGGCCCCGCCAATGGAGGTCCAGGCGCGCTTCCTACAAACAAAGAAAAAGTGAGAAAATTTGGAAAAATGACAAAAGGTCTCGATGGAGCTCGAACCCAGGACCTTCTACATGGCAAGGCTTTAGCGCGCGCTGTTTGTACCACTGGGGTGGTCTGTTTCATCCATTAGTTATCCAACTTGCACTAAATATAAAATTAACTCATTTCTAAAAATTTGTGATAACACGAAATTGTATCGTTTATTTTCCATGAAATTTACTCGTTCTGTATTATTTTGACCCGATTAATTCCCGAATATTTCGAGTTTGTCATTACTTTTTGCAGGTATTCATAACTCAGCTCAAAACAGAAGAAAACATGAAACAATGCAAGAAAGCATCAAAAGAATAGAAGAAAAAGATAAATCTGTCAAGAATTACAGATTTTGTAGCTGTGACGGTCGTAACGTAGTTGCCACGACCGTAAGCCATCATGAAGCGTGTTACGACCGTAACACATCTGCCATGACCGTAACATGGGGAAACACCAAACCTGCTCGTAACGCCTCAGTGACGAACGTAACGCGTATATCAGTTATTTGAAAAGTGCAAAACATGGCAAAGCAAAACAGAAGGAGTTTTCAAACTCCTTATTTCTCTCCAGTCAAACTCCACGTTCACCATTTCTTCCTCAACTACCCACGTTCCTACATTTGTGGAGATTTTTAAGGAAAGCTTCATGACAAGTCTTCAAGCCAACTGCCAAATTCATTCCTCTATAAATACCTCAACATTCAACGTTAGAAGTACAGATTTTTTACAGTTTACTTGTGTGGAAGCTCTGCCGAAATCAAAAACGATTATTCCTTCAGTTGTTATTTTTCTGCATTTGTTTATTTCCGTTCTTTTAATTTCATTGCCCAAATAATAATTTCCAACATCAGGGAATTATTATCATAGTTTAGGATTTATTATTCAAGCCTCAGAATTTGTCATATTACCGATACCAAGTCCGAGTTTCCGATTTGTGGAAGAGGGATTGAAGTATTGGCTTTATTTTCAGGTTTCTATTTTGCAATTGTATTACATACCTTTTAATTAATTAATGCAAGTTTAATTTATTATTTATAATGTCCAATCTATATTTGTTTGTTTTTATTTCCAGTACGTTCATTATAATTTCCATGGCTAGCTAAACCTTTATTGTCGGTATGGGATAGTAAGAGACATTAGGCATCTGATCAAACTTAGGCTAAAACTTTAATCAACTTAACTCTGGTTATAACTTTTTATGCTTAAAAATAAAACCTTTGTTATGAAAGTAAGAAGAGTAAATAGGTTAGATCGAGACCACGAAAGTGTGAGGTTTTTAACCGGATAGCTAAAGTTAGGCATTTGATTTAAATACAGTGAAAGCGCTTTAAACCAAATTAGAATTAATTAAGTTTCAAAAAAATACTTCTAAACACTTATAGGCTAGCGAAAGCAGGTATAGGGCTTTAGACGTATAATCCGAGATAAGACCATGAAAGTGTGAGTTGAGGGTTTTTAAACTGATTAATTCTACAGATAAACCAAGTTGACCATCCTTATATGCCTAGGTCCGATTAAATCCTTTAGGTCGACTCTATTTCATACCGACCATTTCATTTTATAATTACTTTAAAATTAATTAGTTTACCTTCCTTAATCTTCCCAAAACCAACGTGACAATTTCCGCCTTATCTAAACCAACCTGTTTTACAACACTAGAGTGATTACAAAGTCCCTGTGGATTCGACAATCTTTTATTACTACCGCGATAGGCTGTGCGCCTACAGTTAAGATACCGTCAGACATTAAGTCGATCGCAGACACGTCAAGTTTTTGGCGCCGTTGCCGGGGACTTTAGTTTAGTCACTAGTGTAATCTGAAAACAACGCTGCCTAGACTAAGGCAACTTTTTATATTTCCCTCTGTTGTATGCCAAACACTCGTTCTCAAAACGAGCCTTTGCATTTACAAATTAACGATATCGAGCGTTACTTAAGATTAAGACGCCGAATTCAAGAATACCGATCTCTCAATAATCTTCCTCCGACTAAAATTCCTGATATCCCGTTATCAGAATCTATCGAAGAATCGACAATGGCTGACGTACCAAATCCGCCTCGCGCTCTTTAGGACTACGCAATTCCTTCGCAAGCGGAGCCTCACAACAGCATTTCCGCCCCTGCTATCGCTCGAAACGATTTCGAGCTGAAACCTTCGCTTCTATCCGCCGTTCAGCAGAACCAATTTTCTGGATCTCCTACTGACGACCCTAACCTACATCTGTCAGTGTTTGTGCAGTACGCAGACACTGTAAAAGCGAATGGTGTAAACCCCGAGGCAATACGATTGCGCCTATTTCCTTTTTCTTTAAGAGACAGAGCCCGAGCCTGGCTCCAATCCCTTCCTTCAAATTCAATCACCACATGGGATGAATTGAAAAAAGTCTTCTTGGCTAGATATTTCCCACCAAGCAAAACTGCTATGCTTAGAGCTAACATCAACGGTTTTAGACAAAAAGATAACGAATCACTTTTCGAAGCATGGGAATGTTACAAGGATATGATTAGACTCTGTCCTCATCATGGTTTAGAAGAATGGCTAATCATTCATACGTTTTATAACGGTCTGTTGTATAACACAAGAATGACTATAGACGCCGTTGCTGGTGGCGCACTGATGGATAAACCATATGCCGAAGCAAATCAACTTATCGAAAGTATGGCCCAGAACCACTATCAATGGGGAAGCGAAAGAGCTAATGTGGAGAAATCCCAAACCAAAGGTGGAATGTCTGAAGTGAATATCCTGGACCAAGTCAATGCTAAAGTGGAAGCTCTTACCCAAAAGCTAGAAAACCTTACCACTGCTCCTGCAGCTACCGTAGTTGCAGTTGTCCAAACTTGCGATCTATGTGGTCTTCAATCACATCTTGCTCCAGAATGCCCACTTCTAACAGGAGTTCCAGCTGAACAAGCAAACTATGTACAACGGAACCCTTATAGCAATACCTATAACCCTGGCTGGAAAAAATCATCTGAACTTTTCATACAAAAGTAACAACGCGTTATACGCGCCTGTACAAGCTCCTGCCACACCACCCGGTTATCCAAAAGCTATCCCAAATCATCCTGGTAATGGACCTAATGCTCCTAGGAAATCTAACCTAGAAATCATGATTGAACACTTCGTTGCTTCCCAAGCTCAGACTAATAAAGACGTTATGAATCAAAATTTACATACTAATGAGCAGATAAAACAATTAGCTAGCAAGGTTGATGCTTTAGCCACCCATAACAAGATGCTTGAGACGCGAATTTCACAAGTAGCTCAACAACAAGCACCTACTGCGGCACCAGCTGGAATTTTTCCTGGTCAACCACAGCCCAACCTGAAAGGACATGCTAATGCTGTGATACTGAGAAGTGGAAAAGAACTCGACGGACCTGTTGATCCGAGACTAGAAAATCCAGCCATGTACCAAAAGCAGAGCGAGCCGCCTGAACAAGCCAATGAACCTAGAGAAAAAGAAAAGGAAAGAGAAACGCAAGAGGCAGTGGAGCAAGAGAAGCCTTATGTACCTCCACCACCTTATAAACCACCAATCCCGTATCCTCAGAGACTTACAAATTCCAAAACGATGGGCCAGTTCAAGAAATTCGTTGAACTTCTGAAACAACTCAATATAACAATACCTTTTACAGAAGCCATCACTCAGATGCCCTCGTACGCTAAATTTCTTAAGGAAATCCTATCCAACAAGAAGAAGATAGAGGATAACGAAACAGTTCCACTCACTGCCGAGTGTAGCGCGATCATTTAAAACAATATGCCTCCTAAGCTAAAAGACCCAGGTAGTTTCTCTATACCTTGTAATATTGGAAAATTTGTCATAGACAAAGCTCTATGTGACTTAGAAGCAAGCATTAGTGTCATGCCCTTATCTATTTGCAAAAAGCTAGAGATGGGAGAACTCAGACCCACGAAAATGTCCGTCCAATTAGCCGACCGATCGGTTAAATACCCTGTAGGTATACTGGAAAACGTTCCAGTTAGAATAGGTCAATTCTATATCCTTACCGATTTCATCATCATGGACATAACCGAGGACTCAGTTACCCCTATCATATTAGGAAGACCATTCCTAGCCACAACTGGAGCTATAATTGATGTCAAGAAGGGCAGATTAACATTCGAAGTCGGAGAGGAAAAAGTGGAATTCATCCTCACTCAATTTCTACAAGCACCCGCCATGAATGACACATGTTACTTACTCGATATTATAGACGAGTGCGTGAGAGAAATGGAAGTTGAACAAACCACATATTCCGAAATAATGAAAATTGAAACCCCTCTGATATTCGAAGACGACAATTGGAGAGAACCATATAAAGATGACAGTCTAAGCGAAAGTCTAGCACTTACACCCAATCATATGCCATGTTCTAAGAAACGAAAACTAGAATTGAAAGTTCTACCTAAAAATCTACGATACGAATTCCTTGATACTGAACAAACTCGACCTGTAATAGTGAATTCCAGTTTAGGAACGCTCGAAACTCAGAAACTTTTAGACGTTCTAAGGAAATACCCTACTGCGTTAGGTTACAACATATCAGACTTAAAAGGAATTTGTCCTTCAATTTGTATGCACCGTATTCTATTAGAAGAGGATTGCAAAACCTCTCGAGAACCTCAAAGAAGAATCAATCTGATTCTAAGCACTATAGTCAGAGATGAAATCAAAAAGCTAATGGAAGCTGGAATTATATACCCGATCTCCGACAGTAAATGGGTTAGCCCAGTGCATGTCGTACCTAAGAAAGGAGGTGTCACTTTCGTGAAAAACGCACAAGGCGAATCAATAACACAAAGAGTAGTTAGTGGACACAGAGTGTGCATTGATTATCGAAAACTGAACAAAGCTACTCGGAAGGACCATTTTCCTCTACCCTTTATTGATCAAATGTTAGAACGATTAGCCAAACACTCCTATTTCTGCTATTTAGACGGTTATTCCGGATTTTTCCAAATTCCGATTCACCCTGATGATCAAGAGAAGACTACATTCACGTGTCCCTATGGAACGTTCGCGTACAGACGAATGCCATTTGGATTATGTAATGCTCCCGCAACTTTCCAACGATGTATGATGGCCATCTTCGCAGATTTCATTGACGACATCATGGAAGTGTTTATGGACGACTTCTCTGTGTGTGGACAAAACTTTGAAGGATGTCTATCTAATTTAGAAAGTGTTTTAGAATGATGTGTGAAAGTAAACCTTGTGCTCAACTGGGAAAAATGTCATTTCATGGTCAGAGAAGGAATCGTACTTGGACATGTTATTTCTAATAAAGGAATTGAAGTTGATAAAGCTAAGATAGAAGTGATTAAAGAACTCCAACCACCAAAGACCATTCGAGAGATACGAAGTTTTCTAGGACACGCCGGTTTTTACCGACGCTTTATTAAAGATTTCTCGAAAATTACAAAACCACTTACCGGTCTATTAATGAAGGATGTTGAGTTCATATTCGATGACGATTGTCTTAAAGCTTTTGAAACCCTTAAAGCCACACTTATTTCTGCACCAATCATGCAACCGCCCGATTGGAGGTTACCTTTCGAAATCATGTGCGATGCAAGTGATTACGCTGTAGGCGCAGTTCTTGGACAAAGGAAAGATAAGAAACTTCACGCAATTTACTACGCCAGCAGAATGCTAGACTCAGCTCAGATGAACTACGCCACCACTGAAAAAGAACTCTTAGCCGTGGTCTTCGCGCTTGACAAATTCCGTTCTTACCTTGTAGGACCAAAAATCATCATTTACACGGACCACGCTGCTATCAGATATTTACTTTTACAAGAATTAGACTTGGAAATTAAAGATAAGAAAGGAACCGAAAACGTCGTAGCGGATCATTTATCCCGTTTAGAAGGTATAAAACCCGAACAAGTGCCAATTAATGACGATTTTCCGCATGAACATCTGATAGCACATATGATAAGCGACCTAGCTCAATTGAATTTAAATAAACCAGAAGCTAAAGAAGTCGTGGAAGCCATCGACATGACCATAGGATTGCCTTGGTATGCTGACATCGTTAATTATTTAGTTGTCGGAGCGCTTCCACCTGACTTAACTTACCAACAGAAAAAGAAATTCTCCCATGATCTCAAGAGTTACTATTGGGACGAACCACTTTTATTTAAACGAGGACCTGATGGAATTTTCCGCCGGTGTATACCCGACGAAGAAATAGAAAACGTCATTTCCCATTGTCATTCATCTCCTTATGGCGGACATACTAGCACCTCTAAAACGTGTGCCAAAATTCTCCAAGCCGGCCTTTTCTGGCCTAACCTGTGGAAGGATGTCCACGTCGCCGTTAAAAATTGTGACTGATGCCAATGCATCGGTAATATCTCAAGACGCGATGAAATGCCTCAGAAAGGAATACTTGAAGTTGAAATCTTTGATGTTTGGGGATATATTTTATGGGACCTTTCCCATCTTCTTTTGGAAACAAGTTTATACTCGTCGCTGTCGATTACGTTTCAAAATGGATCGAGGCAACAACTTCTCCTACAAATGACACACGAGTAGTGATTAAGCTTTTCAAGAATATAATTTTCCCACGTTTTGGTGTTCCCCAACTTGTTATCAGTGACGGTGGATCTCATTTTATTTCGAAGATATTTGATAAATTACTATCTAAATATGGAGTGAAACACCGCATAGCAACACCTTATCATCCGCAAACTAGCGGACAAGTCGAAGTTTCGAACAGAGAGATTAAACAAATATTAGAAAAAACTGTCGCAATATCTCGAAAAGATTGGTCATCCAAGCTTAATGAAGCTTTATGGGCTTATAGAACGGCTTACAAGACTCCTATCGGAACTACACCTTTCAAACTTTTTTACGGAAAATCATGTCATCTCCCGGTAGAATTAGAGCATAAAGCTTATTGGGCGATAAAGGCACTCAATATTAATTACACTGCTGCTGGCGAGAAACGAATCCTCGATTTACATGAACTGGAAGAATTAAGACTAGACGCTTACGAAAACGCTAAAATATACAAAGAACGAACTAAAAAATGGCACGATCAGCTTTTATCTCGGAAAGAATTCAGTGTGGGAGATGCCGTACTTTTATTTAATTCTAGACTTAGACTCTTCCCTGGAAAACTTAAATCTAGATGGTCCGGTCCTTTCGAAATTACAAGAGTTTTTCCTAGCGGAGCGGTAGAAATTAAGGATAGAAATGGTGCCTCGTTTATTGTAAATGGGCAGCGGTTAAAACAATATCATCGTATAGATAATAGAGATTATACGAATAAGCTTAAACTCGTAGAACTGCTACCTATTTCTCCCGACTAATCTTTCACTAGGTATTTCGTCAAGCTTATGACGTTAAACACAGCTCTTAGTGGGAGGCAACCCACTTATTTGTTAATTGTTATTTGTTTTTATTTATTTATTTATTATACTTTTCGTTTTTGCATTTTTCCTATTTTTATTTTTATTTTTTCTTTCTTTTGTTTTAATTTCTATAAAAACTGCTGCTGATTTCAAAACAATTTTACTTGCCACAGGATTTCTGAATAGTCTTTTTCTCTTTACTTTCTCCTCTACTTTGTTTCCCCTCTTTGTTTTTGCTATGGCTCCTCCATATAACTTTATGGAAACCACCTTTAGAGGTAGAAACCAACGAAGAAGATTTGAGGCTTTGTCTCAGCGAGACATCAATTTAACCCTGTATCATGACGAACCCACTATGGACTCTTTAGGCATTACTGACAGTGTTTACTACATGTTTAACCAGTTGGGATGGGAGAAAGCCCACCTGAAAAATAGGTTTGTCACTTACCGAGAGCTTACCCTTGAGTTCTTGAGTTCTCTAGTTTACATCCCTGAACACGGTGTCGGAGCCCGAAAAGGAATCATTACCTTCAGACTTTTTGGTATTGAGTTCACCTATAACCATAGGGACTTAGCTGCTTTATTAGGGTTCCCCAGCGGACCCTTAGCTTTTACTACCCCTGAGGCCGATTTATTGGATTTTGAGCTGGATTACTTCCGGGGTACTTTAACCGAAAACTATCACCCTGACCCAGAAAGTATGGATAACAATGAGATACATAACCCAACCATCCGTTATTTCCATAGGATTCTTGCCCACACTCTGTTTGGGAAAGAACAAAATCAAAATGTTGTATCCAAGGATGAATTATCTCTGCTTTATTGTATGAATCTAGGACGCCCTGTCAATGTTGTCCCACTCCTGATGAAGACCTTTACCCGCATTAGTGAGGACCCTAATGTTCCTGTCAGTGTGGGAGGATTAGTTACAATGATTGCACATGCTCTAGGACCCCGTCACCAACTTAATAATTGTGCACCATTTGGATCAATTAGGCCTATGAATATTGATTTATGTTTCAACAACCGGATAATAGGAAATTTAGGCCCTGCACCTTATGATTACCTGATCAGAAACGAAGTTGTTACTCTTTTTACCCTTCCGAACCATGCCCGAGTAAGTGTCCATAACCGGGAAAATTGGTTGTACGAATTGAATCCACCCGATCATCCTTCGACACCAGAAACACCACAATCATATTTTGTTGCTAATAATTTCATGTCTGAAAACGAAACAGATCCTGAAACTCCTCCTGGTTAACATGACTTTACAAATATGGATGAAGCACAAGTAGCCCCTGATATAAACCAAGGAGAATATACTACACAATTAAACACCATTCTGACCACTTTGGATGCTTATAAAACTGACATTGATGGAATAAAGAATGAATTGAAGACTATGGGTTTGGATCTTATTGGTTTAACTGACATCTCGGTGGAACAATTCTATAACATCACCCAAGCTTTAGAGATATTAAAAGAAAAGATTGGATGAAGCAGTTTTTAGTTTCTTAGTTTTTCAGCTTTCAGTTTTTCAATTCTTAGTTTTTAGATTTTTTCCATTCTGTTTTGTTTCTAAGTAGTTTCAATTTTTTGTTAAATTACTGCATTTCAATTTACAAGTCATTTATTTTCTGTCAAAAAGAATGAGTTACTCAATTTGAATTAATGCAATTGTTTGTTTTCAATTTTAAACTTACAATCATTATGCTGCTTACAATGTTTTATGGTTTTCTACTCTATTGCGAACTATATATGTTGGATTATATGTTGAATAAATTAATGTTGTGTTTATGTTGGAATGCCTGAGATGTTCTGCCTGCTATAAAAATATATACTCTGTGCAATTCTATTCTGTTCTGTAAAAATTTGCAAAATTTGTAGTTGTCACGATCGTAATCCATCCCCCACGACCGTAACGCGCCTTTCAGAGTGTTACGCTCGTCAGCTTGGTCTTACGACCGTAACACGGGCTACATCAGTAACCCTGTTAGCAGAACGTTCCCTTTTCTTCTTCCCTGAACCTTTCTCTCTTCTTCTTCCATAACTCCCCATTAACCCCATTCAACCCACCATTAATCCCTATCAATTTTCAAACTTCCACTATCTCCTTCCACCATATATACATCTGTTACCCGTATCATCTTCTCATTCTCTCATTCACCACCAACAACCATTCTCACTCAAACACTCTTGCATGCAAATGGCGAACAATCTCCAACCCATTCCTGGCATTACCCTACGAAATGGCGAAGCAGGTGAAACTCAGCGCACACGGTTCCTGAAGTTCCAACGCCGAGGCATCCATCCTACGAGGTTCGTCGACATTGACTGCCTCTGAAACCTCGGGTTACTTGAAAGTGTCCAACACCTACTACAGAATGTCAACCTTTGGACCCTATGTAGCCAGCCACAATCAACATACGAGAATCTCACCCTTGAGTTCCTCAGTTCATTTTGCTACATCACTCCAAACGGCCCAAGAAATCAACTTACCGGTGTGGTAAGGTTCCGCATTTTCAGCACCGAATACGAATTCCCTCAGAATGCATTCAGTCGCCTACTAGACTTCTGTATTGATGAAGGCGCTCACCTACGTGTGCCTGACACCTTTCATGAGGAATCCTTCAACCTTTGGCATAGCTTGACTAATAATCGGGCTGATTCATACGATCACCTCAATGCTACCCAAATCCACAACCTCGCCATTTGCTACTTCTACCGCATCTTATCCAACACAATCTTTGCAAGGGATAGTAACCACAAGCTCAACTCCAAGGAGCTATTTTTCATGCATTGTGCGTTCTCGGGTCATAAAATTAATGCCGCACCTTTCCTCCTGGCTCATATTCACTCCATCTGCACCAGAGGCGGCAAACCTTTCTATTTCGGAGGGCTTGTCACTTCTCTTGCTTTAGCACTAAACCATGGTGACACCCTTGTCCATCTGCCATCCCGACCACCGGTTCTGCTTACTTTGGATCATTGCAAATCGGCCCACCTCATCCACGAGCGGGACGACAGAAGATTTCATCCAGTGATACAAAACCGAGTTTACACTAACATTGTTTTGCCTTGCAGGGACCGAATAGACCCTCAGAACCGAGCCAAATGGCTATTTAACCCTGAAGGCCCTGCTGCTGCTCAAAAAGAACCCCATGTCGGCCCCGCTGATGAGATGCAGGAAGAACTGGATCGAGTTGTTCCCGCGCCTGACATTCCTGAGTCATCCTCTTCTGCACCACCTCCTTTTACTATGGAGGACGTCCTTAGATCCCTCCATCAGCAAAATCAGATGGCTGTAGCTCTTGAAAGGAAGCATCAGGAGCGTTTCGACGCCTTACACGCACAAAATGCCCAAATCTTAAGTGGTCAACGCTCGACGAATGAAAGGCTTGATGAAGTGCTATGCGAGCTTAATGCTTTAAGGATGGATGTTACATCTCTTGGACCCCAGGGCACTGACTCTGAAGCTACTCCTTCCAGAAGGTCACGAACCTGAAGCCGCCGTGGTCGCCAATAGTTTTTCCTTTTCTTGTTGTTTTCCTTGTTTTTCCGATGTATTTTTCATTTAACCTCGCCATTATATCATAACATTGAGACAATGTTTGATATAGTGTGGGAGGAGCATTGTATTCTTAATTTCAGAACGAGTAATTTCATTTCTACTTCAGTTATATTTCGTTATTTCATTTTCTCCCCGTTTTATTTAGCCATACCAAAATTTTTCGCCTTTTATATTCGCATAACCATTAGTTACCTACTTTAACTGAAATCTTAGTTAGAAGGCCGAGAGCGATCCAACGAGAAATATGCGATTATGACACCTTCGACTCCCTACTTACGCGAATCGTCTCCATTTTCGTTATACCGATACTTTGAGTTTTAAGTCTTAAATTAGCCCCCAATAGTTTATATTAGCAGTCGGCACCAGTCTTAACACAAACCACGTGGAAAGTCGATGAACATAAGTGGATGATCTTGCAAATTGATTTAAAAAGAATGTTACACGCTTTAAGGAAATAGATATTGCACCAATTAAATTGGGCGATCCTCACCCGATCGTTTAATCCAACGGATGCAAAAGCTTCTACTAAGTAACATGAGAATCCATTGTCTAGGTGGTTCAGAAGCATCTGGTACTGAACTCGGTAGGGCAGACTACGGTTTGATCCCCCGTATCTTGCAATTGGATAAAAGATGTTGCCACATAATTGTGCCAGAAACCGTCGTGTTTTGATCAGAACCACTAACTGGCTATTCCACTACGTGCGTGCAAGGATAATGGGCTTAATGTGATTGCGCAAGAACGAAACCGGGTGAAATATGAACGAGAAACCTTGAGTTGAATTATAACGGTATAATTGGACGTTTCATTTAAAACGGATAGTCGTCGACTAGCTTGTTGCTTGTGTCATTTACGTATCGTTGTGGTTTCATTCGATTTTCTCGGTCGAACTAACTTAGGATTTCTTGTAATTATTTGAAAACGAAAGGTATACTAGTTATGTGCGTTTATAAAAACTTGTCCGATATTTTTAATTGATTATTTTGCTTGAGGACAAGCAAAGGTTTAAGTATGGGGGAATTTGATAACACGAAATTGTATCGTTTATTTTCCATGAAATTTACCCGTTCTGTATTATTTTGACCCGATTAATTCCCGAATATTTCGAGTTTGTCATTACTTTTTGCAGGTATTCATAACTCAGCTCAAAACAGAAGAAAACATGAAACAATGCAAGAAAGCATCAAAAGAATAGAAGAAAAAGATAAATCTGTCAAGAATTACAGATTTTGTAGCTGTGACGGTCGTAACGTAGCTGCCACGACCGTAAGCCATCATGAAGCGTGTTACGACCGTAACACATCTGCCACGACCGTAACACGGGGAAACACCAAACCTGCTCGTAACGCCTCAGTGACGAACGTAACGCGTATATCAGTTATTTGAAAAGTGCAGAACATGGCAAAGCAAAACAGAAGGAGTTTTCAAACTCCTTATTTCTCTCCAGTCAAACTCCACGTTCACCACTTCTTCCTCAACTACCCACGTTCCTACATTTGTGGAGATTTTTAAGGAAAGCTTCATGACAAGTCTTCAAGCCAACTGCCAAATTCATTCCTCTATAAATACCTCAACATTCAACGTTAGAAGTACAGAGTTTTTACAGTTTACTTGTGCGGAAGCTCTGCCGAAATCAAAAACGATTATTCCTTCAGTTGTTATTTTTCTGCATTTGTTTATTTCCGTTCTTTTAATTTCATTGCCCAAATAATAATTTCCAACATCAGGGAATTATTATCATAGTTTAGGATTTATTATTCAAGCCTCAGAATTTGTCATATTACCGATACCAAGTCCGAGTTTCCGATTTGTGGAAGAGGGATTGAAGTATTGGCTTTATTTTCAGGTTTCTATTTTGCAATTGTATTACATACCTTTTAATTAATTAATGCAAGTTTAATTTATTATTTATAATGTCCAATCTATATTTGTTTGTTTTTATTTCCAGTACGTTCATTATAATTTCCATGTCTAGCTAAACCTTTAGTGTCGGTATGGGATAGTAAGAGACATTAGGCATCTGATCAAACTTAGGCTAAAACTTTAATCAACTTAACTCTGGTTATAACTTTTTATGCTTAAATATAAAACCTTTGTTACGAAAGTAAGAAGAGTAAATAGGTTAGATCGAGACCACGAAAGTGTGAGGTTTTTAACCGGTTAGCTAAAGTTAGGCATTTGATTTAAATACAGTGAAAGCGCTTTAAACCAAATTAGAATTAATTAAGTTTCCAAAAAATACTTCTAAACACTTATAGGCTAGCGAAAGCAGGTATAGGGCTTTAGACGTATAATCCGAGATAAGACCATGAAAGTGTGAGTTGAGGGTTTTTAAACTGATTAATTCTACAGATAAACTAAGTTGACCATCCTTATATGCCTAGGTCCGATTAGATCCTTTAGGTCGACTCTATTGCATACCGACCATTTCATTTTATAATTACTTTAAAATCAATTAGTTTACCTTCCTTAATCTTCCCAAAACCAACGTGACAATTTCCGCCTTAGCTAAACCAACCTGTTTTACAAAACTAGAGTGATTACAAAGTCCCTGTGGATTCGACAATCTTTTATTACTACCGCGATAGGCTGTGCGCTTGCAGTTAAGATACCGTCAGACATTAAGTCGATCGCAGACACATCAATTTGAACATGGCTTCATCTTCTTCCTTCGTGCGCGTAGGTGTTGTACCCCAAAATTTGCCCTCCCATTTTTCATGCAAGATACTATCCTAGGGTTTCTCGAATACTCAATTTGGCTCAAAAGTTGATCAGACAGATTCTCTTCCTAGGCAGTAAGTCAACAATTAGGGTTTGTTATTTCCCAAATAAAATTGAGTCTCCAAGGTTTCAAATGGTCTTCATAGATCTTCATGTCTCCTCAAGGATATTCGTGCTAAGTTTCAAATCTCACATTGCAAGTTTGCTCAGTCAAGGGTTCAGATGACTGAAAATGACTCCATTGACCCAAAAGTCGACCTTTTGCGAGACCAATTTCAAGCGATTGTAACTTCTTCATTATTCGATATTTTTGAGCGGTTCTTTTTGCGTATGACTTTCCTTAACGTCATCTCCAATTTCTATTCACAAATCAAGAGTTGATTACGTGTGGAGGATCACCAAAATTCGAATATTTTAGAGGTCGCTTCATGGACTTTGACCTAATCTTAAGTAACTGTCATCTGATTTCTAAGAAATTTGATTTCCTCAAATTACAAGATCTTGAGACGATTATTTCTGCACATGGTCATAAGTGATATCGCTTACGAGTTTATCTTCAAAGATCGAAGGAAAATTGTGTTTGGAAGACTTTGAAAGTTATCGAATCATCGCAAGTCATTTGTTTGATTTTGAATGTTCTTAACCACAATTGTTTTCTCAGGACTATGATTCTCACGTTGAAGTTTGTTAATTTTACAAGATTGATTAATGTTCTTAAAACATGTTTGTTTCGGCAATAAAGTTCCATTTTAATCGAGCATGGCGTGCGAGTTCATTTTGAATGCAAGTTTGATTTGGACAATATGTGAAGATTAAGATTTTCATTTAAATGACAATGGTTTTAGGTTCGAGTTAACCAAGTGGAATTGAATTCTTAAACATTTATTTTGTTTAGAAATTTGATTGGAGTACAAGGCGCATGGTTTACTTGAAATACAAGTTACAAAAGTCATTTGTGATTGCTTGAAGTTCAAGTTACAAAGTCAAGGTGTGTCATTTAAACCATTCAATTTCAAAGTTCAAACAAAATCCAAGATTTGTCTAATTACTGTAAAACAAATTTCATCATTCATAAATTTACTCAAGTTTTGTGTTCATTACATCACAAGAAAATTTCAAGTTTTCTGTTCAAAGTTGTTACATTTACTACAAGAAATTGGCAAACTTCAAGATTCATCAACTTATGTTACAAAGATTACAAGTTAATACAAGCTACAACTTTTGTTTTTTTTACAAAGAAAGAAATTTTGTTTTGTTTATTCAAGTCTTCTTTGCTTCATCTTCAAGCAACTCATCCACTCCTTGCTAGCCATGGTTTTCTCTTCACCTTGCCTCGCTTTCCATCCACTCCTCGTGCCCATGAAATAAGAAAGGAGAAAGTTAGCAAGCATGTGAAAATTCAAGAACATATTGTTATGAACAGGTTTGAATGCTCATCATTAGGGTTTGTATTCAGGAATCAGATTTAAAGGTTGTTTGTTTTTAATCATAATCCATCTTCTCCTATTTTGCAAATCACAAGGTTTGGGCCTTGGTTCACAAAAAACAAAAAAAAAAATTGCAAACATAGCATAAAGCCCAAGGTTGTCTAACAGCAAACAAAAATATGCAGCAGGGTAAAAGACAATACAAAATGCAAAAAGCCACAGCAAAACCTGCAATAAAACAGCAGGGCAAACAATAGCTAGGCTGCCAAACAAAAGCAGAACAAATGCAGTATAGAGATAACAGCATCAACAAGTAAAACAAAACAGAACAATGCAAAACAGCAAGCTAGCTTGCTCAACAATCTCAACTGCATCATCATTTTCCTAACCTATGCAAACCCTTCAGAAAATTGTAAAAAAAAAGCAGCAAATTGGCTTTATACTTCATTGAAAGATAAAAGAGGAAAAGGGATAGGTGTGGAAAGATGTCATCTAACATAGCCAACCAGAAGAAAATAGCAAAAACATGTCAAAAGTCAGCTCTGGCCAAATCTGCCCAAAACTTAGTCCAAATGTTGCACAAAATAGGCAACCTAAAGCCTACATCTCAACATGTTCAAAGTCAGCATACCACAAATGTTCCAAACTTCCCCAACTTTTCACCCTTATCTCATTAAAAAGACAGCCACTGTTTCACTAAGGGGGGAATGGTAAGAGAGAAAAAATCAATCCGAAAAACCAACAAACTAGAAAACCAAGCCATCTCTAAAAAACTTGCAACCTTACTCCACCAAACCAAAAACCTCACTCATCTCTGTTAAACCGCAAATCCTTGTCCAACTCACCCAAAAATCCTCACTGTTCAAGTAACATAAAAACGTAGAAAGACAGAAAGAGGCAATAACAAAAACAACACAGCAAACCCAGAAATCATCATCATCATTTTTCCAAGTAAGAAATTATCCATTCCTCAGTCTTATATGCATACCTACAACAACAACAGCAAAACACATAATAACACACATCACTGTAAAACAACACCAAGTCAAATATCCGACAACAAGAGAAAGGAGTTCATTTCGAAAGAGAAAGAGTAGAAGAGGAAGCTTACCTCAAGTGAACCTTGCCTAAAATCGTCACTGGAACTCCGTTAAAGGTAAAATCTTACTACATTTTCTTTATTTTGTTTGTTATGATGAATCGATGAGAGAATGAGAGAGATGAGCATGAGATTAGAGCTCGCGACAGTTACAAAGAAGAAACAGAGCGGAAATGGGATAGGTTTGTTACGGTGAGGATTTCTTGTGGTTCAAAGAGAGAGAGAGAGAGAGAGAGAGAGAGAGTCGTGTGTTTCCAAGAGAAAGAGAGATTCGTGTAGTTCCAAGAGAGAAGATAACATAACGGTGCCTCTGTGTTAGGGTTACAAAACCCTTTCCCTTTCCTTCCCACCGGGTTTGGGTCTGTTTTATTTGGCCCAGCCCATTTTTTAAGCTTTAATTTATATATTGGCAAAGGTAAATAAATAAACGAATGAACAATTAGTGTGGTGCTTAAGGCGTTGGTGTTTGGAGGAGAAGTCTCGGGTTCGAGAACCCTTGGGGACGTTTTTTCCATTTTCTGTTTGTTTGCTTCATTTTTTTTCTTTTTTTGTTAAAACAAAAACTCCTTGGGCTCTAACGTCTAAAGCCCATGCATTCAAAAATCAGCATCACCCCCATATTCAGTTTAACACCACCCTTCCATTTTATTTTGGTTTAATATTTAGTTTGGTTTTATTTGTTTTTACTAATAACTCGTGAAAATTTGTAAATGATTTTACTAATTAATTTTTGTATTTAGTCCTAAATTTGTTTATTTTATTTCTTAATAACAAAAAACCCTAAAAGACAAAAATATATATACATTTGATTTAATTTCTTTAAACTAATTATTTTCTTTAATATAATAGATTTTTCAATTCTCTTTCCAAACTTTTCTAACAAATACCAAGAATTTTTATTTCCTTATCTTTACTTTGTTAATTAATTTTACTTCATAAATTTGTTGTAATTTCGATTAACTTCTCGATTCAATTTGGTTGTATTGTTTGCCTATTTGGACTTTTAATCGCATTAATCCATCCCTGTGATACGGTGGGAGAACTGACTTGATTGTTTTGCGTTTTATCGCAAATATTGCGGTTAGCAAGAGTCGCCACCGAATTTTCTTTTATCCAAAAGGAAAGGTGAAAAAGCACAGGAAAGACATTTGAGATTGTTTCTTGAGTTTGGGGGGTAGATTATGAAAATGGAAGGTATTAGCACCCTTTTCATCCATGGTTTTCCATGGGCTCTTAGTTACTTGCTAGATCACTTGCTTTTATTTAAAATTGTGCTTTGTATGGTTTTTGAAAGTATTTTGTAAAAGAGGCCATTTTTTTAGTCAATCTTTGTAATGATTCTCGTTCGTAAGAATTTATACAAAGATGTTTATCTTTTTGAAAATTTTTTCAATGTTGGTAAGATGTTTTGGAAATGTGTGTGTTTGTTTTGAAAATAGCAAGGATATTTGTTTGAAATAGAGCAAGTAACTAAAAGCAATCTACCTACTAAAATGTCTTTCTTGTTCATTTTCTTTTCCTTTGATATTGTTGTCTTACCAGTGATTTGGTAAGCAACCCTATCTTTGGATGTAAACGGGACGGGCGTGGGTCATCGTATAGCCATGATTAGAAATATTGCAAGGTATCTTAGCATTTTTGAGGGACTAAGATCATTTTTGTAAGGCAACTTTGAATAGCGTCATCGAGGGATTATGATCTTGTATTTGTTTGTTTTGCTAAGATACTTTACATGCATAATATGGCCATTTTGTAAGGAAACCAAGTGGGATAACCCTAGAGGTGTTTTGTGTGCAAGTGTGTCATTTTCATGATTGATTTTGTCTTGAATTAGGATTTTCTATTTGATTGATTTTATCTTGCCATACAAACCCTAATTACTAGCATGTTATGTAAAAGCGATAAATTGCTAAATTTAAAGTTACTACGCTATTACAACATTTGTGGGAGGGGGTATACAATTTATGAATGGGGATTGCAATAATATAAACCTAATTAAGCTATTACAACCAAATTGTATATGTACAAATATTGGAATAAATAATATACAAGATGAATTAAATATGCAAAGATGTGTAAATGCAAAGAATATTTTGTTTGTTTTTTTTTGTAAGGGAAAAAGCTTTAACCTAAATCTAATAAAGAAACCAAGGTTATCTTAAATCAATTAAGAAAAGAAATTATTTTTAGAAAATATTTTTGAATAAACCCTAATTCTATTTGATTAAAAGAAAATAAATTTCTTTAAGAAAAAGTAAATATTTTTTGCATTTTTTGTCTTGAAAATAATATATGGTATTTATGAGGTATTTTTGGTTCTTTTTTATACTAAAATAATATATTTAATGGGTGTGAAGAAAAATAAATATTAAACTAATTCTAAATTAATTTACAAATTTAATTAATAAAAATGGATGATATATAACTAAATAAAAATATTTTTTATTGAGAAAAATAAAATAAAATACAAATCTATCATTTTTATATTTTTTATGATTTTTAATATTAAGAAAATATTATTAAGAAAATAAAATGAAAACAAAATAAATAAATAAATAAATGATAATGGGCCAGGGGTGTATACAAGTAGACAGGGTGGTAAAATGTTAGAAAAAACAAAAGCCCAAGATTCAGAAGCCCGCACTGCAAAGGGACAATAAAGATGAAAAAAAGTGAGAAAATTGCAAAAGGCAGCGCGCTGAGGCTCGAACCCATGACCTCTGGCATTTTTGTGTGCTGCCTTACCACTGGGGTGGATGTACATCCGTTTATATAAACAAAAGCACAAATATATATTAGAAAGTGCCTCCTTAAGGCAACTTCATCTTCAACCTTGAGCCATGGCCGGACCACCTGATCTCTCTCATTTCTCCATGAAAATGGAAAGTCCAAACATGAAAGTTATAGTGTTTCTTCCCACAATTTCAACCATATAATTTATGTAAACTAAAAGTCAAAGATCAAAGCTAATTTTACTGGCCCTAATTTGAAACCTAATTTTTACAGAAATTTCAAATCCAAAATTCTCTATACATAGTTATTATAAATTAAAACTATGAACATGGTTAGCTTTAGTGCAAGGATATCTACATTTTATTTCCATAAATCAAGACCAAATGATGCTTGTATGAAGAGATAGAAGTATGAGTTTTTACCTCTTTAAGTTGAGATTGTGAATGGAGTTTGAGCAAGTTTTGAGAAGGCCTGAGGATCTGTTTAGCTTGCCTGGACCTCCTTGAGTGTATTTCGATCCTTACTTTTCCTGAAAGTCTCTGAATCTCTCTACTCAAGTCAACCTGCAAGCTTGGTATTTGAAAATGGTGGATGATGGAGGAGGATTTACAGTGAGGGAACAGGGGTCTGGATCACTTAGATATGAGGTATATTAAGTGTTTAAGTGATTAAAACTCAAAACGCACTGGTGGATTTGGAGATGGTTGAGTAAGGTTCAAAATTGTCAAGCTGTGGCAGATTTTCAATGGCAAAGTGTTTGAGAGTGTCTCTTAGTCTTAGCATTCGTGTATTAGGTTACAATACACTTGTGTATATGTATCGAAAAGGTTACACATCAACTCCACTCAAGGTTTGAGTTATAGCCTTTTGGCTCTATAACTTGCTTTTGAAGAAAAGTGAGGAGACAAGTCCCTAAGTGTTGTACAAGCATGGTATTATTTGGGAGAGGCCTTAGATAAGTTTCTTTTGGTTTTGACTTTGATTGTGTGCAGAGAAAACATATGAGAGGCTCAGAAGTTGACAAAGGCAAAAGTAGTGCTTTATCAAAATGGAAATGGCAACTTTGTGCCAAAAATGGAATTGTAACTTGGACAAAGGCTCAAATGTTTGGATTAAAGCTCTATCAGTTGTGTAAACATTTAATTATAGAGTGAGAAACAAGTTTGAGGCCTGCAAAGCAAAGATTATGCAGCCTAGGCTTAGATTTGAATTTTGGTTCATCAGAAATGGCTTGAAATCAAAGTGATAAATCACCAACTTCATCTCTTCGATTCTCCATACTAAAGAATGATCTCAAGGAGTTATTGTACATTTTGGAAAGCTTGAAATGTTCTCTACAATTCATATTTGAAATGCTTTTGAAAATTCCCTTTGGAACTATGTGAAAAAGTGGCATGAAGTTAGGTCAAAAATCTGCCTAATTAGGGCAAAATTTCACTAAGTTATTTTAGTTCATGAGCATGTATCCATAAAATTATATCTTGATATCCACGAATTTTAAGGAGAAATTGTGTGAAGAAAATTTGTAGATTTCATGGAGATCTACAACTTTCATGTTGGAAGTTTCCTTTGAATCATCTTGCATCATGGTGAAAATTTGGCTCAAAGTTGAGAAAAAATAAGAAATTTTCTATACTTAGAAAAATTTCTAAGTTAAGAAATTTCAACTTTTCAAAACAAAATCTTAAATCCTTTATTTATTGTTGAACAAGTTTCACATTTTGACATGTTTTGATGAATTGTGATCCTTGGCACTTGAATTTGACCAAAAAGTCAAAGTTTGACTTTTCAGTATACAGTTGACTTTTGATCAGTTGACTGAAAAATTCATCTGTCAATCCAATGGATTTGTAATGTCTTGAACCATGTCATTAGGTCAAGATGATTAAATTTAACTCTTGAAATTATGCTTCAAACCAATTGATCATTTGCTAGGTCAAAAATCAGAAATTGCCCCTTCTCAGTCAAAACCCTAATTTTGACCATTTTGCCCTTTTGATGATTTGATCAAATTTCTTGAGGAATTGTGGTCCATAATTGATCAAATGATACATATGAGTCTAAGATGTTGATGTGGATCAAAAATTATGAAGTTTGGCTGTAAATTGGTCATGGTTGACTTTTTCCCCAATACAGCTGATTTTTAGGTCAAATGTTCAATTGACTGATCAAAAGAGTGATTCAAGGCTTGAAACTTGACATGAATAATCTTGGGGGTCCATAATGATACTTTAAAGTCATATTAAGCATTGATAGTCCAAAAATATTTGTGCAAACTTAAACCCTAATTTTGGTCATCAGTGCATGAAGAGATGTCTTGAGCTGGTCAAATCCTAATCCAGTCTTGAGTCAAAGAGATCTTGTGAGAAAATTCTTGATAAGTGAGAGGGAAAATTTTGGGGTACAACAATCCCCATTTTTAAATTTATACCCCCATTCCCGAAAGCTCTATAATAGCGTAGAATTTTAAATTCCGCAATTTACTGGTTTCCTTATACTGTATAGTAATTAGGCGTGCATGGTAAGATCTAAAATCAATCGCTAGATAACCTAATTTCAAAGAACAAATTAACTTGAATCGAACACACTTTTCACACACGCACCTCTAGGGTAACCTCTCTTGTTGACTCAGAAACACAGTCATGTCCCTCGAATATGGGACGCTTTAGAAAAGACCCTTCCATAAAAAAGATCGTAGTCCCTCAATGTCCCTCGATGTTGCCTTAGGTAAAATGATGTAGTCCCTTATGAAAAATTGCTAAAGCGTCTCACAAGTTGCCTTCTATGACTGTACGATTGACTCGCGCCTGTCCCTTCACATCTAATGATGGGACTTCTTACCAAAACGATGGTAAGATAGCAACATCTAAAGGAGGAGGAAAAGAACATCTAAGACCTTTTGAGTAGGTAGATTCGCTTCTAGTTACTCGCTTGCTCACAACAACAAAAATTTACACACCAACACTCTCATATTGAAACATTTTTCAAAATACAAATACTTTGTACGCGTTCTTATAGAAAGGAGAGCCATTACAAATAAGACACCTTTTCAAAATCACTTTCAAAAAACACATTCCACAAACACCTCTTTGAACTATTTTCAAAACAACACTTTGTACGTGTTCTTATAGAAACGAGAACCATTACAAAGACATTTTCAAATTACTTTCAAAACCCACATCACAAGCATATTCAAACAAAAGCAAGTGATCTAGCAAGCAACTAAGAGCCCGTAGATAACTATGAATGAAAAGGGTGCTAATACCTTCCCTTTTAATAACCTACCCCCCAAAATCAAGAAAACATCTATAAAGTTCTTTCCTGTTCTTTTCAGCCTTTCCTTATTGGATAAAAGAAAAGTCGGTGACAACTCTTGCTATCCGCATAATTGCGATCAAACGCAGAACAACTAAGTCAGTTCTCCCACTGTGTTACAGAACTGGCGACTCTGTTGGGGAAAAACTTAAAAGTGGGGTTACCTTAGGGCTAGATCACCTTTACTTGATTTCTTTGTTTGAATTGTATGCTTTACATTTTGGTTCTTTATTTGGGCTTAAATCCTTTACCCAGATTTGGGATACCTTATAGGTATGTAGAAATACGTTGTCGAAATTGTGCAGGGTATACCAACATGGTCTAAGCAATAGCTACATTAGTGTGACATATTTGTGGGTACCGGTAGCCCTTGAGTAGTCAAGGAGAATACGGGGCCGCTGAGTGATGTCATGAAGCACTAACTGACTTTTAGAACCTTTACTTGACCAACTTGGCCATTAGGACGTAGTGAGATGACCGACTTTGGTGCAGTCCGAAGTTGGTAGATACTCGATACTACACTCATCGAGGTTTGGCTTTTTGGGATATTTCGGTCGCTGTGAAAGAGGCTTGTGCTGAAACAATGCCCGAGAAGACAAATCAATGATATTGAGATCCCTTAGAACCCGGTTACTATCATAGGACAGGTTGAGCCAACCAAACTTTAAGAGGGTACTTACCTATAAAACCGCATGCAAGCCTAAACCTAAGGATTTGTTTGATTTAACTTGTGCATATGCTTGTACATAACATTATGACATCATACCATAGCATTTTAGGCTAACCATTTCAAGGATTTTGAGATTCATCTTTATTCTGTTTTATAGGATATGACTCCCACTTACAGGAACACAATCCAAGTCAACCTTGTACGAGTACCTTTTTAGCTCAGGGATTTAGCGTCGAGGGTCCCTGAGAATTATCCATTCACCAAAAGACATGGACGACTTCTCAACTTGGTTACCTCGAGCTTTGATGAAGATATGATGAAGGTGCTTTTCCAGTTCTTTGACCCGTTGCACCATTGCTTTACCTTCCCCGATTACCATCTTGTCCCAACTATGGAAGAGTTCTCTTAGCTCTTGGGAATTCCTATCCTCGATCAACTGAATTTCAACAGTACCAAAAGAGACCCAAGCCCTGAAGAGGTTTCCCGAGCTTTACACTTGCAACAATATGATGTCACAACTAATTGGGAAACAAGAAGTGGTGTCAAATGGTTCTTAGCCAAGTTCTTACTGGAAAAATATCAAGACTGTTGGAGTAACCTGTATTTACAAGCTTTCGAAGAAATTTTGGCTCTTCTCATCTATGGGTTGGTACTATTTCCAAATCCTGACCAACTTATAGATGTGAATGCTGTTAAAATATTTTTATCTCCCAATTCGGTGCCTACTTTGTTAGGAGATATCTTCCATTCTCTCCACGTTGACACCATGAAGAGAAGAGGAACCCTCATGTGTTGTATTCCTCTATTTGCTAAATGGTTTGTTTCGCATCTTCCTCGATCCTTTGTGAAGAATGATCAAGGTTTGAGGTGGTCCAATAGGTTGATGTCACTCAAGCATTCGGATATCTACTGGTGTTCTCAATCCTTGGAGGATATTACTATCATCGATCGTTGTGGGGAATTCCCTAATGTTCCTTTACTTGGCATTAGGGGAGGCATCACTTATAACCCTTGTTTAGATCTGCGACAATTTGGATACGCACGAAGATATGGTCCATATGATGCACTCATCCAAGGTGTGGTGTTCGACTATGAAAGCGATAATAGAGACTACCGTCGGAGGTTTATACGAGCCTGGAGGATGGTAAGCAATGTGGACAGTAGGACATTGGGGCACAAGAATTACATTCCCCTTGATCCTTACCTTAGATGGGTACGGGCTTGCGCTCAGAGTCTCATAATTCCTTACCCCTCCATTCTCTCAGTTATCATAGAGCATGTTGTTGAGGGAGATGTCACATACATTGTCCTTCATCCTAACATTCCCACCTCTCTCGAAGACTTACAAAGGGATTGAATACAGTTTAAGGAAGAACGAGACACTTTCGAAGCCCAATTCTACGCCAGTGAGAAGAAAGTTATGGAACTCACCAAGCAGCTTCATGAAGAGAGGAGTCTGAACGCCTATATCGCACCAAAGAGGACGCGTTCAACTTTTTTGTCTTAGAAGTTTTGTATTTTATTTCTTTCATTGTAAGCCCAAAGAGGCATGATGTACTCAAACTTGGATTTATTAATATAACGTGTGTTCCTTTTTGTCTAAAGCAAATTTAAATCTCTAATTTCCTTGAAATCATTTGCATATGCATCTTCATTCATCATAACATAAAAAGGTTTCTTACAACAGGTCTCCTTATCTTTCTAATGTTTATTTCAGTGATATGGATATTGAACAGACAATAAAATATCTTTAGGCACAGAATGCCTGTGATACGGTGGCAGAACCGACTGTTATTACTGGTTTGCATTTTTTGTTCGCAAAATGTTGCGGTAAGCAAGAGTCGTCGCCATAGACTATTATTTTATCCATTCAGGAAAAGGAAAAAGAACAGAAAAAACCTTTTTCGAGATGTTTCTGAGTACGGGGAGTAGATTATAGAAAGGGAAGGTGTTAGCACCCCTTCTATCCATGGTTTTCCATGGGCTCTTAGGTACTTGCTCATTTTGAAATTACTTTGTGTGGGCTTGTTTTGAAAAGTTTTGTTTTACTTCATTTTAACCCTTGTTTATGTCCTCAAGAGTGTTACGAAGTTGTTTTGAAACTTGTTTTGAAAAGTGTTTGGTGTAAAAAAGTTTATTTGAGCAAGTACCTAGGAACTAATCTACCCACTCGAAAAAGTCTGTTCATTTTCCTTTAGACAGTGTTATCCTACTATTAGTGAGTAGGTAACCCTAGTCGTTGGAGTTTTAAGGGACGTTTTGAAGGGACAGATACGATCACAAAAGCAATGTTAGGAGGTGTTATTAATCATCCTAAAGCCTTAAAGATCTTTTTCCGAGGCAACATCTGAATGGGTCATTTGAGATTTTTCGGGGCTAGAGGACGACCACTAACAAACCCCTATACTTCATGACCGTTTAACCGAAGGCAACCGGAGTGGAGTAAACCCTAGGAGTGAGCATGTGCGAGTGAATTTTTTCAGTTAATTTGTCTTTGCACATTTAGGGTTTTCTACTGTTTTAATTTCAGATAGTCTTTCCATACAATCCTATTAGCCATGCATCTAGACAGTTAAAATTTGCAGGAATTTAAAGTGCGGAAAGTTTAAAGTTCTAGCTATTACATGGCTTTCGCATATACATAATTATTGTTTACTATAAAATAAAATGTGGAATTAAAACCTAATTAAATCTATTACAAACTCATAGCAGTTACAAAAATAATAAAAAGGTAATTAAAATGTGCGCGGTGAATTAAATGGGAGGACGATTAGAAAACCTAAAAAATCTAATTTGAGAAAAATATTTAAGTTATTTTTTAAAGAAAAAAAATTAATTATATACAAAATTAAACCTTAATTTCTAATTGATTTTAATTACAAAAATAAGATTTAATTGCCCTAATTTAATTAAATTAATTAATTCAAGGAAATAAAATATTTTTTATGAAAAAATAATTTTGGTGTTTTTTGATATTTTTGATTTAATAGTAAAAAAATAATTTTGATGTTATTTTAAAAAGAAAAAAGTTAGAAAATAAGAGAAAAAAGGATAGAATGGGGGTGTATGCTGAAATTTGTCTTTAGGCCCAATAACTGCTGAGCCCAATCAATGCGTGAGATTTGGTGCTGGCCCTTTCTGATGGTGCACCATGGTCCTTCTTTGGTAGAACGCTGGATTTGAATCATCAACGATCAATTGGCTGGATGGTTGTAGTACATGGTAGACGCTTGGGATGGTGATATACATGATTTGTAGAAAGAAAATAAGAAAACAAAATTTGTTGGACCTAGGATCGAACCCAGGTCCCTCCACTCAAATCATGCGCGCTTTACCAACTGAACCACTTGCTTTATTTGTTAGTATAATAGAAACAATAAGTATTATATAAAAAAGAATGGATTAATGAATCAAAATAAAAAATGCGCGCCAGCATTCAAACATCCCAATGGTGATTGAACACCTCATCATCTTCTTCCTTCTTCGTCGTATTAGGTATACAACTTACACCTACAGACAAATAACCATGGCTATAACCTGTAAGTTTCAAAAATTAAGAGCAGGCATGATAAATTAATTCTAGCTATACCAATCAACTCGTCTTGATCTCACGAGTATCATGGTATTATTTTCTTGGGCTAATTTCACAGATACAAAGAAGCCCTAAAACACAAGAGCAAACCCTCACAATGGTAAACACACATATAAGCCTCAAAAATTCAATTAAACGATCCAGACATGTTATAAATATATCAATGATCACAAATATGTCATTAAATTATGCTAATGATGCAAGAATGGTTGTAATCGATTTTGAAAAACCAAGCAAACCGTATGAGGTCTAGAGAGTGATTTTGGGCGCGAGAGTGCTTGCTACTGATTGTGTTAGCTTCTGGGAAGGTCCATGAATCGTTTATGAGCTTTGGAATGGCCTGAATTGGTCTCTATGTTGAAATCCGATTCACCAACTTTTGCCAAAAATTTGAGTTTTTCTTTATGCTTTCCATGACTGCTAGCCCTTGTTTTTGGGCTTGGTCTTACTCAATATATATCCCTAAATGCATTAGGGTTATAAAAACTACATGTATCTTTAGAATTTTTGAAGATTTGATCTCATTCTTCCTTTGTGTGATTTGTTTCCAAATTAGGCCTAATCATGCCATTCTTGTGCCAATCAACCTTGATTCGATTTGATTCTGATATGTCGACATAACTAGCTTGTGATCATGTCCAAAAATCAGATCAAAACAAATATTTGTTATTAGTTGTCATTTATTTGATTTAATTCAATTTTTAATTAATAAAAAATCAAAATAAAATGGAAAATAAAGCAAATAATGTGTGGGTGAATATTTGGGTCGTGGATCATGTTATTAGTGAGGTGCAAGCATAAAAACTTAGGCCCATTTAGCAAAAAGTGTATTTTTGGGCACATTTGACTTTTGGCAATTTTGCAAAAATGGTCAACTTTGACAAGGCATATCTCTTTCAATTTTAACCCTAGAGAGGTGTTCTTGTACTTTTTAGAAAGCTTAGGATGTCCCCTAAACAACCTTATTGGTCTCATCTCAATTTGGTCTTCCATGTTCATTTAAAAAGCTTTGACCCAAAAAGTGTTTTTGTTGACTTTTCAAAAGGACCTATAATGTGGAAATTCATATCTTTTGATGAGTGCATATTTTGAACTTGAGGGTTGAATATGAATTGTAGTAAATTTCATCCTCTTAAAAATGAGCCTTGGATGGAAAATTTCTGATAAAATATGAGGAAGTTATGCTTGGTCAAAGTTTGGTTGACATTTCTTGAGAAACCCTAATTTAGCAACTTTTGAGTTTTGATGAATTAGTAGAATTCCTTGATTTATCATGATCAACCCTTGATCAAATGATGAAAGTTACTTCAAAATGTTGATGGTGACCAAAAATATTGAGGTTTGACTATATGTGGGCCACAGTTGACTTTTGACCTAATATAGTCGATTCTCAAGTATTTGAGCAGTTGATTGGGCAAACTTCTTGTGTAAAGCATGGGTTTTGACATGGATGATCTGGAGAGCATATTAGGACCATGGAAATCATTTGAGGCATTTGAAGTTCACACATCCTGATGAAAATGGAAACCCTAGTTTGAGACACATTGCCTTAGGAGAGAGTTTGTCTAGTCAACTCTTGGGCATCCTTGAGCAAATTGAGGGTCTCAATGGGCATGTGTTGAGTAAAATGAGAGGGAAAATTTTGGGGTACAACAGCTGCCCCTATTCAATCTGCTTAACCCTAAGGATGTAGATTGGCTTGTCTGCCTTTCGTAATCTGAAGGTGGAAGATGATTGAACACTAAGTGCCCAGAAATTTGCACTTGTCTGAGATGGCGTAGGACTGTGTAGATAGTACCGGGAATGGGCTTACAGATGCAATTTGGAAAATATGACGGAGAATCTTCGGAGATGGGCTTAAAGATTCCATCCGACAGAGGTGACGGTGAAGCGTCAGAGATGGGCTTAAAGATGCCATCTAGAATAATGTTGATTTTGTGAGATATTCCTTCAATGAGGATTCCTGTTCCTGTCATTGAGGAAGGATCTGATGAGGAATGTTGGTCCCTGTCTTGGGAGAAGTAGAATTTTGGGAGCTTCAGTTGTCCGTTACTCTACTGGGGAATCCTCTTTTAGTCGAGGAGGTGCAAGTGAACTGCTATCTGGTCGTGCTCCAGGCTTTACAGTGATTTGCTGAGGATAATAAGATTAACTGTTATTTGGTCGCACTCCAGGTTTCACGGTGATTTACTGGGGAGATGAGATTAAACTTTCTATCTGGTCGTTCTCCAGACTTTGCAATTTCTCAATTCTTATCTGGTCGTGCTCCAGGCTTCAGAAGGATTTAAGTGGTTATCCGGTCGCATCCGGGTTTCAACTTGAACTTGAGGCATACTAGTATCCGGTCGATTTCTGGGCTTCATAGTAATTGGCCGAGTAAACTGCTATTTCATCGAATTCCAAGCTTCGCAGTACCTTATATTGTTATCTGGTCATGTCCCAGGTTTCCCAGTGTCTTTTGTCGCTATCTGGTCGTGCTCTTGTCTTCACAGTGTCTTATACCATTATCTGGTGGTGTGCCAGGCTTCACGGTGTCTTATACCATTATCTGGTCGATTCCAAGCTTCATAGTATCTTGTACTGTTATCCGGACGATTTCTAGGCTTCATAGTTACTTGTTAGGGGTTAAGCTGTTTTCCGGTCGATTTCCGGGCTTCATAGCTTGAATTTAAGATATACCACTATCTGGTCGATTCCAGGCTTCATAGTATTTTGGAGAAATCAAGATATTATCCGGTCGATTTATGGGCTTCATAGCTTGAACTGAAATAGAAATCTTAGTATCGATTTGATTGAACCAGGGAAAACTTGTGAGAACTTCAACTGGGAGAGAAATCTTAGTATCGATTTTACTGATCCCGGGAGGAGGTCTCGGATTAACTTTGACTGGCATAGAAATCAAGGGAATCTTAGTGGCGATTCGGTTGACCCAGACGAAAGTCTTAAAACATCTTCAACTAGAATAGGAACCTTAGTGTCGGTTTGACTGAACCAGAGAAAACTTGTGGGAACTTCAACTAGGAGAGAAATCTTAGTATCGATTTGACTGATCCTGGGAGAGGTCTCAGATTAACTTTGACTGGCATAGAAATCAGAGGAATCTTAGCGACGATTCGGATGACCCAGACGAAAGTCTTGAAACGTCTTCAACTAGAATAGAAACCTTAGTGTCGGTTTGACTGAATCAGAGAAAACTTGTGAGAACTTCAACTAGGAGAGAAATCTTAGTATTGATTTGACTAATCTCGGGAGAGGTCTCGGATTAACTTTGACTGGCATAGAAATCAGGGGAATCTTAGCGGCAATTTGGCTGACCCAGACGAAAGTCTTAAAACATATTCAACTAGAATAGAAACCTTAGTGTCGGTTTGAATGAACCAGAGAAAATTTGTGAGAACTTCAACTAGGAGAGAAATCTTTGTATCGATTTTACTGATCCCGGGAGAGGTCTCAGATTAACTTTGACTGGCATAGAAATCAGGGGAATCTTAGCGGCGATTCAGCTGACCCATACGAAAGTCTTAAAACGTCTTCAACTAGAATAGAAACCTTAGTGTCGGTTTGACTGAACCATAGAAAACTCGTGAGAACATGATTGCATCATTCCCTGAAAGGTAAAGGGTTAGTCGTATGCAATGTCATGATGTATGAAATGTATTGAGTAATGATGTTCTCAAAATAAATGAGATTGTGTTGTATAATATGTATGCACATGCCATGATGTATGGATATGCAATGCTATTGTGATATTCTCTAGCTGGGGAAAATAAATATTGGACTACTGCTAGAGAGTATAAGGAATTGAGTTCTTCGTTTCCGCTGGGGATAGTGACTGAAGATGATTAGCTCGAGATTTACATCCATTCTGCTTGAGAACATTCTGCCGGGAGAGACTTTGTCTGAGAACAATCCTGTAGGGTAATGACTTGGGGAAGGGAGATACTCTGTTGGAAGATCTGCTAATTTGGAGAAATAAACTCAGCTGAGGATGAACTTCCATTGCTGGAGAGAAAAACTCTGTTGGAGATCGAGCTTCTTCCGTCATAGAAATACTCTGCTCTGGAGAAAAACTGTTTATGATTATAAAGCTCGGCTGGGAAATACAGATGTTAGCTTTCTGAAGGAACTTGTTGGGGAAGGAATTTCTGCTTGGGGATACGGAGGTCGGACCTTGGTTGTCTCGGCTCTGTGGGGAATATAGGTATCACTAGCTTGTATGTGATAGTGACTTTACTTCCAACTATCTCTGCCCCTTGTACCATGATGGACGGGGTACATGTGGAGATTTTGTGAACAGATCTATGTCATGATTGTACTTGAACATGTATTTAATGAGTGTCAGGATGACATCCGTCTTCTGATCGTATCTGAACTGTATTTGAAACATGTGTTGAATGAGTGTCAGAATGGCATCCGTCTCTGGATCGCATCTGAATTGTATTTGAAACATGCGTTGAATGAGTGTTAGAATGACATCCGTCTCTGGACCGTATCTGAACTTTACTTGAAACATGTGTCGAATGAGTGTCAGAATGACATCCGTCTCTGGATCATATCTGAACTGTACTTTGAAACATGTGTCAAATGAGTGTCAGAATGACATCCATCTCTAGATCGTATCTGAACTGTATTTGAAAGCTGAATCTGAATGAGTATCAGAATGGCATTCGTATCTGGAGCGTATCCGAACTGTATCTAAAAGCTGAATCTGAATGAGTACCAGAATGGCATCCGTATCTAGAGCGTATCTGAACTGTATCTGAAAGCTAAATCAGAATGAGTATCAAAATGGCATCCGTATCTAGAGCATATCTGAACTGTATCTGAAAGCTGAATCTGAATGAGCATCAGAATGGCATTTGTATCTAGAGCGTATCTGAACTATATCTGAAAGTTGTATCTGAATGAGCATCAGAATGGCATCCGTATCTGGAGCGTATCTGAACTGTATCTGAAAGTTGAATATGAATGAGTATCAGATTGACATCCGTCTCTGGAGCGTATCTGAACTGTATCGGAAAGCTGAATCTAAATGAGTATCAGAATGGCATCTGTATCTGGAGCGTATCTGAACTGTTTCTCAATTCTGGTGCTCTTGTTGAATGCTGGTCAAGGTATAAGTCTTCCACTGATAGACAGGTGACAGGACATAGTTGTATGTTTTAAATCCCTAACTTTTTCCTGGACCGCCCTTTTGGGATTTCAGTCCACCGGGATACCTTTTTTCCCAAGCCTTCTTTTCAGGTTTTTGACTTGTCGGGTGTACAAATTTTTTTTATGTATATCCCTAACTTTTTCCTGAACCCTTTTGGTTCGCCGGGATTCCCTTATTTTTTCCTAGGTGTGTCAACCTAGCGGGTCTTTTTTTATGCGTAGTATTATCCGACTATGTCCACGCTTTTAGGATGTAGAGAGTTATCATTGTCCATAGTGTTGTCTTGTAGTACTGTCAAAAATGTTTTCTTGATGGCACATGATTCGTTACTGGAATGCATGCGTAATGCCCCAAGCAATTCAGATGGAGATTTGCCCCTGGTTATTTGGCACTTTTGGAGAGACTGCCCCAGGTGTGTTTAGACATCATGCCATGCCCCTTGCTTATGGAAAACCTGTTATTGGAAGTGTCTTTCCCGCTAAGGTGATTCTATCCATTGAGAGGATGTTTGTTCATTGGACATCCATTGTGCGGATTTCTCAGCTGTCAAACAATTAGTCATATGCAAACAATGTCATTTAAAGAATGCAAAACTCATGTTTGTCTGGAAAATTTTCTGAAAATGTGTTTTGTGTAGTAAAACGAAATTTTCAAGAATGTGATATCAACTCAGGATTCGTAACAAAGCCTACAGGAGTTAGGATACCTTTGTAATAGTATGCTCTCAAACTAACCCATGCTTCAGCTAGGACTTTTAAGGGTTATAACGTGGTCTGGTTCACGGTTCAAGAAACAAAAGATAAAGTCTCAAATTTTATTTGTACCCAACCCGCTCTTCGTGATGTTCTTCAGTCCTATGCACAGTTAATTGCGCGTTTAGATCCTGATTGAGTCTGGAATCTTTGCTCTGATACTTGGTGATGATTCAGAAATTGAACATTTGTTTTGAAAAGCCATTCATTTTTGTAATCTTCTTTTTGTCGAGGATTTGTAGTAACCTCTTTTTTTTTGTTTTCGTTATCCCTTCTTTTGCCTGAACTGTTTCTTTTGTGTGATTACAGTCAGCGGGATGCCCCAATTTTTCCTTTTAAGTCTCCTTCATAGGTTTTGACCTAATGGGATTTTATTTCGAGAGATAATGGCTGCCTGTCTTGACGATTATACAGAACCATCACCGTCTTTTATTTTGGAAGGACGTCTTCGATGCCATTCATTGTGTATGAAGCGGCAGATTGTGACCGAATGCGCCTCTGAATTAACTGAGAAAACTACCCTGCCCCAGGTTATGATTAAGGGTTTTAATTTGTGTGAAAAGAAAAGCTCCTACTTCTTTGGCTCGAAGGGGTAGACTAGGGATTATCTTCCTTATAACTCCTCTGTTTATGATTTGAAAAAACGCTTGTACATCGTCAGCGGGGTTTGTTCAAAAGCATACTATAGAGATTGTGGTATCATTTTCGTCATCCTCCCTCTAAGGCTTAGAGTTTTTAATCGAGAGTTGAATATCACAAAAGGAAATAAGAACGAATTTTTGAAATAGTGAATATAAATGAATTGATTCAAGACAAACATGTGCAATGCATTGATGAAATAACGAGGTTTGATATGAATAAATGTTCAAACAAATCAAAAGAAAATTACACATTGAAAATTCTAATGAACGAAAAGTCTTTTTGTGAGAACTTGTCACTTCAGATGGTATGCCTTGGAGGGATGGCAGAGGAACTCAGCCTGACCGTCTTGTGCGAATTCTAGCACTCCTTCATCAATCAGGTCTTGAATTTTATTTCTCAACTCCCAACATCTGTTGGTGTCATGTCCAGGAATATTGGAGTGGTACGCACATCTTGAATTTGGATTGTACCTTGGTGAGGCTATGTTGGGATTCTGAGGAGGGTCCCTTAACATAACCAGCTTGGCCTTCAACATGCGTTGCAATGCTTGAGCTAATGACATGTTGATTTCCGTGAAGCATCTTTCAGATGTATTCTTCTTCTGTCGATTGCCCTGTTGTCGTTGGTGAGGTTGTGGTTGGGCTTGTGATGTAGTAGCAATCTGGAAAGGTCTGTTCCTGACCAAACCGACCTCTTCTCTCACTGGGGGATGATTAATGCCTTGATCCACAATTTTAACTGTTTGTTTCATGGATCTGCATCCATCTTGGTAAAGCTTGTTGAGGAAGGCTCTTATCCCTTCTTGTCCTCGAGCTAAGTTTTGGATAAGAGCCATCTGTCCCAGCATCTGGATTCTCATTGCTTCTACCTCAGCTTGTAGTTGTTCCAATTGTTCATCCTTGTTGTTGTCAGGACGTTCCTTGGTCAGATTCCCAGCGAAGAGTGTTTTCAGGTCTTCTTGCCTTTGGATAGATTTAGGAACATTTCCATGAACTGAGCTTCTTGAGTTTGAAGATCTCTGTTGTCTTGTTGGAAAGCCATTGCTGAAATAAACAGCGAGAACATAAGAGACTTGTGTTGAAACCTGCTAATGCAATGATATGTATTATATATGTATGCAATGTTTTCAAAGATCTCGCGGGGTAAACAAGAAAATGCCAGAAGTTGAATTTTGCAGCTTTGATTGAAGAACTTTGTATCATTAAGAGTCCTTCTACGAAAGTCAAGCTCACCATATCAAGTGGTTCATAGCCCCTGACTTAAGTTGTTGAGTTTTGATCTTCTGACGACATTGGCTAGAGGAAAATAAATCCCCTTTCCCCTTGCTAGACGTTTGATTTATCATAACCTGCATTATAGGCCCTCGAGATCCTTAAAATGGTTAGTCATTATATGTTATGGTATGATGTTTATGATGTCATGATAAATCACAGGTATAGCAAACACAGACAAATCACACCAAGTCCTTAGGTTTAAGGCTTGCTTGAGTTTTAAGGTCATACCCTCTTGAAGCTTAGTTGGTTTCAAACCTGTCTTAGAGAAGTAACCGGGTTCTAAAGATTCTCAATATCATTGATCATCCTTTATCGGGCACTGTTTCAGCTCAAGCAATCTTTTCTTGCGGCCGAAATATCCCGAAAGTCTGATCTGAATGAGTGTAGCATCGAGTATCAACCAATCCTCAGCTTTATACCGAGGCCGACTATCTCACTACTTTCTAATTGCCAAGTTGGTTCAACTAAGGTTCTAAGGTCCGTTAGTGCTTCACGACACCAAGCAGTGGCCCCGTATTCTCCTTGTTTCCCCATGAAGGATATTGGTACCAACCAAAGTGTCACACCAACACAGCCATCGCTTAAACCATATCGGTCTACGTCGTACAGTCTCCACGATCTATTGTTGTTTACCTAAAAAGTGTCCCCAGATCCGGGAGTAGGATCTTTAATAATACCCAAACACCCCCCTTGAATTTAAAGCAGGCAAGGAAAAGTAAGAAAGCAATTTTAAAATGACCTAGATCCTAAGGTAAACCCCACTTTATATTCCCAGTAGAGTTGCCAGTTTTGTGTTATGGTGGAAGAACTGACTGTTATTACTGGTTTGGGTTTTTTGTTCGTAAAATGTCGCGGTAAGCAAGAGTCGCCATAGACTATTATTTTATCCAATCAGGAAAAGTAAAAAAGAACAGAAATAACCTTTTTCGAGATGTTTCTGAGTACGGGGGGTAGATTATAGAAAGGGAAGGTGTTAACACCCCTTCTATCTATGGTTTTCCATGGGCTCTTAGGTACTTGCTCATTTTGAAATTGCTTTGTGTGTGCTTGCTTTGAAAAGTTTTGTTTTACTTCATTTTAACCCTTGTTTCTGTCCTCAAGAGTGTTACAAAGTTGTTTTGAAACTTGTTTTGAAAAGTGTCTGGTGTAAAAAAAATTATTTGAGCAAGTACCTAGGAACTAATCTACCTACTCGAAAAAGTCTGTTCGTTTTCCTTTAGACAGTGTTATCCTACTATTAGTGAGTAGGTAACCCTAGTCGTTGGAGTTTTAAGGCAATTTTTGAAGGGACAGATACGATCACAAAAGCAATGTTAGGAGGTGTTAGTAATCATCCTAAAGCCTTAAAGATCTTTTTCCGAGGCAACATCTGAATGGGTCATTTGATATTTTTCGGGGCTAGAGGACAACCACTAACAAACCCCTATACTTCATGACCGTTTAACCGAAGGCAACCGGAGTGGAGTAAACCCTAGGAGTGAGCATGTGCGAGTGAATTTTTTCAGTTAATTTGTCTTTGCACATTTAGGGTTTTCTACTGTTTTAATTTCAGATAGTCTTTCCATACAATCCTATTAGCCATGCATCTAGACAGTTAAAATTTGCAGGAATTTAAAGTGCGGAAAGTTTAAAGTTCTAGCTATTACATGGCTTTCGCATATACATAATTATTGTTTACTATAAAATAAAATGTGGAATTAAAACCTAATTAAATCTATTACAAACTCATAGCAGTTACAAAAATAATAAAAAGGTAATTAAAATGTGCGCGGTGAATTAAATGGGAGGACGATTAGAAAACCTAAAAAATCTAATTTGAGAAAACCTAAATAGCAAGTTGGCATATGATCCTAACTGAATACGACATTCAATAAACTACCCAAAAAGCAATAAAGGGCAGTGTGCTAGCCGATCACCTTTCTCATTAGGCTGTGGATGACTACCAGTCCATGAAATTCGAGTTCCCAAATGAAGACATCATGTTGGTAAACAATTTTGAAGAACTCAGACCATATGACGAACCTGAACAAGGATCCTGATGGACCTTGGTTTTTAATGGAGCTTCCAACGCACTCGGCAACGTAATAGGTGTTGTAATCATATCCCCTGAAGGATGTCATACTCCCTTCACCTCGCGGCTTTGTTTCAACTGTACCAATAATATGGCGGAATATGAAGCGTGTATTATAGGTCTCAAATCTTCCATAGATTTGGGAATCAAGTCCTTAGATGTATTTGGAGATTCAGCCTTAGTCATCAGTCAGATCAAAGGAGAATGAGACACGAAGCATCCTAATCGCATCCCTTACAAAGAACATGTGTGGACATTAATCCCACATTTTGAAGAAATTACCTTTGAACATTTTCCACGAGAGGAAAATCAACTAGCACACGCGCTAGCCACTATGTCATCCATGTTTAAAATCAGATGGGATAACGAGGCTCCTCAGATCACCATTAAGAGGATGGATGAACCAGCTCACTGTCACGAGATTGATACTGAAGAAGTAGTGGACAGGCCTTGGTTCCATGAAGTTAAGAGGTATCTCGAGGCCCAAGAGTATCCGGAGGGAGCTTCAGTCAATGACAAGAAGTTCTTGAGAAGCTTTTCTACTAAATTCTTCCTCAGTAACGAAATCCTCTATAAACGCAACCATGACTCTATTTTGCTTCGTTGCATAGACGAGAGTGAGGCAGAAAAGATCATGGCTGATTTACACGAAGGTACCTTTGGCACTCATTCTAGTGGACACACGATGGCTCAAAAGATCCTGCTGGCAGGATACTACTGGTCCACCATGGAAGCAGA
Source organism: Vicia faba (assembly GCA_948472305.1). Classification (NCBI taxonomy): domain Eukaryota; kingdom Viridiplantae; phylum Streptophyta; class Magnoliopsida; order Fabales; family Fabaceae; genus Vicia; species Vicia faba. Next base: position 1,601,151,431 of record OX451738.1, read on the forward strand.
TTGTTATCAACATTCACAAACTTGTCACAAGTTCCAGATCTATGCTGACAAAGTACATGTGCCTCTGGTTCCCCTAAACATCCTGACTTCTCCTTAGCCCTTCTCAATGTGGGGGATTGACATGATTGGAGAGATTAAACCCACAGCTTTTAATGGACACCTCTTCATCTTGGTTGCCATTGATTACTTCACAAAGTGGGTTGAGGCAGCTTCCTTCGCTTATGTTACCAAGAACGTTGTGGCCCGATTCATCAAACATAATCTTATATGTCGGTATGGTATCCCGGAGAGAATCATTACAAATAATGGTACCAATCTTAACAATAATATGATCATTACACTGTGCATGCAATTCAAGATACAGCATCATAACTCGTCTCCTTACCGGCCGAAGATGAATGGCGTTGTGGAAGCCGCTTATAAAAACATCAAAAAGATCATACAAAAAATGACGGTGACCTACAAGGACTTGCATGAGATGTTACAATTTGCTCTTCATGGTTACCGTAACATGGCGCGCACGTCAATAGAGGAAACTCCTTTCTCTTTGGTATACGGCATGGAAGTTGTCCTACCAATTAAAGTCCAAATACCTTCTTTAAGAATCATAAGGGATGCAGGGTTGAATGAAGATGAATGGATTCAAACTCGACTTGACCTGTTGAACTAGATTGATGAGAAGAGGCTTACAGCTATTTGCCATGGTCAAATGTATCAAAAATGTATGATCAAGGCTTTTAACAAGAAGGTCAGACATCAGGTATATCAGTTTGGTGACTTGGTAATCAAACGTATCATACTACCGCAAGGTGATCCCAGGGGAAAATGGACTCCTACATACAAAGGACCGTTTGTGATCAGAAACATATTCTCTGGTGGAGCAATGATCTTAACCACTATGGATGGCGATGAGCTATCGCACCCTGTAAACACAGACATAGTTAAAAGATACTACGCATGAATAAGGACCTGCTAGGTCGACTGACCTGGGCAAAAATTAGTGCACCCCGGCGAACCAAAAGGGTTTGGGAAAAAATTAGGGATAAAATACAACAACAAAAAAATTGTACACCCGGCAAGCTGAAAACCCGAAAGGGCGGCTTGGGCAAAAAAGGGTATCCCGGTGGACTGAAAACCCGAAAGGGCGGTCCAGGCAAAAGTTAAGGACTTAAAGTGTATGACTATGTCCCGTTGGATCACTTTACAGACAACCTTCAGTATCGACTGACAAACTCAAATGGTTCTAATCAATCCAATCAGCTTCGGACAAAGCAGCAAGTGGATGAGATGCTTAGAGACATGAAGGTTATAGCAGAGTGGGAACCCCATGGGATTATTTCACATAGCTATCTTTTCTTTGTATCAGTTTTCATTTTCTACGACGACATTCTCTTACTAGGATGTTCGTCTCTTTGTACAAAAATACTTATTCAAGTTAATACAAAGATATTCCTTTAAAAAGTGCAAAACTATCTGTTTTTCTTTTATTTCCCTGTTTTGTTTGCAAAAACGTCCAATGATTATTTTTGAACATATGCATTTGAACGTGATTACTGTTTACAAATGAGCGCAAGAAAAGAAGGAATGGAAAAGAGAAAGACAATTACTAATGGCTTTAAGAAATAGGATAATATCTATAGGCCATTCCATAAAATCCCCGCAGGTACTTTTCCAGCAAGAGCGGAAGCAAAGACATCCTACTACAGGATCATTAACGTATCTCCAGTATGCAGCCTAATGGTATCAGGTGCTCTAACATTCTTGACGGAGCAAAACTTCCAGTTACCGTTCCAAAGATTCCCCGGTGAAAGTCGCCCAATTTCTCAAGATTCCCCAGCAGGATTTCATGAAGTCCACAAGCAATGCACGACATCTCCCTTCCCCAACAGAGTTTATTTCTCTAATTATGGAAACCCATCCATCAACACTTCAATTTCAACAAAATATGAAGACTTACACCCCACATCCTCAGCAGCAATCATGGATTTATTTCCCCTAATCCAACAACACTACAGTGGAATAATTAATACATTCATACATTGTATTCATACGTCATAGCATTGACAACAAAAATGCATATAGTGCAATCTCATGTGTTGTACCCCAAAATTTGCCCTCTCATTTATCAAGTAATTTCTCATAATATGTCTCTTGGTTCAAGACTTCACAAAGGTTGATTATGTCAAGTTTGCTCATGTCAAGTTTCAAGTCTTGGATCACATTTTTGCTAAATCAATTGATCAGTTGATCTAAAAATCAACTACATTAGGGAAAAAGTCAACTATGGTCATTTTACAGTCAAACTTCATAATTTTTTATCCATATCAACATTGATAACTCCTATATGTCATTTGATCAATTTTGGACCACAATTCCTCAAGAAATTTGATCAGATCATCAAAAGGGAAAAATGGTCAAAATTAGGATTTTGACTGAGAAAAGGCAATTTCTGATTTTTAACCTAGCAAATGGTTGATTGGTTGGAAACATGATCTTAAGGATTTAATAGTATAATTTTAACCTAAGGGCATGACTCAAAACATCCCTCAAGATCAATTGATTGATAGTTGATTTTCAGTCAACTGATTAAAAGTCAATTATACACTGAAAAGTCAAACTTTGACTTTTTGGTCAAAATCAAGTGTCAAAGATCACAATTCATCAAAACATGTCAAAATATGAAATTTTTTCATCAAGAAATCAAAAAGTCAAGATTTCATTTTGACAAGTCAAAGTTTCCAAACTTAGATATTTTTCTAAGTGTTGAAAACTTCATGTTTTTTCACAACTTTGAGCCAATTTTTCACCATGATTCAAAAGAAACTTTCAACATGAAAGTTGTAGATCTCCATGAAATCTAAAAAATTTCTTTACACAACTTATCCTAGAAATGAATGGATTTCAAGTTATGATTTTGTGAATACATGTTCATGAAACTTGGACACTTAGTGAAATTTTGCCCTAGTTTAGGCAGGATTTTGACCTAACTTCATAGCAATTGTTCACATAGTTCCAAGGGGAATTTTCAAAAGTGATTCAAAGAGGGGTTGTTGAGAACATTACAATATTTATAAAATGTCCAAGAACTCCTTGAGATCATCTTTGATCAAGGAGAATCGAAGGCATGAAGTTGGCATTTCATTCTTGAATTTTAGGTCAACTTCATGATGAACAAGATTTCAAATTCATGCTAGGATGCACAACCTTTACTTTGCAGGCCTCAAACTTGTTTGTCAATCCATAATTAATGGTTTGCACAACTCTTTAGTCCCTTATCCACTTGGTTTGAGCTTTGTCCAAAATAATTTTCCATTTATAGTACAAAGTTGCCATTTCCATTTTGATAAAGCATCACTTTTACAATTGTCAACTTCTTGAGCTTTGCACTTTGTGATCGGTGGGAAAGAGAACTGACTGTTTTGGAATGCTGGTACGCGTTTGCGTTTGTTTTTCGCAAAATGTCGCGGTAAGCAAGAGTCGCCACCGTCTTTTATTTTATCCAACATGGAAAGGACAAAAGCACAGAAAAATTCCTTTTCGAGATGTTTCTCGAGTTCGGGAGGTAGATTATAGAAAGGGAAGGTGTTAACACCCTTTCTATCTGTGGTTATCCACGGGCTCTTAGGTACTTGCTCATTATGTTTTCAAAAGTTTGCTTTTCTTTATGTTTGTGGGTTTGAAAAGAGTTTTTGTTTTGAAGAGAGTGTGAGTGCGAAAAGTTTTGTTTTTGTTTTAAAAGTAGCAAGTACTTAAGAACATCTACCTACTCAAAAAGGAATTAATTTTTACAAGTGTCTTTTAGACGATGTTATCCCACTATTGAGGAGTAGGAAGCATCGTTGTTGGAGTTTTCGGGCCAATTCGATTAAGGGACGTGTGGTCACTAAAGCAACGTTAGGACGCCTTAGCGGTAACCCTAATGTCTTAGATCATTTTATCCGAGGCAACCGTTTCGAGGCAACTTATGATCTTTGGACAAGAGGGCGGCCTCTAAAACTTCCTATACTCAATGACCACGTTCGAGGCAACCAAGTGAGGTATACCCTAGGAGTGGCATGTGCGAGTGTATTGTTTTTCAGTTATATTATCTTTGTACATGTCATGGTGAGCTAATGTTGATTTTAAGTTAAAAATTGATCTTGTCATGCATAGCCTATTATTCAAACATCTAACAGTTAATAGTTGCGGAATATAAATTGCGGAAAATAAATCTAAGCTATTACAAGGCGTCGGGTATTTACATCGCCAAAAACAAACCCTTGAAAATTAAATTACGGAAAGTAAATAAAAGCGGTAAATAAAATCCTAAATTAAAACTATTACATCCTCGGAGCAATTACAATTATATGGATCAAAGATAATTCGCGCGAGAAAAATTGAATCGGAATGTCCTTTAGGGTTTTGACCCTTTTTATTCAATAAAGCATATTTTTGTTATTTTTTTGAATTAAAAAAAAGTCTAAGTTAATAATTAAATTAAATGAAAATATTTTTTGAATTTTATTTTAATTAAGGAAATAAAATAAGAATGGTTAAACACATTAAAAAACCTAATTCTAAATCAATTTTAATTTATTGCAAAATATATTGTTATTAAACCTATTTAAACTATATAAATTAATTAGTTAATTTTTATTTTACAAAAATAAATAATGAAATTAATAAATATTATTTTTGGTGTTTTCTGATTTTATAAAAAAAAAGTTAGTTTATTAATTAATTAGTTTTTAATAATAATAATAAAAAGCAATAAAAAATAAATGAAAAGAAATAAAAAAAAGTAAGCAAACTTTGGGGGGTGTTGGGCCTGAAGAAGGTGTTTGAGTTGCAATTTCCAGGCCCAAACACAAGCATCCTTGTTGGACTTTTTGGATTTGCTAGGCGTGCATTGACTTGAGGACATGATGATGACTCTAGCCTGGCCATTGGATCTGATTTGCAAGCCACGTAGCCTTCCAGATCTGCAAGCGCATAGTAGTCCACTCTTTGAATGTCACATGGGAATACCTGAAGAAGAAAAATAAACAAGGTTTTGGGGGACCTGGGATTCGAACCCAGGTCCCAATGATCACATGCCAACGCGCTTGCCACTCAACCAAGTTGCTTCATTCGTTAGTAAAATGCAAAACAAATAATATACGGACAAAACAATTGTTATGCTGGCAAAACAAAAAAACACGCTAAAACTTTTGAATTGGCCAATGAAGACAAGCCACGTCTTCATCTTCTTCCATAAACCCTGTGTTTTTCCTGCAGATTTGATTCCGCATCAAAATCCATGGCTTATTTCTAAAATCCACCCTAGGATATTAAAATCAATTCTAAGACCAAGGCTTGCTTCGTCTCTTTCCACTGAACACCAATATGGCCATGGTTTACCTTGATTGTACTTGTACAAGGAATGCCTAAAAACAAAACATTGAAACCCTAGATTCAGGCATCAACATATAGGGCATAAAAATGAAATTGAATGTTGCAGTCATGTTAGAAATTTGACATTAAGCATAATTATACAAAATTTTGGCAAAAGGATGCAAGATGGATGATTCACGATCTCAATTACAGGGCCAAGTTCGCGGTGACTTACAGGGCGTTTTAGGCAGTGAAAGGCTTGGTTTTTGATTGGTCTCGCTTCAGGAGGTTGCTGGCAAGAGGGCTATGTTGTTCTTTTTGATTGAAAGTGCCTCCAATATCGTTTTTGATCTCACACTTTTTCAAGGATTTTTGCAAAGTGGTATGGCCGTTTCTGCAGACTTCTATGCATGAATTTGATTTGTGAGGCTTATGTGAATGTTATAGAGTGAATTAGGGTTGGCTTTTTGATCTGAAATCAAGTGCATTCAAGATTGAAGATTGGATTTTATCACCATTGAAAAGCTTTCCAAAAATAAGCCAAATCTGAGATTTTGTGCTTGAATGAGCCTTGGCACGAGTTTGTTGGTTGTCACATGATATATGCAAGTTGTACAGATCACAAAGATACCATTTCATTAATTTTTGGATTTTATTTGAATTAATATAGATTTAAAATGAATTAAATCAATAAAAATTAAATAAAATAAAAAAATAAATGTTTGGTCATGAAATTAAAGATGGGACACGTGTGTGGCATGACAAGACCAAATCAAGTGGAAAAAAGTGGGCCCTTTTGTCAAAAATTGGAGTTTTGAGGATAGTTGACTTTTGCCAATTTTGGAAAAATTCCCAACTTCAACAATGCATAACTTTTTCAATTTTGAAATTTTGGAAGTGTTCTTTGACTTTTTAGAAACCTTGATATGTCCTCTAATCAACCCTTTTAGTCTCACTTCATTTGGATGTTCCATGCTCAAGTTATAAGCTTTGGAAAAAAAGGTGTTTTTGTTGACTTTCTAAAATGACCTATAATGTCCAAATTTGTAACTTTTTGTGAGAGCATTTCTTGATCTTGGGGTGTGAATATGGATTGTAGGAGATTTCATCCTCTTCAAAATGATCTTTGGATGGGTCATTTCTCATAAAGTATTATAAAGTTATGCTTGGTCAAATTTGGGTTGACTTTTCCTGCAAAACCCTAATTTAGCAACTTTTGAATCTTGATGAATCTTGAGCAATCCTTTATGAAACATGATCAACCCTTGATAAAATGATTAATTTTCCTTCAAAATGAGAATGTTGACAAAAAAATCTTGAGGTTTGACTGTATTTGGGACACAGTTGACTTTTGCCCTAGCACGGTCGATTTTTGGGCATCTTGAGCAATTGACTGACCAAACTTCCTCTACAAGGCTTGAAATTTGTCATGGATGAACTTAAGAACATATTAGGACATTGGGGAGCACTTGAGGTCATTTGGATGTGAGGATCTTGATGCAACATAAAACCCTAATTTTGACTTGACTGCCTTAGGAGGTGATTTAACTGTCCAAACCTTGAGCCAACTTGAGCAGCTTGAAGCTTCTTCTTGACAAGTATTGAGGAATATGTGAGGGCAAATTTTTGGGTACAACAGTTGCCCCTGTTCAATTGTCTTAGACCTGAGGATATAGATTGGCTTTCGGGCCTTTTGTGATCCGAAGGTGGAAGATAATTGAACACTAGAGTGCCCAGAAATTTGCACTCTCATGGTGTAGTATCAGCATTGTGATGTCAGGAATGGGCTTACAGATGCCATTTGGAGATTGTTGGTAGGAGGATGGGCTTACAGATGCCATCTGCAGGAGTTTTGATCGCATAAGAGATTCCTTAGCGAGAATTTGCATACCTGTCGTTGTAGAAGATTCCGCTGGGGAAGCATAACTTTTGTGGAGATTTAGGAACCTACCTGTACTTCAACTGAGAGAAAGCCTCGACTGAGTCTTAAGGACCTGTTCATAATTCAACTGGGGGGAAACATCTTCATCAAGATCTAAGAATTGTATCGTGCTCAATGGAGTATACCGTTGAGGTTATAGCACTTGTCCACACTATGACGGAGGAAAACATCAAGATCTAGGAACTGACTCGTGCTCACCAGGAGTATACCGTTGAGGTTATAATACTCGTCCACACTATGACGTAGGGAAGCATCTTCATCAAGATCTAGGAATTGTCTCGTGCTCACCGGGAGTATACCGTTGAGGTTATAGAACTCGTCCACACTATGACGGAGGAAAACATCAAGATCTAGGAACCGACTCGTGCTCATCGGGAGTGTACCGTTGAGGTTATAGTACTCGTCCACACTATGACATAGAGAAGCATCTTCATCAACATCTAGGAACTGTCTCGTGCTCACCGGGAGTATACCGTTGAGGTTATAGAACTCGTCCACACTATGACGGGGGAAAACATCAAGATCTAGGAACTGACTCGTGCTCACCGGGAGTATACCGTTGAGGTTATAGTACTCGTCCACACTATGACGTAGGGAAGCATCTTCATCAAGATCTAGGAACTGTCTCGTGCTCACCAGGAGTATACCGTTGAGGTTATAGAACTTGTCCACACTATGACGGAGGAAAACATCAAGATCTAGGAACTGACTCGTGCTCACCGGGAGTATACCGTTGAGGTTATAGTACTCATCCACACTATGACGTAGCGAAGCATCTTCATCAAGATCTAGGAACTGTCTCGTGCTCACCGAGAGTATATAGTTGAGGTTATAGAACTTGTCCACACTATGACGGAGGAAAACATCAAGATCTAGGAACTGACTCATGCTCACCGGGAGTATACCATTGAGGTTATAGTACTCATCCACACTATGACGTAGGGAAGCATCTTCATCAAGATCTAGGAACTGTCTCATGCTCACCGGGAGTATACCGTTGAGGTTATAGAACTTGTCAACACTATGACGGAGGAAAACATCAAGATCTAGGAACTGACTCGTGCTCACCGAGAGTATACCGTTGAGGTTATAGTACTCGTCCACATTATGACGTAGGGAAGCATCTTCATCAAGATCTAGGAACTGTCTCCTGCTCACTGGGAGTATACCGTTGAGGTTATAGAACTTGTCCACACTATGACGGAGGAAAAACATCAAGATCTAGGAACTGACTCGTGCTCACCGGGATTATACCGTTGAGGTTATAGTACTCGTCCACACTATGACGTAGGGAAGCATCTTCATCAAGATCTAGGAACTGTCTCGTGCTCACCGGGAGTATACCGTTGAAGTTATAGAACTCGTCCACACTATGACGGAGGAAACTTTCGAGATTGAGAACCTTATCTGAAATTCAACCAAGGATGATTCAATTGAGATTTAAGAACTGGTCAGATCTTCGACTAAGCTGAGAACTTAACTGCATTTTTCCTGAAAGGTAAAAGGTCAGTCACATGCAATGTATGAGATGGATCAAGCAATGATGTTCTCAACATAAATGAGACTGCATGGTATGATGTGTATATGCATGTATCATGATGTATGGAAATGTGATGTTTTAGCTGGGGAAAATAAATCCCGGAGCTGCTGGAGAATAAAGTTGAGTTCTTCGTTTCCGCTGGGGATGATGAATGAAGATGGTTGTGAGAATAAACCTACAGGAGAAAAGAACTCTGTTGGGGAATAAACTTAATGAAGAGATTACTCCGAGGGGAATTACTCTGTGGGGAATTGATGCGTTGCTGAGGATTTTAACAATAAACTCAGTTGGGGATTCCGTTGATAAGCTCTGTTGGGGATTTTAATGATGAACTCCGCTAGGGATAGAAAGAATTTTGCTGGGGATGATCCTTTAGTTGCAACTTGCTGAGGATAACCCAGTTAGACTTTTGTGAGGATAACCTTTCTGAATTTGGCTAGGGAGACTTATCTACGCTCTGCAGGGGATAAACTTCCAGAATCTACTGGGGAAGATGATTTAACTCTGGTGGGGAAGCCCTTTTAGACTGCGTTGAGGAAATGGCTCCACTGGGGTATCTTGTATTCCGCCGGGGAACATTCATATATTCTGTTGAGAAATATTAAGACTGTTGGGGATGCTCTTACACTTGCTGGGGAATGTCTTTATACTCTGTTGAGGAATATTAAGACCTTCTGGGGATACCCAACCTTTTCAGGGCTGATGGTAGATTAACTCTGCTTGGGGAATATATTGCTGATTCGTTCATAGTTGCAAGTCTCGGTGGGGAGAGCTACCATTATTGTTTTACTCTATGGGGAGTGACGGTATCTTGGTCATATTCTTCAGCTGAACCTCCCTTGGTACCCTGGTGGACAGAGTAACTACACAGTTTGGACGTTTCTTATGCCCCTGTTTCTGATATCACCTGTAATTTGTCCTTTGTTTCGCATGTAAATTTTTATGAGCAGCAATTAATGTCAAATGCATATATCAAAAATGAACATTGGACGTTCTTTGCAAAACAAAACGGATAAAGGAAAAACAATGAGAAATTTGTCTGAAGATGAAAAACAATGAGATCATCGAGGAGTATGATCACAGCTTTCAGAAGTTTCTAGCTAAAAACATAGACAGAAGCAAAATGGCTTCAATGATCTATGGAGTTAGCAGAAATGGCAGAAAAGGGATAGGATATCAAGGTAAGGTACCTACACCAAAAAATGCCATGGATTTAGTTATAAAACGTACTCCACTTGATTCACACTTTACATATGGGCACACACATTACATAAAATATACTAGTAGTGATTACTCTGTCAAACCAAAATTCAACCAGAGTTTTGGTAAAACTAACAAATCAGGACCCAAGAAAATATGGGTACCTAAGGATAAAATAATACATGTAGCAGATATCTTTAGCAGCAAAGCAAAAACACCAATCATGGTACCTGGACTCTGGCTGCTCACGACACATGACGGGAAGAAGGCATATGTTCCAAAGCCTGGAACTTAAGCCTGGAGGCCATGTAGGTTTTGGAGGCAATCAGAGAGGAAAGATCATTGGCTCTAGAACAGTAGGTAATGGAAATCTTCCCTCTATAAGTAATGTTTTACTAGTTGATGGATTAATGCATAATCTGTTATCCATAAGTCAATTAAGTGATAACGGTTATGATATAATCTTCAATCAAAATTCATGCAAAGCTGTTAGTCAGAAAGATGGGACTATCCTATTTAATGGAAAGAGAAGAAACAACATTTATAAAATAAAACTTTCTGAACTAAAAATTCATAATGTAAAGTGTCTTCTGTCTGTTAACAACGAGCAATGGATCTGGCACAGAAGATTGGGACATGTTAGTATGAGAAGAATATCTCAGATTAATAAACTCAATCTGGTCAGAGGACTTCCTAACCTGAAGTTCAATTCAGATGCTCTGTGTGAAGCATGTCAGAAAGGCAAGTTTGCAAAACCAGCTTTCAAATCCAAAAATGTTGTTTCCACCTCCAAGCCATTAGAACTTCTGCACATTGACTTATTTGGACCAGTTAAAACTGCTTCAGTCAGTGGCAAGGAGTATGGGTTAGTAATCGTAGATGACTATAGCAGATGGACATGGGTAAAGTTCTTAAGGCACAAGGACGAGTCACACTTTGTGTTTGTCACCTTCTGCAATCAAGTTCAGAATGAAAAGGATCTTAGAATCGTCAAGGTCAGAAGTGATCATGGTGGAGAATTTGAAAACAAAGATTTTGAGTCATTCTTTAATGACAAAGGCATTCTGCATGATTTCTCTTGTCCTAGAACTCCCCAGCAAAATGGAGTTGTAGAACGAAATAACAGAACATTGCAAGAAATGGCCAGAACCATGATCAACGAGACTAAAGTTGCTAAGATCTTCTGGGAAGAGGCAATAAACACAGCGTGTTACATTCAGAATAGAATCTCCATAAGACCTATTCTGGAAAAGACTCCATATGAATTGTGGAAGAACAGAAAGCCCAACATTTCCTACTTTCACCCATTTGGTTGTACATGTTTTATTCTGAATACAAAAAATTATTTGAACAAGTTTGACTCTAAAGCATAAAAGTGTATTATGTTAGGATATTCTGAACGCTCAAGAGGGTACAGAGTATACAATACAGAAACACAGATTATGGAAGAATCAATCAGTGTTCGTTTTGATGATAAGCTTGACTCTCAAAAGTCAAAGCAGAATGAATTCCTTGCAGGTATGGAAGTTTAACTCGCGGGTACTGAAGACAAGTCATCAGAAGCTCTTAACAGAGACACTCCCTCAACATCAGAAAGAAGAAATGCAAGCAATCCAGCACCTTCTGTTGATCAACTCCAGAAAAGACCATCCAGAAGCAGCATGGATCACCCAGAAGAAACAATCTTAGGAAGAAAGGAAGATCCAATCAGAACAAGATCTAGCTTCAGAAACTCTGAAGAATCCCTCATGGGACTGGTTTCTCTAATTGAACCAACTACAATTGATGAAGCACTTCTGGACAATGACTGGATTCTAGCAATGCAAGAGGAGCTAAATCAATTCACAAGAAATGACGTATGGGATCTAGTTCCCAAACCAAAAGGATTCAACGTCATTGGAACAAAATGGGTGTTCAGAAACAAACTGAACGAACAAGGTGAAGTCATCAGAAACAAAGCACGACTGGTAGCACAAGGTTATAGTCAGCAAGAGGGGATAGACTATACAGAAACCTTTTCTCCAGATGCCAGGTTAGAATCTATCAGACTCTTAATTTCATTTGTTGTTAATAAAGGCATCACTCTGTATCAGATGGATGTTAAGAGTGCATTCTTAAATGGCTATATAGAAGAAGAGGTATATGTGCACCAACCCCCTGGTTTTGAAAGTTCCAAAAATCCAGAATATGTTTTCAAACTAAAGAAGTCACTGTATGGTCTGAAACAAGCTCCCAGAGCTTGGTATGAAAGACTAAGTAACTTCCTGTTAGAAAAGGAATTCACCAGAGGGAAAGTGGACACAACCTTATTCTATAAGATAGTTAAGAATGACATTTTAGTATGTCAGATTTATGTTGATGACATCATATTTGGATCTACTAAACCTTCTCTGGGAAGAAAGTTTGCTAAATGTATGCAGGCAGAATTTGAGATGAGCCTAATGGGGGAACTAAAATTCTTTCTGGGCATCCAGATTAATCAAACCCCAGAAGGAACTTACATTCATCAGAGCAAATATGTCAGAGAACTTCTGAAGAAATTTGATCTCTCAGAATGTAAGCCATCAAAGATTCCAATGCATCCCACGTGCATTCTGGAAAGAGAAGAGGTAAGTAAAAAGGTAGAACAGAAGGTCTACAGAGGTATGATTGGTTCTCTTCTCTATCTAACGGCTTCAAGGCCTGACATTTTATTCATTGCTTGCATTTGTGCTAGATTCCAATCAGATCCTAGAGAATCTAACTTAACAGCAGTTAAGCGAATTTTCAAGTATCTGAAAGGTACTACTAATCTGGGCTTGTTTTATAGAAAATCAAGTGATTACAGCTTAGTAGGATATTGTGATGCTGATTTCGCTGGAGACAGAGTAGAACGTAAAAGCACTTCTGGAAGCTACCAGTTTCTAGGAGAAAATCTGATCTCATGGTCCAGCAAAAGACAATCCACAATTGCTCTATCAACAGCAGAAGCTGAATACATAGCAGCAGCTGGATGCAGCACACAGATGCTCTAGATGAAAAGTCAACTTGAGGACTTCCAGATATTTGAGAGTAACATTCCTATCCTCTATGACAATACTTCTACTATTTGTCTTAGTAAAAATCCTATTCTGCATTCTAGGGCTAAGCATATAGAAATAAAACATCATTTTATTAGGGACTATATTCAGAAAGGGATTTTAAATTTAAAATTTATTAACACAGACCATCAATGGGCTGATATTTTTACAAAACCTCTTTCTGAAGATAGGTTCAACTTCATTCTGAATCATCTCAGCATGAAGCTCTGCCCAGAATAAAATTGTTTTGATTCCATATATTAACCTTCAGAACTTTGTTTATTTTTCTGTGAACTACTGATCAATCTTTCTTCAGATCTTTAGAAGTACAGATTGTATCAGAATCTATCCATGAAGATCTGAGCGCTTCATTTCAAGGATAGAAATATGTTGTTCACTCAAGCAAACAAGTGTCATCCAGTCGTCAGCTATTTTCTGAGGCTGAACACGCGTTCACATTTCTGAAAAGGCAAAAGCGCTGATTGGATGCATTGAGACACATGTCATGGGTAACCGTTCCAAATATCTTTCTGAATCCCCTAAAATCAACTATCATTAAATGCTAATAATCATTATTAATTTCTCTCTCTTGTCGTTTATGTTTTCAAAATTGTTTAGAAATCTATTTAAACACACTTCACACCATTTACACTCTTTTACCTTCACTTTCATTTTCTCTCAAACTTACTGATTTCAGTTTTCATACTTTCTCAAAACCCTTTCAATTTCTTCAATACCTTCGTGTGAACATGGCTTCTTCCAGCATTCCTACTTCAAGTTCCCAGAAAACTGTTTCATCTGAACAATATGAAGAACCCCACAGAACGCTTCTAACACCAATCAAAAACCTAGAGGTTCTGTCAGAATTGATCGTGGATTTCAACAGCCTTCAAGAGAATGGGTTTAATCTATCTGAAGAGGTTAAGGCTCAAGGCTGTTCCTATTCTGGTAAAGGAATTTTGGATTCACGCTTCTTCTTCAAATCATCAAGTTACGTCTTACATTATGGGGAAGAAGATTGTTATTACTGAAGACCTCATTGCGAGCTTAATAGGCTACAGTGGTGGTGGTGTTCGTTGCATTGACATGGCAGAAAGGTGCGCTGATGTTGCCCTAATTGCAAGGGAAATCTTCACTCTGGGGCTTCCCTCCAGAAAGATAAGGGATTTAAAAGATCAACACAGAATTTGGGCCAAGATCATTCTGGGGTGCATAAACCACAAGAAGTCTACCAGCTCTCCTGATTACATTAATATTGATCAGCAATTTTTGATCTATTTCATCTCTCAGAAGCAGCAATTTTTGATCTATTTCATCTCTCAGAAGGTCAAGATAAATTTGGCTCATCTGCTATTTAATCATCTCAGGTCAAGTGTTAAAGAAACAAGAGAAGAGGAGCAAACAAAAAGGGATTGGATACCCCTAGGAAGACTTATATAAGATATTCTAACAGAGAATAAGCTGATTGATCACCTTACAGAGGCTCAAGAAATCAGCTCCTTGGAAGTTACTGTTGGCAAACAACTGAATGCTAAGAATCTGAAGAAGATGAAGTTGATTGAGAACATTAAGAAGGAACCCAGTGTCACTCCTTTTGCTGCAATCTCCAGCAGAAGAGTCCATCTGGATAACTTCCCTCTGTTCTCAGAGATTGATTCTAAACCAGATATAATACTCAGATATCTGGATGCTTGCAAGGCTGATGGTACAGCACCAAATCTGAATATTCAAGATCTGCAGCAGAAGGCTCTAGAAGTTGTGCTGAAGAAAACCAAGAAAAGGAAAGCTGTAGCAGAAGGATCCTCCCAGCAGACTCCTAAAAAGAGAGGTAATCTTTCTTCTATAACTGTTTTAGATTCAACTGATGTATCAACATCTATCCCAACTTCCACTCAATCTGAAAACCCCACACCACAAACTTTTGATGACTTTGACCTTGATTTTGACCCCTCTGAGTCATTAACCCTTAGAAGATCTCGCTCCCAACCTCAAAATCCAAATACTGATGAAACCCAGCAAGAACTTGCAAAAGTTCTTTCTGATATAGACCAACATACTTCTGCTCCCATTCCAGAAAATCCAAATCCTGAAACCACCACAGAACCACAACCAGAAATTCCCATCTCACCAACACCATAACTTCCACTCTCTCCAGAACCAGAAATCCCACTACCTCCATCTCCTCAACCAGAAATTAATCCACCTTCTCCACAACCTGAACCATTTCAACCAGAAGTTAAAACTTCTGAGACTTAACCTTCAGAACTAGAACCAGAACCAGAACCAAACCAAACTGTTGATTCTGATACCACTCCCATTCCTGGAATCACAGAACCTCTGGCCATTCATTTTCCCTTTGTCACCATTGTGAATTTCCCCAACTTCCCTCTTCACCAGAATTAACTCCACCAAATTCCCCATCAAGTCCAATCATAATTCCTGACTCTCCCACTCCCTCACCTAAGAATAATCCAGAAGACAACATCAAGACTGTCATTGAATTAACAGTTTTTGAACGTCTTGCTGCCATCAACCACAAAACTGCTATCCCAAAACCAAAACATCCAGATGTTGGTACCAGTATATTGAACTTTGAAACAGAAGTATAGAAGTGGATCACTTCTCTGAAATAAGCTAGTCTTGAGCTGGTTGATCCTGCTGCATCAGACTACCTTTGGACAAAGTTCAGAAGATGGGTATGCTCTAAAACTTTTAAGTTGCAAGAACAGAGCTACGGACAAGATCAACAGAACTTCAGCAATCTGCTGAAAGAAATTGAAGGTCCAGTTCTGAGCAAGCTGCTTAAGGAAGAAGTTCTCCATCTGGACATTGCTCCCTGGTCTGAACATCGTCCAGCATCCAAAGTTCAATCTGATACTCAAGAGCAGATGGTTCCTGCTGAAGCACTGGTTCAAGAAGAAGATATTGCTGAAAGCTCTGAGAAGCATCATGTTTCTGAAGATCCTCAAGCTTCCTCCCTTGACAGGCAGACTCTAGAAGACTTGAAAAGATCTGATATGCTGATGCAGGAAAGAATGGATAAGCAGGACAACAAAATTGATGCAATAGCAAGCATGTTAACCCAGCAACAGGAAACCAACACCCAGATTAAGAGCATGTTGGAGGCTTTGTTCACACGTCTTCCTCCTCCCTCTTAGAATTTCCTTGTTTTTATAACTTGTTTATCTGTAATATTTTTACAATGTTTTGAACTTATCATTGCTTCTGTTTTTAATATAAACGCATTTTTAGCTCTGATCTTATATTCTTTTTGATAACTGACAAAAAGGGGGAGAAAGAATGATATTTTTCAATAACGGATTACTGAGACATAAGTCTCAAACATTCTGAACATTTAAAAATTTTTTCTCTTCTGAAAAGCTTGAACAGGTACAAAATTCTGACGAAAGATACAGTAAAGTACAGTAAAGTTCTGATGCTCAAAGTCTCATGGAATTAAAGGGAAGTAATCAACTCAGGGGGAGTTTTCTCTTCCTAGCTCTGATACCTTTTATTCTTTATTTTTAAATTGAAAAAATCTGGTTTTTGTCATCATCAAAAAGGGGGAGATTGTTAGAACATAGTTTAATTCTACAACCCTTGATTCGAGTTTTGATGATAACAAAATACAAGAATAAATAAATTCAAAGATATATATATATATATATATATATATATATATATATATATATATATATATATATATATATATATATATATATATATATATATATATATATATATATATATATATATATATATATATATATATATATATATATATATATAGATAGATAACAAATATGCTTCTTAAATTATGTTGTACATTTACAGAAGCTCTGATGGAATCAGCATCAGCATCAGAAGCTATGTCAGCATCAGGAGATCAACAACATATGCTACACGCTGAAGCTACCAGATCATACACTGAAGCTTGATGACCAGAATCTGCGTATAAAACACTCTGACTCTGATCAAAGATCGTTACCAAGTCATCAGCACTCAGAAGCGTCAGCATAAGTTTAAAGCAGAAGACCCTGAAGCGCTACTATGTATTCAAGACAGAATTAATTACCAATGGCTTTATCCAAGACAAGATCTTCTCAAAAAGGAAAGAACTTTATTATCATTGAAAGTGCTTTATGGACAACAATGTATCTTTGACTTGGCTATATAAACAAGTCTGTGTGAGAAAAAGACTACGCATATAATACGCACGCACTCATAATTTGCTAAGTTTTCCAACCACGCTTACTCAAACGCTCTTGCAAATCCAGTTTCATTCTAAGCTTAAATTTGTGTATTATCACAGTTGTGATATACTGTTTTGTTAGAAAACATTAAACACATTATTGTTCAATTACTTGTAAAGAGATTTCCTTGAGATAAACCAGTTTGTGGTTATACTCAAGAAGGATTTAACAGTTGTTAAAGTAGTTGTGTATTCCTTTGAATATAGTGGATTAAGACCTCGTTGGAGAGAGGAAAAATCACCTTGACGGGTGGACTGGAGTAGTTTGAGATTAAACGAACCAGGATAAAAATACAGTGTTGTCTAAGCATTTGATTTAAAGTTTTACAATTCAACCCCCCTTCTTGTGTTTTTCACATCTTCAGGCCCCAGTTTGCATACTCACCCTTCTCAATAACAGCTCGGGCATCCTTTAAGGAAGCCATCTTTATAGGAGAATCTTCAACCACAGTCTCAGCTGATGCCAGTGTCTGAGGAACCTCTTCAAAGTGTTGAAATGGGGTCTCAATGAACTCCCTATCCATCTCTACGTATCTGAACGAGTTAAGGTGGCTGACCATGTACTCTTCCTCTCCCTATATTGTCACAATCTTCCCTCTGATCGGGTACTTTAGCTTCTGATGGAGTGTTGAGGTTACGGCTCCAGCCTTATGGATCCATGGACGACCCAGCAAACAAGAATAGGATGGCCGAATGTCCATCACGTAGAATGTAGAATTGAAGACCTGAGAACCAACTTTAATTGGAATATCAACTTCACCATGCACCATCCTTTTAGACCCGTCAAAGGCCCTGACGATGATGTTACTTGGCTTTAGCTCCAACCCTTCGCAATCCAACCGGTCTAGACCCTTCTTGGGTAAGACATTCAATGAGGAACCAGTGTCAACCAATACATGTGCAAGAGTAGTGCCCGTGCATTCAATGGAGACATGCAGGGAATCGTTATGGTTCTTCCTTTTAGCAGTCAGATCAGCGTCGGAGAAACCCAAACCATTATCAGCAGTTAAATTAGCCACACAATCTGTAAACTGATCAGCTGATGTCTCTTGTGGCACGTGGGCCGTCTTCAGGAAGGTAATCAGAGCCTTGGCATGGGCCTCTGAACACAACAATAGTGACAACATAGAAATCTTGGATGGGGTTTGCCCCAGCTGCTCAACTACGTTATAATCACTCTTCTTAATAATCTTCAAAATCTCTTCCATCTCCTGTTTGGAAGCTTCAACAGTAATCGTCTTCGGTGCCTCCGTCTGGGCAGGCATATCAGTGGTGATCCCTTTGCCCCGAGCGTTAGATGACTCGGCGACAGGGGTAGGACTAAGAACTTGATCAGGAATGTTAGTAGGTACACTTGCAGGTGTAATGACAATAGGTCTTCAGACGGTTGGTGGAGCAATATCAGGTGAGAAAAGTCTGCCGCTGCAGGTGACTTTAGCAGGTCCAGTAATGTTGCTGACGCTGGTATCAGCATCCAACTTTTGCTTAACTCCAAGAACATAAACATCTGCCCCATAGTGCCAAGGGACAACTTTGTCAGAGGTGTAGGGGATGGGCGCCGGAACAGTGATAATTACAGGTGCGATCTTTGAAATAGATGTAATTCTAACAGGCTTCCTCTAGGGAGCCTTGGAAGAATTGTCGAAAATGGTAATAATGGCAACTTCTTCAGTAGGAGTGGAGGGAACAGCGGTCTTCTCAAATAGGATCTCCTTGTTATCCATCAGGTTTTGGATACCTGACCTCAGCAACGGGCAACCAGTAAGTAAAACAGAACACATATGGCAACCTTCACCACAGCCCGAAAATAAACCGGCTAGCAACAGGTTCTTCTTGACAGTCATCAGAGGTGTAACAATATCATCCATGGAAACTACAAACAAATCTTCCACTACAGCATTCACTCCATGTTTGGGCATGGGAGTAGTCACAACATTAGGCCTCTCGGGCGCCTCAAACTCAATCTCCTTTGCATCAATCAAGTCTTGGACCTTGTTCTTCAAAGCCCAACAATCATCCGTATTATGCCCTGGGCTCTCAGAGTGATAAGCGCAGCGGGCGTTAGGGTTATACCTGGGTGACGTTGTATTTGAATTCTTTGGAGCTTCTTTTATAGTCACCAGATTGGTCTTCAGCAACTGTGGAAGAATCTGAGACAAAGTCATGCTGAGACGGGTGAATTGCCTTCGAGGTCTCTCATCCCTTTGTTGGTTGTGCTATTGAGGAGCACCAGCAGGTTTTGAAATAACAACCGCATTGACCGCTTGGCGGTGTTCAGGTCTATTCTATCTTCTTGAACTGTAGACAGCACTGGACTCTTTCTTAAACAGCTTCTTCTCAGTGCTCGATGAGGCACCCTTCTGTGTCTTCCCAGCCTTAATACTAGCTTCAATCCTCTCACCAGTCAAGATAAGATCCATAAACCCGGCTAAAGAGATTCCAATCAGACGATTAAAGAATGGACCAGACAGGGTCCCCAAAAACATGTCAACAAGTTCACGATCAGCCAAAGGTGGTTGCACCCTTCCGGCAAGGTCTCTCCACTTCTGTGCATACTCTTTAAATCCTTCACCCGTTCCTATTGACATACCCTAGAGTTGGGTACGCGTAGGAGCGAGGTCGGAGTTGTACTGATACTTCCTATAGAATGCAGTAGCCAAATCTTCCCAGCTACGGATACTGGCTCCGTCCAACTGATAGAACCACACAAGCTGAGTCCCTGAGAGACTGTCTTGAAAGAAATGAATCCACAAGTTCTTATCAGCAGTGTAAGGCTGGATTTTCCTCACATATGAATGGAGGTGCATCTTTGGACAGGAAGCTCCGTCATACTTGGCAAAGGCAGGTGCCTCGAACTTATGGGGAATCACCACCCCAGATGATAGACCCAGATCTCCAAAGTCCAGACCGGGCACCTTCTGTATTTCCATAGCGCTCAAGCGGTCTTCCAACTGTTTGTACTTATCCTCAGCAGGAGGATATTGTTCTTCATCATAGTCTGTCTCGTTGTTGGAGACCATAGGGCTAGGAGCCCTTCTTTCTTGTGGACTATCTTTCCCTCCAGATGAGGTGGTCAGATCAACTTCATTCTGTAACTCGTTTCCAACCTGCGTCCACTGTTGAACAGGATGGTCCTCTTCTTCTTCTTCTTTTTCTCCTTCAGAATCAAAGTCTTCAGGTCCTCCTGACCCTTAGCTAGATTCATAAACAGCTCCTGAAATTGGGCATTCTGGGCCTGGAGGGCCTTGATAGCTTGCTCAGTGGAAGGTTCAGCAGACATGATGATTACTGAAATAAACAGCGAAGAAGATAAGAGACCTGTAATGGGGTACCTGTTTATGAAGTGCATGGGATGAAATGCGTATGATTTATGATTTCAAAGACAATCGGGATTCAAATTTGTAAACAAGAAAGGAAACACACTTTATTAGATTTAAACTTCAAAATTTAAATTTTTCAACAAATTGCCCTTAGGCGTTACAAGAATGGAAATACTGAAAAGTAAATAAAAAACTGTAAAAGAAATCATCAAAGGTCCATCAATGCTCCCATGGTCTCTTCTTCTCAGTGCAGACATAATCATTCAGGATTCGCTCATTCTCTAGTTTCCTGGTCATCTTCTGGATCTTCTGCTCCTGCTCATTGAACCTCTCCCGATAAGAATCCCGTTCATTCCTCAATTGTAACCAAGACCTCTTTAGTGTCCCAATATCAGTGGGCATATGAGGTTGGAGGATAGTTGGAGGAACCCCATCCTCATTAGCAACTTCAAGAGTAACAGGTCTGACAGCTTCATATGGCATGCCTAACTTTTGGGCACGGATGCGGACCCATCTGAGATATGGCTCCATTGGTAGAGAAGTCTCCGGGCCCAACTCATGAGGATCAGATTTGTGAACTCTGTCCCAAGCCTTTATGACTCTACGACGCAGCTCGTCACTATCTCCCTGAAAATCAAAGATGATATGAGGCATCAACATCTCATGAGGCCCCTCTCTTCTGGCCCTTCCAAACTGACGGAGAGCTAAACATGGGTTGTAAGAAATCCCTCCATGGAGTCCGGTCAATGGAACATTAGGATACTCTCCATAGCGATCAATCACAGTCACCTCATCCATACCTTTGAGAGTCCAGATAATGTCATCATTAGTAAGAGACATCACCCTATAAGCCTAGCCCATTCCTTCTTTGTTTTTCAGCACGGACTTAGGGAGGTGCGAAATAAACCACCTCGACAATAAAGGAACACAGCACATCAAAGTTCCCTGCTTTCAGGCAGTACGAGCATAGAGCTGATGAAGCATATCACCCAAGAGAGTGGGTACCGGATTCTGAGAGATGAAGATCTTTATAGCATTAATACCAACAAAAGTGTCAGGATTCGGAAACAATACCAGACCATAAATCAAAAGAGCCAGAATGTCCTCGTATGCTTTGAAGTCTAAGCTGTCCCAGAAGTAATTAGCTTTGTCAACCAAAAACTTAGTCAGAAAACCCTTAGCTCCACTTCTAGTTTCCCAGTTAGCCATTACCTCCTCTTTGGTCAAGTGAAGGGCTGCAGCAATTTCCTCGGGCCTAGGAGTCTTTTCCCAACCAGTAAACGGAGTTTGCTCCAAAACAGAGATACCAAGCAACTCAGAGAATTCTTCCATGGTAGGGACCAGCTGGAAGTCTTGAAAGGTGAAACAATGGTATAGCGGATCATAAAACTAGACCAGGACGCTCATCATTTGTTCGTCCAACTTCGAGGTGACCAAACTGAGAAGAGAGCCATGCCTTCTGATGAAGGACGTAGTGTCTGGTATCCTGACAACCAACTCCTTAAGCAGGATAGGTACTTGGACAAAGTTGATCCGGATAGTATTCCTACGCATGGGCATCATGATGACCTACAAAACAGAGCAAAGATGAAACCCTCTTGTCCTTGAAATAGGTTAGTCCTTATGCAAAATGTATGCAATGTTATGATATGATGATGTCATGGTAAAGGCACACCACAAGTATTCACAAAAAGCAAACATGGTAAAGGCACACAAGTCACACTGAGAGCCCTTATATTTCAGGCTGGCATGAAGCTTAGGTACTACCCTCTTTCGGTTTCAGTTGGTTAAGACTTGTCCTAAAAATAGTAACCGGGTTCTAGAGGATCTCAATATCACTGACTACCCTCAATCGGTCATAATTCCAGTTTAGCAACCTTTTCTTGCGGCCGGAATCATTGCGAGAGTTTAGTCTCAATGAGTATAGCATACTGCTACTGTTCTATGGCCAAGTTGGTCAATTTAAGGTTCTAAGGTCAGTTGGTGCTTAATGACTCCTTAGAAGACCCATATTCTCCTCGTTCCAACACAAGGGATATCGGTACAGACTAAGGTGCCACACCAACATAGCTACTGCTTCATCTGTATCGGTCTACGCCGTACAGATCCCTCACAGTTTATTGCTACTTACCTAAAGGGTATCCCTAGATCCGGGTTAGGATCTATAGAACTCCGATACAAGCACACAAAATTAAAGCATACAAAGCATACAATTGAAAACATAGTGATCTAATCCTAAGGTACACCTCACTTATAAGATAATTCCCCAGCAAAGTCGCCAGTTCTGTGATCGGTGGGAAAGAGAACTGACTGTTTTGGAATGTTGGTTCTCGTTTGCGTTTGTTTTTTGCAAAATGTCGCGGTAAGCAAGAGTCGCAACCGTCTTTTATTTTATCCAACATGGAAAGGACAAAAGCACAGAAAAATTCCTTTTCGAGATGTTTCTCGGGTTCGGGAGGTAGATTATAAAAAGGGAAGGTGTTAGCACCCTTTCTATCCGTGGTTATCCACGGGCTCTTAGGTACTTGCTCATTATGTTTTCAAAAGTTTGCTTTTCTTTGTGTTTGTGGGTTTGAAAAGAGTTTTTGTTTTGAAGAGAGTGTGAGTGCGAAAAGTTTTATTTTTGTTTTAAAAGGAGCAAGTACTTAAGAACATCTACCTACTCAAAAAGGAATTAATCTGTACAAGTGTCTTTTAGACGATGCTATCCCACTATTGAGGAGTAGGAAGCATCGTCGTTGGAGTTTTCGGGTCAATTCGATTAAGGGACGTGTGGTCACTAAAGCAACGTTAGGACGCCTTAGCGGTAACCCTAATGTCTTAGATCATTTTATCCGAGGCAACCGTTTCGAGGCAACTTATGATCTTTGGACAAGAGGGCGGCCTCTAAAACTTCCTATACTCAATGACCACGTTCGAGGCAACCAAGTGAGGTATACCCTAGGAGTAGCATGTGCAAGTGTATTGTTTTTCAGTTATATTATCTTTGTACATGTCATGGTGAGCTACTGTTGATTTTAAGTTAAAAATTGATCTTGTCATGCATAGCCTATTATTCAAACATCTAACAGTTAATAGTTGCGAAATATAAATTGCGGAAAATAAATCTAAGTTATTACAAGGCGTCGGGTATTTACATCTCCAAAAACAAACCCTTGAAAATTAAATTACGGAAAGTAAATAAAAGCGGTAAATAAAATCCTAAATTAAAACTATTACATCCTCAGAGCAATTACAATTATATGGATCAAAGATAATTCGCACAAGAAAAATTGAATCGGAATGTCCTTTAGGGTTTTGACCCTTTTTATTCAATAAAGCATATTTTTGTTATTTTTTTGAATTAAAAAAAAAAGTCTAAGTTAATAATTAAATTAAATGAAAATATTTTTTGAATTTTATTTTAATTAAGGAAATAAAATAAGAATGGTTAAAAACATTAAAAAAACCTAATTCTAAATCAATTTTAATTTATTGCAAAATATATAGTTATTAAACCTATTTAAACTATATAAATTAATTAGTTAATTTTTATTTTACAAAAATAAATAATGAAATTAATAAATATTATTTTTGGTGTTTTCTGATTTTATAAAAATAGTTAGTTTATTAATTAATTAGTTTTTAATAATAATAATAATAAAAAGCAATAAAAAATAAATGAAAAGAAATAAAAAAAAGTAAGCAAACTTTGGGGGGTGTTGGGCCTGAAGAAGGTGTTTGAGTTGCAATTTCCAGGCCCAAACACAAGCAGCCTCGTTGGACTTTTTGGATTTTCTAGGCGTGCATTGACTTGAGGACATGATGATGACTCTAGCCTGGCCATTAGATCTGATTTGCAAGCCACGTAGCCTTCCAGATCTGCAAGCACATAGTAGTCCACTCTTTGAACGTCACATGGGAATACCTGAAGAAGAAAAATAAACAAGGTTTTGAGGGACCTGGGATTCGAACCCAGGTCCCAATGATCACATGCCAACGCGCTTGCCACTCAACCAAGTTGCTTCATTCGTTAGTAAAATGCAAAACAAATAATATATGGACAAAACAATTGTTATGCTGGCAAAACAAAAAAACGCGCTAAAACTTTTGAATTAGCCAATGAAGACAAGCCACGTCTTCATCTTCTTCCACAAACCCTGTGTTTTTCCTGCGGATTTGATTCCGCATCAAAATCTATGGCTTATTTCAAAAATCCATCCTAGGCTATGAAAATCAATTCTAAGACCAAGACTTGCTTCGTCTCTTCCACTGAACACCAATATGGCCATGGTTTGCCTTGATTGTACCTGTACAAGGAATGCCTAAAAACAAAACTTTGAAACCCTAGATTCGGGAATCAACATATAGGGCATAAAAATGAAATTGAATGTTGCAGTCATGTTAGAAATTTGACATTAAGCATAATTATACAAAAGTTTTGGCAAAAGGATGCAAGATGGTTGATTCACGATCTCAGTTACAGGGCCAAGTTCGTGGTGACTTACAGGGCGTTTTAGGCAGTGAAAGGCTTGGTTTTTGATTGGTCTCGCTTCAGGAGGTTGCTAGCAAGAGGGCTATGTTGTTCTTTTTGATTGAAAGTGCCTCCAATATCGTTTTTGATCTCACACTTTTCAAGGATTTTTGCAAAGTGGTATGGCCGTTTCTGCAGACTTCTATGCGTGAATTTGATTTGTGAGGCTTATGTGAATGTTATAGAGTGAATTAGGGTTGGCTTTTTTATCTGAAATGAAGTGCATTCAAGATTGAAGATTGGATTTTATCACCATTGAAAAGCTTTCCAAAAATAAGCCAAATCTGAGATTTTTTGCTTGAATGAGCCTTGGCACGAGTTGGTTGGTTGTCACATGATATATGCAAGTTGTACAAATCACAAAGATACCATTTCATTAATTTTTGGATTTTATTTGAATTAATATAAATTTAAAATGAATTAAATCAATAAAAATTAAATAAAATAAAAAAATAAATGTTTGGTCATGAAATTAAATATGGGACACGTGTGTGGCATGACAAGACCAAATCAAGTGGAAAAAAGTGGGCCCTTTTGTCAAAAATTGGAGTTTTGAGGATAGTTGACTTTTGGCAATTTTGGAAAAATGCCCAACTTCAACAATGCATAACTTCTTCAATTTTGAACTTTTAGAGGTGTTCTTGGACTTTTTAGAAACCTTGAGATGTCCTATAATCAACCCTTTTAGTATAACTTCATTTGTATGTACCATGCTCAAGTTATAAGCTTTGTAAAAAAAGGTGTTTTTGTTGACTTTCAAAAATGACCTATAATGTCCAAATTTGTAACTTTTTGTGAGATCATTTATTGATCTTGGGGTGTGAATATGGAATGTAGGAGATTGCATCCTATTCAAAATGAGCTTTGGATGGGTCATTTCTCATAAAGTAAGAGAAAGTTATGGTTTGTCAAAGTTGGGTTGACTTTTCCTACAAGACCCTAATTTAGCAACTTTTGAATCTTGATGAATCTTGAGCAATCCTTGATGAATCATGATCAACCCTTGATAAAATGATGAATTGGCCTTAAAAATGAGAATGTTAGCAAAAACTCTTGAGGTTTGACTGTATTTGGGACACAGTTGACTTTTGCCCTAGCACAGTCGATTTTTGGGCATCTTGAGCAATTGACTGACCAAACTTCCTCTGCAAGGCTTGAAATTTGTCATGGATGAACTTAAGAACATATTAGGACATTGGGGAGAACTTGAGGTCATTTGGATGTTAGGATCTTGATGCAACACAAAACCCTAATTTTGACTTGACTGCCTTAGGAGGTGATTTGACTGTCCAAACCTTGAGCCAACTTGAGCAGCTTGAAGCTTCTTCTTGACAAGTTTTGAGGAATATGGGAGGGCAAATTTTGGGGTACAACACACTTGTTCTTTCTGCACACACAACCCCTATAACCCAAAAGCAATGTGTCTAAAGCCTCTTTGAACTCATAACATGCTTGTACAACATTTTGAGATTTATCTTCTCACTTTTCTTCAAAAGCAAGTTATAGAGCCCAAAGGATAGAACTCAGAAGTCTTGGGTACATTTGTGCTCTAACCTTTTCCATACATATGCACAAGTTGTTTTCAAGAAAACACACGCATACACAAGCCCTCAAACTCCCTAGAACTCATAATTGTATCAAAAAACCACCATTGTTGCATATTCTTTAAAAAAACTTGAAACTCACATCTCCCTCGTGTGTTTCCAAGCCTTTTGGTTCCTAAAGCTTATAAACATCAAATACAACTCATCTCTAACCCTGTTTCATAACTGTAACTCCATATTCATCAACCTCCATTTTCAAAAACAGAGCTATGCAAGTGGACTTCTCCAGAACTCCTCAGCCACTTTCAGCTCAAGCCAAGCATCACATTAGCTTCCTGGGAACTTGAGGAAGTTAACCCAATCACTGGAACTCATCAAAAGCTGCTCAAACTCAAAACACGATCTCCATTTGCAAGGTGAGTTTTCTGATTTTTGAACTCCTCATATAGGCATTGTTAAGCTTTCATTTTCAAAGATAAAATGTAGACCTCATTGCCACGAAGTTGTACATATCCATAGTTTGCATTTATATGGCTTGAGCTTAGAGAATTTTGGAGTTTAAGTTTATGAAATTTTTAGGTTTCAGATTAGAGCCAATAAAATTCATGTTTGTCTTTGATTTATAGTTTTAATGCTTTACATTTTTGAAATCGTGAGGAAATTTGCCACAAGATTCATGTTTACACTTTTGCAAATGGATGAGAAATGAACAAGATACAGGTGGTCTGACTAGGCGCGAGGTTGAAGATGAAGTTTCCTTCAGGAAGCAGTTTCTAATATATATTTATGGTTTAATATAAGTAAACGAATGTATAGCCACCCCAGTGGTAAGGCAGCGCACTAGTAACCAAGAGGGCGTGGGTTCAACACCCAGTGCGCTGTCTTTTGGCATATTTTTCTCACTTTTTTTTCCTTTCTCTCTTTGCAGCGCCTGGGCCCAGCTTTGAGCCTTATTCATTTTTGCTAACCTTCCCCCTGTCTCATTTCAGCACCCCCTGGCCCATTTTCATTTTTATTTTCTTTTTCTTATTATATTTTATTTCTTTTTCTTTATTATTATTGTTATTATTATTATTATTATTAGTATTATTATTAATATTATTTTTTATTGTTATTAATAAAAACCCAAAAAAAAATTTATTTATTATTTTTACACTTATTTAGTTTATTATGTTTTATAAAATCAAAAGAACAAAAATATTTCTTAATAAATTAATTTCTTTCTTAATAATTAATATTTAGGTTTAATTATTATATTTTTTTTTTGTAAATTAAAATCAATTTAGAACTTAGGACTTTTATTT
The DNA here is from genome assembly GCA_948472305.1 of Vicia faba. Lineage (NCBI taxonomy): Eukaryota > Viridiplantae > Streptophyta > Magnoliopsida > Fabales > Fabaceae > Vicia > Vicia faba. The sequence continues at coordinate 1,601,179,457 of OX451738.1, forward strand.
AATTAATTTTATTTATTAGTTTAATTAAATTCACAAAAACCCTAAAAAAACTTGTTTTCTTTAATAAATTAATTTCTTTTATTAACTTAATTTTAATTTTTCTTATTCTAGTCAATTATCTTATTTTAATTTAATTAAGTCAAAACCTTTAATACAAAAAAATACATTCCTTATCCATTCATACATGTACATTATATTCTTTTCATTTCTTGTACATTTATTCAAATTCAATATGGTTGTAATAGATAATTAGGGTTTTAATTTCTTGCAATTCCCCATTTGTTATTTGTATATCCCCTCCCCTAATGATGTAATAGCTTAGTACTTTTATTTTTCGCAATCTAATGCTTTATATACAAATGCTAGTAATTAGAGTTTGTATGGAAAGATTAAAACCAACAAATAGCAAACCCTAATCAAGACAAATCAAGCATGTAAACCAATAAACTTGCACACTTACACCCTTAGGGTAAATCCACGTTATTGCCTTATAAAATGGTCATGTTATGCATGTGAGGTATCTTATCAAAAATAAACAAAATACAAGACCATAGTCCCTCGATGACGCTATCAAAGTTTCCTTTCAAAAATTATTTTAGTCCCTTAAATAAAATGCTAAGATATCTTACAATGTTGCTAATCATGGCTATACGATGACCCTTGTCCTTCCCTTTTTACATCCAAAGATAGGGTTACTTACCAAATCAATGGTAAGATAGCAATGTCAAAGGAAAGAGGAAATAAACATGAAAGACTTTTGAGTAGGTAGATTGTTCCTAGTTGCTTGCTCAATTTCAAAACCAAAACATCCTTGCTATTTTCAAAACAAACACCAACACTTTTAAAACATCTTACAAACTTGAAACATTTTCAAAAGACAAACACTTTGTACGCGTTCTTATAGAAACGAGAGCCATTACAAAGAAAACCCTTTTCAAAATCACTTTCAAAAACACACTCCACAAACACCTTTTTGAACTATTTTCAAAACAACACTTTGTACGCGTTCTTATAGAAACGAGAACCATTACAAAGACATTTTTAAAATACTTTCGAAACTACACAAAGCACATTTTCAAACAAAAGCAAGTGATCTAGGAAGAAACTAAGAGCCCGTAGATAACTACGGATGAAAAGGGTGCTAATACATTCCCTTTTCATAATCTACCCCTCGAACTCAAGAAAATATCTCAAAGGTATTTCCTGTTCTTTTTAACCTTTCCTTTTGGAAAAAAGAAAAGTAGGTGGTGGCTCTTGCTAACGCGACATTTGCGATCAAGTGCAAAACAACCAAGTCAGTTCTCCCACCGTGTTAACATCATGCCATGCATTTTCATACATCATGGCATCGTGTACAACTAACTCTTTACCTTTTCAGGAAAGATCAATCAACAGGAAATTATCATCAACAAATTTCCGACAGGACAAATATTTGTGGACAAATCAATTGCAGATCAATTCCCGAGAAAGGACTGGTTGACCATCTACATAACAAATATTTCCTTTAAACCCCTGCTGGTTCAGTTTAAATCTATCAACGGTTTATTTTGATTCTTTCCCGCAGATATCTTCTCTAGTTCAGATAAGTCGCTTCAAGACTTATTTTGATTCTTCTCCAGACCCCTGTTGGTTCAGTTTTAATCTCTCAACGTTTATTTGAATTCTTTCCCACAGATATCTTTTCTGGTTCAGATAAGTCCCTTCAAGATTTATTCTGATTCTTCTCCAGACCCCTACTGGTTCAGTTTGAATCTCTCAACGGTTTATTCTGATTCTTTCCCGCGGACATCTTTTCTGGTTTAGATAAGTCGCTTCAAGATTTATTTTGATTCTTCTCCAGACCCCTACTGGTTCAGTTTGAATCTCTCAACGGTTTATTCTGATTCTTTCCCGCAAACATCTTCTCTGGTTCAGATAAATCGCTCCAATATTTATTGTGATTCTTCTCCAGACCCCTGCTGGTTCAGTTTAAATCTCTCAATGGTTTATCCTGATTCTTTCCTAGTAGACACTTTCTCTGGTTCAGATAAATCGCTCAAAGATCTATTTTGATTCTCTCCAGTTAAAGAATACCCAAGACCTCTTTTGGTTCAGTCTAAACCTCTCAATGGTTTATCCTGATACTTTCCAAATAGACATTGTCTCTGGTTCAGATAAATCGCTCCAATATTTATTCTGATCCTTTCTAGTCAAACAACATGCAAGACTTCTACTAGTTTCAATTTAAATCAACAAAAGGTTTATTCTGATTCTTTTGCAGTTGAAGTCAAGTTCAGACTTAGTACAATTTCTGTCAATAATCACCTTTGGATGGCATCTATAAGCCCATCTCCGACAATTCTCCATCATTTCTCTAAATGGTATCTTTAAGACCATTCCCTACACAATCAACCAACACATCACCGAGTGCAAATTTCCGGGCACTCTAGTGTTCAATCATCTTCCACTTTCAAGCTACGAACGACAAACATGCTGATCTCACTTTTCAAGTTTAAGAAGATTGAACAGGGGAAGCTGTTGTACGCCAAAATTTTCCCTCCCATTTTTCATGCAAGATACTATCCTAGGGTTTCTTGAATACTCAATTTGGCTCAAAATTTTGTCATACAGATTCTCTTCCTGGGCAGTAAGTCAACAATTAGGGTTTGTTATTTCCCAAAGAAAATTGAGTCTCTAAGGTTTCAAATGATCTTCATAGATATTCATGTCTCCTCAAGGATGTTCGTGCTAAGTTTCAAACCTCGCATTGCAAGTTTGCTTAGTCAAGGGTTCAGATGACTAAAAATGACTCCATTGACCCAAAAGTCGACCTTTTGCGAGACCAAGTTCAAGCGATTGTAACTTCTTCATTATTCGATATTTTTGAGCGCTTCTTCTTGTGTATGACTTTCCTTAACGTCGTCTCCAATTTCTCTTCACAAATCAAGAGCTGATTACGTGTGGAGGATCACCAAAATTCGAATATTTTAGAGTTCGCTTCATGGACTTTAACCTAATATTAAGTAATTGTCGCCTGATTTATAAGAAATGTGATTTCCTCAAATTACAATATCTTGAGACGATTATTTCTACATATGGTCATAAGTGATGTCGCTTACGAGTTTATCTTCAAAGATCGAAGAAAAATTGTGTTTGGAAAATTTGAAAGTTATTGAATCATCGCAAGTCATTTGTTTCATTTCGAATGTTCTTAACCATAATTGTTTTCTCAGGACTATGATTTGCATGTTGAAGTTTGTTGTGATACGGTGGGAGAACTGACTTGATGTCTTGCATTTTGTGTTTGCAAATGTTGCGGTTTAGCAAGAGTCGCCACCGACTTTTCTTTTATCCAAAAAGGAAAGGTGAAAAAGCACAGGAAAGACCTTTAGAGATAATTTTTGGGTTCGGGGAGTAGATTATGAAAAGGGAAGGTATTAGCACCCTTTTCATCCATGGTTTTCCTTGGGCTCTTAGTTACTTTCTAGATCAACTTGCTTTTGTTTGAATGTGCTTTTGGTGTGTGTTTTTTGAAAGTATTTTAAAAATGGAATTTTGTAATGGTTCTCGTTTCTATAAGAACGCTTACAAAGTGTTTGTTTCGAAAATAGTTCAAAAGTGTGTTTGTGAGATGTGTTTTTGAAAGTATTTTGAAAATGGAACTTCGTAATGGTTCTCGTTTCTATAAGAACGCCTACAAAGTGTTTGTTTCTAAAATAGTTCAAAGATGAGAGTGTGGGTAAAAATGTTTTTGTTGTGAGCAAGCGAGTAACTAAGAGCGAATCTACCTACTCGAAAGGTCTTAAATGTGCTTTTCCTCCTCCTTTAGATGTTTCTATCTTACCATTGATTTGGTAAGAAGCCCCGTCGTTGGATGTGAAGGGACGGGCATTGGGACGTTTTGTATAGTCATAGAAGGCAACATATGGGACGTTTTAGTAATGTCATTTTAGGGACTAGATCGTTTACCGAAGGCAACATCGAGAGTCATTGAGGGACTACAATATTTTATCGAAGGGTCTTTGCTAAAACGCCCATGCTCGAGGGACATGACTATTTTTCTGAAAGGCGACAAAGTGAGGTTGCCCTAGAGGTGTAAGTGTTCTAGTGTTGTACCCCAAAATTTGCCCTCCCATATTCCTCAATATATGTCAAGAATCATCTCCAAATGGTTCAAAATGGCTCAAGGGTTGTACAGTCAAATCACTTCCTAAAGCAGTCAATTCAAAATTAGGGTTTTGGTTCTTTCAAGGAATCTGGGGTTCTCAATTGTTCAATCAAGTCTCATAGGCCCATATACATCCTCAAGCATTTACATGTCAAGTTTCAAGACTCACAGTGCCAATTTGCACAGTCAAAAGCTCCATTTGATCCACAGTCAACTGCAAGGGCAAAATGGTCATTTTGCAGTCAAAAGTCAGAATTTTTGGTCAACATCTTATTTTGAGTTCACAATCATCATTTGATCAAGTCTTGATCATGATCCCACAAGGATAGCTCAAAAAATCATCAAGATGCAAAAAGTTACTATTTTTGGACAGTAGAAAAGTCAACTGTACTTTGACTAGGGCATATCTTTTTCATGGTTTATCAGAAAAATTCCATCCAATGCTCATTTTGAAGAGGATGTAATTTCCTACAATCCATCTTCACACTCCAAGATCAAGAAATGCTCTCACACAAAGTTACAAATTCTTACATTATAGGTCAATTTCAAAAGTCAACAAAAGTACACTTTGAGTCAAAGGCCATAACTTGATATTGGTAAATCCAAATGACATGGGACCAAAGGCATTGGTTAGAGGACTTCAAGAGCTTTCCAAAATGTCCAAGAACATGGTCATATGATCAAAATTGAGCAAGTTGTGCATTTGAGAAGTCGGGAAATTTTCATGAATTTGCAAAAGTCAACTTTGCCCAAAACACCTTCTTTTTGCTAATGGGCCTCAAATCTCTTGTTGAAACTTCACCCATGACCTATGCACGACCCACCAAGATAAATTGGATTTATTTTCTTATTTTTATTGATTAAATGGATTTTTAATACATATTAATTCATTTAATTAGTTTAAATTATAAGAAAATAGAAGATTTGATTTTTAAATCAATTTGTGAAGAAAATATGGCCTAAACATGCTGGCAAATTCGTGCACAAGTCAAAGATACAAAAAAAATCCAAATTTGGCAACATTGTTCAATCATAAAAAATCAAGAATATTTGATTTTCAATCAAAGATTTAAACATCAATGCACATGGATATTGGCCTAGCTTTTAACCTAATTTGATTCTCCTATATGTATGCAAGCAAACCATGACCTAGGAAACGAGAAAAAGTTGCAGAAACGACCCTGTCAAATTCAAGAATTTTCAAGAAAACTGAAAATTTGTTCTTGCATCCTAGGCTAATTCAAGGTGTTTTGACCATTCAAATACATTGCAGTAGGTTCCAGGAACGTTTTGCAATCGAATTCACGCACCAAAGCTCAAAGAATCGTCACATACAGTCCCACGGTTTGCACTTTTGATTCAAAACTATATATCTTAATTCATGCGCATTTAACATGTGTTTGTGATTGTTTTGCATTGCTAGAGACCATACAAAGCTAATGGAATGAATTAATTGGACTATAGTGCCCTGAATCATAAGATACCATGACTGAATTTCTAGGGTTCTTGAGCTCTTAAATGGGGCTTTTCAATCCAGGAAAAATTGGGACTAGTGAGATACATGACTGAAATCGTGAGGCCAAGACGAACACAACCCATACCTCGCGAAATATTTATATTTACTGTGGTTCTAATCGCTATTTTTCCTTGCAGGAAGTAGTGGGGGTTAAAAACCCCCGCTATCTGATTCTAATTGTGCAGAAAAAGGTTGAAGACGATGATGTGTTGAAATCCCATTGGCCAATTTGAAAAGCGCGCGTTATTTTTTTATTTACAGTATATTGATTGGTTTTTATATATAATAATTGCCACTTATTTCAATAACAAGTAAAGCAGCATAGTGGAGTGGTTGGTGCGTTGGCCTGGAAGCATTGGGACCTGGGTTCGAATCCCAGGTCCCCCAAAACATTATTGTTTTTATTTTTCAGGTGTTCAGGTGTAGCTTTCAAAGTGAGGTCCACCATATACTTCCATTCCCAAGCGCCAGATGTCTCCAGACATGAATCCAATGGTCATGGGTGAAAGATCATCATGCTCCCTAGTCAACGAGTATGCAGGGAGTCTAGAAAAGTCAAACAGGCTGGATGTAAATGGGCTTCAGAATTGCAACCTACACCACATAATTGGGCTCAACACCCCCCTTCAAGTTTATTTCTTTTCTTTTCTTTTTTATTTCTTTCATTAATTATTTTTTATAATTATTATTTTCACTAACAAATTAATATTTATTTTCATAATAAAATCAGAAAACTAAAATATAATATTTTTATTTATTAGATTTAATTAGTTATTTTTTGTAAATAAATAAATAATTAATTAATTTAAGTTTTAATTAGGTTAATTTTAACTTTTTTGTACTAATTTAAAATTAACATAGAATTAGGGTTTTTAATAACTTTTAATCATTTTATTTGATTTTCCTTAAAACATTCAAAAAAACCAAAAAAAAATATTTCTTTCTTTTAATTAATTAATTAGCTTAGGTTTAATTTAATTAAATACAAAGTAACAAAAATCTCCTTCTTTCTCAAAAAAGGGTCAAAACCCTAAAAACTCTCCGGTCCAATTTTTCTCGCGCGTGTTATTTTTGATTCATAATTATTTTGATCCATATAATTGTAATTGCTCCGAGGATGTAATAGCTTTAACTAGGACTTTTTATCGCTTTTATTTAATTTTCCCGCAATTTACTTTTCAAGGGTTCATTTTTGGCGATGTAAATACCCGACGCCTTGTAATAGCTTAGTTTTATTTTCCGCAACTATCAACTGCTAGATGTATGCTACCTAGGCTATGCATGCCAAGACTTATCCTCAAATTAAAATCAATCGTAGCTCACCATAACATGTACAAAGATAACATAATTGAAACCTGACACACCCGCACATGCCACTTGTAGGGTACGCCTCACTTGGTTGCCTCGACGTGGTCATTGAGTATGGGTTGTTTTAGAGGTCGCCCTCTCGTCTAAAGATCAAAGTTGCCTCGAAACGGTTGCCTCGATAAAAAATGATCTAAGACATTAGGGTTACCGCTAAGGCGTCCTACCATTGCTTTAGTGACCACATGTCCCATAAATCGAATTGACCCGAAAACTCCAACGACGGTGCTACCTACTTCTCAATAGTGGGATGGTACTGTCTAAAGGACATTTACACAGCTTAATTTCTTTTGAGTAGGTAGAGGTTCTCATGTACTTGCTCTTTCAAAATAAAACAACTTTTTCGCACTTACACTTTCCAAACAAAGAAGTTTTTCAAACAACACTTCATACACTCTTGAGGACAGACACAAGAGTTAAATCGAAGTTTTCAAACAAAACTTTTTCAAAACCCACAATCACAAGAAAAGCAAAAACTTTTTGAAAACATAGTGAGCAAGTACCTAAGAGCCCGTGGATAACCACTGATAGAAAGGGTGATAACACCTTCCCTTTCTATAATCTACCTCCCGAACCCGAGAAACATCTCGAAAAGGAATTTTGTTGTGCTTTTGTCCTTTCCTTGTTGGAGAAAATAAAAGACGGTGGCGACTCTTGCTTACCGTGACATTTTGCGAAACGCAAAACGCGAACCAGCAATCCAAAACAGTCAGTTCTATTTCCACCGATCACAGAACTGGCGACTCTGCTGGGGAATATAATAAGTGAGGTGTACCTTAGGATTAGATCACCCTTATTTTCAATTGTATGCTTTGTATGCTTTAAAATTTTGTGGGCTTGTATCGGAGTTTATAGATCCTAACCCGGATCTGGGGATACCCTTTAGGTAAGTAGCAATAAACTGTGAGGGATCTGTCCGGCGTAGACCGACACGGATGAAGCAATAGCTACGTTGGTGTGACACCTTGGTCTGTACCGATATCCCTTGTGTTGGAACGAGGAGAATATGGGTCTTCTGAGGAGTCATTAAGCACCAGCTGACCTTAGAACCTTAAATTGACCAACTTGGCCATAGAACAGTAGCAGTATGCTACACTCATTGAAGCTAAACTCTCGCGATGGTTCCGGACGCAAGAAAAGGTTGTCAAACTGGAATTATGACCGATCGAGGGTAGTCAGTGATATTGAGATCCTCTAGAACCCGGTTAATATTTTCTAGGACAGGTCTTAACCAACTGAAACTGAAAGAGGGTAGTACCTAAGCTTCATGCCAGCCTGAAATCTAAGGGCTCTTTTGTGTGACTTGTGTGCCTTCAAACTTGAACTACTTGCACATTCTTGTTATCTGACAGCATGAGTTCCTTGCAGGTTTTGTTTACAGTCCTTATCCAACAATTTGGATTAATTGCAGGGCTTATTTACATCACCTTGCACACATAGCATACACATCATAACATCATACCATAGCATTTTCCTTAACCATTTCAAGGATCTCAAGGGTTTGTGATGCAGGTCAGGATGAACCAAATGTCTAGCAAGGGGCAAAGGGGATTTATTTTCCTCTAGCCAAGGTTGTCTAGAAATCCAAGCACGATAACTTGAGTCAGGGGCTATGACCCACTCGATATGGTGAGCCTGACTCTTGAAGAAGGACTCTCAGCAACATGAAGTTCCTTCAATCAAGCTACAAAATTCAAATTCTAACAAAGTTTCTTTGTTTACCCCACGAGATCCTTGAAAACATTGCATACATATGTCATACATATCATTGCATTACAGGTACCCTTTTACAGGTCACTTATCTTCTTCGCTGTTTATTTCAGCAATCATCATGTCTACCGAACCTTCCACTGAGCAAGCTATCAAGGCCCTCCAGGCCCAGAATGCCCAGTTTCAAGAGTTGGTTATGAGCCTAGCCAAGGGTCAACAGGATTTGAAGACCTTGATTCTGAAGGAGAGGAAGAAGAAGAAGAAGAGGACTGTCATGTTCAACACTGGTCGCAGGTTCGGAAACGGGCTGCAAAACGAAGTTGATCTGACCACCTCATCTGGAGGGAAAGACAACCCACAAGAAAGGAGGGCTCCTAGTCCTGTGGTCTCCGACAAAGAGACGGAGTATGATGAAGAACAATATCCTCCTGCTGAGGATAAGTACAAACAGCTGGAAGACCGTTTGAGCGCCATGGAAATATAGAAGGTTCCTGGTCTGGACTTCGGGGATCTAGGTCTATCCTCTGGGGTGGTGATTCCCCATAAATTCAAGGCACCTGCCTTTGCCAAGTACGACGGAGTATCCTGTCCAAAACTCCACCTCCGGTCATATGTGAGGAAGATCCAACCCTATACTGCTGATAGAGATCTCTGGGTTCATTTCTTTCAAGATAGTCTGTCAGGGACTCAACTTGAATGGTTCTGTCAATTGGAAGGAGCTAACATCCACAACTGGGAGGACCTTGCTGCTGCTTTTTACAAGCAATACAAGTATAATGCCGACCTTGCTCCCACGCGTACTCAGCTTCACGGGATGTCTATGGGTACAGGCGAAGGCTTTAAGGACTACGCTCAGAAGTGGAGAGATCTTGCCGGAAGAGTCCAACCCCCTATGTCTGATAGGGAGTTGGTGGATATGTTTCTTGGGACTTTGGTTGGTCCTTATTTCAAACACTTGATATAAAGCTCTTCATCCGGGTTCACCGAGCTAATACTGACCGGCGAAAGGGTCGAAGTTTTCATCAAAAGTGGGAAGATTCAAGAAGAAACACCTTCTGATACTCAGAAAAAGCCCTACAATGGAAAAAAAAGTCCAATGTTGTGTATGGTAAAAAGAGTCGTCATGATCAACATGTAGGGGCAACCCAGATCTCCGATCCCACGCCTGTTCAACAAAGACAGAGCAATAGGCGTAGGGTAAGATATCAAGAAAGGCAGTATAGTGACATCAACATGCCTTTGTCTCAAGCGTTACAACAATTGTTGAAGGTGAAACTGATCACACTAAAGGATCCTCCTCAAAATCCTGATACTTCCTCTTCTAAGTATAACCCGAGTGTGAGATGTGCCTACCATTCTGACAGTCCTGGACATGACACCGACGACTGTTGGAGTTTGAAGAACAAGATCCAAGACTTGATTGATGCCAAGGAGATTAAGTTTGATCACTGATCCTACACGAAATAATTGAGAATGTCTTTTGTTCATTTGAATTTTCAAGTTGTAATATCTTTGTTATTCAAACAATTTTCTATTAGTGCCAAACTTTGTTTCATTAATGCATTGCATATGTTTGTCTTGATTTGATCCAATCATTTTAATTCCATTTAAACTATGCTTTTTACTCACTTTATGACATTCAACTCTTGCTAAAAGTTACAAGCCTTTAGAGGGAGGATGACGAAAACGATACCACGATCTTTACAGTATGCTTTTGAATAGACCCCGCTGATGAGGTACAGGCATTGTTTCAAATCCTAAACAGTGGAGTTATAAGGAAGATAATCCCTAGTCAACCCCTTTGAGCCAAAGAAGTTGGAGTTTTTCTTTTCAAAAATTAAAACCCTTAATCATAACCTGGGGCAGGGTAGTTTTCTCAGTTGATCCAGGTGCACAATGAATGGCATCAAAGAAGTCCTTCTGAAACAAAAGACAGTGATGGTTCCCTATAATCGTCAGGACAGGAAGTCATTATCTCTATAAGAAAACAAAAAAAAGCCCAATAAGTCAAAACCTATGAAGGAGACTTACAAAAACTGGGGCATCCCGCTGACTGTAATCACAAAAGAAACAGTTCAGGAAAAAGGACAGGGATAATAAAATCAAAAAGAAAGAGGTCCTAAGGACTCTCAACAAAATGACTGCTTGTTCAAAATAAACTTTCAGTATCCGAACCATCACTAGAATATCAGAGCAGAGACTCAAACAGGATCTAAATGCACGATTAGCTGAGTTTAGGATCGAAGAACATCACGAAGAACGGGTGGGTACGAATAAAACTTGAGCCTTTATCCTTTGTTTCTTAAACCGTGAACCAGGCCACATTATAACCCTTAAAAGTCCTAGCTGAAGCATGGGTTATTTCGAAAGCATAATGTTACAAAAGGTATCCTGACTCCTGTAGGGCTCGCTGTAAAATCTTGAGTTGACATCACATTTTACAAAAATTCACTTGTTTTATTGAAAACTGCATTTTCAAAAACTTCAAGACAGACATAAGCTTTGCATTCTTAATATAACATTGTTTGCATATGACTATTTGTTCGAACAGCAGAGAAATTCGCACGACGAATATCTAGTGAACAAAAGCCTTCTCAATAAAAAGGGTCGTCTCAAGTGAAAGAAACACTTCCAACCAAGGGGCAGACATGATCATCTTCCACACCTGGGGCAGTCCAGTCAAGATTTCAATAAATATCTAAAAAAGGCCAAATAACCAGGGGCAGACCTCCATCTGAGTCACTTGCAGCATTGGACATGAATTCCAGCAACGAAACTCGCATGATCAAACGAAGATCTTCCGGTAGTATGGAAACACTACAGACAATGACATCTCCTTACATCCTGAGAGCGTGGACATAGTCAAAATTGCTACTACATCATGGGTCCAACGACAACCTCGCCAAAAGCAACGGGTTAATCAGAGTAAGCCAGATATACCGAAAAGGCAGTTCATCGAGCTCAACATGTCGTTGTCTCAAGCTTTATAACACCTGTTGAGATTCAATCTGGTGACGTTAAGGGACCCTCCTCAGAATCCCCACATAGCCTCCCCAAACTACAATCCTGATGCAAGGTGTGCATACCATTCCAACAGCCCGGGGCATGATACTGATGACTGCTGGGCATTGAAAAACAAAATTCAAGACCTGGTCGATAAAGGAGCATTGGAATTCACACAAGATGGTTAACTGGAATGTTTTTGTCAATCCTCCAAGGCTCACCATTTGAAGTGACAAGTCCTGAGATGAGAATACTTTTTGTTCATTAGAATTTTCAATTTGTAATTTTCGTTTGATTGTTCAAACATTTAGTCATGTTAAAACTTTATTACTTTATCAATGCATTGCATATGTCTGTTTTGAATCAATCCATTCGTATTCACTATATTCAAATTGCTTTCATTTTTGTGATGTTCAACTCTCGATTAAAAACTCTAAGCCTTTAGAGGGAGGATGACGAAAATGATATCAAAATCTCTACAATATGCTTTTGAACAGACCCCGCTGACGATGTACAGGCGTTGTTTCAAATCCTAAATAGTGGAGTTATAAGGAAGATAATCCCTAGTCAACCCCTTTGAGCCAAAGAAGTTGGAGTTTTCTTTTTACACAAATTAAAACCCTTAATCACAACCTGGGGCAGGGTAGTCTCTCAGTTAATTCATGTGCACAATGAATGGTTTCGAAGACGTCCTTCCGAAACAAAAGAGGGTGATGGTTCCCTATAATCGTCAAAGCAGGCAGTCACTATCTCTCAAAAATAAAAGCCCATTAAGTCAAAACCAATGAAGGAGACTTAAGAAAAAAACTGGGGCATCCCACTGACTGTAATTACAAGAAAGAAACAGTTCAAGCAAAAAGACAGGGATAACAAAATCAAAAAGAAAGAGGTCCTACAAACTCTCAACAAAATTACTACCTGTTCAAAATAATATGTCAGTATCCGAACCATCACTGGAATATCAGAGCAAAGACTCAAAACAGGGTCTAAATGCACAATTAGCTGAGTTTAGGATCGAAGAACATCACGAAGAACGGGTGGGTACAAATAAAATCTGAGCCTTTATCCTTTGTTTCTTGAACCGTGAACCAGACCACGTTATAACCCTTAAAAGTCCTAGCTAAGGCACGGGTTAGTTTGAAAGCATATTGTTACAAAAGGTATCCTGACTCCTGTAGGGCTTGCTGTAAATCCTGAGTTGACATCACATTTTACAAAAATTTGCTTGTTTTATTGAAAACTGCATTTTCAAAGAACTTCAAAACAGACATAAGCTTTGCATTCTTAAAATAACATTGTTTGCATATGACTATTTGTTCAACAGCAGAGAAATTCGCACGACGAATATCTAGTGAACAAAAACCTTTTCAATAAAAAGGGTCACCTCAAGTGGAAAAAACACTTCCAACCAAGGGGCACGGCATGAGCATTGTCTATCATCTGGGGCAGTTAAGTCAAGATTCAAGGAGTCTCTCAAAGATGCCAAATAGCCAGGGCCAGATCTCCATCTGAATCACTTGGGGCATTGGACATGAATTCCAGCAACAAATCTTGTATGATCAAACGAACATCTTCTGGTAGTATGGCAACACAACACTACCGACAATGACAACTCCCTACACCCTAAGAGCGTGGACATAGTCAGAAAATACTGCGCATGAACAAAGACCCGCTAGGTTGACAGGCCTAGGCAAAAATAAGGGCATCCCGACGAACCAAAAGGGTTCGAGCAAAAATTAGGGATAAAAACAAAAAAAAAAATATCTGTACACCCGGCAAGTCGAAAACCTGAAAAGGCGGCTTGGGCAAAAAAGGGTATCCCGGTGGACTGAAAATCTGAAAAGACAGTCCAGGCAAAAGTTAGGGATTAAAGCGTACGACTATGTCCCGTCATCTCGTCACTTGCCTACCAGAAGAAGATTTGTCATTTCAATCGGCAATTACCAAGAACCTCATAGGTTGGAATAATACTCGATCCACAACGCCTCCGCAGGCACCTTCTCCCGCAGATACAGGGGCAGAAAAGTCTCGATGCAAAGTCATTGTCATATCCTTAGCCCGCGTCCCAGTAACATCTACACTCCCCACAGAGTAAGAAAATGACAGTGGTGTTAATTCTCCCCAGCTGAGGCTCGCAACCACGAATGGGTCGGTAAGATTCTCCCCAAGCAGAGTTTATCTATCACCAGCATTGGAAGATTATCCCCAGTGGAGTCTGGAAGATTATCCCCAGTAGAGTCTAAAAGATTATCCCCAGTGAAGTCACCATTGGAAAATCATCTCCAGCGGAGATCATTCCTTTCACAGACAGAAATTCAATCCCCAACAAGGTTCACTGTCACCAGCAACAGTAATTCATCCCCAGCTGAGTTTTATTTCTCCAAATCAGCAGATCTTCTAGCAGAGTATATACTCCCCTCAGAGTCATTTCCTCGTCATTCCATTCCCCAGTGGAGTTATTCTCTCCTGCAAGATTATTCTCCCAATCATCTTTGGTCGTTATCTCTAGCGAGGGAAACTCTTTATTCTCCAACAATGATCAGGGATTTATTTTCCCAAACTCGGACGTACCATAATAGCATTTCATGTTCATATATCATGACGTGCGCATACATATTGCATACAGCATAATTTCATTTATTTTGAGAACATCATCATACAATGCATGTCATGCATCATATACGATTAATCATGTACCTTTTCAGGAAAGATGGTTATCATCAACAACTTCCAGCAAGTTCAAGATTAACTCCGAAAACTAAACAGAGTAATTATCTGCACGATCAAATGCAGCTTTACACGGGTTCGTCACGAAAAAATCTTACATGGATTTCTCCTAAATGCAGCTTCACACGGGTTTATCCTGAAAAATCTTACACGGGTCCTTTCTCATATATTTCTGAATAAAGTTTTACACGAACTTATCACAAAGTAACCTTACCCAGGTTCCTCCTGAATTTTTACACGAACTTATCACAAAGTAACCTTACTCAGGTTCCTCCTGAAGTTTTACACAAACTTATCTCAAAGTAACCTTACCCCGGTTCATTCTGAAGTTTTACACGAACTTATCACAGAGTAACCTTACCCAGGTTTCTCCTGAAGTTTTACAAAAACTTATCCCGAAGTAACCTTACCCAGGTTCCTCCTTACAATTTTCCGATGTAGTTTTACCCAGACTCATCCTGAAGCAACCTTACCTAGGTTCCTCCTTACAATTTCCCAATGTAGTTTTACCCAAACTCCTCGCAGAGCAACCTTAGCCAGGTTCCTTCTCAGTCCAGATGCAGTTTTACCCAAACTCATCATAGAGCAACCTTACCCAGGTTCCTTCTCGGTTCAGATGCAGTTTTACCCAAACTCCTCGCAGAGCAACCTTACCCAGGTTCCTTCTCAGTTCAGATGCAGTTTTACCCAAACTCCTCACAGAGCAACCTTACCCAGGTTCCTTCTCGGTTCAGATGCAGTTTTACCCAAACTCCTCACAGAGCAACCTTACCCAGGTTCCTTCCCATAAGCCATACTATCCAGGTTCCTTCTCATAACCTTACCATCCAGGTTTCTTTTCTCTTATCTCCACAACACTGTAAGACCCGGACCTATCAAATACGATTAGTTTCACCTTTCCCTAGCAGGTCGCAATGCAGCCTATACACGACTAGATACGCAGTTCACTTCCGCTTCCTCAAGTCGGAGTTAATTCCTCAGTAGAATAACGGACGACCGAAGTTCCTAAAATTCAACAGAGATGATTCCTCAATCGAATACGGACGACCGAAGTTCCTAAAAATCAACAGAGATGGTTCCTCAATAGAATACAGACGACCGAAGTTCCTAAAATTCAACAGAGATGGTTCCTCAGTAGAATACGGATGACTGAAGCTCCTAAAATTCGATTCCTCTCAAGACAAAGATCAGTATTCCCCAGCGGAATCTCCCTCAACAAACAGGTATACAAGCTCTCGCTAAGGAATCTCTTATGCGACCGACACTCCTTCGGGTTGCATCTTTAAGCCCATCCCCTCATCATCAAACTCCAAATGGCATCTATAAGCCCATTCCCGACATCGCAAGACAGACACCACATCATGCGAGTGCAAATTTTTGGGCACTCTAGTGTTCAATCCTCTTCCACCTTCGGATCACGAAAGGCCAGCAAGCCAATCTACATCCTCAGGTTTAAGAAGATTGAACAGGGGAAGCTGTTGTACCCCAAAATTTTCCCTCCCATATTTCTCAAAATATTTCAAGAAAGATCCCCAAGTTGCTCAAGGTAGTCCAAGGGTTGACCAGACAAGCTCTCTCCTAAGGTAGTCTACCTCAAATTAGGGTTTCATGTTGCATCAAGATACTTGAGTCCAAGGGATCCCAAATTCTCACCAATGTCCTAAGATGTTCTCAAGATCATCCATGTCAAGTTTCAAGCCCTATAGAGAAAGTTTGCTCAGTCAATTGCTCAAAGGCCTGAAAATCGACTATGCTAGGGCAAAAGTCAATTGTGGCCCACATACAGTCAAACTTCAAGATTTTTGGTCAACATCCTCATTTTGAAGTATTATTCATCATTTGATCAAGGGTTGATCATGATTCATCAAGGATTGCTCATAATTCATCAAGACTCAAAAGTTGCTAAATTAGGGTTTTGTAGGAAAAGTCAACTTAAATTTGACCAAGCATAACTTTCTCATACTTTATTAGAAATTACCCATCCAAATCTCATTTTGAAGATAATGCAATTCCCTACATTCAATCTTCAGCTCCAAAGTTCAAAATATGCACTCACAAGAAGTTATGAAATTGGACATTATAGGTCATTTTGGAAAGTCAACAAAAACACCTTTTGAGTCAAAGCTTCTTACATGAACATGGAATATCCAATTGAGATGAAACCAAAGAGGTCTCTTAGGAGACGTCCTAAGCTTTCTAAAAAGTCCAAGAACACCCTCATAAGGTTAAATTTGAGAGAGATATGCATTGTCAAAGTTGGACAATTTTTGAAAAAATGTATGAAGCAAATATTGACCAAACTTGAACTTTTTTCCAAATGGGCCTATCTTTTCAAGTTTGAAACTCATTCCTAACATGGTCCATGACCTCTAAACCCACCCATACATTATTATACTATTTATTCTATTTATTTTGATATTTTATTCATTAAAATTCAGAATTAAATAAATAAATAATAGAAATAATATAAATCTTAATGTGAATCCATTTTGGGAAAGTTTTATGCTGGTTTATGTCAATTGATTTCGTGCAATAACTCTTCAAATATGTCCAGGTTCATCCACATGTGAAAATGGCATAAAATCATCAAATATGGCATTTTTTTCAAATTTTGATCATGGTCTTAAAACACAACATTATGAGGGAGATTCTTTTCATGCTTTCTTGTCTCCTCATTCTCCTCTATAAATATAGAGCCATACAAGCTTGAAAGGGACGAAAATCCTCTCTAAAAAGCTCTTAAAAAGCTCTTCAAAAAGCTCTCTAAAAGCTCTTCAAAAAGCTCTCCAGAAATCAAAGAATTGGTGCAAGTCATATCTCGAGGTTCCGGTCTCTCTCAATTGACATCAAGCCTCAAACGATCCTCTTGAAGTCCTCAAGAGTCTTACAAGGCCCAAGAGATTTCTGATGATTGCACCCCTACATTGCAGGTCCAGTTTGCTTTTCTCTAATTCTTTTATATTTATATTATTTCATTTATTTATTTTACTAACCCATCAAATTATTTTATTTTTTAGAAAAAAATCATAAAACATTTTTCTATCCAATTAAATTCAAGATATTTATTTTTATTAAAAAAAAGTAATTAATTTAATTAGGTTATTAATTATTAGACAACTTTAATTTCTTTTTACATAATTAAAATTAATTAGAACAAATAGGTTTTATTACTAACTTAATTATTTTATTTCTTTCCTAAAATAACAAAAACCCAAAAAAAATGTCATTTAATTATTTTCATTAATTAATTTAATAACCAATCAATTTTGCATTTAATTTAAAAATCTAATTTCTTTTCTTAAAAAAATATTAAAAACAACAAAAAAACATTTTCTTTTTTTAATTAGGATAGAAGGGTCAAAACCCTAATTTCTCGTGGATCTAATTTTTAATCGTGCGCTTTATTATTATTTTGCCCAATTATTGTATCTGCTCACAGTTTGTAATAATTTAATTAGGACGTTTATTTACCTTTACCGTTTTTATTTATTTTTTTACGATATTTAATGTAACTGCCTACAGTTTGTAATAGTTTAATTAGGACGTTTATTTACATTTATCGCTTTTATTTTCAAAGGGTTTGTTTTTGGCTATGTAAATACCTGAAGCCTTGTAATAGCGTAGTTTAAATTCCGCACTTTAAATTCTGCAAATTATTAACTGTTAGATGTATGATATAGGGATGCATGACAAGAATGTATGATTAATTTTAAAACAGTTAGATCACCCTAAATGTGCAAATATAAATAAACTGAAATTGAATCATTCGCACATGCGCACTCCTACGGTACACTCCCACTTGGTTGCCTTCAATAAATGGTCATTGAGTATAGGATGCTTTAGTGGTCGTCCTTTTGTCTAAACAAAGATCAATGTCCCGATTCGGAAAAGTTGCCTCGGAATTGTTGCCTCGAATAATTGATCTAAGACATTAGGGTTATTACTAAGACGTCCTAACATTGCTTTAGTGACCGTGCGTCCCTTTCGAATTGACCCTCAAACTCCAACGACGGTGCTACCTGTTGTACCCCAAAACTTGAACTCCCATATTCTTCAAGATTTGTCAAGATCAATCTTCAAATGCTTCAAGATTCCTCAAGGGTTGCACAGTCAAACCACCTCCTAAGCCAGTCAAAATTAGGGTTTTGGTTCTTGCAAAGAATTTGAGGTTTTAAATGGCTCAATCAAGTCCCATAGGCCTATATACATTGTCAAACATCTACATGTCAAGTTTCAAGGTTCACAATGCCAGTTTGCACAGTCAAAAGCCCTAGCTGCTCCACAATCAACTGCAGGGGCAAAATGGTCATTTGGAAGTCAAAAGTCAAAAAATTTGGTCAACATCTTATTTTGAAGCCACAATCATCATTTGATAAAGTCTTGATCATGATTCCACAAGCATGGCTCAAAAATCATCAAGATGCCCAAAGTTACTATTTTTAGACAGCTGAAAAGTCAACTGTAACTTGACCAAGGCATAACGTTTTCATGGTTCATCTGAAAAATCCCATCCAATGCTCATTTTTAAGGGGATGACATTTCCTACAACTCATATTCACATTCCAAGTCCAAGAAATGCTCTCACAAAAAGTTATCAATTTCTACATTATAGGTCAATTTTAAAAGTCAACAAAAAGGCACTTTAAGTCAAAGACCATAGCTTGAGACTGGTAAATCCAAATGACATGGGACCAAAGGCATTGGTTAGAGGACTTCAAGACCTTTCCAAAATGTCTAAGAACATGTTCATATGATCAAAATTGAGCAAGATATGCATTGGAGAAGTTGGGAAATATTTGGGAATTTACAAAAGTCAATTTTGCCTAAAACCCATCATTTTTGCTAATGGGCCTCAAATTCTTTCTTGAAACTTTGTCCAAGGCCTATGCACGACCCATTGAACTTAAATTGATTTATTTTCTTATTTTTAATTAATTAGTTGAATTTTTATTAATATTAATTCATTTAATTGATTTTAAATGTAGGAAATTCAAAGATATGGTTTTCAAATCTTTTTGTGAGGCAAATAGGCTCAGGGCAAGCTGGCAATTTCGTGCATCCATCAAAGAGACAAGAATCACCCAATTTGGCAAGGTTTTTCAATCAAAAAGATTGAAAAATATTTGATTGAAAATCAAATATTGGAAACTTTATTCCATGGATCTTTGACCTAGTTTGTACCCTAATTCCAATACAAATACTGAAGCAAACCCTAAAGCCTTGGACGTGCAAGCTGCTGCAAAAACACCATTACCATATTGAGAAAAAGCCAAGAAATTTGAAAACTGAATTCAACCTTCCAGGTCAATTCAAATCCCTTTCTTGATTCCAATACATTGCTGGGACATTCAGGAACACATTGCAATCACAAACAAGCTTTAACACTCAAAGAATCACTCGCTTCAGTCACACGGTTTGCTTAATTTTTCTAGAATCGAAACTCATAATTCTTACATATTTAACATGATATAATTGTTGCTTTGCATTGCTATGACCTTTCTGAAGCTGATGGTATAGGTGAATTGAGTTATAGAGCCTTAAATCAAAAGACACCATTGGAGAAATCTAGGGTTTCGAAGCTTTGATTTTAGGGCTTTGCTGCACAAGTAAAATCAGAACCAATGATACCCATGGTTGAACTCAGAAGGACAAGACGAACTTAAACCAACCCTCGCGCCCTATTTATATAATGCACAGACCTAATCGCTATTTTTGGCATTTGCACTTTGTGGGGGTTAAAAACCCCCGCTATTTGATATGTTTTATGCAGGTTTCACAAAGAAGATGAAGGACGTGTTCACGCATGGTTGGTCCGTTCAAAAATGTGGCGCGCTTTTTCTTGGTTTCCAGAATAGTTGATTTTTTATATATTATTCTCATCATCCATTATATTAACAAAGACAATGCAGTGGCTTAGTGGAAGGTGACGTGCTTGGTAACTACTGGGACCTGGGTTCGATTCCCAGGTCCACCCAAACCTTGTTTCTATTTTTTCTAATGTTATCTCATGCAGCCTTCCAAGAGCATTCTATCATACACCCCATGTATCAGCCAGCCATGTGTCCACTAACACCCATCTAATGGCCAAGTGTGAATATCCATGGTGCTCCCAGTCAACCACGCGCCCAGCTGATCCAAAAAGTCAATGGGCTGGCCAACAAATGGGCCAGAATTGCTTCTTCAAAACCTCCACTTGGGTCCATCAAACCCCCCTGGTTTTACTATTTTTTATTTTATTTTCTTTTTCCTTTTAATTCTTTTTATTATAATCATTATTATTATTAACCAACAAACTAATTTTTCATAATAAATTCAGATAATATAAAAATTGTAAATATTTTTATTATTTATTAAATTCACTATTAATTATTTTTGTAAATAAAATACTAATAAATTGATTTAGTTTAATTAGGTAATTTTAATCTCTTTTTTACAATAAATAAAATTAGCTTAGAATTAGGGTTTTGTTTACTAACTTTTTAATTCCTTTTATTATTTTTCATTAAAACTTAAAAAACACAAAAAAACATTTTTTTTTCTTTTTTAATTAATTAATTAGTAAATTAGGTTTAATTTTAATTAATTGCAAAAAAAGACTAAAATTACTTTCTTTTCTCAAAAAAAGGGTCAAAACCCTAAGGACGTCCCGATTTACTTTCTTTCGCACTTTATCATTATTTTTAATCATTTATGTAACTGTTTCCAAGGATGTAATAGTTAATTAGGATTTTATTGCTTTCTTTTATTTTCCGCATTTATTTCCAAAACGGGTTTTTGTTTTTTGCGATGTATAGACCCGCGCCTTGTAATAGTGTAGATTCATATTTCCGCACTTTATTTTCCGCACTCTTAACTGTTAATATGCATGAAAGATTTGTATGACAAATTAAAATCAATCTGTAGCTCACAAATAACATGTTCAAAGATAAACCTTAACTGAAAAATAACACACATGCACATGCCACTCCTAGGGTATGCCTCACTCGTTGCCTCGAACGTGGTCGTCAAGTATAGGGTGTCTTAGAGGTCGCCCTCCTGCTTAAAGATCCTGTTGCCTCGAAATGGTTGCCTCGGATAAAAAAAGGATCTAGGACATTAGGGTTACTTCTAAGGTGTCCTACTATTGCTTCGGTGACCACACATGTCCCTAATAATCGAATTGACCCGAATAACTCCAACGACGGTGCTACCTAGCTCTCAATGGTGGGATAGCACTATCTAAAGTACTCTTACACAGCCTAATTCCTTAGAGTAGGTAGATTTCTCCTGGGTACTTGCTCTTTCAAACAAACAAAACAACTTTTCGCACCTACATTTTCTAAAAGTTTTCAAACAAATTCTTCATACACTCTTGAGGACAGATACAAGAGTTACCTAGAAGTTTTCAAACTAAACTCTTTCAAAACCCACAAACACTTGAAAAGCAAACATCTTTTGAAAACATAAGAGCAAGTACCTAAGAGCCTGTGGATAACCATAGATAGAAAGGGTTCTAACACCTTCCCTTTCTATAATCTACCTCTCGAACCGAGAGACATTCTCAAAGAAGGAATTTTGCTGTGCTTTTGTCCTTTCCATGTTGGAGAACATAAAAGACGGTGGCGACTCTTGCTTACTGCGACATTTCGCGAACCAGCATTCAAAAACAGTCAGTTCTATTTCCACCGATCACACTACCTACTCACTAATAGTGGGATAGTGTTGTCTAAAGGAAACGAATACAAAACGATTCTTTTTTTGAGTAGGTAGATTAGTTCTTAAGTACTTGCTCATTCCAAACAAATTTTTCACACTTACACTCCTTTATAAACAAAGTTTTCAAAAACACTTCATTACACTCTTGAAGACAGAAGCAAGAGTTAAATCGAAGTCAAAACAAAAAAATTTCAAAGCACACAAACATAAAGAAAACAATTTTGAAAATGATGAGCAAGTACCTAAGAGCCCGTAGATAACTACGGATAGAAAGGGTGCTAATACCTTCCCTTTCTATAATCTACCCCCCGTACTCAAAATCTCGAAAAAGGAATTTTTCTGTGCTTTTTTCCTTTCCAGTTGGATAAAATAAAAATCGGTGGAGACTCTTGCTTACCGCGACATTTTGCAAACACAAACGCAAAACGCAAACCAGTAAAATTTCCTTAATGAAATAGGGAAACCATGATCCCGGTTCTGGCCACCGTATCACACGGGTTAAACACAAGAAAATGTTAGAAGTTGAACTTCGATCAACAGCTTTGATTGGAGAACTTTGTATCGGTGGATGTCTTTCCACGAGAATTAAGCTCACCATGTCAAGCGGGTCATAGCCCTTGACTAAAGTTGTCGTACTTGATCTTTGACGGTGTTTGATCAGAGGAAAATAAATCTCTCTGCCCCTTGCTTGACGTTTGGTTCATCCTAACCTGCATCAAAGACCCTCGAGATCCTTGAAATGGTTATTGAAAATGTTGTGGTATGATGTTATGATGTTATGTACAAATATGCGAGGTAAGCAAGTGTATATACAAATAATCATATTCACACAAAGCAAACAAATCCTTAGGTTTAGGCTTGCATGGAGTTTGTAGGTAAGTATCCTCTTGAAGTTTAGTTGGCTCAACCTGTCCTAGTTAATAGTAATCGGGTTCTAAGGGATCTCAATATCACTGACCCTTCCCACAAGCTTCGTTCAATAAGAAACTGACTCGCAACAGAACAAAACTCAGGGGTCAAGTCCCAATGAGTGTAGCATCGAGTATCAACCAATTTTCAGCTCTTCACCGAAACCGGTCATCTCACTACGACCTAATGGCCAAGTTGGTCAAGTAAGGTTATAAGGTCAGTTGATGCTTTACGACACCACGCGGCGGCCCCGTTCTCTCCTTGATTCAACTCAAGGGTTTCCGGTACCAACCAAAGTGCCACATCAACGTAGCTACTGCTTCAACCATGTCGGTATACCCCGCACAGTTCCCTCGCAGTCTATTGCTACTTACCTAAAAGGTGCCCCCAAATCCGGGTGTAGGATTTAAAACAAACCCAAATAAGGAACTAAAATGTAAAGCAAACAAATCAATCAATGTAAGCAAGTAAAGGTGATCTAGCCCTACGGTAACCCCACTTTAAGTAATATTCCCCAGCAGAGTCGCCAGTTCTGTGATACGGTGGGAGAACTGACTTGATGTTTTGCGTTTTGTGTTTGCAAATGTTGCGGTTTAGCAAGAGTCGCCACCGACTTTTCTTTTATCCAAAAAGGAAAGGTGAAAAAGCACAGGAAAGACCTTTAGAGATATTTGTGATCGGTGGAAATAGAACTGACTGTTTTGGAATGTTGGTTCGCGTTTTGCGTTTGTTTTCGCAAAATGTTGCGGTAAGCAAGAGTCGCCACCGTCTTTTATTTTATCCAACAAGAAAAGGACAAAAGCACAGAAAAATTCCTTTTTGAGATATTTCTCGGGTTCGGGAGGTAGATTATAGAAAGGGAAGGTGTTAGCACCCTTTCTATCCGTGGTTATCCACGGGCTCTTAGGTACTTTCTCACTATGTTTTCAAAAAGTTTTGCTTTTCTTGTGTTTGTGGGTTTTGAAAAAAAGTTTTGTTTGAAAACTCTGATTTAACTCTTGTATCTGTCCTCAAGAGTGTATGAAGTGTTTGTTTGAAAACTTTGTTTGAAAAAGTGTAAGTGCGAAAAAGTTGTCTTATTTTGAAAGTACCTGAGAACATCTACCTACTCAAAAGAAATTAAGATGTGTAAATGTCCTTTAGACATTACTATCCCACTATTGAGAAGTAGGTAGCACCATCGTTGAAGTTTTCGGGTCAATTCGATTTTAGGGACATGTGGTCACTAAAGCAACGTTAGGACGCCTTAGCGGTAACCCTAATGTCTTAGATCATTTTTTATCGAGGCAACCGTTTCGAGGAAACTTTGATCTTTAGACAGGAGGGAGACCTCTAAAACTTCCTATACTCAATGACCACGTCGAGGCAACCAAGTGAGGCGTACCCTAGGAGTGGCATGTGCAAGTGTGTCAAGTTTCAGTTATGTTATCTTTGTACATGTTATGGTGAGCTACGGTTGATTTTAATTTAAGAGAGATCTTGTCATGCATAGCCTAGTTAGCATACATCTAGCAATTAATGGTTGCGGAAAATAAAACTAAGCTATTACAAGGCGTCGGGTATTTACATCGCCAAAAAACAAACCCTTGAAAAAGTAAATGCGGAAAATAAATAAAAGCGGTAAAAAGTCCTAATTAAAGCTATTACATCCTCGGAGCAAATACAATTATATGGATCAAAATATGAATCAAAAATAATCATACGCGCGAGAAAAAATTAAATCGGAGAGTTTTTAGGGTTTTGACCCTTTTTAAGAAAGAAAGAGATTTTTATCATTTTTTTTGGCATTTAATTAAACCTAAACTAATTAATTAATAAAAAGAAATATTTTTTGGTTTTTGAATGTTTTAAGGAAATAAATAAAAAAATAAAATGATTAAAAGTTATTAAAAACCCTAATTCTATATTAATTTTATTTTGTTGCAAAAAAAAAGATTAAAATTATGCCTAATTAAAAACTAAGTCAATTAAATTGTTTATTTACAAAAATAATGAAACTAATAAAAATAATATTTTTTTTTGTTTTCTGATTTTATTAAGAAAAATAATAATTATTTTGTTAGCAATTAATTAGGAATAATAAAAATAAAGCAAGCAAGTAAAATAAAAAAAATAATGAGAAGAAAGTAGAATGAACCAAGGTGTATTGGGCCCAAAGAGGGGGTCTGAATGGCAATTGTCTGGGCCCAACGTAGGCAGCCCTGTTGACTTTCAGAATCTCCCACAAGCTTGTTGACTAGAGACCATGGTGAGGACCCCGTTTTGGCCATTGGATTTGGATCTGAGACCACTTGGCATACATCTGGATGAGGGCGTATGAAGGGCTTTGCTTGGAGTGCTACATAGAATCGCCTGAAACAAAATAGCACAAATGTTTTGGGGGGACCTGTGATTCGAACCCAGGTCCCAATGGACATTCCACTCACGCTTCCACCACTGAGCCACGCTGCATCTTTGTAATAATAATAAACAACAAATAATATATATCAAACAAACACCTATGCCTGAAAAAAATAAAAAAAAAAGCGCACTGATTTCAAACCAACCAATGGGAGAGCGACGTGTGGTCGTCTTCTTCCCCAAAACCCTGTATTTTTTTCCTGCGGATTTTATTCCGCATCAAAATCCATGGCTCATCTCTAAAATCACCCTAGGCTATGAAAATCAATTCTAAGACCATGGCTGTTCTCGTCTCCATCTCCTGATCACTCCTATACCAATTATTGTGGCCAATTTTCCCTGCATCAAAAACACCTAAAAAGCAAGCATATGAACCCTAGAATCAGGCATCACGATACAGGGCATAAAAACCAAATTGACTATTGCAGTTATGTTAGAAATCAAACAATAAACATGAATATGCTAATGTTTTGAAGAAAAAGTGCAAGAATTGGAAGTTTGGATTTCGTGTTCAGGGCCACATTCGCGAGGACTTACAGTGAGTTGTAGGTGACGAAAAGGCCTGGTTCTTATGCCAATCGCTTCAGGGGATGGTGGGCAAGCACTCTACGTTGAGCTTTGGTCTTGAGAATGTCCCTAATGTGGATTTCGATCTCCACTTTTTCCAAGCTTTTTTCAGTTTTGGTTTCTTGTTTTTAGGCAGCTTCAGGTCGTGAATTAGGTTTAGGAGGCTTGCTTGCATATATGGCCATCAGTCTAGGTCAAAATTTGGGCTTTTATCCATGTATATTCAAGAATTAGGTTTTGACTTTATCACCATTGTTAACCTTTCCAAATATGGTTAAATCTAATATTTTGTGCACAAATAAGCCTTAGCACGAATTGGTTGGTTGTCACATGATATATGAAAGTTGTACAAATCACAAAGATACTATTCCATTGATTTTTAGATTTTATTTGAATTATTATAGATTTAAAATGAATTAAATCAATAAAAATTAAATAAAATAGAAAAATAAATGTTTGATCCTGAAATTAGGTATGGGACACGTGTGTGGCATGACAAGACTAATTCAAATGGAAAAAAGTGGGCCCTTTTGTCAAAAATTGAAGTTTTGAGGATAGTTGACTTTTGCAAATTCATGAAAATTTCCCAACTTCTCCAATGCACAACTTGCTCAATTTTGATCATATGACCATGTTCTTGGACATTTTGGAAAGCCTTTGAAGTCCTCTAACCAATGCTTTTGGTCCCATGTCATTTGGATTTACCAATCTCAAGTTATGGCCTTTGACTCAAAGTGTACTTTTGTTGACTTTTGAAATTGACCTATAATGTAAAAATTGGTAACTTTTTGTGAGAGCATTTCTTGATCTTGGAGTGTGAATATGGATTGTAGGAAATTGCATCCTCTTCAAAATGAGCTTTGGATGGAATTTTTCTGATAAACCATGAAAAAGTTATGCCCTGGTCAAAGTATAGTTGACTTTTCTGCTGTCCAAAAATAGTAACTTCTTGCATCTTGATGATTTTTGAGCTATTCTTAATGAATCATGATCAAGACTTGATCAAATTATGATTGTGAAATAAAAATGAGATGTTGACCAAGAATTTTGACTTTTGACTACAAAATGACCATTTTGCCCTTGCAGTTGACTGTAGATCAAATGGAGCTTTTGACTGTGCAAATTGGCACTGTGAGTCTTGAAACTTGGCATGTAGGTGCTAGAGAATGTATATAGGCCTATGAGACTTGATTGAACCATTGAAAACCCAAAATTCCTTGAAATAACCAAAACCCTAATTTCAATTGTCTAAGGAGGTGATTTGACTGTACAACCCTTGAGCCATCTTGAGCAATTTGAAGATCATTCTTGACAAATCTTGAGGAATATGGGAGGGCAAATTTTGGGGTACAACAGTTGCCCCTGTTCAATCTTCTTAAACCTGAGGATGTAGATTGGCTTGTGTGCCTTTCGTGATCCGAAGGTGGAAGATGATTGAACACTGAAGTACCCAGAAATTTGTACTCGCATGGTGTAGTATCAGCAATGTGATGTCAGGAATGGGCTTACAGATGCCATTTGGAGATTGTTGGTAGGAGGATGGGCTTATAGATGCCATCTGGAGATTGTTTGTTGAATTGTAATTTTGTAAGTTGAAAGAAGGAACCGGTGTAGGGGTGCTTGACGATGAGTCCGTGTAAAACTGCATTTTGGAAGGAAGGAAACCTGTGTAGGGTTGACTGATGGTGAGTCCGTGTGAAACTGCATCTTTGGAAAGAGAGAACCTGTGTAGGGTTTCTTGATGACGAGTCCGTGTAAAACTACATCTTGAAGAGAGGGAATCGATGTAGGGTTGCCTTATGAGGAGTCAGTGTAAAACTTCATCTGGAGTTGAGAAGGAACCGGTGTAGGGTTGTTTCGGGATAAGTTTGTGTGAAACTTCTGGAGGAACCGGGGTAAGGTTACTGTGAGATAAGTTCGTGTGAAACTTTAGGATGAACCGGGGTAAGGTTATTTTGACGATGAGTCCGTGTGAAACTGCATCTGAAATAGAAGGAACCGGTGTAGGGTTGCCTGATGATGAGTCCGTGTAAAACTTCATCTTGGAAAGAGAAGGAACTTGTGTAGGGTTGCCTGATGATGAGTCCGTGTAAAACTGCATCTGAAATAGAAGGAACCGGTGTAGGGTTGCCTGATGATGGTCAAGTAGATAATTGTCCTATCTGGTTTCAGGTATTAATCTCTGACCTGAGAAAGAAAGTCTTCCTGGCTTGTTACAGGTATTAACTTTCAATTTCTTCGCGTAGGTGGTTTTCCTGGCTGGTTTCAAGTGTTAACCTACAATCAGTCGTCCACAAAATTTTCCTGGCTTGTTATAGGTATTAATCTGGAACTTGAAAAGATTGGCCACTGAGATAGTTGTCCTGGCTGGTTACAGGTATTAATCTCTGACCTGAGAAAGCAAGATGGTCTTCCTGGCTTGTTACAGGTATTGATCTTCAATCTCTTTATGTAGATAATTTCCTGGCTTGTTACAGGTATCGATCTACAATCAGTCGTCCACAGATATTTTTCCTGGCTTGTTACAGGTATTAATCTGGAACTTAAAAAGGTTGATGGTAGCCATCTTTTGATTGACCTTTTCCTGAAAAGGCAAAACATTAGCTGTATGCATTGTCATGATGCATGAACTGCATGATGTCATGATGTTCTCAAGAATAAATGAGATTTGTGTTGTATGATGCGTATGCATGTCATGATGTATGAAGATGTGATGTTTTAGCTAGGGAAAATAAATCCCAGAGCTGCTGGAGAATAGTGTTGAGTTCTTCGTTTCCGCTGGGGATGATGCACGAAGATGGTTGCAAGAATAAACTTGTAGGAGAAGATAACTCCGTTGGGGAATAAACTTGATGAAGAGATTACTCTGCGGGGAATTTCTCTGTGGGGAGGGATGCTTCGTTGAGATTTTAACGATAACTCCGCTGGGGATTCCGTTGATAGGCTCTATTGGGGATTTTAATGATGAACTCCGCTGGGGATAGAAAGAACTTCGCTGGGGATGATCTTTCCGTTGCAAGTTGCTGAGGATAACCCAGTTAGGCTCTTGTGAGAATAACCCTCTGAATTTGGCTGAGGATATTTATTGTACTCCGTTGGGGACAAACTTCCAGAATCTACTGGGGAAGATGATTCAACTCTGGCTGGGAAGCTTTTTGGACTGCGCTGGGAAATGGCTCCACTGGGGGTATCTTGCATTCTGCCGGGGAACATTCTTATATTTCGTCGAGGAATATTAAGACTGTCGGGGATGCTTGCTGAGGAATATTTGTATACTCCGCTGGGGAATATTAAGACCTACTGGAGATACCCAACTTTTTTAGGGATGATGGTAGACTAACTCTGCTTGGGGGAGAGTATTGTTGATTCGTTCATAGTTGCAAGTCTCAGTGGGGAGAGCTACCATTACTGTCTTACTCTGCGGGGAGTGAAGGTATCTTGGTCATATTCTTCAGCTGAACCTACCTTGTACCTGTAGGATAGAGCATCTTGTACAGTTCGGACAATTCTTATTGCCCCAGTTTCTGCGGGAGAAGAAGGCCTATGAGGTGCTTGATCACTGCCGATTGACAAATCTTTTTCTGGTAGGCAAGTGACAAGATGACGGAACATAGTCGTACACTTTGATCCCTAATTTTGCTTGGACCGCCCTTTCGGGTTTTCAGTCCATCGGGATACCCTTTTTCGCCCAAGCCGCCTTTTCAGGTTTTCGACTTGCCGGGTGTACAGATTTTTCATTTTCATCCCTCATTTTGCCCGAACCCTTTTGGTTCGCCGGGAAGCCCTTATTTTTGCCTAGGCCAGTCAACCTAGCGGGTCTTTGATTATACGTAGTACTTTTTTGACTATGCCCATGCTCTCAGGAGGTGTCACTGTCAGTAGTGTTGTATTGCCATACTACCAGAAGATGTTCGTTTGATCATACAAGATTCGTTGCTGGAATTCATGTCCAATGCCCCAGGTGATTCAGATGAAGATTTGCCCCTGGCTATTTGGCATTTTGAGAGATTCCTTGAATCTTGACTTGACTGCCCCAGATGATGGAAAATGATCATGTCTGCCCCTTGGTTGGAAGTGTTTTTTCCACTTGAGGTGACTCTTTTTGTTGAGAAGGTTTTTGTTCACTAGATATTCGTCGTGCGAATTTCTCTGCTGTTTGAACAAATAGCCATATGCAAACAATGTTATTTTAAGAATGCAAAGCTTATGTATGTCTTGAAGTTTTTTGAAAATGCAGTTTTCAATAAAACAAGTGAATTTTTGTAAAATGTGATGTCAACTCAGGATTTTACAGCAAGCCCTACAGGAGTCAGGATACCTTTTGTAACAGTATGCTTTCGAACTAACCCATGCTTCAGCTAGGACTTTTAAGGGTTATAACGTGGTCTGGTTCACGGTTTAAGAAACAAAGGATAAAGGCTCAAAGTATATTTGTACCCACCCGTTCTTCATGATGTTCTTCGATCCTAAACTCAGCTAATCGTGCGTTAGATCTTGTTTGAGTCTTTGCTCTAATATTCCGGTGATGGTTCGGATACTGATAGTTTATTTTGAATAGGCAGTCATTTCTTTTTTGTGGAGGGTTTGTAGGACCTCTTTCTTTTTGATTTTATTATCCCTGTCTTTTGCCTGAACTGTTTCTTTTGTGATTACAGTCAGCGGGATGCCCCAGTTTTGTAAGTCTCCTTCATAGGTTTTGACTTGTTGGGCTTTTATTTCGAGAGATAATGACTGCATGTCCTTACGATTATAGGGAACCATCACTGTCTTTTGTTTTGGAAGGACTCCTTTGATGTCATTCATTGTGCACCTGGATCAACTGAGAGAACTACCCTGCCCCAGGTTATGATTAAGGGTTTTAATTTTTGAAAAGAAAAACTCTAACTTCTTTGGCTCAAAGGGGTTGACTATGGATTATCTTCCTTATAACTCCACTGTTTAGGATTTGAAACAATGCTTGTACCTCATCAGCGGGGTCTGTTCAAAAGCATACTGTAAAGATCGTGGTATCGTTTTCGTCATCCTCCCTCTAAAGGCTTAGAATTTTTTAATCGAGAGTTGAACATCAAAAAATGAAAGCAATTTTAAGCATAGTGAAAACAATTAATTCAAAACAGACACGTGTGATGCATTAATGAAATAAGAGAGTTTTACATGATAATTGTTTGTATAAGCGAAGAAAAATACAATTTCAGAATTTAAATGAACAAAAGTCTCTCAATCCTAGCCATGTTTTGGCAAGGGAGCAGTGATCACATTGGGAGTCTCAGAAGGCTCGAATTCGATCTCCTTAGCGTCAATCATATTCTGAATCTTGTATTTCAGCGCCCAACAATCGTCAGTATCATGCCCTGGGCTACCGGAATGATAAGCGCACCTTGCATCCAGGTTGTAGTTGGGAGAAGAAGTCTTAGGATTCGGAGGAGGGTTTATCACCTTAATCAGATTCATCTTCAACATGTGCTGCAATGCTTGTGACAATGGCATGTTGATGTTGGTGAACTGTCTTTTAGGCCCGTCCGGCCTTCGTTGATTTCTCTTTTGGTGTTGTCGGTGTGACGCAGAACCAGAGATCAAGACTGCCCCTACGTGTTGGTCACGACGACTCTTTTGACTGTACACAGCATTGGACTCTTTCTTCCCACTGTAAGGCTTTTTATGAGTATCAGAAGGTGTAGCTTCTTGAATCTTCCCACTTTTCATGCCAGCTTCAATTCTCTCCCCAGTCAAGATAAGGTCTGTAAACCCGGCTGAAGAGTTTCCAATCAAATGATTAAAGAATGGACCAGACAGGGTCCCCAGAAACATATCAACCAGTTCACGATCAGTTAAAGGTGGCTGCACCCTTCCGGCAAGGTCTCTCCATTTTTGAGCATACTCTTTAAATCCTTCACCCGTCCCTATTGTCATACCCTGGAGTTGGGTACGCGTAGGAGCGAGGTCGGAATTATATTGATACTGCTTATAGAACGCAGTAGCCAAATCCTCCCAGCTACGGATACTGGCTCCATCCAGCTGATAGAACCACTCAAGTTGAGTCCCTGAGAGACTGTCCTGGAAGAAATGGATCCACAAATTCTTATCAGCTGTGTAAGGATGGATCTTCCTTACATATGACCGGAGGTGCAGCTTTGGACTAGAGGCTCCGTCATACTTGGCAAAGGCAGGTGCCTTAAACTTATGGGGAATCACCACCCCAGAGGATAAACCTAGGTCTCCAAAGTCCATCTCGGGCACGTTCTGTATCTCCATAGCGCTCAAGCGGTCCTCCAACTGTTTGTACCTATCCTCAGCAGGAGGATACTGCTCCTCATCATAATCTGTCTCGTTGTCGGAGACTACGGGGCTAGGAACCCTTCTCTCTTGTGGGATGTCTTTCCCTACAGATGAGGTGGTCAGCTCAACCTCATTCTGCAATCCATTTCCAAACCTGCGTCCAGTGTTGAACAAGACAGTCCTCTTCTTCTTCTTCTTCCTCTCTTTCAGAATCAGGGTCTTTAGGTCCTGCTGACCCTTAGCTAGGCTCATAACCAACTCTTGGAACTGGGCATTCTAGGTCTGGAGGGCCTTGATAGCTTGCTCAGTGGAAGGTTCAGTAGACATGATGATTGCTGAAATAAACAGCGAAGAAGATAAGTGACCTGTAAAAGGGTACATGTTATGCATATGATGAAATGAAATGCGTATGATTTATGTTTTCAAAGACAATCGGGATTCAAATTTGTAGACAAGAAAGGAAACACACTTTATTAGATTTAACTTCAGAATTTAAATTGTTCAACAAATTGCCCTTAGGCGTTACAAAAATGGAAATACTGAAAAGTAAATAAAACCATAAAAGAAATCCTCAAAGGTCCATCAATGCTCCCATGGCCTCTTCTTCTCAGTTTGGATATAATCATTCAGGATCCGCTCATTCTCCAGTTGCTTAGTCAGCTTCTGGATCTTCTGTTCTTGTTCATTGAACCTTTCCCGATAAGAATCCCGTTCTTCCTACAATTGCACCCAAGACCTCTTTAGTGTGTCAACATCAGTGGGTGTATGAGGATGGATAATAGTTGGAGGAACCCCTTCTTTATCAGCAGCTTCAAGAGTAATAGGCCTGACAGCTTCGTACGGCATACCTAACTTCTGGGCACGGATGCGGACCCATCTGAAATATGACTCCATTGGCAGAGAAGTCTTTGGTCCCAACTCATGTGGGTCAGATTTATGAACTCTATCCCAAGCCCTGATGAATCTACGACGCAGCTCGTCGCTATCTATCTGAAAATCAAAGACGATATGAGGTATCAACATCTCATGAGGCCCTTCTCTTCTGGCCCTTCCAAACTGACGGAGAGCTAAACATGGGTTATAAGAGATTCCTCCACGAGTTCCGATCAATGGAACATTAGGATACTCTCCATAACGATCAATGACGGCCACCTCATCTAAGCCTCTGAGAGTCCAAATAATGTCATTATCAGTAAGAGACATTATCCTATGAGCCCAGCCCCTTCCTTCTTTGTTCTTCAGTACGGACTTAGGGAGGTGCGAAATAAACCACCTCACCAATAAAGGAGCACAACACATCAAAGTTCCCCGCTTTCGGGCGGTATGAGCATAGAGCTGATGAAGGATGTCACCCAAGAGAGTGGGTACAGGGTTCTGAGAGATGAAGATCCTTATGGCATTAACATCAACAAAGGTGTCAGGATTTGGAAACAATACCAGACCATAGATTAAGAGAGCCAGAATGTCCTCGTACGCTTTGAAGTCTAAGTCATTCCAGAAACAATTAGCTTTGCCAACCAGAAATTTAACCAAAAAGCCCTTAACTCCACTTCTAGTCTCCCAGTTAGCCATTACTTCTTCTTTGGTCAAGTGAAGGGTTGCGGCAATCTCTTCAGGCCTGAGAGTCTTTTCCCAACCAGCAAACGGAGTCTGCTCCAAAACAGAGATACCAAGCAACTCAGAGAATTCTTCCAGGGTAGGGACCAGCTGGAAGTCTTGAAAGGTGAAGCAATGGTATAGCGGATCAAAAAACTGGACTAGGACACTCATCATTTGTTGGTCCCACTTTGAGGTGACTAAACCAAGAAGAGAACCATGCCTCTTGATGAAGGAAGTAGTGTTTGGAATCCTGTCAACCAATTCTTTAAGCAAAGTAGGTGGTTGAACAAAGTTGAGTCGGATAGTATTCCTACGCATGGGCATCATGATGTCCTACAAAACAGAGCAAAGATGAAACATTCTTGTCTTTGAAATGGGTTAGTCCTTATGCAGGATGTATGCAATGTTATGATGTTATGATGTTATGATAAAGGCACGCCACAAGTATTCACAAAAGGCAAACATGGCAAAGGCACACAAGTCACACAGAAGAGCCCTTAGATTTCAGGCTGGCATGAAGTTTAGGTACTACCCTCTTTCAGTTTTAGTGGGTTAAGACCTGTCCTAAAAATAGTAATCGGGTTCTAAAGGATCTCAATATCACTGACTACCTTCAATCGGTCATAATTCCAGTTTGGAAACCTTTTCTTGCGGTCGGAACCATCGCGAGAGTTTAGTCTCAATGAGCGTAACATACTGCTACTATTCTATGGCTAAGTTGGTCAATTTAAGGTTCTAAGTTCAGTTGGTGCTTAATGACTCCTTAGAAGACCCATATTCTCCTCGTTCCAACACAAGGGATATCGGTACAGACTAAGGTGCCACACCAACGTAGCTACTGCTTCATCTGTGTCGGTCTACGCCGGACAGATCCCTCACAGTTTATTGCTACTTACCTAAAAAAGGGTACCCCCAGATCCGGGTTAGGATCTATAAAACTCCGATACAAGCCCACAAAATTAAATCATACAATTGAAAACATGGTGATCTAATCCTAAGGTACACCTCACTTATAAAAATCCCCAGCAGAGTCGCCAGTTCTGTGATCGGTGGAAATAGAACTGACTGTTTTGGAATGTTGGTTTGCGTTTTGCGTTTGTTTTTGCAAAATGTCGCGGTAAGCAAGAGTCGCCACTGTCTTTTATTTTATCCAACAAGGAAAGGACAAAAGCACAGAAAAATTCCTTTTTGAGATATTTCTCGGGTTCGGGAGGTAGATTATAGAAAGGGAAGGTGTTAGCACCCTTTCTATCTGTGGTTATCCACGGGCTCTTAGGTACTTTCTCACTATGTTTTCAAAAAGATTTGCTTTTCTTGTGTTTGTGGGTTTTGAAAAAAAGTTTTGTTTGAAAACTCTGATTTAACTCTTGTATCTGTCCTCAAGAGTGTATGAAGTGTTTGTTTGAAAACTTTGTTTGAAAAAGTGTAAGTGCGAAAAAGTTGTCTTATTTTGAAAGAGCAAGTACCTGAGAACCTCTACATACTCAAAAGAAATTAAGCTGTGTAAATGTCCTTTAGACAGTACTATCCCACTATTGAGAAGTAGGTAGCACCGTCGTTGGAGTTTTCGGGTCAATTCGATTTTAGGGACATGTGGTCACTAAAGCAACGTTAGGACGCCTTAGAGGTAACCCTAATGTCTTAGATCATTTTTTATCGAGGCAACTTTGATCTTTAGACAGGAGGGCGACCTCTAAAACTTCCTATACTCAATGACCACGTCGAGGCAACCAAGTGAGGCGTACCCTAGGAGTGGCATGTGCAAGTGTGACAGGTTTCAGTTATTTTATCTTTGTACATGTTATGGTGAGCTATGGTTGATTTTAATTTAAGAGAGATCTTGTCATGCATAGCCTAGTTAGCATACATCTAGCAATTAATGGTTGCGGAAAATAAAACTAAGCTATTACAAGGCGTCGGGTATTTACAACGCCAAAAAACAAACCCTTGAAAAAGTAAATGCGGAAAATAAATAAAAGCGGTAAAAAGTCCTAATTAAAGCTATTACATCCTCGGAGAAAATACAATTATATGGATCAAAATATGAATCAAAAATAATCATACGCGTGAGAAAAAATTAAATCGGAGAGTTTTTAGGGTTTTGACCCTTTTTAAGAAAGAAAGAGATTTTTATCATTTTTTTTTGGCATTTAATTAAACCTAAACTAATTAATTAATAAAAAGAAATATTTTTTGGTTTTTGAATGTTTTAAGGAAATAAATAAATAAATAAAATGATTAAAATTTATTAAAAACCCTAATTCTATATTAATTTTATTTTGTTGCAAAAAAAAGATTAAAATTATGCCTAATTAAAAACTAAGTCAATTAAATTGTTTATTTACAAAAATAATGAAACTAATAAAAATAATATTTTTTTTTGTTTTCTGATTTTATTAAGAAAATTAATAATTATTTTGTTAGCAATTAATTAGGAATAATAAAAATAAAGCAAGCAAGTAAAATAAAAAAAAAAATAATGAGAAGAAAGTAGAATGAACCAAGGTGTATTGGGCCCAAAGAGGGGGTCTGAATGGCAATTGTCTGGGCCCAACGTAGGCAGCCCTGTTGACTTTCATAATCTCCCACAAGCTTGTTGACTAGAGACCATGGTGAGGACCCCGTTCTGGCCATTAGATTTGGATCTGAGACCACTTAGCATACATCTGGATGAGGGCGTATGAAGGGCTTTGCTTGGAGTGCTACATAGAATCGCCTGAAACAAAATAGCACAAATGTTTTGGGGGGACCTGGGATTCGAACCCAGGTCCCAATGGACATTCCACTCATGCTTCCACCACTGAGCCACGCTGCATCTTTGTAATAATAATAAACAACAAATAATATATATCAAACAAACGCTTATGCCTGAAAAAAAAAAAAAGCGCGCTGATTTCAAACCAGCCAATGGGAGAGCGACGTGTGGTCGTCTTCTTCCCCAAAACCCTGTATTTTTTTCCTGCGGATTTGATTCTGCATCAAAATCCGTGGCTCATCTCTATAATCACCCTAGGCTATGAAAATCAATTCTAAGACCATGGCTGATCTCGTCTCCATCTCCTGATCACTCATATACCAATTATTGTGGCCAATATTCCCTGCATCAAAAACACCTAAAAAGTAAGCGTATAAACCCTAGAATTGGGCATCACGATACAGGGCATAAAAACCAAATTGACTATTGCAGTTATGTTAGAAATCAAACAATAAACATGAATATGCTAATGTTTTGAAGAAAAAGTGCAAGAATTGGAAGTTTGGATTTCGTGTTCAGGGCCACATTCACGAGGACTTACAGTGAGTTGTAGGTGACGAAAAGGCCTGGTTCTTATGCCAATCGCTTCAGGGGATGATGGGCAAGCACTCTACGTTGAGCTTTGGTCTTGAGAATGTCCCTAATGTGGATTTCGATCTCCACTTTTTCCAAGCTTTTTTCAGTTTTGGTTTCTTGTTTTTAGGTAGCTTCAGGTCGTGAATTAGGTTTAGGAGGCTTGCTTGCATATATGGCCATCAGTCTAGGTCAAAATTTGGGCTTTTATCCATGTATATTCAAGAATTAGGTTTTGACTTTATCACCATTGTTAACCTTTCCAAATATGGCTAAATCTAAGATTTTGTGCACAAATAAGCCTTAGCACGAATTGGTTGGTTGTCACATTGTTGTACCCCAAAATTTTCCCTCCCATTTCTCATTGATTTCTCCTCACAAAGCTCCTGAAGCTCAAGATCCAGTTAGGGTTTCATCTGCTCAAGACTCCTCCTTGCACTGTAACCCCAAATTAGGGTTTGTGTTTGCACAAAGATGTTTTGACCTAAAGTGCCCAGGATGACTTTCTTGCTTCATATTTACCTCCTAAGTTTATCCATACCAAGTTTCAACTCCTGATTCCAAATTTTGCCCAGTCAATTGGACAGTTGACCTAGAAATCAACTGTATTGGGGAAAAAGTCAACTGTGGCCAATTGACAGTCAAATCTCATGAAATTTGATCCACATCAACATTATGAACTCATATGAACCATTTGATCAAGTTTGGATCACAATTCCACAAGAAATTTGATCAGATCACTAAAAGGGAAAAATGGTCATTTTTAGGGTTTTGACTGTACAGAGGCAATTTTTGACTGTTTGACCTAGCCAATGGCAAACCAAGCTCACATATGGACTCAAGGACCCCATGGAATTATCTTGACATGCTCAACAAGTTCAAAAGATCCCAAGTACACAAGATTGACAGTTGAATTTCCCAGTCAATTGATCAGTTTTGACTGTATACTGAAAAGTCAAACTTTGACTTTTTGGTCAAAATCAAGAGTCAAGATTCATTTTTCATCAAAACATGCCAAATCATGAAACTTGTTCACCAAGAAATCACAAATTGCAAATTAGGGTTAGAAAATGGAATTTTTCATAACTTAGAATTTTTCTAAGTTATGAAAAACCCTAATTTTTTCCCAACTTTGCCCCACCTTTTCACCAAGATCCATTTGGATTCAAACAAAAGTCAAAACATGAAAGTTGTAGCTTGTTGCATAATCTACAACTTTGATTCACAAAGTTTTCTCATTTGAAGCTTGTATCTCAAGTTACAATTTTTTGAATAAGGGCACTAAACCATTTTTAACTTAGTAGAATTTTAACCTATTTTGACAAGGTTTTCTACCCCACTTCAAGGCCATTTTTCATACACTTCCACTTGGAATTTCAATTTGCATTTCAAAGATGGATTGTAGTACACATTCCAAGCTTTCCAAAATGTCCAAGAACTTCTCAAACAACCTCATGGTTAGAGAGAATCGAATTTCACAATATAGCAAAAAACCACTTTGTTCATGACCAAGTTCCATGTCCATAACTTTGCAAATTTGAACTCAGCATGCTTTAGGCTAGATTACAGGTCCTTAAACCAAGTTACACTCCATAATTTAATGCTTGTTCATTGTGCCAAGGTGTTGTTCCATGAGTTCAAGCATTGTACACAAGATTGATCCATTTCTAGATAAAGCAAATTAGCCATTTTGGTAAAAGTTCACTTTATGTCAATTTAGAAATCCAACAAGTACAAGCTAAATCCTTTTGGCACAAGATTATGGACAAATTGCTATGATCAAGAGAAGATTATGCAGCACATTAGGAGGCCCCCTACATGCCTAGAAAGTCAACTTGCTTTTGTTGCTTAAGAAAGAAGAAAAGTTCCATAACTTGTAACAACTTCCATCTCAGCCTTAGAACAAGAAAGCAAATATTGTGG
The DNA here is from genome assembly GCA_948472305.1 of Vicia faba. Lineage (NCBI taxonomy): Eukaryota > Viridiplantae > Streptophyta > Magnoliopsida > Fabales > Fabaceae > Vicia > Vicia faba. The sequence goes on from OX451738.1 coordinate 1,601,218,622, forward strand.
ACACATTCCAAACATCCCAACCAAGCTTTTGCACGAATCCTTGACCCCTCAAACACTCTCCATCTCAGAAACACCATCAAACTGCTCAAACAGAGCAAGCCCTGCAGATTGAGTGCCATCTCTCAATCCCTTCAAGCTTTCTGGCCCAAACTTGTTCCTCTACCTTACTTACAACCTATGCAAGCTATCCAGAAGCTAAGGCACGATCTGTAATTGCTCTAACCACCTCCACCATTTTCACATCTTTGACTTGCAGGTGAAGTTCTACAGCTTGATTCAGAAGCTTTCAAGACAAAGTAAACATTGGAATAGCATCCCTGGACCTCAAGGAAGCTTTTCCAATCATCACCTTGCACTGAAGGTTCCTCATTCTCCAGATAGAAGTTCAACTGAATAGGTAAAATTTTGAACTCGTATCTCTCTTATTATGCATCTTTAGTCTTAAGTTTGTGAAGAAACAAGGTTCTACTCATAGCCCTGAGCATGTATATAGCTTTACATTTCATTTCTTTTGCCTGAGTTGAGAGAATTTAAGCTTTGAAAATGGCAGAAAGTTTAGGTCATGATTTGGGATTGATAAAATTCTCTCTCATTTCTGAGAGTTAGGATGAGTTTTTTATATATTTGGAATCGTGATTCAATGCTTGACATGTTTTGTGTTGAAAGTTTGTGCAAAATCTCAAAGAATCAGGATGTTTGAATCTCTGTAACAAGGCGCGCGTTTTTGGCCAAAGGTTGAAGAAGAAGTGGATTGGGTTGGGCCTGTATCATTTTGCTATCCACACCATTTTTTCTGTTTCACACCCCTGAGCCCATTTGCTTCATTTTTAATATTTTTGACTTTTTTCTTTTTTGTTTGACTTGTTTATTTTTTCTCAGCATATTAAAATTTTGAAAATAATTTTCTCATCATTTTTTGATTTTATTTGGTATTTATTTGATTTTCTTTTGATTTATACATATATGTATATATATTATTATTTAGGATAAATAGAAAAATAATGTAAATACATTTTCATTTTCATTTTTTATTTTACATTACCCTCTGAAAATATTTCATATAAAAAATACTATTTTCTAAAAAAAATTGAATATTATTATTATTTGTATATAATACATATTTAAAATAATATAAGTATACATATATATACATTAATATACTTAGAGTAAAAATACCAAAAATGTACATATTTTATTTTTTTTTAAATATTTAATACTAAAAAATACCCTTTTTTACAAACATACTACATTTTATTTTATTTTTGTATGTAAATAATAAATATTATATGAATTAAGTAATTAATATACATTTTGATTAAAATTAGGGTTTTTGCCCTAAATATGAAAATACTCAAAAATAATACCTTTTCATTTCCTTGTTTTATATTACATAAACCATACTTTTTTCATACATATAAAAACTTTCTTTTTGCATTTTGCATATTTATTTAATTTCTATTTAATTGTGCAATTTATTTACCTTGTAAATATTCAAAACAAATGATGTAATAGCCTAGATTTAAATTCTTGTCTAAATATCCCCCATTTGTAAATTTGTACCCCCCTCCCTATATTACTATGTTGTAATAGCGTAGGAATTTAAATTTCGCACTTTATACGCTTTCTAATTATGCCATGTTAGAATTAGGGTTTGCATGCGAAAAACGATAAAAAATAGTTTGACCTAATACAAGATAAATGAGCATGAAAATAAACAACACATCTCACACTTACACCCCCTAGGGTATTCCACTTTGTTGCCTTCAAATAAATGGGCCATATTGCATGTTGAACTTCTTTGGGCAAAACAAACAATTTGAATGATCATAGTCCCTCGATAAAACTTTTCAAAACAAACAAAAACAAATGATCAAGTCCCTTAAAGAAAATTGCCCAAAGGCCTTTAACACTATTACAATTATGGTCCAAACGATGACCCGCGCCTGTCCCTCTCACCTCCTAAGACAAGATTGTCCACCAAATGCAATGGTGGAACAAATTTGTCAAAAGGGCTTAAAACATGACAAAAATCTTTGAGAAAGCTTTAGGGTAGATAAACTCTTAAGTACTGGTCAATTTGCAAAGAAAACACTTGCCTAATTTCCAAACCCACTTCACAAACACTTTCAAAATCAACTTTTCAAACCCTTGAAACATCTTTTTAAAAGATAAAACACCTTTTGTAAAACATTCGAGTAAAGAATTGTTACAAGGTTAGCCTAGCACAAGGCATATTTTCAAAACATTTTCAAAACCACACACAAAGCACCATTTCAAACAATTGAAAACTAAGGCAAGTTGATCTAAGCAAGTACCTAAGAGCCCATGGATAACCATGGATAGAAGGGGTGCTAATACCTTCCCCTTCTATAATCTACTCCCCGAACCCAAGAAAAATCTCAAAGGTTTTTGCTGTGCTTTTTAAACCTTTCCTTAGGATAAAATAAAAAGTCGGTGGCGACTCTTGCTCAACCGAAACATTTGCGAAAACAAACGCAAAACCATAGTCAGTTCTCCCACCGTATCACACACATGATATATGAAAGCTGTACAAATCACAAAGATACTATTCCATTGATTTTTAGATTTTATTTGAATTATTATAGATTTAAAATGAATTAAATCAATAAAAATTAAATAAAATAGAAAAATAAATGTTTGATCCTGAAATTAGGTATGGGACACGTGTGTGGCATGACAAGACTAGATCAAATGGAAAAAAGTGGGCCCTTTTGTCAAAAATTGAAGTTTTGAGGATAGTTGACTTTTGCAAATTCATGAAAATTTCCCAACTTCTCCAATGCACAACTTGCTCAAATTTGATCATATGACCATGTTCTTGGGTATACCGACACGGTCTAAGCAATAGCTATAGTAGTGCGACTTATTTGTGAGTACCGGTAACCCTTGAGTTCAAATCAAGGAGAGTACGGGGCCACTGAGTGATGTCACTAAGCACTAATGACCTAGAACCTTACTTGACCATCTTGGCCTTTTATTAGGGGTAGTGAGATGACCGGCTTTGGTGCAGTCCGAAGTTGGTAGATACTCGATACTACACTCATTGAGGGTTGTTTTCTTGGAATATTTTGGTCGCTAGTTAAGTGGCTAAACCAAAACAATGAATAATGAAAACAATCCAGTGATATTGAGCTCCTTAGAACCCGGTTACTATTTATAGGACAGGTTTTTAAGCCAACTACACTCAAGAGGGTACTTACCTATGAAACCCCATGCAAGCCTGAAACTAGGGTTTGGTGTGATTTGCTTGTACATATGTCTTGTGCATACATCATAAACATCATAAAGCATCATATGCATTCACTAACCATTTCAAGGGTTTGGATCTTCATCATTGTTCTTGCTTTGTAGGTCATGGAAATACCTCGCAGAAATACCATCCAAGTCAACCTTGTGAGAATCTCTCCTCAACTCAAGGAGATCACTTCAAGAATTCCGGAAAATTCATCCTTCAGTGAAAGACATGGTAGACTGCTCAGCCTAGTCAACACCAACATTGAAGAAGACATGATAAAAGTGTTATTCCAGTTCTTTGACTCTCTTCACCATTGCTTCACTTTCCCTGATTATCAGTTGGTTCCCACTTTGGAGGAATTTTCTCAACTCCTAAGAATCCCTATCCTTAATCAACTACCCTTCAACGGTACGGAGAAGGAACCAAAGCCTGAAGATGTTGCTCGAGCACTACATCTACAACCATCTGAAATCAAGGGGCATTGGGAAACCAGAAGCGGCGTCAAAGGATTCTTAGCAAAGTTCTTGTTTGAGAAGGCACAAGAATGTTGGAACTCATTGGACCTACAAGCCTTTGAAGAGATTGTGGCACTCCTTATCTATGGGTTGGTCTTGTTCCCAAATCCTGACCAATTGGTAGATGTCAACGCTGTCAAAATCTTCTTGTCCAGAAACCCAATACCAACATTGCTTGGGGACATCCTTCACTCATTTTACACACGAACAATGAGAAAGAGGGGTGTTCTCATGTGATGTACTCCTCTCCTTGCAAGGTGGTTTATTTCGCACCTTCCACAATCTGTCCTGAAGAATGACCAAGGTACAAGGTGGTCCCAACGATTGATGACTCTTACTCATTCTGATGTACATTGGTGTTCTCGGTCCAGAGAAAATGTCATCATTGTCGATCGTTGCGGAGAGTTTCCTAATGTTCCTTTGCTTGGAATCAGAGGAGGTATCACCTACAATCCTTGCCTAGCTTTGAGACAATTTGGATATGCACGGAGGGATGGCCCTCATGAGATGTTGATTCCTAGCCTAGTTTTTGACTTCGACAACGATGCGCAAGGACTTCGCCAAAGATTCATCAGAGCTTGGGGAAAACTCAACAAGGTTGATAGCAAGACTCTGGGACACAAGAACTCCATCCCTCTTGATCCCTATCTCAAGTGGGTACGAGCCCGAGCCCAAAGTCTAATGATGCCTTATCTTCATGTACTCCCAGTGATTAAAGAGCCCGTCAATGAAGGAGAGGTTCCCTACACCATCCTGCATCCAGACATGCCTACATCGTGGGAGGAAATGCAGAAAAGTTGGATTCAGCTCAAGGAGGAACGGAACACTTTTGAAGCTAGCTACTACGCTAGTGAAAAGAAGGTTCTAGAGCTTACCCGCCGACTCCACGAACAAGAGGCCCTCAATACCTACATCGCACCAAAGAGGATGCGCAATGTCTTTCTGCCTTGAGAAGTTTATGTTGTAATATTTGGCCCATGGGGCATTTATGTACTAACAAATTTCTTCTTATTAATATGACGTGCGTTCTTCTTTGTCTGAAACAATTTTGAATGTCCTAAATCCTTGAATGCATTGCATACATCAGCATACCATTCATCATGTGCATAAGCAGGTCTCACTCCAGGTTTCCTTATCTATCTGCTGTTTATTTCAATAGGATGGATCTCGAGCAAACAGTTAAAGACCTACAAGCCCAGAATGCACAGTTCCAGCAACTCTTGATGACCTTGGTCAAGAGTCAAGAGGATATCAAGGCTCATCTGGAGAGTAGAGACCCAGTGAAGAAGAAAAAGAGGGTCGGAGTGGCTACTTTGGGGAGAAGATTTGACAGAGAAGCTCGGAGGGTGCTTGAATTTCCTCCTACTTCTAATGAGGGGACTAGTAAAAGAGATCGGGTTGCGGTGCCTTCCGAGTCTGATGCAGAGGAGGAAGAGGTTGAAGAGGACGAAGATTATTCTGACCAGCAGTATCCTCCAGCTGATGATAAGTACAAGGGTTTAGAAGACAGATTGGCTGCCATGGAATTGCAAAGGGTACCGGGTTTGGATTTTGAAGACATGGGCTTGGTCGCCGGAATTGTGATTCCCCCAAAATTCAAGGTGCCAGTGTTTGTAAGGTATGACGGGCTGTCCTGCCCCAAAATGCATCTCAGATCCTATGTGAGAAAGATTCAACCCTATACAGCAGATAAAAATCTCTGGATTCATTTCTTTCAAGACAGCCTGTCGGGAGCTCAGTTGGAATGGTTTTATCAGTTAGAAGGAACCAGTGTCAGAAATTGGGAAGATTTGGCCACCGCTTTCTATAAACAATACCAGTATAATTCTGATCTTGCTCCTACCCGTACCCAACTTCAGGGTATGTCGCTAGGAACAAGTGAGGGATTCAAGGAATACGCACAAAAATGGAGGGATTTGGCTGGCAGGGTGCAGCCTCCTTTAACCGATCGTGAGCTCGTTGATATGTTTCTTGGGACCCTATCTGGACCATTTTTCAATCATTTAATTGGTAACTCTTTCGCAGGGTTTACCGATTTGATCTTAACGGGCGAAAGAATCGAGGCTGGCATCAAGTCAGGAAAGATTCAGAAGGGTGTCGCTGCAAGTGTTGAGAAGAAGCCGTTTAAGAAGGGGACAGCTATGGTATATTCTCAAAGAAGAGCAGGGAAGATGGAGCGTCGGCCGACTGTGGGGGCCGTAATGATTCAAAATACTCCGAGTGAGCAGCCTCGCTACAACCAATCCAGACCAAACCAGCAACGGGTGGAAAGGCCACAACGGCAGTTCACCCGTATTAATATGACTCCAGCGCAGGTGCTTCCCCATCTGTTGAAATTGAATCTTGCCACTATCAAGGAGGCGCCAAAGAATGTAAATACATCCTCTCCGCATTATCATGCCAATGCTAAGTGCGCCTATCATTCAGACAGTGTTGGACACGACACCAATGATTGTTGGGCACTCAAGCATAAGATCCAGGACCTGATAGAGGCTAAGGAGGTAGAGTTTGACGCTCCGGAGAAACCCAATGTGATATCTGCACCTATGCCGAAGCACGGTCGGAATGTCAATGCCATTGAAGAGGATCTGTATGTTGCTGACGTTAGTGATCTGACTACTCCATTGTTAACCATTAAGTTGAATTTGTTAAGGGTCGGGATCTTCCCGGGATGTAAAGAAGACTGCTACTGTTGCCACTCTCTGCCGTTTGATTGTCCGCTATTGAAGAAAGGCATCCAAGGCCTTATGGATAGCCGACAAATTTTGTTCGAAAAAGTTCCTGCTGTTCCAGTTCATGTTGAAAATGTCTCAATCATAACCATTCACGCCAATCTTTCCAAGGCCGTCAAAAAGCCAGTTAAGATTACACCAGCTGCAAAGTCTATACCTTTGAAGATAACAATGTCGGGGCCTGTTCCCTTTGTTTCTGAGAAGTCGATACCTTGGAACTATGGTGGTGACATCTATTACCATGGTATCAAGCAAATCGAGGTAATTGAAGAAAATTCAGATGATGAAGAAGCCAGCATTAGTAACATTGCGGGCACCAGCAAAATCACCAGGAGCGGGAGAATATTTTCTCCAGAGATTGCTCCTCCAAGAGCAGTCTTTGGACCCCCACCAGCTAAAAAGGTCCTCCCTGCACCAGTAAAACTCTCCACTAGAACTCCTTTGATTGAAGAAATTTTCGTTCCTAGTGCCGTCTCTCCTACCATTGCCGATAAAGGAAAGGGAATACAAGAAGAGCCCGTCAGGACGAGGGCTCAACCTTTGGTGATTCCAGAAGCCTCCAAGAAAGAAATGGACGAGATTTTGAGGATAATCAAGAGAAGTGATTACGATGTGGTGGAACAGTTGGGGCAAAACCCCTCCAAGATCTCCATGCTGGCACTGTTGCTTTGCTCAGAAGCGCACGCTCAAGCTTTGATTAAGTTTCTAAAGGCAGCTCATGTGCCCCAGGAAACCTCTGCAAATCAATTTCAACATTGCGTGGCTAGTCTGACTGCAGACAATGGATTAGGTTTTTCTGATGCCGACCTGACCCCTAAAGGCCGAAATCACAATGATGCGTTGCATATTTCAATCGAGTGTCGCGGAACCACCCTTGCACATGTTTTGGTTGATACCGGTTCATCGCTGAATGTTTTGCCCAAGAAGGCCTTGGACCGGCTAGATTGCGAAGGGTTGGAATTGAAGCCGAGTGATATTGTCGTCAGAGCTTTCGATGGGTCGAAAAGAATGGTCCATGGAGAAGTTGAAATTCCTGTCAAGATAGGTACTGAGGTGTTTAAATCCACTTTCTATGTAATGGACATCCGTCCATCATACTCCTGCCTGCTGGGTAGACCTTGGATACACCACGCTGGGGCAGTCACCTCCTCTTTGCACCAGATGCTGAAATATCCTGTAAAGGGAAAGATCATTACGGTCCACGGCGAAGAAGAGTATATGATTAGCCATTTAAATTCTTTCGGATATGTGGAGGTTGAAGGGGAGTTCATTGAGACACCGTTTCAACATTTCGAAGAAGTGCTTCCTGAGATAGCAATGGCGAAGTTGGCAGCTGAGACACCGAGACAGATGGCCAGGATGGCATCTCTGGAGGATGCAAGGGCTGCAGTTAAAGAAGGGAAGAATTCAGCGTGGGGGCAGTTACCCGATTTTCCGCATAAGGTTGATAAGCTTGGATTAGGTTTCACCACCGCTGGCCAGAAAGCTATGCGCCGGTCAAAGATTGAGAGAGCGCCAGTCAAAATTTCTCCTTACCGAATCAACGCCCTGGAAGATGAAGACAAAGAAAGCAACTTTGAAGAATGGATTCATCCAACTGTCAGAGGAGGGTTGAGCAATTGGGAGGCTAAGGACTTTGTCCCCATTACTTTTATTCCTCAGTAATTTATCTATCAAACATTTCCTATTTGGTCTGTAATATTTTACTTTCAAACAATCCGTACACTATCTTTTCGCCTCCTGCCTTACCCGGGGCATGTAGGTCCACTTGTAAGGGTTTTGACTATTTTTCATATTCATATGCCATGTTTAATGATTCATTGGACGTTTTTCATTTGATAAACTGCTTGTGTTCATTTTCTTTCCTTTTGCATTTTTTGTTTAAGGATGGCTATCCCTTACACACACCCAGACTCACCAATGCAGGTACCCATCCACTCCGGATTCCATGGGTGACTATTTTGCTGTATCTTTCAATAACTCTGAAGACCTGGTCAATCTAGCCGAGTATGAAGATGACGAAGGTTGTGAAGTACCAGGGGAACTAGCCAGACTTCTGCAACAAGAGGAAAGGGCCATCTTACCGCATGAAGAGCCATTGGAAACTGTCAACTTGGGAACCTAGGAGAATCGGAAGGAGGTGCAAGTGGGTGCCAACCTGGAACCAGAAGTTAAGGAACGCTTGGTACAGTTACTGAATGAGTATGTTGAAATCTTCGCTTGGTCCTATGAAGACATGCCAGGTCTAGACACCGACATCGTGGTTCACCGTCTCCCCACAAGAGAAGATTGTCCACCGATCAAGCAAAAAGTTCGCTGAATGAGGCCTGACATGTCTGAAAAAATCAAAGCAGAAGTAATGAAGCAGTTCAATGCTGGCTTTCTGGTTGTTACGTCCTATCCTCAATGGGTCGCTAACATTGTGCCAGTGCCTAAGAAGGATGGCAAAGTCAGAATGTGTGTGGACTACCGGGATTTGAATAGGGCCAGCCCTAAGGATGATTTCCCGCTACCTCATATTGACATCTTGATCGACAATACAGCTCAGCATAAGCTGTTTTCCTTCATGGACGGATTCTCGGGCTACAATCAAATCAAGATGGCTCCCGAGGATATGGAGAAAACAACTTTTGTCACACAATGGGGCACTTTCTGTTACAAAGTGATGCCGTTCGGGCTGAAGAACGCAGGGGCAACTTATCAACGCGCCATGGTAGCTCTATTTCATGACATGATACATCATGAGATTGAAGTTTACGTAGACGATATGATAGCTCGGTCACAAACAGAGGAAGAGCACCTTGAACATCTGGAAAAGCTGTTTGCCAGATTGAAAGAATACAAGTTAAGGCTGAATCCAAGCAAATGCACTTTTGGAGTTAGGTCTGGTAAACTCCTGGGATTCATTGTAAGCAACAAAGGCATTGAAGTCGATCCGGCAAAAGTAAAAGCAATACAAGAGATGCCTGCTCCCCGTACTGAAAAGGAAGTTAGAGGTTTCTTGGGGCGCATAAACTATATTGCCAGATTCATTTCGCATCTGACTTCTACCTGTGAGCCAATTTTCAGACTCTTGAAAAAAGATCAGGTAGTTGAATGGAACGACGACTGCCAAGCTGCTTTTGATAGAATCAAGGAGTATTTGCTAGAACCTCCTATTCTGATGCCACCCGTCGAAGGAAGACCATTGATCATGTATTTGACCGTCTTGGATAACTCAATGGGGTGTGTTTTGGGCCAGCATGACGAGTCTGGTCGAAAAGAGCATGCTATTTATTACCTTAGCAAAAAGTTTACCGACTGTGAGACTCGCTACTCACTGCTCGAGAAAACTTGCTGCGCTTTGGTATGGGCTGCTCGCCGACTAAGACAGTATATGCTGACTCATACTACCTTGTTGATATCCAAAATGGACCCTATCAAATATATCTTCGAAAAGCCCGCTTTATCTGGAAGGATAGCCAGATGGCAAATGATCTTGACCGAGTATGACATCCAGTAAACCACCCAGAAAGCTATAAAAGGGAGTGTATTAGCTGACCATCTGGCTCATCAGGCTATCGAAGACTATCAACCCATGAGATTTGATTTCCCAGACGAGGACATCATGAATTTGGACAACATTAAAGGTGACGGTCCATATGACGGACCCGAAAAGGGATCCCGATGGACCCTGTACTTTGATGGTGCTTCAAATGCACTCGGAAACGGCATTGGCGCAGTACTCATTTCTCCGGAAGGATGCCACACTCCTTTCACGGCCCGACTTTGCTTCAGCTGCACAAACAATATGGCTGAGTATGAAGCCTGCATCTTTGGTCTCAAGGCTGCTATAGACTTGGGGATCAAATCTTTGATCGTATTCGGGGACTCGGCTTTGGTCATCAGCCAGATCAAAGGAGATTGGGATACCAAACATCCTAATCTTATTCCATACAAAGAACATGTTCTGACATTGTTGCCTCATTTCGAGCAAATTACCTTCGAGCACTTTCCGCGAGAAGAGAATCAGCTAGCAGATGCTCTAGCCACAATGTCCTCCATGTTTAAACTCAACTGGGATAACGAGGCTCCCCAAATCACCATCGAGCGAATGGATGAACCCGCGCATTGTCACGAGATTAATACCGAAGAAGTAGTGGAACAACCTTGGTTCCATGAAGTCAAAAGGTATCTCGAGACCCAAGATTATCCTGAAGGAGCTTCCGTGAATGACAAGAAGTTCTTAAGGAAATTCGCTGCTAAGTTCTTCCTGAGCAACGACATCCTTTACAAACGAAGCCATGATTGTGTATTACTCCGATGTGTGGATAGGGCTGAAGCAGAATTGATCATGACTGATATACACAGCGGCCCATTTGGCACTCACTTGAGCGGGCATACAATGGCTAAGAAGATCCTAAGGGCAGGCTATTACTGGTCTACCATGGAGGCTGACTGCCATCAACATTCCCGTACTTGTCACAAGTGTCAAGTCTATGCTGACAAAGTTCATATCCCTCCGGTTCCCCTCAACGTCCTGACTGCCCCATGGCCCTTTGCAATGTGGGGCATTGATATGATTGGAGAGATCAAACCCACGGCTTCCAACGGACATCGCTTCATCCTGGTTGCCATTGACTACTTCACTAAATGGGTCGAAGCAGCTTCCTTCGCCTCTGTCACCAAAAATGTGGTTGCCCGCTTTATCAAACATAATCTCATATGTCGGTATGGTGTTCCCGACAGGATCATCACGGACAACGGTACAAATCTGAATAACACAATGATCACTGCATTATGCAAACAGTTCAAAATTTATCATCACAATTCATCTCCCTATCGGCCGAAGATGAACGGTGTTGTTGAAGCTGCGAACAAAAACATTAAAAAGATTATTCAGAAAATGACAGTCACTTACAAAGACTGGCATGAGATGTTACCATTTGCGATGCATGGATACCGTACGACGATACGTACTTCAACTGGGGCAACCCCATTTTCTTTGGTTTATGGCATGGAAGCTGTTTTGCCTATGGAAGTTCAGATCCCGTCTCTAAGAATTATGAAGGATGCAGGTTTGAATGAAGATGATTGGATGCAGACCCGACTTGATCAACTCAATCTGATCGACGAAAAGCGACTTGCGGCTATATGTCATGGTCAGACGTATCAAAAACGGATGATCAAGGCCTTCAATAAGAAATTCAGACGTCAAGTGTATCAAGTCGGAGATCTAGTAGTCAAGCGGATTATCTTGCCGCAAAGTGATCCCAGGGGCAAATGGACTCCTACATATGAAGGACCATTTGTGATCAAGAGCATATTTTCTGGTGGTGCAATGATTCTGACCACCATGGACGGCGACGATTTGCCGCACCCTGCGAACGCAGACATAGTCAAAAGATACTACGCATAAAATAACCCGACAAGTCGAAAACCCGAAAGGGCGGCTTGGGCAAAAATGGGCATCCCGGTGAACCGAAAACCCGAAAGGGCGGTTCAGGCAAAAATTAGGGATAAAAACAAAAAAAAAATGTACACCCGGCAAGTCGAAAACCCGAAAGGGCGGCTTGGGCAAAAAGGGGTTTCCCGGTGGATCGAAAACCCGAAAGGGCGATTCAGGAAAAAGTTAGGGAATTAAAGCGTATGACTATGTCTCGTCAGATCACTTCAAAGACAGTCTCTTCATCAACCGGTTCCAGGTTTCTGATCAATCCAGCCATCGTCAAACGAAGCATTGAATGGACAGATGTTCGGAGTTGTGAAAGCTACAGTAGAATGGAATCCCATGGAATTATTTCACATAGCCATCTTTGTTTTGTATAAATTTTTCAAATATTCACGACAAGATCCTCTTACTAGGATGATTGTCTCCTTTGTACAAATATACCCAAAGAAAATCAATACAAATACTCTTCCCAAAATTTGTGTCATTTCCCTTTTTCTTTTTCTCTTGCACTATTTGTTTTATTTTGAGAAACGTCCAATGTTTTGTTAAATAGGCATATGCATTTGAAACATAAATCACTTCCTAAATGAACCTAAGAAAAAGGATTACTGATAGGATAAAAGTACAAACGGATATTTTGACACCCTTTCAAAGGAAATCCCTCAAGATCTGTAATCCACATCCCTGGCAAACCCTGAGGTCTATCTCCAGCAGACCCTCGAAGCTTATCCCCAGTAAGGTTCTGAAAGGTATTCCCCGCAGAGTACGGACGTCCCTTCCGAGTTTTATTCAAAGTTATTCCTCACAAAGGCTTATAACTGGGTTATCCTCAGCTAACAACCAGGGGAGATCGCGCTCGCCAAAATTCTTCCCATCCCCAGCGGAGTTCCTCAAAATTCCCCGGCGGAGTTCCTCAAAATTCCCCCAACAATAACTTATCAATACTATCCCCGGAGGAGTTTATCTTTGCAAATCCCCAGCCAGAGAATCTTCCGGAAATCATTTTCCCTCAGAGTTTAAGCCTCAGTATCCCCAGCAGATCAAAAGCTTCAAATGGACAACCCCCAGCGGAGTCAGACTTTCAAACCTTCTCCCCACAGAGTTTTAGGAAGAAAATCTTGAGTTCCCTAGTAAAATCTCCAGAGATACTTCTCTCTAAGCTGAAGATTCTCAATCTGGTATCCCCAGCATTAAGTCTACTAGTTTGGTACTCCTCAGTAGAAGACTTCAGGAATTCCCCAGAAGATTGGTATACAACCCAAGCTCCAGGTTCCCCAGCAACGACCCAGGACTTATCTTCCCCGGCAGCAGTCAGGATACTTCTATCTTCCGCTATCCCGGATTCATCTATCCTGTGCAAGACAGCTCTCCAGCTTACATGCACATCCATTTACATTCATAACACAAAATATACATTGTATCATGCATCACAGCATTGCATACAACTAACTCTTTGCCTTTTCAGGTAAGATTAGTCGACAGACTAAAATCATTCAAATCTCAAGATTTCTGAAAACAGTTCACGGGTTCTCCAAGTAAACGGATGTTAACCTATCACTTGTTCAGATTCTTCTCAAGACTTCTGAAAACAGTTCATGGATTCTTCCCAAGTAACGGATGTTAATCTATCAACTTGTTCAGATGCAACTTTTTAAAGACAGTTTACGGAAGCTTCCCAACAACGGATGCTGCTCTATTGCTGATTCAATCTCAAGATTTCTGAAAACAGTTCACGGGTTCTCCAAGTAAACGGATGTTAACCTATCACTTGTTCAGATTCTTCTCAAGACTTCTGAAAACAGTTCATGGATTCTTCCCAAGTAACGGATGTTAATCTATCAACTTGTTCAGATGCAACTTTTTAAAGACAGTTTACGGAAGCTTCCCAACAACGGATGCTGCTCTATTGCTGATTCAATCTCAAGATTTCTGAAAACAGTTCACGGGTTCTCCAAGTAAACGGATGTTAACCTGTCACTTGTTCAGTTTCTTCTTCCAGACTTCTGAAAACAGTTCATGGATTCTTCCCAAGTAACGGATGTTAATCTATCAACTTGTTTAGATGCAACTTCCTGAAAACAGCTTGCAGGTTCCTCCCAACAACGGATGTCAACCTATTGCTTGTTCAGACCCCCAATTCAGAAATGGTCCAAAGCTTGGACACTTTCCTAATATTCCCTTCCAGATGGCATCTTTAAGCCCATCCCCGACAAGTTTCTGTCACTCTCCCAGATGGCATCGTTAAGCCCATCTCCAAATGGCATCTCTAAGCCCATTCCCGCATCCAGTGCTTTGATGAGTGCAAATTTCCGGGCACTCTAGTGTCCAATCTCCTTTTACCCTCGAGTCACGAAAGGCAAGCTTGCCAATCTAACTCTTCAGGTCCAAGAAGATTGAACAGGGGAAACTGTTGTACCCCAAAATTTGCCCTCCCATTTCTCATTGATTTCTCCTCACAAAGCTCCTGAAGCTCAAGATCCAGTTAGGGTTTCATCTACTCAAGACTCCTCCTTGCACTGCTAACCCCAAATTAGGGTTTGTGTTTGCACAAAGATGTTTTGACCTAAAGTGCCCAGGATGACTTTCTTGCTTCATATTGACCTCCTAAGTTTATCCATACCAAGTTTCAAGTCCTGATTCCAAATTTTGCCCAGTCAATTGGACAGTTGACCTAGAAATCAACTGTATTGGGGAAAAAGTCAACTGTGGCCAATTGACAGTCAAATCTCATGAAATTTGATCCACATCAACATTATGAACTCATATGAACCATTTTATCAAGTTTGGATCACAATTCCACAAGAAATTTGATCAGATCACTAAAAGGGCAAAATGGTCATTTTTAGGGTTTTGACTGTACAGAGGCAATTTTTGACTGTTTGACCTAGACAATGGCAAACCAAGCTCACATATGGACTCAAGGACCCCATGGAATTATCTTGACATGCTCAACAAGTTCAAAAGATCCCAAGTACACAAGATTGACAGTTGAATTTCCCAGTCAATTGATCAGTTTTGACTGTATACTAAAAAGTCAAACTTTGACTTTTTGGTCAAAATCAAGAGTCAAGATTCATTTTTCATCAAAACATGCCAAATCATGAAACTTGTTCACCAAGAAATCACAAATTGCAAATTAGGGTTAGAAAATGGAATTTTTCATAACTTAGAATTTTTCTAAGTTATGAAAAACCCTAATTTTTTCCCAACTTTGCCCCACCTTTTCACCAAGATCCATTTGGATTCAAACAAAAGTCAAAACATGAAAGTTGTAGCTTGTTGCATAATCTACAACTTTGATTCACAAAGTTTTCTCATTTGAAGCTTGTATCTCAAGTTACAATTTTTTGAATAAGGGCACTAAACCATTTTTAACTTAGTAGAATTTTAACCTATTTTGACAAGGTTTTCTACCCCACTTCAAGGCCATTTTTCATACACTTCCACTTGGAATTTCAATTTGCATTTCAAAGATGGATTGTAGTACACATTCCAAGCTTTCCAAAATGTCCAAGAACTTCTCAAACAACATCATGGTTAGAGAGAATCGAATTTCACAATATAGCAAAAAACCACTTTGTTCATGACCAAGTTCCATGTCCATAACTTTGCAAATTTGAACTCAGCATGCTTTAGGCTAGATTACAGGTCCTTAAAACAAGTTACACTCCATAATTTAATGCTTGTTCATTGTGCCAAGGTGTTGTTCCATGAGTTCAAGCATTTTACACAAGATTGATCCATTTCTAGATAAAGCAAATTAGCCATTTTGGTAAAAGTTCACTTTATGTCAATTTAGAAATCCAACAAGTACAAGCTAAATCCTTTTGGCACAAGATTATGGACAAATTGCTCTAATCAAGAGAAGATTATGCAGCACATTAGGAGGCCCCCTACATGCCTAGAAAGTCAACTTGCTTTTGTTGCTTAAGAAAGAAGAAAAGTTCCATAACTTGTAACAACTTCCATCTCAGCCTTAGAACAAGAAAGCAAATATTGTGGACACATTCCAAACATCCCAACCAAGCTTTTGCACGAATCCTTGACCCCTCAAACACTCTCCATCTCAGAAACACCATCAAACTGCTCAAACAGAGCAAGCCCTGCAGATTGAGTGCCATCTCTCAATCCCTTCAAGCTTTCTGGCCCAAACTTGTTCCTCTACCTTACTTACAACCTATGCAAGCTATCCAGAAGCTAAGGCACGATCTGTAATTGCTCTAACCACCTCCACCATTTTCACATCTTTGACTTGCAGGTGAAGTTCTACAGCTTGATTCAGAAGCTTTCAAGACAAAGTAAACATTGGAATAGCATCCCTGGACCTCAAGGAAGCTTTTCCAATCATCACCTTGCACTGAAGGTTCCTCATTCTCCAGATAGAAGTTCAACTGAATAGGTAAAATTTTGAACTCGTATCTCTCTTATTATGCATCTTTAGTCTTAAGTTTGTGAAGAAACAAGGTTCTACTCATAGCCCTGAGCATGTACATAGCTTTACATTTCATTTCTTTTGCCTGAGTTGAGATAATTTAAGCTTTGAAAATGGCAGAAAGTTTAGGTCATGATTTGGGATTGATAAAATTCTCTCTCATTTCTGAGAGTTAGGATGAGTTTTTTATATATTTGGAATCGTGATTCAATGCTTGACATGTTTTGTGTTGAAAGTTTGTGCAAAATCTCAAAGAATCAGGATGTTTGAATCTCTGTAACAAGGCGCGCGTTTTTGGCCAAAGGTTGAAGAAGAAGTGGATTGGGCTGGGCCTGTATCATTTTGCTATCCACACCATTTTTTCTGTTTCACACCCCTGAGCCCATTTGCTTCATTTTTAATATTTTTGACTTTTTTCTTTTTTGTTTGACTTGTTTATTTTTTCTCAGCATATTAAAATTTTGAAAATAATTTTCTCATCATTTTTTGATTTTATTTGGTATTTATTTGATTTTCTTTTGATTTATACATATATGTATATATATTATTATTTAGGATAAATAGAAAAATAATGTAAATACATTTTCATTTTCATTTTTTATTTTACATTACCCTCTGAAAATATTTCATATAAAAAATACTATTTTCTATAAAAAATTGAATATTATTATTATTTGTATATAATACATATTTAAAATAATATAAGTATACATATATATACATTAATATACTTAGAGTAAAAATACCAAAAATGTACATATTTTATTTATTTTTTAATATTTAATACTAAAAAATACCCTTTTTTTACAAACATACTACATTTTATTTTATTTTTGTATGTAAATAATAAATATTATATGAATTAAGTAATTAATATACATTTTGATTAAAATTAGGGTTTTTGCCCTAAATATGAAAATACTCAAAAATAATACCTTTTCATTTCCTTGTTTTATATTACATAAACCATACTTTTTTCATACATATAAAAACTTTCTTTTTGCATTTTGCATATTTATTTAATTTCTATTTAATTGTGCAATTTATTTACCTTGTAAATATTCAAAACAAATGATGTAATAGCCTAGATTTAAATTCTTGTCTAAATATCCCCCATTTGTAAATTTGTACCCCCCTCCCTATATTACTATGTTGTAATAGCGTAGGAATTTAAATTTCGCACTTTATACGCTTTCTAATTATGCCATGTTAGAATTAGGGTTTGCATGCGAAAAACGATAAAAAATAGTTTGACCTAATACAAGATAAATGAGCATGAAAATAAACAACACATCTCACACTTACACCCCCTAGGGTATTCCACTTTGTTGCCTTCAAATAAATGGGCCATATTGCATGTTGAACTTCTTTGGGCAAAACAAACAATTTGAATGATCATAGTCCCTCGATAAAACTTTTCAAAACAAACAAAAACAAATGATCAAGTCCCTTAAAGAAAATTGCCCAAAGGCCTTTAACACTATTACAATTATGGTCCAAACGATGACCCGCGCCTGTCCCTCTCACCTCCTAAGACAAGATTGTCCACCAAATGCAATGGTGGAACAAATTTGTCAAAAGGGCTTAAAACATGACAAAAATCTTTGAGAAAGCTTTAGGGTAGATAAACTCTTAAGTACTGGTCAATTTGCAAAGAAAACACTTGCCTAATTTCCAAACCCACTTCACAAACACTTTCAAAATCAACTTTTCAAACCCTTGAAACATCTTTTTAAAAGATAAAACACCTTTTGTAAAACATTCGAGTAAAGAATTGTTACAAGGTTAGCCTAGCACAAGGCATCTTTTCAAAACCACACACAAAGCACCATTTCAAACAATTGAAAACTAAGGCAAGTTGATCTAAGCAAGTACCTAAGAGCCCATGGATAACCATGGATAGAAGGGGTGCTAATACCTTCCCCTTCTATAATCTACTCCCCGAACCCAAGAAAAATCTCAAAGGTTTTTGCTGTGCTTTTTAAACCTTTCCTTAGGATAAAATAAAAAGTCGGTGGCGACTCTTGCTCAACCGAAACATTTGCGAAAACAAACGCAAAACCATAGTCAGTTCTCCCACCGTATCACACACATGATATATGAAAGCTGTACAAATCACAAAGATACTATTCCATTGATTTTTAGATTTTATTTGAATTATTATAGATTTAAAATGAATTAAATCAATAAAAATTAAATAAAATAGAAAAATAAATGTTTGATCCTGAAATTAGGTATGGGACACGTGTGTGGCATGACAAGACTAGATCAAATGGAAAAAAGTGGGCCCTTTTGTCAAAAATTGAAGTTTTGAGGATAGTTGACTTTTGCAAATTCATGAAAATTTCCCAACTTCTCCAATGCACAACTTGCTCAAATTTGATCATATGACCATGTCACTTTGTAATAACTTGAATTACTTGCATCATCTTGAATTATTTGGAGTTATAGTAAAATGCCATGAAGCAAATGAAATTAACCAAGTATAGAAAATACTTAGAAAAATCTCAAAGTCTTGCAAAGTTGGATTTTTGATTCTCTTGACTTCTTAATGATCAAGCTTGATATTTTTGAATGTCTTGATGAAATTTGATCTTTGGGTTGTAATGTTGACTAAAAAATCAAAGTTTGACTTTCCAGTATGCAATTGACCATTTTTCCCTTGTGCCAATTTCAAGCCTAAATTGATGTATCAGTGCTGCAAACTTGACGTCTTAGAATATCTTGTGAGCAAATACTTGAAAAATGAGAGGGCAAATTTTGGGGTACAACATTTGTTAATTTTACAAGATTGATGAATGTTCTTAAAGCATGTTTGTTTTGACAATAAAGTTCCATTTTAGTCGAGCATGGCATGCGAGTTCATTTTGAATGCAAGTTTGATTTGGACATGATGTGAAGATTAAGATTTTCATTTAAATGACCATTGTTTTGGGTTCAAGTCAACCAAGTGGAATTGAATTCTTAAACATTTATTTTGTTTATAAATTTGATTGGAGTAAAAGGCGCATGGTTTACTTGAAATACAAGTTACAAAATTCATTTGTGATTGCTTGAAGTTCAAGTTACAATGTCAAGGTGTATCACTCAAACCATTCAATTTCAAAGTTCAAACAAAATCCAAGATTTGTCTAATTATTGTACAACAAATTTCATCATTCATAAATTTACTCAATTTTTGTGTTCATTACATCACAAGGAAATTTCAAGTTTTCTGTTCAAAGTTGTTACATTTACTAAAAGAAATTGGCAAACTTCAAGATTCATCAACTTATGTTACAAAGATTACAAGTTAATACAAGCTACAAATTTTGTTTTGTTTACAAAGAAATAAATTTTGTTTTGTTTATTCAAGTCTTCTTTGCTTCATCTTCAAGTAACTCATCCACTCTTTGCTAGCCATGGTTTTCCCTTCACCTTGCCTCGCTTGCCATCCACTCCTCGTGCCCATGAAACAAGAAAGGAGAAAGTTAGCAAGCATGTGAAAATTCAAGAACATATTGTTATGAACGAGTTTGAATGCTCATCATTAGGGTTTGTATTTAGGAATAAGATTTAAAGGTTGTTTGTTTTTAATCATAGTCCATCTTCTCCTATTTTGCAAATCACAAGGTTTGGGCCTTGGTTCACAAAAATTTTTTTTTGCAAACATAGCATAAAGCCCAAGGTTGTCCAACAGCAAACAAATATATGTAGCAGGACAAAAGACAATACAAAATGCAAAAAGCCACAACAGAACCTGCAACAAAATAGCAGGGCAAGCAGTAGCTAGGCTGCCAAACAAAAGCAGAACAAATGCAGTATAATGATAACAGCTTGCAGCAAGTAAAACAAAATAGAACAGGGCAAAATAGCAAGCTAGCTTGCTCAATAATCTCAATTGCATCATCATTTTCCTAACCTATGCAAACCCTTCAGAAAATTGTAAAAAAAAAAGCAGCAAATTGGCTTTATATTTCATTGAAAGATAAAAGAGGAAAAGGGATGGGTGTGGAAAGATGTCACCTAACATAGCCAGCCAGAAGAAAATAGCCCAAAACATGTCAAAAGTCAGCTCTGTCCAAATCTGCCCAAAACTCAGTCCAAATGTTGCACAAAATAGGCAACCTAAAGCCTGCATCTCAACATGTTCAAAGTCAGCATACCACAAATTTTCCAAACTTCACCAACTTTTCCCCCCACTTTTCTCCCTTATCTCATTAAAAAGACAGCCACTGTTTCACTAAGGAGAGAATGGTAAGAGAGCAAAAATCAATCCGAAAAACCAACAAACAAGAAAACCAAGCCATCTCTAAAAAACCTGCAACCTTACTCCATCAAACCAAAAACCTCACTCATCTCTGTTAAACTGCAAATCCTTGTCCAATCACCCAAAAATCCTCACTGTTCAAGCAACATAAAATAGTAGGAAGACAGAAAGAGATAATAACAAAAAAAAACACAGCAAACCCAGAAATCATCATCATCATTTTTCTAAGTAATAAAATCTCCATTCCACAGTCTTCTACGCATACCTACAACAACAACAGCAAAACACACATCATTGTAAAACAACACCAAATCATATATCTGACAACAAGAGAAAGGAGTTCATTTCGAAATAGAAAGAGTAGAAGAGGAAGCTTACCTCAAGTGAACCTTGTCAGAAATCGTCACTGGAACTTCGTTAAAGGTAAAATTTACTGCCTTTTCTTCATTCTGTTTGTAATGATGTATCGATGAGAGAATGAGAGAGATGAACGTGAAATTAGAGGTCGCGACAGTTACAAAGAAGAAACAGAGCGGAAATGGGATAGGTTTGTTACGGTGAGGATTTCTTGTGGTTCAAAGAGAGAGAGAGAGTCGTGTGTTTCCAAGAGAAAGAGAGATTTATGTAGTTCCAAGAGAGAACATAACATAACGGCGCCTCTGTGTTAGGGTTACAAAACCCTTTCCCTTTCCTTCCCAGAATCGGGTTTGGGTCTGTTTTATTTGGCCCAGCCCATTTTTTAAGCTTTAATTTATATATTAGCAAAGGTAAATAAATAAACGAATGAACAATTGGTGTGGTGGTTAAGGCGTTGGTGTTTGGAGGAGAAGTCCCGGGTTCGAGACCCCTTGGGGACGTTTTTTCCATTTTTTGTTTGTTTGCTTCATTTTTTTTCTTTTTTTGTTAAAACAAAAACTCCTTGGGCTCTAACCTCTAAAGCCCATGCATTCAAAAATCAGCATCACCCCCATATTCAATTTAACACCACCCTTCCATTTTATTTTGGTTTTATTTGTTTTTACTAATAACTCATGAAATTTTGTAAATAATTTTACTAATTATTTTTTGTATTTAGTCCTAAATGTAAATAAATAATCAAATATATATATATATATATATATATATATATATATATATATATATATATATATATATATATATATATATATATATATATATATATATATATATATATATATATATATATATATATATATATATATATATATATATATATATATATATATATATATATATATATATATATATATATATATATATATATATATATATATATATATATATATATATATTTGATTTAATTTCTTTAAACTAATTATTTTCTTTAATAGAATAGATTTTTTAATTCTCTTTCCAAACTTTTCAAACAAATACCAAGAATTTTTATTTCCTTATCTTTACTTTGTTAATTAATTTTACTTCAAAAATTTGTTGTAATTTCAATTAATTTATCGATTCAAATTGGTTGTATTGTTTGCCTATTTGGATTTTTAATCGCATTAATCCATCCCCATTTGTAAATTTGTACCCCCATTCCCGAAAGCTCTGTAATAGCGTAGAATTTTAATTTTCGCAATTTACTATTTTCCTTATATTGTATAGTAATTAGGCGTGCATGGTAAGATCTAAAATCAATCGACAGATAACCTAATTTCAAAGAACAAATTAACTTGAATCGAACACACTTTTCACACGCGCACCTCTAGGGTAACCTCGCTTGTTGCCTCGGAAACACAGTCATGTCTCTCGAATATGGGATGCTTTAGCAAAGACCCTTCGATAAAAAAGATCGTAGTCCTTCGATGTCCCTCGATGCTGCCTTCGATAAAACGATCTAGTACCTTATGAGAAATTGCTAAAGCGTCTCACAAGTTTCCTTCTATGACTGTATGATTGACCCGCGCCTATCCCTTCACATCCAACGATGGGGCTTCTTACCAAAATGATGGTAAGATAGCAAAATATAAAGGAGGAGGAAAAGAACATCTAAGACCTTTTGAGTAAGTAGATTCGCTCCAAGTTGCTCGCTTCCTCACAACAAAAACATTTTACACACCAACACTCTCATATTGAAACATTTTTCAAAACACAAATACTTTGTTCGCGTTCTTATAGAAACGAGAGTCATTATAAAAAAGATACCTTTTAAAAATCACTTTCAAAAAAACACATTCCACAAACACATCTTTGAACTATTTTCGAAACAACACTTTGTGTAAGCGTTCTTATAGAAACGAGAACCATTATAAAGACATTTTCAAAATACTTTCAAAACCCACATCACAAGCACATTCAAACAAAAGCAAGTGATCTAGCAAGCAACTAAGAGCCCGTAGATAACTATGGATGAAAAGGGTGTTAATACCTTCCTTTTTCATAACCTACCCTCCGAACTCAAGGAAACTTCTCTAAAGGTCTTTCCTGTTCTTTTCAGCCTTTCCTTATTGGATAAAAGAAAAGTCGGTGGCGACTCTTGCTATCTGCATAATTGCGATCAAACACAGAACAACCAAGTCAATTCTCCCACCGTGTTGCAGCAGAGATGTATATCACCATTGTTAAGCTTCTAAAAGCTTCATTTCTCAGCCAAATCAAAAAAAATGTAAACATCAAATCTGCCTAGAATTTGAATACGAATCCAACCATGTAATTTTCGAAAGTTATGGATCAGAGGTTAGCATGAATTTTGTTCAGTACCAAAACTAAAACATAACTGATCAAATATGAAATTCTCAATGTATAAGGAGTGATAATCAAAACTAAGAGTATGGTCAACTTCCTAGATATGATATCTACATCTTTTCTTTTATTTGTATGTGCTGAAAATGCTTGTATCAAGATATTGTAGTTAAGAAATCATACCTCTTGAAGTGAAAATCAAATTACCTCTATATGACTTCTATAAATGACTTGATGATGGATTAAGCTTGCAGGGACCTTCCTTGAGCTAGTGGGATCACTACTTTGCTTTAAAAGTCACTGAATCGAAAGGCTGGTATATGGAATCTGGGAGTGAATCGAAAAGTTGGTATATGGAAGCTGAGAGTGAATCGAAAGGATCACTACCTTCCTTGAGAGGTTTTTTTGAGGGCTTTGGGAGTGTTCTAAGGCTGGTATGTGGAAGCTTAGTGAATCGAAAGTCCAAAAAAACACACGAAGGGATTTTGATATTTTTGTGTGTAAAGTCAGGATGTGCCAATTTTTATGCTTGTGTGCAGGTTCTGAGTTTTTTTAGAGTATAAGGGGTTTTGAGGATTTTTTAACAAACAAGAATCTGGAGACTTTAGCTTGCAAATGGTCTCTCTATTTATAGAGAAAAGGTTTGGGAAGTTGAAGTAATCAGATTTGCAAGATAACAAATTATGGTTTGGTTAGAGTGTAAATATCAAGTTATGTCAAGTTTTCCATGATCCCAAGATGAAGTAGCAAAGTTGTTGGTATAGAGGGGCTACTTTCCATGATTTATGGTGGAGTACAATCAGAAGGAAGCAAGGTATGGGCTCAAGACAAATTTTGTACCAAAAAGCTTGCTTTATGGAAAGATCTTTTGGACAATGGATTAATAACTTCAGTAAGAGCTTAATTCATTGTGTAAACAATTAATTATGGAGTGAAACACAAGCATTGAGGCCTGTAAAGAAAGATCATGTAGCATGGCCTATGGATTTGATCAATTTTCTTCAAAATTCTGTCTTCGACTTGATTCCTTCTACAAAGATCTTGAATCTATGTAGAACTTTGATCTTTTTCTTTACTCTGGTCGAATACTCTGTCCTTTCATTTTGATCACATAGATCCATAAACTTCGACCCAACTCATCAACGGACAAAACAATATTCGTTTCCATAAATTTTATGTTCTTCGAATGGACCACATTCATCTGAATGTACCACTTTGTGGATCGAATCAAGCATGAAGATAGACTTGTAATTCATAGTGTCGAAACTATGTGTGTCGAAGGGTTTAGAAGTGGATCGAAGTAGGTTGCTCGAAGGAAGCCATTTCCCAGTCGAAGATTATGGATCGAAGTGAGCATGAAGATAGCCATTGCCCAGTCGAAGCTTGTGGATCGAAGCAAGCATGAAGATAGCCATTTCCCAGTCGAAGCTTGTGGATCGAAGCAAGCATGAAGATAGACATTTCCCAGTCGAAGCTTGTGGATGGAAGTAAGCATGAAGATAGCCATTTCCCATCTGAAGCTTGTGGATTGAAGCAAGCATGAAGGTAGACATTGCCCAGTCGAAGCTTGTGGATTGAAGCAAGCATGAAGATAGCCATTGCTCAGTCAAAGCTTCGGGATCTAAGCAACCTTGCTCTTCTTCGATTTGTCAAAATCTACCCACCACTCCTTTTCGATCAGCCATGTGATTTGAACAGCCTAAACCAGATTTTGAATTCAAACTGTTATCTGCAGCTGCACACCCGTTTTTTATCTGCTTTACCCTTTCAACAGTTTCTTCTTCCTCCTTTTGAGGATTCAGAAGTTCCATCTTCGACCTGATGCTTGAGACACCAATATGATCCATGGAAACTATATGGGGCATTAAAAGTCCAATTGTACTTGTCCAAACCTAAACCTTAATTTGAGCCATCAGTCTTGAGGAAGTATCTTGAGCTGATCAAACCTTATGTAGTCTTGAGCCAATAGAGATTTTATGAGAAAATTCTTGAGAAATGAGAGGGAAAATTTTGGGGTACAACACTAAGTATTATACTTTGATGAACTTGACTATCTAATGAGGGAAAATAAAGTGGAAATAATCTAAAACCTTATATCAAGTGATCGCACATAGTGTCTGGCAAAGGCTTGAAGTAAAGGAGTAATCACCTAATTTAGTAAGTGAGTGAACATATTTAAAGAAAAGGAGATTTTTTCGTAAAAGCACAAAGCTAAAACACACACACACACACACAATTTTCTTGAATGTCATCTCAACTGGTGATACACCTTTTGTGACCTGGCTCTAGGTACCATAGCCTATAAGCTTTGACTTCTTCAGGGTATCCCAAGAAAATGCATCTCAGAGCTCTATGTTTAAACTTGTCTTGCCTAATGTGAGCATAGGCTATGTAGCCAAATGCAGTAGTTATGTGCCTTGCAATACCAGAGGCTGCACAAAAACTGTCAAACGCCTCATTTCAAAATTCAAGGCCATTTTCAATTCTCAACCTCTTGACCTTTCTGCCAGTCGGATTTTCACTACGATAAATAACACTTTTCATGACGAAGCTTACACCTCAAACAATGAAAAAACAAGGGTATAGGTCCTGAGTGTGCTATGTTGTATTAATTTTTTTATAACAAAAAACATTAGACCTCAGATATTAAATATAATCGAGGTAAGGTAGCAATAAGGGAGCTTCATTCGACACTCAGTTGCTGCATTTTATGTTTTTTTTCAATTGTTTAGTAGGTATTTCTCACTTGGCACCTTTCCAATTTCAATTTTTATTTTTTTATTTGTTCCATTAGTATTTACCTCGACTATAGGATCCAACTGAGACGTAATATATTTTTCATTAACAATTTCATAATATTAGTTTCAAAATCTTATTTTAACACTTTATTTGATTTATTTTAACCCCTCGGTTTTCCTAAATATTCGACATGATATATCTTGTAAATGAATTACCTGAATATGACGCTATGAAGTTATTTTTGTATTTTATATTTTTAATAAACTTATTTTGCATGAAATACTTCATAGAACTATCTAGCTAGTTTCTAACTTTTCATTTACCTATCAACACTCAGATGTCAGTTCGTCACTCTCATTTCCCAAAAAAAAAACCTAGGCGATGTTAAAACTCATCCAACAAATATTCATCAAACGTCATTTTTGCAACAGGTTTGTTCTTCACTAAATCGTTAGTTTGTATATTCATCAACGTTAGTTTTTCACTTTGTATATTGATAATTTTATTTAAGGTTTCATTGTTACTTTGTCTATTGATCATTTTGTTTCTATTATTTTCCATTTGTATATTCCTCAACGTTAATTTTTCACTTTTTCTATTCATCTTGATAGGCATGGCCGATTTGACAAGCACCTCCCATACAACATCTGTTAGAAACTCTATTAATACACAAAGTCATAAAATAAAAACTAGAGGTGCCATGATGTATACAAAGGTGAAAAAAGCCAACGAATTTGGTATTCGACACCCGGTTAGAGTTGATGCATAAACCAGAAAGGTTGAAGGTGAACATGTTGATGATTTTTTAGGTTACATTGTGTTACAAGGTAGAAGTAAAGTTAATATTTTGGTAAATAGTTGGCATGACATTGGCGATGAATTAAAAAACGACATATGGGTTGATATTACGCTATTTATCTTATATCCTATAATTTGTTTTAAAAGTATATTTTTTATGTAATACTAATAACATCTCTATTTGTAAACATAGGATCACTTCATTGTTACTGCAAATGATAAGTACGTGAAAAAGAAAATGCTTTCTTATTGTGGTGAGCATTGGAAGGGGTTTAAGACACAACTCACCCGTGATTATATTAAACATCACAAAGAAACACCTCCATACGAGGTATATTCATTTATTGATCGAGATACTTGGGATAAATTTGTAGAGTCTCGCAAAACTCCTGACTTCTTGTTAAAGATTCAAAAAGGAAAGGAAAATTGAGCTAGAAATGTTTATCCACATAGGTTATCTCGTGGAGGATATCAAAGAATTTAAAAAAATTGATGGGCGAAAAAAGAAAAAAAAAATGAAAGAAGAGCTGGGAGATTCTATAAGTCTTGATCAAAGTCCATTTCCACCATCACACCACGAGAAATGGAAGAGGGCACACCAATGAAAAGACAGCGAGTACACATCAGATGCTACACGTGAAATAGCTCAAAGGATTGTAAGTAGATACTTTTTCCAAGAATATTTATTTTAACTAAATCAATTTGGTAAAGATAAATTTAATGTATTATAGGATGATCTTGTTGAATAAACTAAAGCCAACCTCTTCACTTCACAAGATCGTCATGGCATCTTGGTAGAAGCGATTGGAACCAAGGAGTATTTTGGGCGTGTTTGTGGTCTTGGTAAAGGCGCTGACTTCAAGGTATATTTTGGACGCTCTCAATCATCTAGAGAGAAAGTTATAAAGAGAAAGGTTGAAAAGATTGTTGTTGTTAAGTTGTGGGAGGAAAGGGAGAAGTGGGATAGGTTCTTGAAGGAGGAGAAGAGAGAGAGGTTGTGGAAGATGGTGAAGAGAATTTCTCAGAGGAAGAGAGAGAGGTTGTTGCAAATGGTGCATGCGAATTTTTTGGAGGGGGGAGTGAGAAGTTGTTACAAACAATACGGGAGAGTGTCCAGAAGGAGTAAGAGGAGCGAGAAAGGATGATTGAAAAGAAGAGGACCAAGAATTGTACTTGTGATGTTCTTGAGGTATAAGTTGTATTTTGTTATTTATATTGTCTGTGCATTTCGGTTTTGGATTGTATTTATGTTGTTTTCATGATGCAGAAATTGATTTCGTTGGCTATACTCGGCCACACAAATTCAAATCAGATGGAAATTCGAGAGAATATATTTGAGAAAGTTATGGGTGGTACAAGCACAACAAATAGTTTTTCTGCCAACCAGGGCAGTGTTGAACCCTCACCACCAAATCAAGATAGTCTTTGGAGACTAGAGATAATGATGTCGAGTATTGAACCCATTACTATGGATATTAAATTAAGTCATGATCCATAACAGACAGTGTTTCTTAACAAGACTTTGTTACATCAATTTTTGAAGGGAGATAAGGAACTAGACGAGTCCATATTGCAAATTTGGTCATCGTAAGTATAATTTTATGTTGATTTCTAATTATATACATACATTCTTATACTTTAACATACAGATTTGACCTTGCATGTACATCCATGAGTTTTGTTCAGAAATAAATCTTGTAAATAAGTATTCTATCTTAGATGCTGCAAAGATTGCTCTTACTCGCGATTCTCCAGGCTACGAAGTCAGAATTTACTTACAAGATAAGTTGATGGAGAGAGGGAGTACCAAATATTGTTATGTGGCCATGTTTTACCGCGAATAAGTATATATTAATTTGTGTTTTTATTTATAAATCAATTTTATATATATTATTAATTATTCTAAATATTTATGCAGTCGACATTGGCAACTACTTATCATATATCCCAAGAAAAATAGTATATTTGTGTTTTACTCGATGCACTCGACACTGCCCGAAGTTGTTATCAATGCTTTGAGTGGGTAAGTTGTATTATTTGTTATACTAAAATTTAACTTTAGAATTGAATAGATTTTATTCATGTTTAATTTTAACCAACACGCGATGGAGGAATATAATGCGTGAAGAAGAAATATTATGGTAAAAAGCCAAACTTGTATTATCCAAGAGTAAGTATAGAAATTGTGCTATTTGACATTATATTAATTGTGTGTATTAGTGTGATATTAATAAATAAAAATTATTTGTAGTGGCGAAAACAAATTGATGTCCATTCTTGTGGATATTATGTTATGATATATATGCTTCATATTGTCTCTGATGGCATTACACAAGGACGGATGAAGAATAAGGTATTAGCTTAATTCATGTTATGTATACTTCTTAAACTAATTATTGTTGTTTTTAGTTTAAATTTTGTTCTAATTGTAGGAGCTTAGAAACCATAAACCATATTCAACAGAGGAAATTGATGACATCCGATCATGTTGGGTCAATGTCTTCTTATCTAATTATGAAGCTCGAGAACAAGAACAATAGTTTATGTTGGTTGCTATAATATTATTTTGTATATGAGAAGAGGTTTTCTTATTTTGTCTTGATGATAGCAATGTTAATTTACACACTTGATTTGAAATGATATATGATATTTGGTTACATACTTCGTAGTTTATGTGTAAAAAATATATTGGCATGCTAATGGGTTTATTATAATGATATGATACATGCCAGTGAAAACGATAATGTGATGCGGTGGGAGAACTGACTTGAGGTTTTACATTTGTGTTTGCAAATGTTTCGGTTTAGCAAGAGTTGCCACCGACTTTTATTTTATCCAAAAGGAAAGGTGAAAAAACACAGGAAAGACCTTTGAGATGTTTTCTTGAGTTTGGGGGGTAGATTATGAAAAGGGAAGGTGCTAGCACCCTTTTCATCCATGGTTTTCCATGGGCTCTTAGTTACTTGTTTAGATCACTTGCTTTGCTTTTCCGATTGTTTGAAATGGTGCTTTGTGTGGTTTTGAAAGTATTTTGAAAAGAGGCATTTGTTTAGGAAATCTTTGTAATGATTCTCGTTCGTAAGAATGTATATAAAGATGTTTGTCTTTTGAAAAATGTTTCAATGTTTGAAAGTTGTTTGGAAATTGTTTTGAAATTGTGTGTGTGTTTATTTGAAAATAGCAAGGATTGTTTGAAAGAGATCAAGTAACTAGGAGCTATCTACCCTACTCAAAAGTCTTTCTTGTACATTTTTATTCCTTTGACATTGTTGATTTACCATTGGTTTGGTAAACAACCCTAAATGGGACGGGCGTGGGTCATCGTATGACCATGATAGCAATGGTCCCAAGTATCTTAGCAAGTTTTTGAGGGACCAAGATCATTTGTATAGGCAACCTTTTGATAGGGTCATCGAGGGACTATGATCTTTTGTTTTGTTTTGTTTTGCCAAGATACCTAGCATGCATACCATGGCCATTTTGTAAGGCAACCAAGTGGATG
This sequence comes from Vicia faba, assembly GCA_948472305.1. Classification (NCBI taxonomy): domain Eukaryota; kingdom Viridiplantae; phylum Streptophyta; class Magnoliopsida; order Fabales; family Fabaceae; genus Vicia; species Vicia faba. The sequence continues at coordinate 1,601,248,976 of OX451738.1, forward strand.
AAACCCTAGAGGTGCTTGTGTGTAATGTGTTATCATTTTCATGCTTTTTGTTTGTCTTGAATTAGGTCATTCTATTTGTTTGATTTTTGTCCTATCATACAAACCCTAGTTTTTACTAAACATGCATATAATGCGATAAATTGCGTAAAGTAAATCTAAACTATTACAACAATATTATGGGAGGAGGGATACAAGTTTTAAATGGGGATATTTGCACAAAATAAAACCCTAATTCACTATTACAACCCAATTGAATTTATTATACAATAAATAAATAAACAATTATTTAAATATGCAATAAAAATGCAAATATGCAAAAAAATGTTTTGTAATTGTTTTATGTATGTAAAAAATAAATTATTTAAGTTCTAAAAATAAGAAAAAAAACAATATTATTATTTTTGAAAGGGGAAACCCTAATTTTGTTTTAAAAGAAAATATGTTTTCTATTATTATTTTATTCATTTTTTTGTTTAAGAAAAATAATAATTAATATAATACAAATATGAAAAAATTAAATATGTATAAAAAATAAATATTTAATGTGTGTAAAATAAGAAATAAAATATTAAGTTTCTTATTATTATTTACAAATTTATTTAAGAAAATAAGTTCTATAAACCTAATAAACTATTTTTATGCCAAAAAAAATAATAATAATAATAAAATAAAATGCAAAAAATTAAGAAAATATTTTTGGGATTTTTAATGTTCAGAAAAAAAATAATAAAGTCAATAAACACAAAAATAAAAAGAAAATATGAAAAATATCAAAATATGCAAAGGGAGGTGCAAATAGTAAAATGGGGGTGTGAAAAGTAACAGGCCCAAGGCGCCAGGCCCAGACAGCCTTCGTCCCTGACCTCTAGCCAACATCCAAACGCGCGTTTTGCCTTCAATCTTGTATCCTGCTCTAGCTTGCATAAAATCAAAAACTCATAACATAAAAAGTGTAGCTTGTAAACTCACGATTCTAATGATATAAAGTTTGTGACCTAACACTCAAAGATCAAGGAGAATTTTAATGGCCCTAATTTCTGACCTAGTTTTTTCAGCATGTTCAACAACCAAATACTCTTAGCTCAGTTAATATAAATGGAAAGTATGCATATGTACAGCTTCAGCAAGTTAAGGACTACATCTTTGCTTCACAAATCAAAGCCTAAGGATTCCTAAATAGAGAGATAGAACTTTGAAAAATACCTTGTTCAGTTGAGTTTGGATATGGAAATGTGGGGACTTTGAGTGAGGCCTGAAGATCGTGTGAGCTTCCTTGAAGTTCCCTCAAGATATCCCAATGCTCAGCTTGCCTTGTAGATGCTTGAATCTCCCTACACGAGTCAACCTGCAAACTTGCAAAATGAAAATGGTGAAGTGTAAAACTGAGCTCACAGTTGCAAGACAAGGTCCTGGATAGTTTAGGTAGGATGTATGTAAAGTGTTTGAAGTGTTTCAAAGCAAAACGCACGAGCCAATATTGATTTGGCAAAGGTTCTGCAGAAGATACCCTATTTGGGCAGAAAAGTGGATTTTGGTGTTTGAGGGTGTTTGGGAAGCTATGCACTCGTGTTTCTGCTTGAGACAAGTTTGTGAATATGTTTTAAATGAAGTCAAACCTTGCCTTTATCAGATATCCAAGTTATCTTGACTTTTGCAAGTTTGCTTGCTTTTGAAGAAAGTTGGAAGTGACAATGCCCAAGGCCTGTACAGGATAGCTTGTGGACTGCAGAGGGTTGGTATACTTTTCCTGATGTTTGTGGATCTTGCTTTCAACAAAATATCAGGTCCATAGCTCAAGATTTGCAAAGTTGCAAAAAGCATGCTTTATCAAAATGGTATTGTGAACTTTATGCCATTTTTGGATTAATTCATTGTACAATGCTTCCAAGATCAAAATAAAACCATTATCCATTATGTTAGCATTTAATTATGGAGTGTAGAAGGGATTAGGACCTGTAATATAAGGTACAAGCATGCTAGGATAGATTTGCAACTTGAAGCATTTGTAAACATGGCTTGAACAAAAATGATAAATTGCCATTTTCCCTTCTTCGGTTCTCCCTAACCATAAATGATCTTGGAGAGTTCTTGGACATTTTAGAAATATTGTAACATGCTCTACAATCCATATTTGAAATGAATTTTGATATTCCTCTAGGAACTAGGTGAAAAATGTCCATGAAGTTAGGTCAAAAATCTGCCTAAATTAGGGTAAAATTTCACTAAGTCAAAAAGTTTATGGACCCCTATTCACAAAATCATAAATTGAGATACAAGCATATTTTTGGAAAACTTTGTGAATCAAAGTTGTATATTTCATGGAGTAATACAACTTTCATGTTGGAAGTTTTCTTTGAATCCAATTGCATCATGGTGAAAAAGTTGTGGAAAGTTGGGAAAAAATAAGAAAATTTCCATACTTGGAAATTTTCTAAGTTATGAAAAATTTTCAAATTAAACCCTAATTTGAAATTTTAGGTTTCTTGGTGAACAAGTTTCACATTTTGACATATCTTGATGAATTATGACCCTTGGCACTTGATTTTGAACAAAAAGTCAAAGTTTGACTTTTCAGTGTACAGTTGATTTTTAATCAGTTGACTGCAAAATTCATCTGTCAATCCTATGCTTTTGAGATCTTTTGAACTATGTGATTAGATAAAGATGATGCTATCGAGTCCTTGAAATCATGCTTGAACCCAATTGGCCATTGTCTAGGTTAAAAATCAGAAATTTCCCTTCCTCAGTCAAAACCCTAATTTTGACCATTTTGCCCTTTTGATGATCTGATCAAATTTCTTGAGGAGTTGTGATCCAAACTTGATCAAATGGTACATAGGAGCCTAGAATGTTGTTGTGGATCAAAAATTATGAAGTTTGACTATAAATTGGCTATGGTTGACTTTTCCCCAATACAGCTGATTTTTAGGTCAACTGTCCAATTGACTGGGCAAAAATGTGATTCAAGGCTTGAAACTTGTCATGAGCAATCTTAGGGGTCCAAGATGGTGTATGAAAGTCACATGAAGCATTGATGGTCCAAAAGTCCTTGTGCAAACTCAAACCCTAATTTCAGGTCATCAGTGCAAGATGATGTCTTGAGCTGAGCAAACCCTAATCTTGTCTGGAGTCCAAGAAGTCTTGTGAGGAAAGTCTTGATAAAATGAGAGGGCAAATTTTGGGGTACAACAGATACAAGCAAAAAATTATACAGGAGGCCAGTGAAATTAATAAATAAAGCCAAAAAAAGTTCATATTAAACCCATCGGTTTTTATCTAAACCGAGGTAAATGAATACCTAATTACCTCGAAATATAAACAAAATTGATAGCTATATGAAGCACACAATAAAATGTAGAAAATAAAATATATGCAGTTTTAGGGATCGAACCCATGACCTTTTCAATTTTAACCTCGATTTTTAAAACATCGGGGTGTTAAACGGATACTTTTCATGACGACCTTACTAACCTCGCCTGGGCTGCCGAGGTAAAACGAATTTCGCGACCGACGTTACAGGCCTTATTTGTAGTAGTGTTTCGACCAAAGTGTTCCAACTTTTGAAATTTTCAAAATTCTCATCCTTAGTCTTCTGGATGAATACCCACAACTTTTCTAGAATAATCATCAACTATGGATAGAAAATACCTTGCTCTTGCATGTGATGGACACCTTGCAGGCCTCCAAAGATTAGAATGAATGTAATCAAGGGATCCATGTGTTCTTTGTTTGTCTTTATTGAACTTCACTCAGAAAGATTTTTCAAGTACACGGGGTTCACAAAACTTTAGCTTTTTGACTTTGTCTCTACCAAGCAGATTTTGTTTCTCCAATTCGACCAGACCCCTTTCATTAACAAGGCCCAATCTCATGTGCCAAATTTTTGTCTTCGACAAAGGTTCTGGGAAATGCAACATTTGCAAAACCACTTACAACTTCAGCCTTAAGAGTATACAAACCTTGTTTCTTCACGTCTCTCATGACTTTCTTCGACCCCTTTGTGACTCTTATGATACTTTTCTCTCCTTATAAAACATATCCTTTCTTGTCGAATTCACCAAGAGAAATCAAATTTCTCTTCAAATCAGGTACATACCTAATTTTAATCAACAACCTTATTGACTCATCGTGGAGTTTGAATATCATAGATCTAACACCTGCAATCTTGTAAGCTTTGTTGTTTCCCAGCAATACAGATCCACCATATTGATCACATAGTTCCTTAAACAAAACTTTGTTTGGAGTCATGTGTCAAGTGCAACCTGAATCTATAATTCACTCTTTTTTTGAGTCGCTGATTGAAACCACATGAACATCATATGAGTCGAAATCATCTTGAGAAAAGGTTGTGTTTCCATTATCCTTACCTCCACGATCTTTTAGACATTCAGGACACACTTTTCTTGTATGACCCTTTTTCTTACAGTGATAACATTGAATACCAGATGCATGACCATTATAAGACTTCTGCTGACTTTTACCCTTCTTCTTATCGAACTTGCCATCTCTCTTTGTGAATTTTGCCTTAACCGACAGACCTTTGCCAGTTGAACATGGCTTGTGCTCCTTTTGTTTGTTCAAATCCTTAGAATACAAGGTTGATTGAACTTCTTCAAAGGTCAAGGACTCTCTTCTATACAAGAGAGTTTCTTTGAAGTGATCAAGTATTCTGGAAAAAGGACACAACAGTAACATCGTTTGATCTTCATCCTCGATTTTGACATCGATATTTTCAAGATCAAGAATCAGCTTGTTGAACATATCAACTGCTCAGACAAAACTTGGCCTTCACTCATTTTTAAATGAATACAGAGCTTGCTTCAAGTAGAGGCGATTGACCAACGATTTGTTCATGTATAAACTTTCGAGTTTTTCCCATAGACCTGACGATGTCGTCTCCTTTGACACTTGTCGAAGAACCTTATCACCAAGGCTCGATAAGATGGGGCTGTGGGCTTTCTCTATCATAATCGTTTTTTCTTTATCCTTTAACGTAACGTCCATGGCTGCGGCTCCCTTCAACGCTTCTAAACAACCATGCTGAACCAGTAGGGCTTTCATTTTCAAGCGTCATAGATCAAAATCGTTCACTCCGATGAACTTTTCAATCTCATACTTTGTTGACAACATCTTCTCCACGCTCACCGCACCAAATTGTTGTGAAAAACGATGCCAAGAACAAAGTATAAACGATTTTTTTAACGACAAGAAACCCACAAGAGTAGAAAAGAAGAAAACAACAAGATTGGTTATAATCTATTATTCTTTACTTTCTCTTTGAAACAAGATTACAAGTGTTACAGAATAACAAATAACTTTCTCATCCTAATTAAGATTTGCATTGTGCAATGATGAGAGACTAGTATCCTATTTATAAGAAAACTAATACACTAAACTAATGGGCTTTTACTCACAGATCCATTACAAGCTAACTTAAACAATTGAGCTTAACAAACAGACACAATTTCGACATGCTAATAAACCTATCAAATATCGACTAATGCATGTTAGAACAACTTCAACTACAACACACACTATTTCGATAGCAGCACACAAATAAGCTTCGACATCATACTTAATTTCTGTCAGACCAGAACTACTATTTAACTATACTAGAATTCGATCCAATATCTCTCAAAATTAATAAAAATATTCGATTCAATTGCAATCAAAATCATTATTTATATCGCAAAGCAAAACAAACATTAAAATTCCTTTGACAAGAATCCTTCACTATTTAACATCGGTCAAGAATCTAAAGCCAATATTATCTATATACATTAACGTGATAACAACGACAACAATCAATCAACCTTTTTATAAAAACAAAATAAAATTCAACATTACTAACGTTTTGTTTAAACATTCAAAACAATAATATAAACTAATAATAAACGGATAACGTGTACATGATTAAAACATAAACATAAACACAACAGTTGGTGTTGTGTGATTAGATATATAAAAACAAAAAAACTAACGTAGTATTTAGAATACATGAAGCATACACTAACACGTGTGAAGCGTGATTTTGTCACTTTCACCAACTTTGATATTCAAATTCTACCAATATTATTTATGAACAAAGAAACTTTCTTATGTTCTTCCATTGATCCTAACAGAAAAGAAAAATGGTTAATGTGTTAAGAGTATTAAAATTACAGGTCTACCAACTGGTGGTTAGGGTTTGAACACTTCAAAGCAAAACTTAACAAACAACTAGTCAACCAACCACTCTTTCTTTCTTTCTTCTTTCTTATGTTATCTTCATTTCCTTAATTGCTACTACAATGTCACACCAAGCTTTCTTATATTGTTGCACCCTTTCTAGCTTCTAAATTATTAATTCTATCTCTTATTTTATTTTATGCTGTTTGTCTTGTCAAACCATGACTGGCACTGATTTTTTATTCTTTATTAAATTATAATCTTTTTATTTTTAATGAATAAACTAATAAATGATCAAGCACAAATAGTTTAAGAACTTCATGTAAATGCAAATCATTCAGAGGAGTTTAAGTCTAATTCGGTCTCAAATAGTCATTGATTAAATTTTAATTATCTATCGACAAAATTCTAAATAATCAACTACAATGTCCATTTTTCATACAAATCAAATAATTGGAATATAAAGTTTTATATTTTAATAATTTTTAATATTTTATAAAATATATTTTTAGTGTAAATCTGAGATCTTCACCATATATAGATTAATAAATCAAGTCAGATAACAGCAATTTACAATATAACTATTTCTTAAAAATTTGATTAGTGGCTTTCTATTAATATATTTAAAATATTATTTAATGAGAATATTATATTTTATATATGAAAAAAAATTAAGTATATTTTTAATTTATAGGAACCAAAATTCTGATGCATGTTAGTTTTAAATTTTTTTTGTCAATAAATTAATTATTCTTCAAGATATAACATCACTATCAAGCTTATTTTATAAGGTATAATTTTGAGATATGTATAAATGAAACACAAACAAGTTTTTTTAATTTGTAGAAGACACTTAACTTCTTTTAATTATATTTTAACTTACAAAAATGAGGGTGTGTACGTCTCATTTTGACATTTCTTAATATTTTTACTTCTTATTTTTTATATTCAATGTTTTTTTTAATATTTTTGATTAATTAGCTTATATAAATAAAAAAGGATTATTTTTATTTAAAAGAAACCAATTAATTATTAAAAGATTATCGATTTTGAAGAATAACATAAAAAAATTAAAAAGGTAATATAATGAAATAATAATCTATTTAAAACACTAATTCAACAAGACAAAAGGTCAATTTTTTAATTAAAAATGACCAATTTTAAAATGTTAATACGTTAATTTTGGAAATTATTTTTAATAAAAAATCTATTTTAAATTTCAATACTTTTAACAGATTAAAATCTTTAAATTCTAATTACATCATACTTTATTTTTAGATTACAACATATAAGAACAATGTAAGGTTTGTGCACTCGGTTTTTTTTTTTTTCTTCTTCTTCTGTTTTTAACAAGTTAGAGCACTATTAGGGAGTTGAAAGTACAAATTATTGTACTAAACATGTTGTTAATTTAAAGCTAGGAATCGAAGGAGATGGTTAAGCAACTAAGGAGGTGTTGTTTAGTTGGGTAAGCAACATTAAACTTGTAGAGAGAAATACTGTCAAAATACTTTTTATCTAAATAAAATGAAAGATGACACACTTTATAAATTTATTTTTTAATTTATGCAAGATTGAATATTTTTTGAATGTATAATAAGAGGTAACTGTGCGTATTAATCGGTCTCGTTTGTTTGACATAAATCAAAATGGATTATAATAAAAATATATCAAAATGACCGTATAACACAAAATATATCATAGAAGACACAAAAGTTACAGCACGATCATCAGATTAGGTACAGAAATTTCACTCTAAGTCCAAACAAATTAAATGATTTTGCCACCATACATTTGAGCTAGAAATAAAATTAATAGACTTAGCCTTTAGTCACGTAAAAGACATTAATTTAACATTATCTAATAATTTAATAATAGATTTTAGGGAGAATTACTAGGAGCATTGATACATAGTGTATGATTAGATATTTTTGTGAGAGACACACTACTTGTAACACTCCGATTTAATTAGAATTATTTTAATTAAATAATTAGATGATGTAATGTGATATCTTGTTGGGGACTAAATACCTTAGAATTATGAAAGTTGAGATTTTAAAGGTGTTTGACTAAATGTGTAGAGACATTGGGGTGTGTAGTATAATATGAATTTTTATTACTATTATATTTTAATATTAGGATTATTATTATATTATAATAATAATTAAATAATTATTTAATTGAGATAATTATTTTATTATTGGGATATATTAGATTGAGAAGAAGAGTAAGAGAGACAGTATATAGCAACAGAGAAAGAGACGCGTAGAAGTGAGAAGAAGAGAAAGCACTAGGAAGCTAGGGCATGAAAGTTCATCCGTAGGAATCAAGAATCATTATCAATCTAAGGTAAGAGGAGATTCTAACACTATAATGGATTGCTTAATGATGGAGTATGGTAGAATTTAGGTTGCATAGTTGTATATTTTGATTTCTCCCTAATTGGTGTTCTTGGGATTTTTCTCCCATTGTTGAGTTTTGATACATTTGTGTGATTTATTGTGAATTTGATGATGTGGTTTGGTTAGAAACGATAGACAGGTGTTGGTGAATAATTAGCATGATTGAAAGATAAATTTTGATGAGAAAAATTAGAAAATTTGGTGTTGAAATGTCAAAAGTCGCATTTGATAAAATTACAGATTTTTCTATTCTACAACAGTGGTAACTGGTTACTGGTCTGTTGATAACCGGCTACCACGTGAAAAATTGAAGAGCAATGGCTATTGTGTTACACAGTAACCGGTTACCGTAATGCAGTAATCGGTTACCGCTCACATGTTTTTGAAAAACAGAGCTACTGACTTGTGCAGTAACCGGTTACGGTAATGCAGTAACCGGTTACCACTGAAAGATTTTGCGTAGTTCACTATTGTTACTTTCAGTAACCGGTTATTGGTATGGCAGTAACCGGTTACCAATGTGTTGGAAAGAATTTTGAAAAATTGAAATTTTCATAACTTTTGTCTCGGGTGTGTGTTTGATGCGCTGTTGGGAAGCAAAAATCATTTTCTATTTTCTAAAACTAAATTATAACTCAGTAGCTAATTATTTCACCGTCATCGATACCTATCCATATGTATTCCTGAGTAATATGCTATAAATTATGTTGTAAATGATTAAGATGACGTTGTACGAATATTTTGATTGTGTGACATGATATGTGTGATAATGATGATGATGATGATGGCATGTATTTGCATGGCATTGATAAGTAAAAGTAATCAATGTAAAACTGTATTGTTTCATATCAGTGTTGCATGTATTCATTAAAGATGGGATGTGTTATACCCCAAAATTTGCCCTCCCATATTCCTCAAGAAATTGCCAAGCCAAGCTACAAAATTCCCCAAGGGTTACACAGTCCAACTGTCTCCTATACAGTCAAAATTAGGGTTTTGTGTGCTGATCAAGAAAATGGAGTTTTCAAAGGCTCAATCAAGTCTCATATGCTTACAAAGATGGTCAAGCATCCTCATATCAAGTTTCAAGGCATTTAGCTCAAGATTGCACAGTCAAAACCCTAAATTGCACTACAGTCAACTGTAGGGGCAAAATGGTCATTTGACAGTCAAAAGTTCAAATTTTTGGTCAACATATCATTTTGAAGCCACAAACATCATTTGATCAATGCTTGATCATGATTCTCAAAATTTGGCTCAGAAAATCATCAAGATGCAAAAGTTGCTATATTTGGACAGTTGAAAAAGTCAACTGAAATTGACCAGGGCATAACTTTCACATGGATTATCAGAAAAATTCCATCCAAAGCTCATTTTGAAGAGAAAGACATTTCCTACAACTCATCTTCATACTTCAAGTCCAAGAAATGCTCTCACAAAAAGTTATCAATTTCAACATTATAGGTCATTTTCAAAAGTCAACAAAAAGGGACTTTAAGTCAAAGACCATAACTTGAGATTGGTAAATCAAAATGACATGGGACCAAAGGCATTGGTTAGAGGACTCAAAGACCTTTCCAAAATGTCCAAGAACATGTGAAAAGCTTAAAAATTGAGCAAGTTATGCCTTGTAGAAGTTGGGAAATTTTTGTGAAATGGCAAAAGTCAACTATCCTTGAAACTCCAATTTTTGACAAAAAGGGCCCACTTTTTCCACTTGATTCATCCTTGTCATGCCACACACGTGTCCCATGATTAATTTCAAGACCAAATATTGATTTTTTCTATTTTATTTAATTTTTAATAATTTAATTCATTTTAAATCTTTGAAAATTCAAATAAAATTCAAAAACCAATGGAATAGTGTCATGTGAACTTGAACAATTTCCATGTATCATGGGCCAATTCAAAAACTCAGGCTAGGGTTAAGATTCACACTAGGTCTAGGTCTTGGCTAAAAAGGAGGAAAAATGGTTAAGGGTGAAAACCCTAGGACTTGTTCTTTCCTAAGCATGAATTAAGGTCAGTTAGCAAGCCAATTCCATTCCATCATATGCACTGAGTCAAACCCTAACCATAGGATATCATATGCTGCGCTCAAAAGTGGATTAAACATTTGAAAATTTTCGATATAATGCAAAACTGATTTCAAAGTTAGAAAGAGTTTGAAGCCTCAATTCTTTTCTTAATAGCATCCTAGACAAATTCTGAAGGTGTGCCAACCCCTAACCTCAATCAAAACGCGAAGAAACGGTAGCTACAACTCAGATTGTGTCCCAAATTTTTTGAAATCGTATTCTCAATTCTAAGCATGATCATTGCATTTTAATTGTATATTTATGTTCCTTACAATGTTTCCAAGCTAACCCTTATATTCAATTTGATTTTTGCATCGCATATGGGATTTCACCATGATTGAAATTTAGGTTTTCAGAGTTCTTGAATTGGGGTTTCTCACCCAAGGAACAATTGGAACTCAAGACCATTACCATTGCAATCAGCGTGCTCCAACGAACAAATTCCAACCATCGCGCCTAATTTATGTTTGAAGCTGAGCTATTCGCTATTTTTTTATAGCTCACCTAATGCAACGTTTCAAAAACCGTGGCCTCTGAGTTTTGTTTTTTACAGGGAGGAAGATGATGATGTCGTGTCGTCCAGGGACAGGCCAGTTCAAATCTCGCGCGTAATTCAAATGGGACTAACCTTTTTCTTTTATAATATTTGTTGATTAATATATATTAAAAGAATTCAAAGTGCTTCAGTGGTGCAGGTGTCGCTTTGCCAAGTCCAAGACCTGGGTTCGAGTCCCAGGTCTACACAATTCCATATTATTTTTCAAAATAGAATTCTATGCTTTGCTAATATCCAGGTGCACCATATGCCATCCTGATCCAAACGCATACGTGTCCCAGACAATCATCCAAGGGCTCAGAATCAAGGTGTACCATGATCAAAAGTCAATGCGCTGATACAGAATTCCAAAAGTCAATGGACTCAGGCGTTAATGGGCCAGAAATCCCAGGCCTGAACCTCCTAATCTGGGGCTACACCCCCCCTGGTTTGCCTTATTATTTTTTTTTATTCTTTCTTTAATTTTTCTTTTATTTCTTTTACTTGCTATTTATTTAATTAATAATTTTTTACAAAAATACAAAAACATCACAAAAATCAGAAAAGTCAGAAAATTTAATAATTATTTTATTTTAAATATTGTTTTTGTTTGTATGAATAATAACATGTAAATATTTAAGTTTTAATTAGGTTTCCAACTTTAATTCCTTTTAATAAAAATCCAAAAAAATAGAATTTAGGTTTAATAATTTTTATTTTCTCTTTTTTTTTCCTTTTTTTTCAGAATAATAATTTTTATTTATTTTCACCATAAATTAAAAAATGTACATAAATTGATTTAGAATTAAATTAGGTTAAAAGTCAATATTTTCATAATAAACTTAAAAAAAAAACAATAGAATTAGGTCTAATATTTAATTTAATTTCAATTAACCCCTTTTTTCTTTTAAATCTAAAAAAACACAAAAATACCATTTTTCATTTAATTTTAATTTTAGATAACTTAGTTATTTTAATTCCTTTAAAGGGTTCAACGCCCTCGCATTTGATTATTTTCTTTTTCGCGCGTTTCATTTATTTCTTTTGTGAATATAATGTACTTGTACCGAAGCCATGTAATAGCTATTAGACATTTCTTTTCTGCAATTTATTTTTAAATCGGGTCTGGATTAATTTGGCGTTGTAGACCCGCGCCCTTTGTAATAGCGTAGGACTTTTATCTTTCCCGCGCTTTAAATTCCCGCACTTTTAACTGTTAAACAATAACATGAAAGAATGAATGCCCAAAAATAAAATCGAATCGTTAGATCACCAATGCATGACAAGACAAATGATAAACTGAAAATGACACACAATTCACACACCACCCCTAGGGTACGCCTCATTGTTGCCTTTCGAAAGGTGATCGTCGAGTAGAGGATGTCTTAGTAAGTCCTCATGATCCGGGAACCTGGCATGAGGGTAGCTTCTAAGGTGTCTTCCCATTGCTCTGGTGATCACCATGTCCCGAACCTCGAATTGACCCGAACACCTCCAACGGTGGTGCTACCTACCTCTCAATGGTGGGATAGCACTACCTTAAAGGACATTTACACAGACGAATTCTTTAGGGTAGGTAGACGACTCATGGATACTTGCTCTCTTCCAAACAAAAAATTAAAAGACTTTTCACACCAACACTTTTCAAAAGCTTTCAAAGCAAATTTTTCAAACACTCTGACATACGAGTCGAACTGAAATTTTTCAAAGAAACTTTTTAAAACCCACATTGAAAAGCAAGCAAACATTTTGAAAACACATTGAGCAAGTATCTAAGAGCCCATGGATAACCATGGATAGAAAGGGTGCTAACACCTTCCCTTTCTATAATCTACCTCCCGAACCGAGAGCAATCTCTTTAAGGAATTTTTCTGTGCTTTTGTCCTTTCCATTTGGAGAAAATAAAAGACGGTGGCGACTCTTGCTTCCGCGACATTTCGCGAACCAGCTTTAAAACAGTCAGTTCCAGATCCACCGATCACAGGATGTATTGGCAAAAGATAGATTGTATTGGCGAAAGATGACATGTATTGGCGTTGTTGCCCAAGTTGGCATTATTAAGATGAGGGTTTTTCCCTGTTGGTACCACATACATTGAGTCAGTGTCAGTTTCACTGCATTGCATGGTTGTTAATGATTGGCCGTCTAGACATTGAGTAAGTCTCTAATTTTGTTATGATAAATGTTGTGTTGTTAATGAATTTAATTGTATTAATGTACGTTGTAGTATGATGACCGACAAAAAGGTATGAGGTAAAGATGTAAATGATGTGTGTTTGAATTAATATCTGCTTATTATTGTGCTTCCTCTTATATTGTTATGATATATCATCCTTTCTGTTTGAATGTTGCCTCTATGTGGGTAATGTGCAGATGATCCGAAGTAGTTTGAGGTCGAGGTTAGCTGAAGAGTTCCTTCAGTTTTGCGTAGATTGAGTCAGTGTCTACTATGATACGTAACACTTGGAGGTTTTCGAGTTTGTTTTATTTCATTAGAAGTGAAGTTTTCACTACTCCATTGTTTGAGTTTAATTTATGACTATGCTGAATTTTGAAAGATGATAATTATGACTCTGGTTGGAGAATTGAGATGATATTTTATTGATGTTTTTTCGCTGCGAATAAATGAAAGGAAGTTTAAGACTTTTGAACATATGAATTGTGTTATGTATATTATTTAATGAGCATGTATGTTGTATGAAGCACGTGGCATCCTATTTTGATGTTGTATTTTAGAAATTAATTTACTCTGATTTTTATATAATTTACCGACGGGGAAATAGGGTGTTACAATTGATATCAAAACTGGTCGGTCGGTCTGGCCAGGTTGTTGAGTCGTTAGTGTAGTGTGACAGTGGAATATTGTCGATATTTTTCTATCTAATAGTTGTTTGATGTTGTGATGTGAAGCAGAGCAATGGCTGGACGAGGAAATGGTGAACTTACTAATGCGTTGCAGGCTTTGGCTCGGGCAATGCAGAATCAGCCTAATGCTAGTGGGAATGATGGAACTCGTGCTTTGGAAACTTTCTAGAGGAATCATCCGCCTACGTTCAAAGGGAAGCATGATCCTGAAGGAGCACATGATTGGCTCAAGGATATTGAAAGGATCTTTCGAGTAATGGATTGTTATGATGCACCGAAAGTGAGTTTTGGTATGCATATGCTAGCAAGAGAGACTAATGACTGGTGGGTTGCTACTCGCCAGAGACTAGAAGGCACAGGTGAGGCTATTACTTGGGTTGTGTTTCTCAGGGAATTCCTGGTGAAGTATTACCCAGAGGATGTTCGTGGAAAGAAGGAGATTGAATATCTGGAGCTGAAACAAGGGGATTTGTCGATGACTGAATATGCTGCCAAATTAGTGGAGTTGGCAAACTTTTATCCTCACTACACTAAGGAGACAGCTGAATTTCTAAGTGCGTCAAGTTTGAAAATTGCTTACGTTCAGAAATCAAGAAAGCAATCAGATACCAGCGGATCCATAAATTTTCAGATTTGGTGAATAGTTGCAGAATTTATGAAGAAGATAGTAAGGCTCACTATAAGATTGTCACTGAGAATAGAGGAAAGCAACAACAATATTATGGGAAGCCTAACAATGCTTCGAATGACAAAGGAAAATAGAAAGTTGCTGATGGTAAGAGGCCAAGTGAGAGAGGTGCTCCTGCTGGTATTGTGTGTTACATATGTGGAAAACCTGGTCATCGGAGTAATGAATGTAATACTGAGGTGAAGAGGTGTTTCCGCTGTGGCAAGATTGGGCATGAGGTGACTGAATGTAGACACAAAGAAGTAATCTGCTTTAACTATGGTGAAGAAGGACATATCGGCACTCAGTGCCAGAAACCGAAGCAAGCTCGATCCGATTTAATTAGAATTATTTGAATCAAATAATTAGATGATGTGATGTGATGTCTTATTGGGGACTAGATACCTTAAAATTATGGGAATTTAGATTTTAAGGGTGTATGGCTAAATGTGTAGAGACATGGAGGTGTGTAGTATAATATTAATTTTTATTACTATTATATTTTAATATTAGGATTATTATCATGTTATAATAATAATTAAATAATTATTTAATTGAGATAATTATTTTATTATTGGGTTATATTAGATTGAGAAGAAGAGAAAGAGAGTCAGTACATAGAAACAAAGAAAGAGATGTGTAGAAGTGAGAAGAGGAGAAAACACTAGGAAGCTAAGGCGAGAAAGTTCATCCGTAAGAATCAAGAATCATCACCAATCTAAGGTAAGGGGGGATTCTAACGCCATAATGTGTTGCCTAATGATGAGATATGATAGAATTTAGGTTGCATAGTTGTATATTTTAATTTCTCCCTAATTGGTGTTCTTGGGTTTTTTTTTCCAATTGTTGATTTTTGATACATTTTTGTGTGATTGATTGTGAATTTGATGATTTGTTTTGGTTAGAAGCGATATACATGTGTTGGTGAATAATTAGCATGATTGAAAGATAAATTTTGATGAGAGAAATTGGAAAATTTGGTGTTGAAATGTCAAAAATCGCATTTGAAAAAGTTGTAGATTTTTCTGTACTGCAATAGTGGTAACTGGTTTCTGGTCTGTTGGTAATCGGCTACCGCGTGAAAATTTGAAGAACATAGGCTATTGTGTTATGCAGTAACCGATTATCGTAATGCAGTAACCGGTTATCGTAATGCAGTAACCGGTTACCGCTGATATATTTTTGAAAAACAGAGCTATTGACTTGTGCAGTAACCGGTTACCGTAATGCAGTAACTGGTTACCACTGAAGGATTTTGTGTAGTTCACTATTGTTTCTTTCAGTAACCGGTTACTGGTATGGCAGTAACAGGTTACCACTGTGTTTGACAGACATTTGAAAAATTAAAATTTCCATAACTTTCATCTCGGGTGTCCGTTTGACGCGCCGTTTGGACCGTTGGGAAGCAAAAATGATTTTCCACTTTCTAAAAATAAACTATAACTCAGTAGCTAACTATTTCACCGACATTGATACCTCTCTGTGTGTATTCCTGAGTAATATGCTATAAATTATGTTGTGAATTATTAAGATGACGTTGTATGAATATTTTGATTGTGTGACATGATATGAGTGATGATGATGATGGCCTGTGTTAGCGTGGCATTGATAAGTAAAAGTAATCAATGTAAAATTGTGTTGTTGGATGTCAGTGTCGCATGCATTCATTAAAGATGGCATGTTTTGATGAAATATGGCATGTATTGGCGAAAGATGGCATGTATTAGCGTTGTTGCCCAAGTTGGCATTATCAAGATAAGGGTTTTGCTATGTTGGTACCACATGCATTGAGTCAGTGTCAGTTTCACTGCATTATATAGTTGTTAATGATTGACCGTATGGACATTGAGTGAGTCTCTAATTTTGTTATAACAAATGTTGTGTTGTTCATGTATTTAATTATATTGATGTACATTGTAGTATGATGATCGACGAAAAGGTATGAGGTAAAGATGTAAATGATGTGTACTTGAATTTCTATATGCTTATTATTGTGCTTCCTCTTATATTGTTATGATATGTCACTCTTTCTGTTTGAAAGTTGCCTCTATGTGGGTAACATGAAGATGATCTGAAGTAGCTTGAGGTCGAGGTAGTTGAAGAGTTCCTTTAGTTTTACATAGATTGAGTCGGTGTCTCCTCTGATACGTAACACTTGGGGGTTTTTGCGTTTGTTTTATTTCATTGGAAGTGAAGTTTTCACTACTCCATTGTTTGAGTTTAATTTATGACTATGTTGAATTTTGAAAGATGATAATTATGACTCCTGTTGGAGAATTGAGATGATTTTTTATTGATGTTTTTTCACTGCAAATAAATGAAAGGAATTTTAAGACTTTTGAACATATGAATTGTGTTGTGTATCTTATTTAATGAGCACATATGATGTATGAAGCATGTGGCATCCTATTTGATGTTGTATTTTAGAAATTAATTTACTCTTATTTTTATATAATTTATCGACGGGGAAATAGGGTGTTATACCACTTATCTACCTAAAACCTTAAGGTGATAGATGAGTGGGTTCTACAACTTATGTATGCTTAAGTCTTCCCATTCCTATCTAATATAAGACTATTTCCTCACTTACATTATTATTTCTAACACTCCCCCTCAAGTGTGAGTCCACAATGCTCCCCCTCAAGACACTTGTACTGCTGTTGACACCTTGCAACAAGACACCTATTCTTGGGCATTTTGATACTAAGTCGGCCACTTTCTTGAACCAAAGGATATGATACCATTTGTTGGCACAACAATTGGGGACTCGAGCGAGGAACATTCTTATTTTTGGGAATTTTTGTTTGAGCAACACACCTTTGTGAGATACACACCACTTTTCCACCTAAAATCTTAAGGTGATAGGTCTCACATTCTTATTTTCGGGACTTTCTATTTGAGCAACACACCTTTGTGACGGACACACTATTTGTCCACCTAAAACCTTAAGGTGATAGGTGAGTGGGTTCTCCCAACTTACTTGTCCACCTAAAACCTAAAGGTGATAGGTGAGTTGGTTCTCCCACTTACATATGCTCAAGTGGGCTTTGATACCATTTTTTGGGGGAGTTACTAGGAGCTTTGATACACAGTGTAGAACTAGGCACATTTGTGAGAGATATTGTTGCGGTAAGGCGGCAAGCAAAAAGTAAGTTATTAATTTACCGGGTGATATTTAGGTTATATCGTATCGTGTCCACAAAGATTGTTTATTGATTCACCGTTCAACAATTCTCTTGTTAATGAGTTTGAGGTTAAATGGGTTGAAAGGAAAATGTTATCAACATAAAATAAATGTATAAAAAGGAAAAAGGAATAACTTATCAAGTATACATATATACTACTTCTCACAGACTTAAACCTAATAACCTGTTGTACTCAAGCTATAATATTCATCAATGTCATCACGTGTCACTCACAACCTAAGTCATTTCTAACAAAAATTGAGAATTCGACTGCATCACCTTGGTAGCGATATCTCAACCACCTCAACAACACAGAAGTCAATTGTGCTTGCCTGCATCGATGATCTCTCAGAGCAACACAAATAACATAGACATTAATCATGGACACTCTAAGTGAATAACAGTGTTAAATCTATCTCTAGAATTCAGACACTATTAGATAATTATCCTAGATAAGAATCTAAGCAGTATATGTCTATAATAACTCAAATCCCTAGCACATAGCAAAAATCTAGGACAACAATCCACAAAGATTCATAGAGCAAGTTTTATATAACGCCAAGGGCGGCAAATATACACCAGTTCAAAGAAAATATACATACAAACCCAACCAATAGAAAATACACAAAGAAAAAGAGAAATGAACTTCAGATCTACCGGTTTGTCAGTGCCGATCGAAGAGCAATCCACCCTGGATCATATGTATGCAAGCTCCATAGTTGTTATCTAAGCTAATCCTAACAAAATTAAAGGTTGATGGAGTTGGGAGAAAAAACTTACCCAAAACCATAACCTAAAAAATGAATGAAATGAAGTTATAAAACAAATCTCAGCAGACCGCGCTAAGCGGGCCTGGCGCGCTAAGCGCGACTTCCTTATTTTGCACATCAAATCGACCTAAATCGCGCTAAGCGCGCTATCCATGCTAAGCGGGCTTTAAAACATTGCTTCTGCCAAGTGTCAAACGCAAGCACCACGCTACAAAATACCAAAACTGGTCTTTTATTCTGAAAACGCACATCCGGAGCCGCGCCTTCGACACTTTATTCCTCAATGCTCCAAAATACAACAAATACCTACAAAATGAATGGAAAACATCAAACAGTACACTATATACATGAAACACAAACTAAACGTATTTACACAAAAGTCGAGTTTATTCAATGATATTAACAACAAAAAATCGATAAGTGCAACAAAAAGTATATACAAAAATAGTTACAATTTGCACTTATCAAACTCTCTCCAAATTGAACTTGTTTGTCCTCAAACAAAGCCAAACAACTCAAAGCACCAAAAGTAATCAACCAAAATATCATGAATCAGCAAGTTTTGAAAACGGAAAACAAATGCAATGGTTCAAATGGAAAATGGTACACACGAAGAAACATATTTACCACTAAACTACGACGATAATATAAACACGAAACAAATGCTAAATACAAAAATTATGCCAAATATTCTAAAATAATACTAGTTCATAAATGAATCTCACCTAGCAAAACCAATCATCGGTAGATGAAAAACACATAAAATAAGGTATTTTCACTCATCCATAATCTTGCAAACAAAAGACTAAATTATGCATTCATCCAAAAACTCATATTGAAAATACAAAGGCAAGAATCTCAAGGGCTTTTCAAGGTTGTAATGTGGCTTGGTTAACAAACAAGGGATAAGTCCTAAAGCTAATTGAAACAAAAACTTTCATAAACCTAAGGGAGTGATCAACTCACAAAGTCTCAAGCAAAATAATTTCAATCAAACTTCTTCTTCATTCCAAATTTCAAACCACACATCACTTATTAGCACAATTATTCGAACTCTTTTTGTTTTTCTTTTTCAAAACTTTTTAATTTTTCTTCTTTCTTTCTTTTCACAACCTCATATCAATCACAATATAAGCACATAAACGTTCCTCTCCCCAACTTGAATTCAACCATCATCAAAAGTGTGAATACTCCCTACTTTCTAAGGCAAGGTAAAAATTCAACTAAAAATCATAGTTAAGGGTTCAAGAAAACAAAAGAATCAACATTCATACAAAAATGTGAACTAAAAACTCATAGACAAGCATTTGGCAAAAACAACATGTATATCGACGAGAAGCTCAAAGGGGTTACTAATGATCACACACTCATGAGGTGAATTGACTATTTGGCCAAGGTAGTTGTGCTCAAAATGGAACAAAAAATGCCTTGATCACGTCCATGATTTCATACAATCAATACAAACAAAAGATTAAACATAATAAAATCCAGTTAAAATAAGAGTTATGGTCTCCAGCATATGTGAATAATGGAAAGCTACCTCACAAAAAAGGTAGGAACTAAAGTGATTCACAAATGAATAAGTATACAAAAGAATGAATGGCATAAAAATTGTAAAAAATATAAGTATCATGAATATGCTAAAGTATAGAAAGCGATAAACACATACCTTGAACGTGTACAAAAATTTAACAAAATCATTACCATGCATTCGCAAGTTGAAACACTCAAACTTGGAAAATCACCAAAAGCGACTTCAAGCTATCGAACCAAAATTTGAGTCCAAACAAAAACAAAAGAATTAATTGTACTAATATTATATACTATTTAAATCCTAGGTGGAAGTGGGAAAAATAAAAACCAAGCAAAAAATTAAAAAGAACTCATTGGTTATGCACAGCAGAGCATGCTAAGCGGTACAGAGCGCGCTTAACGCGCTATACCAGTTGCAGAAAAATAGGACATCAACTGGTGCAGCTGCTATGCAAGCTCCACTTCACCTACACCACCTCAATGTACATAATATTTACAACATACAAACTTCCCCAAGCTAAACACGACAAGCTTGCGGAAAAACACAATTTGACATAACAAAATTAAAGGGTGAAAATGAATTGAACAAGTTGAAAAGTGAAAATTTGAGAATTTAAAACAAGTCCTATTTCAACTTGTTAAAACACAAGTCAACACATAACAAAAACGAATACAAATAAAATATGCTTGTTTTACGTCGTAAGTTCGACACCTTTATTGTGCGAGCTCGTAACCTCCTCTCGTCATGCCATGGTATTATCACACCGCGCAAACCTAAAGAAAGTGTTCTAACATCCACACAACAAACATTACGAAAACGAGACAATTCACAACAATACGTGAAAACAAAGAAAAACACATATATGCACAAGTATGGCAAGTAAACACAAAATATGTACAAGTAAAAATAGACAAGTTAATGTACACATTCTATACAACATATACATTAATTACAAAACTCAAAAGCAAAAGAATTATTGCAATGCAAAAACAATAAACACCAATCCCCGATGACAGCGCCATTTTGTTGTTGCGGTAAGACGACAAGCAAAAAGTAAGTTATTAATTTACTGGGTGATATTTAGGTTATATTGTATCGTGTCAATAGAGATTCTTATTGATTCTCCGTTTGATAATTCTCTCGTTAATGAGTTTGGGGTTAAATGGTTGAAAGGAAAATGTTATCAACAAAAAATCAATGTATAAAAAGGAAAAAGGAATAACTTGTCAAGCATGCATATATACTACTTCTTACAGACTTAAACCTATCGACATGTTATACTCAACCTACAATATTCATCAATGTCATCACGTGTCACTCACAACCTAAGTCATTTCTAACCCAAATTGAGAATTCCACTGCATCACCTCGGTAGCGATCTCTCAACCAATTCAATAACACAGAAGTCAACCGTGCTCGCTTGTATCGACGATCTCACAGAGCGACACAAACAACACAGAGGCATTAATCATAGACACCCTAAGTGAATAACAATGTTAAATCTATCTCTAGAATTCATAAACTATTAGATAATCATACTATATAAGAATTTAAGCAATATATGTCTATAACAATTCAAATCCCTAACACAGAGCAAAAATATAGGACAACAATCCACAAATATTCGTAAAGTAAGTTTTATATAACGCCAAGGGCGACAAATATACATCAGTCCAAAGAAAATATACATACAAGCCCAACCAATAGAGAATCATAAAGAAAAAGAGAAATGAATTGTAGATCTACTGGTTTGTCAGTGCCGATCGAAGAGCAATCCACCCCGGATCTTCCATATGCAAGCTCCATAGTTGTTATCTAAGCTAATCCTAACAAAATTAAAGGTTGATGGAGTTGGGAGCAAAAACTTACCCAAAACCATAACCTTAAAAATGAATGAAATGAAGTTATAAAACAAATCTCAGCAGACCGCACTAAGCGGGCCTGGCACGCTAAGCGCGGCTTCCTTATTTTACACATCAAACCGACCTAAATCACGCTAAGTGGGATTCAAAACATTCGTTATCCCAAAACTAGTCTTTTATTCCGAAAACACATATCTGGAGCCGTGCCTTCGACACTTTATTCCTCAATGCTCCAAAATGCAACAAATACCTACAAAATGAATGGAAAAACATCAAGCGGTACACTATGTACACAAAAACACAAATAAACACAAACTAAACGTATTTACACAAAAGTTGGGTTTATTCAACGATATTAATAACAAAAAGTCGATAAGTGCAACAAAAGTATATACAAAAACAGCTACAATTTGCACTTATCAAGAGACACACCACTTGTCCACCAAAACCTTAAGGTGATAGATTAGTGGATTCTATCACTTATATACGTTCAAGTCTCCACATTCTTATCCAATGTGGGACTATTTCTCCACTTACTCACACTAGCATTATTATTCTTACAATAGATGTAACTTTGGATTTAAACACCCTATTTTTTTTTCTCCCCACAAGACCTAAATGGTAGCGAGTCATAGTAATTGTAAAAAGTCACAACATGCACTATTACCACCTGACAAGTGAAAAAATTGAATAAAATGATCTTTGAGGTGAAACGGATGAACCCCGTCAATACCTATAAAATACCAAACTTGTTGCCAAAGCGAATAGAAGAATTTACAATAAAGAAATAGATGTTGAGTTGACTCCACCATACCACACCCAGAAACACATAATAGATCCTTTTGAGAAATAATTCTTCGATTGGCCAAGTTAACCTTGGTAGGAAACCTGTCATGCATCAAACGCCACACACAAATAAATTTTTTTGTAGGAACCTCTTTATGCCAAACATAATCGAAAACCGAGTCCACCTGTTGGTTTTCCCGCTTGGTAAGCATCTGGTAAACATCACTAACTATGTAGCATGTGCATTCAGAGAACATCTATTCATCCCAAATATTATCCTGTAAAAAGACATCAAGTAATAGTAACCGACACTCCTCCACCAATTCCTCATTCCAAGCTAACAACCTCTGCGGCCACCTCCAAGCACCCCCTTCTCCTCACCCTAAGAGAAACATGTTCGCTACTGACTCCCCTTTAAACTCAGACAACTGTTAAAGACAACTAAATCTCTCACATCGAGGCACCTTTCCTACCCAAGTATCTATCCAAAAAAGAGTATGAACATCATTTCCCACCTTCCCACACACGTTTTAATTAAACCAACATCCTTCCTCTAAACCCCCCATCCTAAACCCAACCCACCTCCCTCCACCAATTAGAACAACACCTTCCACTCGATTTCACTTGCCCCACTTTGACACCATACCGAGCTTCCAACACCTTCACCCATAACGCATCCCTCTTAACAAACATCCTCCAACACCACTTTCCTAACATAACTATATTAAACTCCTTTAGTCTTCTAACCTTCAGACCACCAAATTCCTTATTTTTAGAAATAGTCGTCCAATCATGTCAATAATTACTAATAAATTGATATTTCGATCCGCGGATCATGGATAATCCTTAAATCTTAACAAAATAAATAAATAAATTATTATTTTCAAATAAAATTAAAATTTATAATAACATAAAAATTCAGTTTTTTTAATAACTAAAACTTTTATTATAGTTGATAATTTTAAATTAAAACATTTAAATTGTAAAGACATGGACAAACATTCTAAATTATTATTACAAATAATTTAAATATAAATTTTAAATCAATTTTAATATATACTTTCAATCAATTTATGTATTATTTTATAAAATTTTATATTCAATTACTACACTTTTTATCAAAAGATTTATTATTGACAAAATCATAAATGAAAAATGTATAGTTAATTTTAAAAATAATTTTTGAATGAGTCATGAACAAACATGTGAATCCATAATTTAACCCGCATCAACCATAGTATGCATGGTCCATTTCACACAAATTTTGTTTTTTAAGGAAAATTACATTCATCTCTCTTGAGGTTTATTAAAATGACACTGACACTTCTTTATTTTTAAAACCTACACTGACCTTCCCTAAACATACATATATCAACGGAAATTTTTAGTAACATATCAAAAATCATAGGTAAATGTAATCTACACCTATAGTCTTTGGTTGTCACTAAAAACTAGAGGGAATGTTAGTGTCTATTTTGTTGGTGCACAAGGTTAATAAATGAAGGAAATGTAAGAGAGAATATATTTACTGCAATGAAGGATAGAAAGCTTACCAAAGGAATTGATATAAATGATTGCTACTAC
Organism: Vicia faba; assembly: GCA_948472305.1. Lineage (NCBI taxonomy): Eukaryota > Viridiplantae > Streptophyta > Magnoliopsida > Fabales > Fabaceae > Vicia > Vicia faba. The sequence continues at coordinate 1,601,273,412 of OX451738.1, forward strand.
TAGTCTATTTATACAAAAAGTAATCTACCACATAGGCCCTAATAAATAAGCTTAATAGATAAGTTATCAAAACAACTAGAAATACTAAATTGCCCTTCAATACCATCCCTTAATTTGGGATTTCCTCCAAAAAACTAATAGCACAACTAGAACCTCAGAAGCTAAACATACTTCTGGGTGTGACCTCAGAAACTCTACTGTTTCTGAGCATAACATTGCTTTTGAGTAACAACATCAGAAACTTCTCATAACAACAACTTCTATCATCATCCCTTAATTCATATTTAGCTAACCAGAAAACTACAACATCAATTACATCCCTAAAATAGATAAAGTATTCAGTCTTGACATCCTTTGTCAGAACATCTGCTAGCGGCTTTTGTAATACCCCATTTTCTCATATGAATATTTATAATAAAATATACGACAAATGCATCAGAGTTCACAATGGGATGCCACATAAATCATAAAATCCATAAAGTTCTCGAAATACTTTATTACTTCATGTATCCAAAAATAGTTATTCAGTAGCAGAAAATCAACATAAAAGTAGTTCATTGTCATTCTAGCCTTAACAACAATTCAAGTCCACAATATGTGGTCCATCATAAGTTTAAAAGAAAACGTGCAATATTTGAAATCATGCAAAACATAATGAAAATCCCAAATCTCGTGTTACATATCAGAGCGACTCCTAAGACTCGATCTGGTAACATCACTTCAAGCATTACTCAGGTACCTGATTATCTATACTCCCGAAGAGTAAAGACACAACAACACAAAAGGGGTAAGAATTTCATTCAATAACTACACGATGAAATAAAACATGCTAAGGAGTAGTAAATTACAACATACATAAAATTCATCACAAACAACCATCATCACATCATACAACATAAATTCAGTGTTTATGCAATGAAATAGTCCTACATCAACATGTATGTGGTACCATCAAGGCATAAACCTTCAACTCAATATCAATTGGGCAATAACAGAGTATAAGCCCTCAACACAACGCCAATCCAGGCCAACATCAGGGCATAAGCCCTCATCCATGAATGCATGCAATATGAACATGCAACAATGTGAAATCATACAACCACAAGGCATAAGCCTTCATCACCATGGAAATTTAATCCATCCATATCATCCTTATCATAATCACCAACATTGTCTCATACCGACATCATCAACAAAAAAATATCGCAAGAAAACAACCCACCGTTTCAGTGTAACAACGGGGAATAATTCCTATTTTAACTTATTTACTAGAATTATCCTTCTAAATCTTTATTTTATTCTACCTAATTCAAGTTTATGGTGTTATCTATCCAATGCTTTGAATGACGCATCAAACGGAGTTACAGTTCAAAAGTTATGGCCGTTACAAAAATTGTCAAAAAATGGGCTTCCCTCGAGTTAGGTTGCATCGACCCTTGCGTCGACCACTCCTGGATTTTACACTAACCGCCCCTGCTATTGCTGTTTTCCGCTCACTGCTGTTGTTGTTTGCGTCGATCGCTTTCCTGTTTACGTTGACGCAAACTGTTAAATTCTGAGTTTTTCTGCGATTTTTCCATGATTTCACTAAATTTTGGGTCCTAAAACATCATTTAATCATAGGAATTCATCATCCATTATCATCCTATGTTTCTACATCAATTATACATCATTTGGGCATTATTATTCATCTTATATTTCATCAAAATCCTCATCCAAAATCCTCAAATCCTAATTCTCATTACTTATAGGTTCTAGATTGAGGTTTTGTGCAACAATCATCATAACAACACAATCACAACATAGCATCACAGGTCCATGTATAATCATATACAACACACCAATTCAATCAAACCAAACAAATTATGCATCAATCATATAAAACAACCTAAGAGGGAAATGAACCCTCACTACCCTCTCATGTAAGATCACCAATTAGAGAATCCATTCACCCCCATTACCTTATGATTATTGTTAGCTTTCGATTCCTCTTCTCATTCTACAAATTCCTCTTTGCCTCCATGTCTCCTTGTGTCCTAGCTTCTCCTTTGCTCTTCTCCCAATATCTCGATCGTACCAAATGATCGTACAATTCTTTTTTCCCTTAGTTATCACAAGGACCCCTAATATCTTCCTCAATTTCCCTCACTTAGAATTATACCATTTACCATCATGCCCTCACTCTTTCTACTAATTACCATCTTGTCCTTATTTTCTCTACACTTCTATTATTCTATTATTCTAATTACTTAAATCAAAATAATTCCAATTAATCACTATTAAATCTAAATAATTCCATAATAATTATTTAAATTTCAAACCTTCTTACTAGCTCATCCTATATCACACAAATCATCATCTTAAACACCTTATTCATCAAATCATCGTTATTTGCATCACAATTGCATCACAAATATACATCATATACTGTCACAAGGACTCACACAAGGCACCAAAACATAAAAATACCATCTACTTCACATAGACTCATATAATCATACTAAATTAATTAATTAAATAAATAATCTAAAATTCGGGGTGTTACAGCTTCTGGTTGCTACAATGTGCAATCCCATTCAGAAAAACAAATTTTAGCTTGAAAGTCCATCTGACGCTGATGGTTTTCTTTTCCTTTGGAAACTCATTTAACTCCCAAATCTTGTTTCTTTCTAATGTCTCAAGTTTTCTTTCATGGCATTCAACCATACTTTCTTCTTGAGAGCTTCACATGTTGACAACGCAACCACTAGTTGCTTCTTGGAGCACCAAAAAATAGGACTTTCCAGATATAAACAAAAATATCCAGAAATATTTCTTCTGTCAACTCTGTCTTCATACCAATCAAAGTCTGGATAGCATATCATCTCTACATCTGATCTAACACTAGAAGGGAATAACATTCCATACCTCAGAGTCCCTTTCAGTATCTTACAACTAGTCAAACTCTACAAATATCCTTGGTATATTTTTGACTCTATGTGGCCTCTGAACTTGTTAAAAATCTCCTTATGATTCAGGAATAATATCTCCTTCTGGACTTTCTTCAGAAGTTTGACTACCTCCAGAAGCTCCACCTTTGTTAGCTTCTAGACATCATTCATAACCACTACCTTTAGAAATACCATCTTCAAAAGTTGGACTACCTTCAAAAGCTCTTCCTTCAAAAGTTCCACTTTAAGAATCATGATCACCGTCAAAGGCTGGATTACCTTTAGAAGCCCTCTTTTATAAGGTCCACCTTTAGAGACATGATTTCCACCAGAAACATGATCATCTTCAAAATCTTGTCCTTCAGAACCTACATCAGAGTTTTTACTTCCAAAAGCATGATCACCACCAGATTCTGGATCATCATCAAAATCTGGATCAAAATCAGAATCAAATTCACCATCTGACTCATCTTTAGAGTTTCCAAAGTCATCATCTTCTGACTCTAGCTCTTCTTCAGAACTTTCAAGTTCTGACTCATCTTCGGAGGAATAATCTTCTTCAGATTCCGACTCATCTTCTGATTCTTATTCAAACTCAGAATCACCTTCGAATTTTGACTTGTCTTCAGCTTCAGAGTCATTTTCTAACTCTGACTCATCTTTAGAAACCTCAAATTTTGACTCATCTTTAGAATCTTCAGCATCATCTTCTAATTTTGACTCATACTCAAACACTCCTTCAGAGCCAGAATATTCAGTCATTTTCTTCCCCTTCAGAATCAGAAAATGACAATTTCACAGGTTCCTCATCAGATTCATAACCCATTAGTAGCCCAGATTCATCATCTGAATCTCCTCTGGCTATTTTTACTTCTTCTTTGTTTGACCAATAATCTTTAGCAAAGTGGACAAACTGCTTACAACAGTAACACTGAACCATTCTCTTGTCATACTTCTTCTTTCCCTTCTGAGTTTCTTTTCATAAGAATAGACGACTTCTGACTTCTGAGACCTACCATGTTTTCTCTACTTCTGGTCCTTCTTGACAAAAGAAGCTTTCAGAGCCTACTCAACTCCCCTCTCAGAAGTTCTTTTAGTCAGTCGCAACTCTTGTGCCGCTAGACTGCTTTGCAGCTCTTCTATTCTCATGGTGTCCAAATCTTTAGAATGTTCAATTGCTACAACAATGTAATCAATTTGAGGAGTAAGCAACCTCAATATCTTCTCTATAATTACTTGTTCAAAAAGGGTTTCTCCACAAGCTTTCATCTCATTAGTGATCAAAATCACTCTAGAGATGTACTCAAAAACCTTTTCATTGTCCTTCATGTTGAGATTCTCATACTGCTTTCTGAGAGACTGGAGCTTCACCTTCTTCACTGATGTGTCACCACCGTAACACCTACTCAGTATGTCCCACGCAACCTTCATCATCGTCGAATCAACAATTTTCTTAAACATGTTCTCATCCACACACTGATGGATAAATAACAATTCCTTTTGATCTTTCTTCCTTGTATCTCTCTGCGCATTTCTCTGTTCCTCCGTTGTGTTTTCTGCAACTGAAACATAACCTTCGGTAACAAGCTTAAGAACATCTTGAGCACCGAACAACACACGCACGTGAATCATTCAACAATTCTAGTTTTTGTCATTAAATACTGGGAGATTGGTGCTTAGACTGCTGTTTTCGTTCATCTTCAACCTTGTACAGAATACTCAGATCTCACAAACACAGTATTTCTCAATCCCACAGAATCAGGAAATGTGATTATGTTCAGATTTTGTTTGAAATTCAACACAAATTCAAGAACCAAAATCAATCACACAACGCCTCACCGTTTCACTCGTGTTTTCCGTGAATCCAACTGGAGCTCTAGATACCAATTGTTGGTGTACAAGGTTAATAGGTGAAGGAAAGATAAGAGAAAATATATTTACTGCAATGGCGACTAGAAAGGTTACAAAAGGAATTGATACAAATGATTGCTACTACTAGTCTATTTATACAAAAAGTAAACTGTCATGTAGGCCCTAATAAATAAACTTAATAGCTAAACTATCAAAATAACTAGAAATACTAAATTATCCTTCAATAAACTTAATAGACTTCAGGGGAGGTCTATGTACATTTTAAATTTAGAGGAATCTTAGTGTCATTTTAATATACCTTAGGTGAGGTGAGTGTAATTTCCCTAAAATTTTAAATAAACTCAAAGTAAATAATTCAAAACTCATATGAGTCACGAGTTCAAGAGACCATATATTAAGAATCAAGTGTGAGAAATAAATCCTACCTTAATTAGAAAAAGAAATATTGAACACTTTATAAGTGAGAGAACCCACATATCTATAGATAAATGATGTGTATCTCTAAGTCCGTATATCAAATTCTACATCTAACATATGTTTAAGAATGAATATAAATATTGAATAATTTTGAATAAATAAATTTTACCATATTAAATTTTTTATATGAAAAACAAGTTATCTTTTCAATTTTTTTTTTAATTTGATAAAATTGATTTTAACAAAATTGAGTTGACATAATTGATTTATATTTGAATACATTTATATAAAAATGAGTTAAAAAATAAATTTCAGTATAAAAATATTTAAAATCAGTTAAAAAGATAAAATTTACAAATTTTAACTTCAACTAAAATTAATTTTATAAGCGGAGTCAATTCTATTTTTAAAAATCAAACCATTCAAAATCACATATAATAAATTTACATTTCTAAAATTTTCCGAGTCTTCCAAAAATGTAATCAAACATATACTTACTCTTTATGAATTTGTTTAAACATTATCTACATTTTCTATAATTGTGACTATCTTTTATTAATTTGTAAGATTCATCAATTGTAAAATTTCCTATAATCACAATAATCTCTGTTTTTGTAAGAGTTAGATGTAAAAAATCAAATACATTAAATATTAAAATAAAATAAAATTATAAAGAATGCATCGTCAATATATAAAATAATGTTATTGATATCAAATGAATAATATGTAACTAAATAGTTAAAATATATTAAAATTAATTAAATAATATAAGAAATTAATTTTTTATTGAATGACCGAATAAAATTATTTTACACAATAAATATATACATATCTATTAAAATCAATTACAAATTTGAATCTACACACTAACTTATCTAATGCTTTAAAAACCTTATACAAATACTATATGAATTTAAAAAAAAGCTAGTGTAATATATTGTTTAGAAAAAGAAAAGTTGGTTATGATGATCCATTAAAGAAAAATAATAAATAAAAAAGTAGTTGGCATGGGGGAAGTGAGCAATTTCTTTCATATTATTAATGATATAATTTGTGATTGGTTGGTGCCAAAGTTTATATATTTTTCAAATTTATATCTCTTGGGATTGCCACTTGTCTCACCTTCCCCACACTCTGGATTCTTGTCTTTCTCTCTCCCTAATTTCTATTTCTTCTTCCTCCTTCCTATCCCTTTTCCATTTCCTTTCAGGTACTACTACTATTTCTCTATCTCTTTCTTCTCCTTCTTCTTCTTTTTCTCTTTTTTTTTCTTTCTTTCTTATTATGATTTTCTGATAATATTAATACTGAAAAAATGAATTATTACTATAAAAAAGAAGGATAAGAGGATGATGATGGTGAAGTACTGTTTTTTTTTTTTGGTAGTTTTTGATGATGTTTTTTACAGTCATGACTATGTTTTTATTTAAAGGGTTATTAGATTTTGATGATTAAAACAAAAAAGCTGAATTTTTGAATGCTTAAAAAGTCACTGTACTTGAACAAAGAAAAAAAAAGTTAACTTTTTCTTATATAAAAAAAGGGTTTTGATTTTGATGATTGTGTTCTGTTTTTGATTTAATGTTTTTTTAATTTTCAGTTAAGTTTCATCTTGTTGTTGTGGCTTTAACACTGAGAATAGGGTTTGAGTTGAATTCTGTGAATGTTTTTTGTTTTTGTGTTTTTGTTTGGTTTTTAGGTTTCTTGCATAGTTTTCTGCTACCTCGTACCTATGTTTTTGTGTCTATGATGTTTGTTTTTGCCTCATGAAAATTTCATTATTGAGGAATTATTTTATAAATTTTCATAATTATAACCTTTTTTTTCTCACGTTGGATTATTTTAATTTGGTTTAGGTTTAAAGCAACAAGGTGTTTATTTTATTAGTCTTGTTGCTGGAGATTTCAATCTGATTATTCCATTGTAAAGGGTATTCATTAATCTTGCTTACAATGTATCCGAACCAAGCGTTTTCGTCGGGATCTTACGCTGAGATGATTTCGGGGAACACTTTGTTACCTCATAACTATAGTGAATCTGAAGGAGGACAAAATGAGTTGAAGTTTATCGCATCTATGGACGACTCAATGAATATGCAGTCTATTGGTCAAGGGCATTCGAATGCTGCTACGAGCGATCCAACGACGCAATTTGGACTCATTGAGAGTGAGCAAAATGTACAATGTCAAGGCTTGTCTCTTAGCCTTGGAACAATGATGCCTTCCTTTCAATATCAGTATCCCGGCAACGGTTTCACCTCGCTAATGAATGCTCAGATTTCGAATTTAAAAGGGTCGGCGTCTCTTAAAGATGACGAGGAATTGAGAAATGCGGAGTGTATTGCATATAATAATTCTGTCAAAAGGGAGGGTTTGTATAATCCGCACTCTTCGATAGGTCTTAACGAAGGTCAATCTGATCAGTGTCTGCACAGATCAGCGATTCTTCCGAACAATGGACTTAATGCACATTACCTTAAGGCGGCACAGGAGTTGCTTGATGAAATAGTTAATGTTCGAAAGACGTTGAAACAAACTGGATTGGAGAAACAACAAAGCTTTCGTGATGCTGGTTTAGACGGTTCCAAAGATTCTGATGGAAAATCTACAAGCCAATCTATGCAAATATCTTCGGGTGCTAATGGTTCTAATGCAAACAACTCTGCGACTGAGCTATCGCCTGCAGAACGACAGCACTTGTTAGACAAGAAAACAAAACTTTTGTCCATGCTGGATGAGGTAAACTGTTATATTCTCGTGTTTTAATCTTTCTACAATGTTTTTTTTTCCAGTAGTAGCAATGAATTGGTTACACAATGTTATGATGATGAACGTGTTAGATAGTGAATAATTCGTATTCTTTGTGTTTGTAGGTAGACAAAAGATACCGACAATACTGTCATCAGATGCAGATGGTGGTGTCATCTTTCGACATGGTTGCTGGTTGTGGAGCAGCCGAGCCATATACAGCTCTTGCTTTGCGCACAATTTCTCGTCACTTTCGCTGTTTGCGTGATGCTATTAGCGGTCAAATTCAAGTGACTCAAAGGAGCCTCGGAGAACAAGAGGGAATACCTCGTCTCCGGTATGTCGATCAGCAGCTTAGACAACAGAAAGCTCTTCAGCAGCTTGGTGTAATGAGACAAGCTTGGAGACCTCAGAGGGGACTTCCCGAAAGCTCTGTTTCCATACTCCGTGCGTGGCTCTTCGAGCATTTCCTTCATCCGTAGGTTCCGCTATACTCATTTGTTTTCCATTGTTAGTGTTATCATAATTACTTTTGAGTAATTTTATTCTTAAAATTTGCTTTCAAATTTCATTTGATATTAGTTATCCTAAGGACTCGGAGAAAATTATGCTGGCAAGACAAACAGGCTTGACCCGAAACCAGGTACGATAATTAATGTTTTCTTAACTCCACAATATGTTTCTGTGTATGTTCGATTTTACTTTTGCATGCGGTAAAATTGATTTTAGAGGTGTAGAATTGATTTTAACATGTGAATGTGTTTGAATTGAATTGATTCCGATTTGAAGCTAAAAGTTGGAACTTTTGCTCCCCGAATTGATTTTTAGCTTCAAATTAATTGTTAAACTCGCTTTGACGTGAATGTACTCAAACATAAATTATTGTACATTCAACTCACTTTTAAACAAAATCAATTTTCGTCAGTGCAAAATCAGAATCTGATACACACTTAGTTATAGTTCTGTCCTTTGGTTGCATCTTGTTAATCACTATTTAGTTCATATCAGGTGGCAAATTGGTTCATTAATGCAAGGGTGCGTCTATGGAAACCGATGGTCGAAGAAATGTACAAAGAAGAGTTTGGCGATTCCGAGACAAGTAGCAATCTTTTATCAGAAAACACGCCGAAAGCTCCAAGAGAAGATGATCTTCGAGCGTGGGATGATAAAAGAGATGAGTCTCATGACAAGTTAATAACCATTGATAGCGCTCAACAGCAAGGTCAAATCGCAGGGTTGAAGCTGGATCATGCATCCTCTTCTGCCACCAGAGCGACAGAATTGGAAAGAGGAATTCAAAGTAATGATCATTGGACGAATGTGATGGATTCTAGAATTGGGAAAATGCAGGGTGATCAACAAAGGTTTAACATGAACAATAGTCCGTATTCGAACGCACCTATCTCGATAAACCAAAATGGTGATGGCTGCTTAATGGATTCAACTCCTACTACTTATGATGACTTATCAGAGTTGAGTAACTTTGCTGTTGGTGGAAATGTCTCACTTGCATTGGAGTTGAGGAACTCGGAAAGTGATGGATTTGGTTTGTCGAATGATGACGTCAATAAAAGGCGTAATCAAACATTGGCTTCTTCGCCGGATAATGATTTGTTAGATTATCATTTCACAGACAGTGGAAAGCAACAACACAACAAGTTTGGCAATCCTCATTTGTTACATGAGTTTGTTGTCTGAATTGAAAGCAGTTTGTGTTTGGAGAGCATCAAATTCGAATTCGGTTTGTCTGTAGTTAATAATCATACTCATTCACTCAGTCAGGTCATCGATGATTGTTGTATCGAGATCAAACAGTCCAAATTTCAAAGCAAATTTTGATTTTCTTAAAACTTTAATTTTGAGCATGAAATCTTGATTGTTTGATCTCAATCCAACGACCAGTGGTGTGCTGTCTGTGTGAATGTATGAGGTTGTTGACTACATGCCATCCAAATATATCAGATTCACAGTGTTGTTACCGCACGTCTATCTCAAAGCTTCATGCCGTGCATCTATACGTTCGCCGTGTTTCCAAACACGTTGGAATTTTTTTAATGTTTTGTGAAGGGAAGTATGGAAAATGTGTTCCTTAAAAAGGTAGAAAGTAGGAAGAGCAAAAACAAATGGTGTTACTGTTACATTGTGTTATTACTCATTATTGTTGTTAACAGTGAATGATAAAGGGGTATGTAAAGCATGAACCGTACAAAATATACACGTAGGTATGAGTAGATAGTACTATGTTGTAACATTGTGGGGGGGTGATTGATTGTATGTATTTGCAGGCAATTTTGTAAGGACGAAGAAAGAACATGTTCAATGCATCATCATCATGAATAAGGAAAGAATCTTTGTGAAAAATGTGTCCAAGTACAATGTGAATCAAAGATTGAATCTTTGTGCTTATGTTTATGGTTTGTGTCCTTGATCGATGATGTTGTGTTGACACTGACACATGTCGAACATCAGACACTGGTTTGTTCAAAGATATAGGTGCTAGAGAGAGAAACATGTATTGTTTTGAGATAATTTTTCAGTTTCCAAAAAGAATTATTATTAGTTAGAAAAATAGATGGTTGTGTAATAATAATGGTATGAAAAGTTGGGACCATTTTGGTTTAAGGTCATTTTCTTTGTAGCTAGGCAATTTACTTGGGTTTGAAGAAAGAGCATAGCATGTGTGATAGGTGTGTTTGATGTGTAACTGAGAAAGAGAGTCGAGCAGGGCATTAAAGGACAGGCTACGCAGGCATATGCAGGCCTCGATGTCAGGTTGCACAGTTTAAAGGTTAGACCGGACCGATTAGGGGTGATAAATAGATGTCTCAGTGTTTAATACAGCTACACAAAAATCCTAAAATATTAAAGGCGAAACAGTCCTAGTAGAGAAGAGGGATTGCAAATTTTGACTCCTCCCACCAAAATACGGAATTCGGTGGACTAGGTCTCCTGTATCTTTAAAGTTTAATAGCACGTCTGCCCCCATTAATGCCTGCATCCTCAAAAAAAAAAAAAAATCAACTTACGGTGCATGTCTAGCAGACATAAATTATAATAAATTATATGAGAATGTCAAAATTTAATAACAATCATTCAATTTATATAATAATTTAGATTAAAAGATTTTTAAAATTTGATTAATGAAATGTAATATTATTGATATATTAAATCCTTAGTTTTTTTAAATATAAATCATACTACGTTTTAAAATACATTTTAATCAAATAGATTTTTATGAAAACTATATATATATATATATATATATATATATATATATATATATATATATATATATATATATATATATATATATATATATATATATTTTAAAATAAATCATTCATATTTATATATAATTTATCTGTTTCTCGTATGTCTGTGCAATGCACGGGTCATATTCTAGTTTAAATTAAAAGTAAAGTTATTTATACATGAATTTTGAGTTTTTTTGAATGATGGTGCTACAACTTGCTTTCAATTGGATGGTTTTCTCATTAATATATTTTTTCTCCTTTGTTAGGATCTCTTTCATGAATTTAGCATAAGTAGGTTTGCTCCAAGGCTTCAGAGAAGAGTATGGTTATCTGCAGTCTTTTGAAAACGTCTAAAAACCTTGAATATTGTCTTTCTTATAGTTTTTGGTTATAGTAAGGGGATAAGGCAAATTTTTAAGTGTTGAATTCTTCAATTTTTTCTACCTTGTTCTTTGACTTTTTTATCTTTGCTTTTTCACTTACTTCTTTCTCCAGTTCAGTTTCTTTTATAGTAATATGTCTTTCTCTTTTTTTCTCATTTTTCTTCTTTTTCCTCTTGACTTTCTCTTGCTATAACAACAATTTTTTTAGGTTCTACATTTTCACTCAGCTTATTGCTTCTAATTGTGATTGCATTGCAATGCTTATTCGGGTTGATTTAAGTGTTGGCATCAAATGTTACTCTTTGTTGATCAACTAGTTGTTTGGCTATCTAACCAAATTGAGCCTTTAAGTTTTTGATTGAAACAACGTGCTCTTTTGATTTTCCATACACAAGTGCATAAATTAATTCAGAGTATCCTTAGTAACATGATAATTAAATAATAAATGATATGCAAAACTATGAACAATTTTATAAGAGTACTTAAAAATGATAAAAATTATTGAAATGTTTATAATATTTAAACAAAAGTCCCCCGATAATCATATCATTTTATTGGTTGAACAAAAGTAAGTATTTTTATGTTATTGTACTTACAACGACTGATGCAATATTAAAGTCGTTAAACAATGTTTATGATTTTAAGGAGTGTGTTTGGAAAAATGTTTGTTTATAGAACTAAGTTATTGATCGTGCCAGATCAGATTTGGACCGTCACGACTGGCTCAGACAGAGTTTAAGTGAGATGGGGGGGGGGGGGGGGGGTATCTGCAAGACACTCCGATGCTAAAATGAGTGACGGAATGAGCAGGCAAAAAGTGTATAGATGCGTAAGAGATGAATACCTGACCCTCTAGGAACAAAGGATATTTATAGCCTCCAACGCTGGGCCAAGGTCCCCTCATTGGACCGACAAGAACTGGCCCAATAAAGGAACTGTCAGGTTCTACGTGTGTAGTGGGGCCCCGCACGTGGTCCCCTTCCTGGTGATGCTCTACGAAGAATGAGGAGGGACGAAGACGCGGTCTTTCCGGAGTTTAGATGATTCGATAACGGTCAGAGAGGACAGATTCTGCCATACGGGGAGAGTGCTCGAGCAGGACTCGAGCTGGAGTTCCTTTGGTCGGGGACACCATGTGTCACGGGCAATGGCGGGCATGGCTACAGTCTGTGGTCGGGCACGTCGGCGGTGATCCGCGGGTGCGCATTCCTCGAGGAGTTTGCTTGGATTGGGTCTTTATCTTCACTTTGGGCCAGGGCGGGCCCAGTCCAGAATAGGAGCCCCCCAAGTCGTTTGCTCCTGGAGCAGGAGTTATGACTTGACTTCAGCTCACCTTTACCACGGGGATCTGATGCCCAGACCAGGATATTGCTTCCTGATGCGCGCTCGAGGAGTTTCTCACGGGTTACGTTCGTAGCGTAATCCTCGTCGACGCGTGCTCGGGGAATTCCTCGCGGGCTGTGTTTGTTGGATACACGAGGCAATCCTTGGGAACCGTGACGCCACCCTAGCGACAATAGGGTCATCATTGCCTAGGGAAGTAGATGTCGAGGAGGGGAAGTTCGTGGCTCCCCGGGGCGACGTTTCGTATTCCACGTCATCCCTATAAATAGGATCCTTGGGTCCCATAATTTATTTTTCTTCTTCGCGCTTCTCCTTCTTCCTCTACTTCTGCTGCCGTTGTTTTCTGCAACACCGTGAGATTACCGCACCATCCTCCGTTGACTACTCTCATCGCTACCGTACATTCTTCTTTTCTTCCAAGTAAGTGTTCATTCCTCCTGTTTTTCTCCGTCGTAAGTAGTTTTTGTGTTATTTGGATGTTAGAAACCCGTATCTGGGAGTAGTGCCTGGTAGATTCATGATTGTGCCCGGTAAATCCATAGTTTTAGGTACGTGACTCGCAATGCTGCCCGTGACCTTCATGGTTTTAGGCGCATAATCTATGATACTGCCCGTGACATTCGTAGTTCTAGGCATATGATCTACGATATTGCCCGTCATATTCATAGTTTTGGTCGGTGCACCCATGAGCTGGCCGAGATGTTGACCCCTTAGGAAGTATGTAGGACAACTCGTCGTAGCATCTTAGTGTCGGGCAGGTGAAGTCCGGACCTTGTTCGAGTCATCCATGTTTATCGTCCGGGGTGTTCATGCTATTCTCTTGTTGTTCCCGATGCCTGGTCGAGCTGGGGTGTCCGTGTTTGGCTTGTCGCGCACTACTTCCCGTCACTGTGGCGAGCATGCAGATTTGCTCTCGAATTTCACCGGTTTCCCGTGCTTTGTAGGTAAATGGCCGATGAACCAGAATCTTCGAGGCAAAATGAAGTCGAGGACCAAAGTACCGAAGAGAACGTGACTTTAGTTGATACCGTCGATGACCCCTCGTTGGATTGGGTGGGCGCTGAGCCCCGAGGGATCGCCTCGGCGTACTGTCAGCGTAGTCGGCGCGCATATACTGTCATCGAACACGGCGGTAGTCAGTCGGGTTTCTAGAAGAATTTTATTGTGACGAGGCCGTCCATCGATGCACGAATCTGCTCGGAGTTCACCGAGTATGGGTTTCCAATGTACGAGATCGTGTTTAGGGATCTCGGTCTTAAGCTCCCTTTCAGTGATTTTCAAGCCGGGGTGTTCTGCCATCTGAACTTGGCCCCTTCACAACTTCATCCTAATTCGATCGCCTTTCTTCGGGCGTTCGAGCTGACATGCCGCTTCTTGAGGATCAGGGCGACCATTCCCCTTTTCTTCAGGGTTTTTCACCTGCAGCGTCAGTATCGAGGAGGCAGGCATAACTGGATTTCCCTGAAACAGTCGAAGAGGCTGTTCAGGATGTATATGGATTCGGTCCGGGGCTTCAAGGACAAGTGGTACGTTCTGCAGCCGGTCACCCAGACTGCCTTGGATTCTATGTATGAAGAGGAAACCGCGGTAGTCGACGAGGATGGGGAGCCCCTCATGGATGCCGAGGGTCGTCCGGCAATGGGGCACGTATCCAAGTTCCCGTTACATTGGTGCTCGGGCCATTACGACCATGGTACCAGGTACTATCATACGCTCGCGGGAAGCATGAGCGTCGAGGATGAAGAAGCCTATGGTATCCTTTGCAAGTATGTCGACAGCTTCTTCCCTTCCCGGTGGGTCACGAGGGAGGGGGAAGATATTCTTGACGAGGATGGGTACCCGGCATTCGAGGCCCGTCCCATCGATACCAAAGTTCTCGTCGAGTTCCAATCTTACGGGCATGCCATAGATCTACTAGCTTTCTTGCTTTTGTTTTGTTGTTTTATTCCATTTTCGTTGTTTTTTGCTTGCTCGCAACTAACCCGAGTTTTGCTCTTCTTTGCAGGCGACATGGATGAACGAAGGGAGAGGCTTTTGAAACTGACTCAGGACAAGAGAGTAAACAAAAGGCTGGTGCGAGCTCCACAGGCCACGAGGATGGGCCCGCCGACCAGTTTGGGAGATGCCTCTAGTGGGTCCCCGGGCTCCCCTGACGCTGAGCAGCCCACTGAGCTGATTGCGAGAAAGAGAAGTCGGGCAGATAATAGGTCGGAGGTTGGCGACGAGTCTGTAGCTACGAGGGCCTTCGGCTTACCCCCCTGTTTCAAAGAGAAAGATTTCTTCGAGGGGTTTCCCCTGACGATGAGCAACGACGAGGCCGAGACTATCAGGCGGCTCAAAAAAGAAAGCCGGAGAAAACACCTGGCCGCCAGTATGGTCGGGATGATGAAGATGGCCGAGATGGCCGTTGTCCTTGCCGAGGAAGGGTCGGAATCCTCGGATCGCGTTAGGGAGTTGGAGTCGGAGAAAGCTGCCCTCGCCGTCAGCTCTCGTAAGTTAAAGGCGGCCCTCGAGCGATCCGAGGAAATGTTCCGCGAACAAGCCGACCTGCTGGTGGGGGAGAAGGAAAACTCCGGGAAGGTTGCTGAGGAGAGGGATTGCCTTCGACTGGATAAGGAACACTTGGAGGATGACAACGAACGTTTGTCTAAGGAAGTCGAGGAGCTAAAAGCTGCTATGCTTCCTGCTGAAGATGAGTCAGAGGAGACAACCCCTTTGCAGACCCGTTCGGATCTGGTCGCGCGCATCCATCTCCTCGAAACAGACTGTGTCGGTGCTTTAGCGTACGGGTTTGAAGCCGCGGTCATCCAGCTCGCCATAATGAATCTGGGCATGAATACCGAGGGAGTGGGTTTCATGTCTCATATTATTGACGGCCAGGTCGTGCCTCCTCCTGAATCTCCTGTGGTGGATGCCGGTAGTCTTGGGAACGTTTAGCGTGGAGTTTCTGGTCGGGCCTGCGTGCCCGTTTATTGGTATTTGTTTTGGGGCATGCGTGCCCGTTTATTGGTATTTGTTTTGGGGCTTGCGTGCCCGTGCTTATTTTTGGGGCCTGCGTGCCCGTACATATTTCTTTTGGCCATCGTGCCATAGCCTGTAACTCCGAACATCGCCGGCCTCTTTGGTCAGTTCATTTTTATTCGTTTTGTTTATGAGCTTTTAAATGGATGTTTATTTTAACTTTAAACTTGCTCGTGTCTAAGTTTCATATTGTGACGAAATTTGTCTAAGTTACGTCCTCGAGCCACGCTTGTATTCGACTGTTACTTTGTGGCGAAATTTGCCTAAGTTATGTCCTCGAGTGGAGATCCGTTCGACCCATTTGGTGGTCCGACGTACTTCGAAATGCGTTGGTCGTGCGGAGTGAAGCCCACCTGTCGGGTGTATAACCCAGATCGAGGTCGTATGCCCGTGGCGTGAACTTCCCATCGTGAGCTGGGTGTTCTGCCATGTGGGTACTTCGATAGTGGAGCTCGATTGAGGTGTCCCTGTCGGGCATCGTCGTTCGTCCTCGTTTGGCTGAACGGTGTTATGTCGTTTGGTCGTAGGTTGGGCCCGTACCTTGGCCTATCTACATGGTCGAGACATTTCTCTCTGTTGACTAGATGTGGATGTTCGACGACGAGAGTCCTTAGTGTTTAAGGGTTTTTAGCTATAATACTGCTTTAGTTTAGTAGCATTCCAGCATCGTGGTAATGGTTCTCCGTCTAGCTGCTCGAGGTAGTATGCCCCGGTGCTTGTGGTGCCGTGGACGCGATAGGGCCCTTCCCAGTTCGCGGTCAATTTCCCTTCGCGGGAGTCTTTTTGGTTTCTTCGTAATACCAGGTTGCCGATCTTGAACTCACGTTTGATGACCTTGTCATTGTGACGCAGGGCCGCTCGTTGTTTTAGGGTGGCCTCGCGCAGGGCTGCCCCCGATCGAATTTCCTCGACCAAGTCGAGTTTGTCCCTGAGTGCTTCGTCGTTCATTTCTTCTTCGAGAGGCATTTCTGTCCGCCTGGAGGGTTCCCTGATTTCTACGGGGATGACGGCCTCGGTGCCGTATGTTAGTCGAAATGGGGTTTCGCCCGTCGTTGAATGGGGCGTGGTGCGATAAGCCCATAAAACGCTATGCAGCTCCTCGACCCACCCTCTTTTAGCTTCACCGAGTCGGCGTTTGAGTCCTCGCAGGATGACTCTGTTGGCGGCCTCTGCTTGTCCGTTGGTTTGAGGGTGCTCGACCGAGGTGAAATGTTGTTTGGTTCCCAGTTTGGTGACGAAGTTTTGGAATCCTTGGTCGGTGAATTGGGTGCCGTTGTCGGTGACTAGTGCTCTCGGGATCCCGAATCTGGCGAGGATGTTTCTTTTGTAGAAATGGAGGATGTTGTGCAGAGTGATCTTCGCGAGAGCCTCAGCCTCTATCCATTTCGTGAAGTAATCCACGACCACAATAAGGAACTTGTTTTGGTAAGTCCCTTGCGCGAATGGACTGAGGATATCCATCCCCACCATGCAAACGGCCACGGGGACGACAGTATGCTCAACTCGTGAGGGGGGTGAGATGCATGTCGGCATGCTTTTGGCACTTGTCACGCTTCTTAACGTGTTCTTTGGCGTCCTACTGTATCGTCAACCAATAGTACCCCGCTCGCAGGGCTTTCCTCACCAGGGACTTACCGCCCATATGCTGGGCGTTAATCCCTTCGTGTATCTCCCGCAATACCTCGAGGACTGTGGATTCGTCGATGCATTTCAGGAGGGGAATGGAGAACCCCCTGCGGTATAGTTTATGCTCGAGCACCACATAGGAGCATGCTCGTCGTTTTGTTGTGGTCGCTTCTGTCTGGTCCGAAGGGAGCTCGCCCTTTGTCAGAAAATTGTACACTGGGGTCATCCAGCACGAGGTGTCTCCGATGGCATGCACCTCGACTTGGGTCAAGGTCCTTTTGATGCTTGGGCGCGATAGAGATTCTTGTATGACGGATTTGTTTCCGCCCTTCTTTCTTGTGCTTGCGAGCTTGGACAGTATGTCTGCCCTTGTGTTTTTCTCGCGCGGGACGTGTGATATTTCTGCTCGGTCGAACTTCTTCATGTGTTCTTTGACTAAGTTTAGGTATTCAATGAGGCTGTCGTTTTTAGCTTGGTAACTCCCTTGGACTTGGGAAGAAACGAGTTGAGAGTCCGTGAAAATTTGTACCTCGCGGGCTCCTAGGTCCTCGGCTAGCCTTAGTCCTGCGAGCAGGGCCTCGTACTCTGCTTGGTTGTTTGAGGTCGAGAAGGAGAGGGTTAACGAGTGCTCGATTACTACGCCCTCCTCATTTTCTAGGAGGATCCCTGCGCCGCTTCCGGACGAGCTGGAAGCTCCGTCGACGAAGATGGTCCATTTGTGCTCTTTCCCTGCGGGGGGGTCGTGAGCAGTCATTTCCGCGACGAAGTCGGCCAGGGCTTGTGCTTTTAGAGCTTTCCTACTCTCGTATTGAATGTCGAACTCGGAGAGTTCCAAGGACCATTTTAACATTCGGCCCGCCATGTCAGGTCGACCTAAGAGCTGTTTTACCGGTTGGTCGGTCCGCACTATGACTGTGTGGGCCAGAAAATAGTGTCTGAGTCTCCTCGCCGCGTTGACGAGGGCTAGAGCTACTTTTTCTATCTGTTGGTATCTGCTCTCGGGTCCTTGTAGGGCTTTGCTCGTGAAATAAACGGGTTTCTGCCCGTCGGTGGTCTCGCGAATGAGAGTTGCGCTGATGGCTTCGTTCGAGACGGCTAAGTATAGGAATAAAGGCTCCCCGTCGACTGGTCGAGACAGTACGGGCGGTTGGGATAGACTTTATTTTAGGTGGCGCAGTGCCCGTTCACATTCCTCGGTCCATTCGAAGGCCGCTTCTTTGCGAAGGAGTTTGAAGAAGGGGAGGGCGTGCTGAGCGGATCTTGCGACGAAGCAGAACAACGAGGTGAGCATGCCGTTCATGACTTGTATTGATTTCTTCGACGTAGGAGTCGGGAGGTCGGAGAAGGCTCGACATTTGTCGGGATTGGCTTCAATTCCTCATTCTGTTAGGTAAAACCCGAGAAATTTCCCTGCCTTGACCTTGAACGTGCACTTCTCGGGATTGAACCTCATCTTGCATTGTCTTGCTTGGGCGAAGACTGCTTTGAGGTGGGCTGCGTGATCGGTGTCTGCTCGGGACTTGACGATCATGTCGTCCATGTAAATCTCGAGCATGTCTCCGATTTGTTTGTGGAACACTCTGTTTATCATACGTTGGTAAGTTGCCCCTGCGTTCTTTAGTCCAAAGGGAATTACATTGTAGTAATAGTTGCCTGAGCTGGTCATGAAGGCAGTGCAATGCTTGTCGCCCATGGCCATTAGGATTTGGTTATAGCCTGAATAAGCATCCATGAACGACAATATTTTGTAAACGGCCGAGTTGTCGACCAACATATCTATGTTCGGTAAAGGAAAGGCATCCTTCGGGCATGCCCGATTGAGATCAGTATAATCAACACACATCCGCAATTTTCCATTATTCTTTTTGACTAGTACAACATTTGACAGCCAGGTTAAATACCGGGCTTCAGAAATAAAATTTGCCTCTAGGAGGTCTTTTACAGCTTTTTCAGTAGCCTCCGTTTTCTCCAGAGACTGCCTACGCCTACGTTGTACTACTGCCTTAGCGGCTGGGTCTATGGCGAGACGGTGACAGGCGACCTCGGGGTCGAGTTCGGGCATCTCCGTGGCACTCCATGCGAACAAGTCAGCATTCTCGCGCAAGCAGGCTTTGATTTGCTTCCTTGCCAAGTCGGGGAGGTCGGTACCAATCTTCACTCCTTTGCTTGGGTCCTCGCCGAGGGGGGCAAGCTCGAAGTCCCCTTCGGGAATTGGTCAGAGGGGGATTTGCTCGCCGTTGGGAGGTTCTTCTTGATCGAAACGGGTGTCTAGAGCTATGGAGTCGACCTTTGGGGGGGCTCCCTGCTCTTCTATTTTGACGGGTTCTGGCCTGTCAGGCTCCTGTCGTGCCGTCGCTGGTCTTTTGGCGGGCCTTGTCCTAGTGTCGACCGTGTCGCGTCCCTTGGATGCAGCGTTGAAACACCTTCGAGCAGCAGCCAGGTCCCCCTGGATGGTGGCGACCCGCGCCCTCTTGGTGTAGAACTTCATCTCCAAGTGGACGGTGGAAGGTACTGCGGTCAGTTCTGCCAGTGTTGGTCTCCCCAGGATGTAGTTGTAGAGGGACGGGCAGTCGATGATGAGGAAGCGCACCTTGACCTGCCTCGTCATTGTCTCCTCATAGAAGGTAACCATGAGCTCGACATATCCCCACGGTTTGGAGGTTGAGCCGTTGAAGCCCTGTAAGTCCGACCCCACATACGGCGAGAGGTGCGAGTCGTCTAGCTGCAGAGTCCAGAATAGTTGGCTGTACATCACGTCGACGGAACTTCCTTCGTCGACGAGGACGCGATGTACGTCAAAGTTATCCATTCTCGCTCTTATTAGTAGAGGAATGACCGCGTTGGGGGCTCCTCTGGGGAGCTCTTCGAGGTAAAAGGTGATAGGCTTCGACCTACCTTTCACCCTCTCAAAAGTCACCGTCTGAGGAGGTGCAGAGTCGACCAGTTCATCAAGCTTCCTTTTGGCCGAATTTATTGTTAGGTCGTTGAATCCTCCGCCATTGATGACCATGGCGGAGGGAAAGTGCTCCCACCTACTGTGTGTTGACAACGGTTCTCGCAGGTGCTCGGGGACGTAGAAGTCCTCAGGTCTTGTGACGGAGAAGGCGGTCTGGATAGGGACCGACTCGTCAGATGGTTGGGCATCCTCCTCCGGTTCTCTCGTCTCCCGGGCGTCGCGACAAGGAGCATCGTTTCGCCGGTATTGGGCAAGCCTCCCTCCCTTGATGAGGGTTTCGATGGCGTCCTTGAGGTGGACGCAGTCTTCAGTCAGATGACCATGGCTCCTATGGTACTGACAGTATTTGCTCTTGTCTACTCCGGGCTTGGCAGGAGCAGGTCGAGGGCGCTTGACGCCACCATCTTTGAAATCTGTGCTGGCACACTCCGCCAAGATGCGCTCGCGGGAAGCTGTGAGTGGAGTGTATTCTGTGAAACGCCCTGAGGGTCCTCTCTGTTCTCGGACTTTTCGGGGTCTGTCCTATTTTCTTTTCTCCCCGGTTCGTCGAGGAGGAGCGGCTTCTTGGCGCGGGTTGCTGCTGGATCCACGAGTTCTGGGGTCCCGGGCTCTGTTGGCCGCCTCTCTTTCCTCGTAATCCATATATGCCCGAGCCTTCTCGAGGAGAGCATCGAATGTTCGGGGTGGTTCGATGCTCACCGCATTTCTGAATTCTGTGCCGGGGAGGAGCCCCCTCTCCAGCAAGTACCTTTTCATGTGGTCCGCGCAGGGGACCTGTATGGCTTCGCGATTGAAGCGATTGATAAATTCTCTCAAGGTTTCATTCTGTCTCTGGATGATGGCCTCGAGTGCTGCCTCGGTCTTCGGGTGTCACCGAGACGCAGTGAACGAACTTATGAATTGATTCTTCAGGTTTCGCCACGAGGTGATTGATCCCGGGGCGAGGCCTTTATACCAATCCATTGCTGCCTTTCTGAGGGTCGTGGGGAACAACCGGCATTTGATGGGTCCCCCGGGATTATGGTAATGCAGCATAGCCTCGAACCTGTCTATGTGGTCGACTGGGTCCGCGACTCCGTCGTATTCTTTCATATGCGGAGGCTTCTCCATGCCCGGGGGAATGGGCGCCTCCATGATGGCTTGTGAAAGGGGACCGCGGGGGTCGTCCTTGTCACTTCACTCTGGGGACAGGGATGGGGACCTGAGATATTGTCGGGCCCGGCGGTCCTGGTCGTGCAGGGTGCCCCTCGAGCAGGATGCTCATTGGTCCATTCTCCCGTTCCTGTCTCCGTAGTGTCTTCTTTCTTGCCGTTTAGGGCCATGGTTGCGCCCTCCAGCTTCAATGACGGGTTGCCTCTCCAAGGGGGGTCGTCTCCCCGACGGTCGGGGCGACGGGCTTCAGGAGGTGTCCCTGTATTGTCTCCGCGGGGGAGATGGGAGAGGTACTTCTGTTACTCGAGGAGGTGGGGTTTGAGGCCTCCTATGTCTCCTCGCAGGTCTTCTATCGTCTTCTAGCGCTCTCAATCTTTCCCCCTAGGCAAAGATGAGGTAGTTGGTTTGATTGATCGCCGCGAATAGTGCGCGGGTCGTGGGATCTGCCCCGGCGGGGACAGGGACTTCCTGAAATTGGGCAGCTGGATAGTTTGGGGGAGCCGTATTGTCTTCTTCGAGTGGCGGAGGGACTGAAGAAGATGAGGCAGTAGCTCTGTCGCGGTGGATCGAGGGCCCGAGGATGGTGCCCCTGGGGAGTGTGCTATGGCCGGGGTTGCCGGTGTTGTCGGGAATTCCGTTTTTATCCGCGAGGTTGTTGTTGACGTCGACGACGCGGATGTTCTGGTCATCCCGAACTTGGTCAACCATGATAGTAGGAGGTGATTTGAGCTTTGGTCTTCGAGAGTTTGCAAGACGGGGAAGCTAGTTCCCATAGACGGCGCCACTGATCGTGCCAGATCAGACTTGGACCGTCACGACTGGCTCGGGCAGAATTTAAGTGAGATGGGGGGGGGGTACCTACAAGACACTCCGATGCTAAAATGAGTGACGGAATGAGCAGGAAAAAAGTGTATAGATGCGTAAGAGATGAATACCCGACCCTCTAGGAACAAAGGGTATTTATAGCCCCCAGCGCTGGGCCAAGGTCCCCTCATTGGGCTGACAAGAACTGGCCCAATAAAGGAACTGCCAGGTTCTACGTGTGTACTGAGGCCCCACACGTGGTCCCCTTCCTGGTGATGCTCTGCGAAGAATGAGGAGGGACGAAGAGGCGGTCTTTCCGGAGTTTAGATGATTCGATAACGGTCAGAGATGACAGATTCTGCCCTACGGGGAGAGTGCTCGAGCAGGACTCGAGCTGGAGTTCCTTTGGTCGGGGACACCATGTGTCGCGGGCAATGGCGGGCATGGCTACAGTCTATGGTCGGGCACGTCGGCGGTGATCCGCGGGTGCACATTCCTCGAGGAGTTTGCTTGGATTGGGCCTTTATCTGCACTTTAGGCCAGGGCGGGCCCAATCCAGAACAATTATAATGTTGATAAATTAAAATAAGATTAACATATGAGATGAGATTGTTAAGGTTAGAGTTTATTATCTTATCCTCATGTACTACCATGATCACTTATATATATGTTGTACTCTAAAATTTGTCCTCCTAATTTCTCTTTTATCTGGCTTATGTTTCTCATTTCATCTGTATCACTCCATTAGGTCATTTCCATATCATACATGTCAAACTCCAATTTGGTCCATATCGTTTGCTGTTATATGGTTTATTGTTTCATTTTATTTCAAATGAAAGAGATAGCATAGTTGGTAAGGACTTGGAGGTATGAATGAGATATCTTGAGTTCAAGTCCCACTTTTGACAATTTTTCTCTTTTATTTGTTTCTAACTTTATTTTAAATTTTATTTGTATTTTAGTAAAAAATATCACAAAAAATTATATTTTTAATTTTCATTTTTTATTTTTAGGCATATTTTAAATATTTTTTTTTTCATTTAAATCTTGATTCGATGCATTTTTTAGTGAAAAACCCAAAAATATGTTCTTAATTTGATTTGTTTTATTTTTGCTAATTTTTATTCCAAATCTCAATAATCAAAGAAAATCAATTTGAGCTAGAAAGTATTGACACGAATCTCTTTTATTAATGGAAAATATTTTGTCAAATTATGTCGATTATTTCTTATTGATTACTATTGATTTTTTCCTTTTATGTTTAACCTATTTTTTTTTTACTGTAAAAAGGGGACCAATTTCATTCACATAGGGAGGAGAGGCGTTACATAGAGGCCACAGTTGATACACCATAAAAACTCTTTTTTTTTACACCACACACATAGACCATTTTCATAACTTTACACACCATTCACTTTCACGTACACTATACACATTCACATTCATCAACAATTTTTAACTTCTCATTCCACTTGTTGTACCCCAAAAATTTCCCTCCTATTTTTTTTTCATTCAAAATGTTATCCTAGGTTTTCATAAATACTCAAAATGGCTCAGGGTTTGATCAGACAGATTTTCCTCCTAAACATTGAGTCAGCAACTAGGGTTTGGTATTTCTCAAGCAAAATTGAGTTTCCAAGGTTTCAAATGGTCTTCATGGTTTCTCATGTGTTCTCAAGGATGCTCGTGTCAAGTTTCAAGTTTTGCATCACAAGTTTACTCAGTCAATGTTTCAGATGACTAAAAAAAATCAACTACGTTGACCCAAAAGTCGACCTTTTCAAGATCAAGTTCAAACGATTGTAACTTCTTTATTATTCGATATTTTTGAGTGGTTCTTTTTGTGTATGACTCTCCTTGACATTATCTCCAATTTCTCTTTACAAGGCAAGAGCCGATTGTGTGTGAAAGATCATCAAAATTCGAATACTTTAGAGGTCACTTTCTGGATTTTTGACCTAATCTAAAATAACTGTTGTCTGACTTCCAAGAATCGGAATTTCCTCAATTTTCAAGATCCTGAGACGATTATTTTTGTATATTGTCATAAGCCATGTATTCAACAAGTTCTCTTCAAGAATTGAAGGAAAATTGTGTTTAGAAGACCTAGAAGGTTATCAAATTGTCATAGGTCATTTGTTTGATTTTGAATTCTCTTTCAATTCATGCTATAATTGTTTTCTCAGGACTATGATGTTAAGGTCGTTCATGGAACAAGATGTTGAGTTCGAAGATTCATGTTGAGTTCGAACAAGATGTTGCTTATAATACAAGTCACCATGTTGGAAATTGAGTTAGGATCTTGGGAAATGATTTGAGGATTCATTTGAATAAAGTTTTGGATTTCAATTCAAGTTAGCAAAACATTATGCGATATCACAAGTTTCGTCCAAATTTTCTATGGTTCATTCGCGTGAATTATTTTAAATTCAAGGTATCAAAGAACGAGTTCGCTAAAATTTGCTAAAATTCGTTCAAGCTTTCAATATTCGAGCTTCATTGAAATGCAAACATGATAAAGTTATG
Source organism: Vicia faba (assembly GCA_948472305.1). NCBI lineage: Eukaryota > Viridiplantae > Streptophyta > Magnoliopsida > Fabales > Fabaceae > Vicia > Vicia faba. Next base: position 1,601,298,444 of record OX451738.1, read on the forward strand.
CTTTGGTTCATGGTTTCTCTAAGCTATAATTCTCATGAACCAAATTAAGTATTTCAAACAATTCTCATGGCCTAATTCAAAAATCGATCAAGAGAGTCAAGTATTGTCATTCATCCCAATCAATTGTTTCATTCAATTTCCCACTTCAAGTTCTATTCTATTCACCATACTCATGTGGAATACAAAGATCAAGACGTTCAAATTCACAAGGATCATTCATACGTTCAAGACTACAAAATCCATTTACAATTTTCAAAACATTTAAAGGCTTTATTCAAATATTCAAAAGTTTCACTATCCACTGTTCATCATGATTTCATACAAGATTCATCATCTTTTCCTACAAAAACAATGGCATTACAAAGAAAATATTTTGAATCCAATTACACAAGCTTCTAAAAATAAAATCCTAAGCCTAATCTTCAACCTTTAATATTCAATCTTCTTTAAGCCATGGCCATGGTTTAACTTTGTTTCATCCATTATCCTCCTTTACAAATTTCCATTAACCATGCCTTGCCCAAACCTTGTTCTAAAGCTGTCAAAAATTTAAACATCACCACATGAAAAATCAGGAAAAGTACAAAGATTTGATGTCCAAGACCTGCACAATAACTCCAAAATTTGCTGTCCTAATCCAGTATATGCTGATACCAACTTTGTTGTCCAAACACTAGCTTGCCCGAAATCTCCAAAGCCAAAACCTACACCCAAGGAAGCCCAAACCAGTACAAACCTCAAGCTAAGTGTAAAACAAAAGATGCTGCAACTCTTGTCACAAACCAGCCCATAAGACAACAAAAAGACTTGTTGCACCTTGCTGCTCAAAAACCTGCACTGAACAGCTAAAGTTTGCACATAATTAGCAAAACATACAACCTGCACTAGAAAGCCACAAAATAGTTAACCAAGTTTGTTCAAAACTATCTAGATTTCCCTCCTAAAAACTCTATCATTAGTCTATATAACATTGGATACACAGCAAAAAGAAAGGGGAGATTATAAATGTTAGGGAGGGTAGAAAAAAACCAACAATAATCCTTCTAAACCTCTGTAAACATATTACCTAAAACAACCACATTCAAATCACAAAACATCATCTTCTCACCTCACATAGTCGCAACACAACAAAATCACTCACCAAAATCTACCGCCATCCTCAAAATCGTAACACACTTCAACCCTCCCCAGTTGCACCCATTGTCCTTGGCAATGCAAAATCATCATAAACCTAACCAAAATCTTCACTAACATCACTCTGTTTCAGATTCTGAACCCAGTTGCAAAAGCGATGTTCTTAGTTACCTCAACGAGATACTCACTTTCGGTATTGAACTTCAATGGGATGAAGCATTAACACAAGACATTTACTTCACAAATTGCACAAAACATCTCAACAAAAATGGCTTCTGCGGTTACAATTCATCAGACCCGAGCAAACACTTCATTTGTTTCCATTCCAAAGAAACACCTCCACCACCATCGATCTACAGCCACTCCATGCTTCATTCAAAATCAACAATCTGAACTCAAAAGATGTGGAAAATGCAAAGCAAGATACAATGTCGAAGGACTTACCGCCAGCGTTTTCCGGAATTTACTAAACTCTGCGTCATAATCGTCAAAGCTTCAAACAGGTTCTGTTTAATACCTTCTTTTTACACTTGTTCCCTTTGGGTTCCATCATCTTTCATGCAGAGCGTTGTGAATCTTGGCTTCATCCATGCGGTTCTTTAGACTTAGGGATCTGGGTTCCTCTTCTTTGTAAGTTTTGAAAGAGACAGGGGCTAGGGTTCTATGAACTCGTTCTCATATTAAGTGGAATCCCGAGTCTGCTTTGACTTGGTTCACCCAACCCAATTATTTTCTTTTATTGTTAGATCATGGGCCTTAAACCATCCGAAAGTTGCAGTCCACCGTTCTTTTGTTTTCTTATTATGTTATAACATCACCATTTTATTTTTTTGTTGAACAATAAACTATTGGGCCTGTTGATTTCTTCTTGTAGGCCAATCCGAATTTGCTCCCCTATTCCCCATATTCTGCCCTATACATCATTTTAAGTTTAATTACTTTTTTTATTTGTTTTATTGAGATTTTGTGGATATATAATTATATAGATTGTGTTTTATGTTTTAATAAACTAACTTTCTTTTATTATTAATTAGCTTAGTGTTTTAGAATTAATTTAGTAAATTTTAGAATTTTAATTTAGTTTTAGAATTAATTTGGTAACTTAGAATTTTAAGTTAGTTTAGAATTTTTTTAATAGCTTTATTTAGTTTAGATTTAATTTTGTTAACCTTTAGTTTCAATTCTGAAAATATAATTTCGAACTATTTAATTTTCTTAATTAGTTTAGGGATTTTTTCTGGAAAAATTAGTTAGTTAACTTTTTTTTGTTTAGTCAACATTCTTTTAAATTGTTTAAATTTCTTCATGATAAACAAAATTTCAAAAAATAATAGAATAGAATTTTTATTTTTAAATTTTTCTCACAAACAAAATACCAAAAACATTACTTTGCTTATTAATTTTACTTTAATATTTCATTTTAGTCTAAATTAATTGTTTATGTTTAAATTCGATTTGGTTGTATTGATGCCCTATTTAGACTTTTAATCGCATTATCGGTTCGATCCATCCCCATTTGTAAATTTATATTCCCCATTTCCAAAAGCTCTGTAATAGCGTAGAATTTTAATTTCTGCAATTTACTGTTTTTCTTTATACTGTATAGTAATTAGGGTGTATATGGCAAGATAAAACTAACTGTTAGAAAACCCTAATCTCAAAGACAAAAATTGCATGCAATCAAAACACAATTCACACAAGCACCTCTAGGATAACCTCACTTGTTTCCTCGGAAAACAGTCATGTCCCTCGAATGTGGGACACTTTAGCAAAGACCCTTTGATAAAAAGATCGTAGTCCCTCGATGTTGCCTTTGGTAAACGATCTAGTCCCTTACGAAAATTGCTAAAGCGTCTCACAAGTTTCCTTCTATGACTGTACGATTGACTCGCGCCTGTCCCTTCACATCCAATGATAGGGCTTCTTACCAACCAATGGTAAGATAACAAAATCTAAAGGAGGAGGAAAAGAAAAAAGATCTTTTGAGTAGGTAGGACGCTCGTAGTTGCTTGCTCACAAATCAAAACCATTTCCACACTTACACTTTCAAAACATCTTCGAAAAACAAACATCTCTTTGAACTATTTTCAAAACCAACACTTTGTATACATTCTTATAGAGACGAGAATCATTACAAAGTTTTCCGAAACAAAGGCATTTTCAAAATATTTTCAAACTTGCACCAATCACAAACACCTTTCAAACAAACACCTTTGTATACATTCTGAATGTAACATGTTGTGTTCACAACTTCTACCCAAAAGTGCTTTGCCATATTAGTTTCATTGATCATGGTTCTGGCCATTTCTTGTAATGTTCTATTCTTTTGTTCTACAACTCCATTTTGTTGGGGAGTTCTAGGACAAGAGAAATTGTGAACAATACCATTTTCTTTAAAATATTTTTCAAAATAATGGTTTTCAAATTCACCACCATGATCACTTCTGACTTTTATAATTTTAAAATCCTTTTCGTTTTGCACTTGATTACAGAAGTCAACGAACACAGAATGTGACTCATCCTTGTGTTTTAAAAACTTGACCCATGTCCATCTGCTGAAGTCATCAACAATGACCAATCCATACTTCTTGCCTCTGATTGATGCAGTTTTAACTGGCCCAAACAGATCAATATGAAGTAGTTCTAATGGCTTAGAGGAAGAGACAACATTTTTGGATTTAAAGGAAGGTTTTGAAAATTTTCCTTTTTGACATGCTTCGCACAGAGCTTCTGAGTTGTACTTCAGATTGGGAAGTTCTCTGACTAAATTTAATTTATTTAGTTGAGAGATTTTTCTTAAACTGACATGTCCCAATCTTCTGTGCCATACCCATTTCTCATCGCTAACAAACAAAAGGCATTTAACATTCTGAGATTTAAGATCTGACAAATCAATTTTGTATATGTTGTTCTTTCTCTTGCCAGAAAAGAGGATTGATCCATCTTTTTGACTCACAGCTCTACAGGAGTTTTGATTGAAGATAATGTCATAACCATTGTCACTTAATTGACTTATGGACAATAGGTTATACGCTAATCCTTCTATTAATAAAAAATTAGAGATAGAAGGAAGGTTACCGTTTCCAATGGTTCTAGAACCAATAATCTTCCCTTTCTGATTACCTCCAAACTTCACGTCTCCTCCATCTTTAAATTCCAAGTTTTGGAACATAGACTTTTTTTCCCATCATGTGTCGTGAGCACCCAGAGTCCAGGTACCATGACTGGTGTCTCAATTGAGCTGTTAAGGACATCTGCAACAAATATTATTTTATCCTTATGTACCCATATCTTTTTGGGTCCTTTTGGGTTAGAGTGTTTAAAGTTATGTTTGAACTTTGGGTTAGCATAAGAGTTTCCAGAATGTGATGTATATTTTATATCATGTGAGTGTCCAAACTTGAATTGTTTGTTCAGAGGTTTGTAAGTGAAAGTCATCTTAGCAACATGTTTTGGTATGTATGTCTCTTTCCCTTTGGGAGGTTCATATCCAATTCCTCTTCTGTTTTTCCCACTAACTCCATAGATCATTGAAGCCATTTTGCTTCTATCTATGCTTTTAGCCAGAAAAGTTTGAAAGCTACAGTCATATTCTTTCAGAATATCTTTTGAACTAGACACATACTCTGAACTAGAAATTTTTTGAACATTTTGAATTTCTTCTTTAAGTTTAAAATTATTTTCTATGAGTTCAGATTTTTCTGTTTCATGTTTCTCAAGATCAGATGCAAGACTCTTCTTGAGTTTCTTGTATTTGATTTTGAGATGACTGTAGTTTTCCAGAAGTTCTGATAAACTATCAGCAAGTTCATCTATGGTAAATTCAGAAAATACCTCTCTTGGTTCTGACTCACAGTCTGAGTCATCTGTTGTGGTAGCCATCAGAGCTAGGTTGGCATTCTCATCTTTAGAATCAGATTCATCTTCAGAGGATTCTAAATCGTCCCAAGTTGCCATCATCCCTTTCTTTTTACCAAACTTTTTCTTTGGTTTTTCTTTTTGAAGATTTGGACAGTCACTCTTGTAGTGTCCAGGTTCTTTGCATTCATAACAAATTATCTCTCTTATGTTTGACTTTTTGTGTCCAGAAGATTCTGGTTTATCTTCTTACTTCTTGAAGTTCCTGAACTTCTTCTGTCTGTGCTTCCAAATATGATTGATCCTTCTGGAGAGCAAGGATAGTTCGTCTTCTTCTGACGCAGATTCTTCAGAGTTTTCCTCTTAAGCCTGAAAAGCGCTAGTATCATATTTCTTAATTAATTTAAGGGCAAGAGACTTACCTTTCTTTTGAGGCTCGTGCTCATCAATTTCTATCTCATGACTTATGAGAGCGCTGATGAGTTCTTCCATAGACACATTGTTCAGATCTTTTGAAACTTTGAAAGAAGTGACCATTGGTGCCCATATTCTGGGTAAGCTTCTGATGATCTTTTTAACATGATATGCTTTAGTGTATCCCTTGTTCAAAACTCTCAGACCAACGATCAGAGTTTGAAACCTTGAGAACATTGCTTCTATAGATTCACTTTCTTCTACTTTGAAGGCTTCATACTTTTGGACTAGAGCCAGAGCTTTAGACTCCTTCACTTGAGCGTTTCCTTCATGAGTCATTTTAAGAGACTCAAACATATCATGTGTTGTATCTCTATTTGTGATTTTTTCATATTCTACTTTAGAGATAGCATTTATAAAAATGTTTCTAGCTCTATGATGATTTTTAAAATCAGCTTTTTGTTGTCTATCCATATTTTTTCTATCAACTTTGTTTCCTTCTGAGTCTGTAGGATGTGTGTAACCATCCAAGACTATATCCCATAAGTCACTATCATGACCTAGAAAGAAACTTTCTAGTCTATATTTCCAATACTCAAAATCTACTCCATCAAATACAGGAGGTTTGTTGTAACTATTGTTGTTTTGTTCATCGACCATTTGTGTTTTCTTCTAGATCTTTTCCTGACACGGTTAAGTGTTGTGCTCAGAGTCAAGCTCTGATACCAATTGAAGGGTAAGAAAACACTTAGAAGGGGGGGTTTAATAAGTTTCTCTTTTTTTATTTTCTAACAAAGCTCAACAATAATGGAAAGACAAGATTATTTTTATCCTGGTTCGTTTGAACTCAAACTACTGCAGTCCACCCGTCAACGTGATTTCGCCTTTCTCAACAAGGACTTAATCCACTATAATCAACTGATTACAAACACACAACAACTGTTGTGACTAACAATGCACAAGTAATCTTACAAGTCACTAACACCACTAAGACTTAAATCTAGTCCTAGTCTACTTGAGAAATCTGACCAAACTTGGTCTCTCAAGGAACAATTATAAGAGTTTAATCTTTACAGATAGTGAGATAAAATTTGCTTCTAATAAAGCTATATCACAATTGTGATTTTTCACTTAGAATAAATTTGCACAAAGTGTATGAACAAGAATTTGTGAGCCCAGAAATTTTCACGTAGTTCTTGCTTCTTTTTGAAATTGATTGGTTGGTTGGCTTGCAATAAATGTCCTTCTATATATAGTAAGAACAAATTGACTGTTGCTGCCTTCAAAAAGTGGAGAGCATTAAATGCTTGCGTGTTTCCTTGCACTATTTCATTTTCCAATGAACTAGCGTAGACACTTGAGTGCATGCAACCGTCTTTGCATTAAATGAGCAAATGGCACTTGTAAGAACATGTTTCATGAAGCTTGACAAGAAAAGTTAGCTTTTACATTCTTTCAGAACTTGCTTCAAGGTCTTGAATTCAGAATATGCTTGCTTATCTTCTAAACAATGCTTTGCTTGCTAAGAACTTGATCAGCGCCTGCTTTCAAATAAAACTTCTGAACAACACTTGCTTTCAAGGTACTTCTGAACAAGGAATCCTGCTAAGTGTTAGAAGATGCATTTAAATAATTGTCTTACCAGAGTCAGCATCAGCAGTTGCGCTAAAGCAAATAGTTATTTCATCAAAGAACTTCTTCATATAATTTTAGCTCTGCACATCAAAATGCTTCTGTCAGAATATTATCTGAAACAGTTAAATACGTTCATCAGAGTATAAATTATCTAAAATATAATTTATTGTTATCATCAAAACTCTGAGATATGATCAGAACTAATCTTGTTCTAACAATCTCCCCATTTTTGATGATGACAAAAAATATTCAGATATAGAATTAAAATATAATAAGAGATAAGAATCTCCCCCCTGAAATAAATATTTCTATATATAAAAAAAACTTCCTGAGAATATTTATCAGAGCTTTGAAAAAATCTTCTTGGATTTCTTCAGAACTTCTTTTGAAGATAATGTTCAGCTGAATTAATCTCCCAGAGTTTAAGTGATACCTGCAAAAATTCTTTTGCACATAGAAAGAAATCTTGTATTTTGTTAGAATGTCTGAGACTTAGTCCCATAACTGTTAATCAGAGATTAGATCAAAATACTCATTTTCTTCCCCTTTTTGGCATAATCAAAAAGTATATAAAAAATAGTTGAAGAGCGTAAAAGTTTTAATAAAAATAACAAAAAATATCCAGAAGTACGAAACAACAAAAAAAGACAAGAAACATAATGACACTAGGATTTCTTAGTAACAAGGGCCATAAGAAGATTCTTGATCTCAGATGCAGATTCCTCTTGTTTCATCATCCAGTTTCTGATTTCTTGGTTTGTCTAGTCTTGCTTATCCAAGCGCTCATGAATGACTTCATTTTCCCTCTTGAGCTCATTCAGAGTATCCATGATAAGTGAAGTAGGAGTAGAGGATGAAGAAGCTTCAGCATATACAACCTATGGAGCAGAAACCGTTGAGTCAGAATGCACAAAAGTTGAAAGCAGAGTGCCCAGATCCATCACAAGAGTTGGCACAGGTTCAGGTGCTGCTTTAGCATAAGGTTGATTAAACAGAACAATAGCCAGAGGGTTTGAATCGTCATAGGCATCTTCAGATTCATCTTCTGATATGTCCATTTGATCAGCTGGAGCATCAGCAATCATCAGAGAAGACTTCTTGTTCCAAATATCAGCAGCTTCTGACTTGAATGCATGCAGATGTTTGAAGAAGTTATCAAGCACCTGAGAGTGACATAAATCTTGCAGTTTCAGTGACTCAGCATCTAAGGTTCTTCTGAAGGTTTCCCACAAAAGATCTGTTGCATCTGGGTTCACACTTCTGGTGCGGTCTTCTTTCAGCAGATTCAACCATGCTTGAACTTCTGTTAAAAAATTCTGAAACAATATATTTACATCTGGCTGAACAGGTTTTGGGAATCCTTCATGAAAGTTTTGTTTTTCATAAATTGTAGAGATTCAAAATCAACTACAGTTCTTAGAAAGTTAGCTGGTTCATGATTTTCTGTATGTTCAGGAGTTGCTGAATGGTCAGGTTGTTCAAAAAGGTCAGGTGGTGTTGATTGATCATGAGGTTCAGATGATGCATGAGTTTTAGAAGGTTCAAATGTTTCTGATGGTTCATGAGTTTGGTGTTCTGGAATGTGAGGAGGTGAGAGGATAGGCGAGTCAGGTGTTGGAAGTTGTGGGGAAGTAGGTGGTCTGACGTTAGGTGAAATAATAATTATGTTGTCAACAGTGGGAATGGGGTTCTGAGGTTGTGGTCTGTTCATGGAAAAGATGTTTTCAGAAGATAAGGTGAAAGGTGGCTTTTGTGTGGCCAGAGGAACGTTGATTCCTGGAATTCTCCAAGAGCCAGCATCATACCATCCAGAAGGTCTGGGTGATAAAGGTCTGGGAGGAGGTCTTGAAAAGTGTTCAGCAGGAATAGTTTGAAAGATAGGTGGTTCAGAAGGTTCTGAGTGAGATGGTTCTGATTGGGATGGTTCTGTTTGGGTTTCAAAGAATTCATCAGAGTCAAAGTCACTCAAGTCAGATAATACTTGATCTCTTTGAGGGTTGTCAGCAAGAGGGTCAGAGGCTATGGTCAGGTCAATATCAACATCTATATCACCTAAGGTTTGGGGTTCAGCAGATGTAGATATATTGACAGATTCATAAACAGTAATAGTTTCAGCAGGTTTACCTGATTTCTTTTTCTTCTGAGGTCTGGCAGGAGGTCCTTCAACTGCTTTCCTCTTCAAAGGTTGCTGAAGAACAACGTCTGGAGCAGCTTGATGTCTTCCTTGGAGCCAATCAGGATCAATTGGTGTTCCAGTCTCTTTACAAATTTCAATGTAATACAGGATGATGCGTGGATGATCTCCTGAGTTGAACAGAGGGAAATCAACAATTGGTATCCTTCTTCTCTTAACAGTTGCTGAAACATATGGAGTTGGTTCTACCAGCAGCTTGTCAATAATTTTCCTCTTCACAAAATTCTTTCCAGTCATAGCCTTTCCACAAGTAGGCTCTAGCTCCCCCAGAAGATTAGCTTCATCCAGGTGAGCAATCAGACCATTATCAGTCAAAATGTCTAAAATTAATCTTCCCATAGGAATCCAATTCCTTTTGGATTTGGGGTTTTCATCCTTTCAGCTTCCCTAGTTTCTTTAACATGATTCCAGAGATGTTCAAACAATAGATAAGGCAAATCAATTTTAACATTTGTTCCAAGACAGAACAACAAATATTGTTGATCAGCATTAATATAGTCTGGAGAGCTAGTTTCCTTCCTTTGGGGAATGCACCCATGGATTATTCTTGCCCATATCTTGTACTTATTTTTCAAATCCCAGACTTTAGAAGATCCTTGTCCATTTGTAAAAATTTCTGCATAGACCTTTGACATTTCCATTCTTCCACTTGAAATACCAGTTACTCCATGTCCTTCAAAACCTTGCAGCTTTGTGATTTGATTTTCAGTAATGGAGATTTCCTTACCCATTACGAAAGAGAGGATGACTTTAGGGGTAGCAATTGCATGAATTCAGAATTCCTTTGCAAGGTATGGAAAAACTGGACCAACTAGACGGTCAAAAAAGTTTCCCCAACCTTGAAACTCAACAGCAGGAATAAGATCAAAACCATTATCTCTAAGATTCTCAAAATCCACCATTAACTCACTTAACACTTCTAAGTTATCCACTGGAATGAGAGTTGTTCTCTCAGGACCGATGTATTTCTCAGAGTGGGTGTTCTCAGAATGGGTAGAGGAGGAAGCCATTGGAGCTCTTAGAGGAAAAAGGGTTTAAAAAAAAATCACAGAAGCGAGTTGATTTTTGAAGGAGAAGGTAAAAACTGAAAAAGGGTTTTTTTTCAAAAGTATTTATATGAAAAAGTTTCAGAAATAGGTTTAAAAATAAAACAGTAAAATTTTTAAAAAAAAAATTAAAACGAATCTCATCATTACAAGCATTTAATGATTTTGCAAAATTAGGGGAAAACGTGAGATTAGAGCTAATCATAACAGTTACCTAGAACGACGTCAATAGCTTTTGCACGCGTGACCTTTCAGAAACACACCACGTGTTCATCTCCTGAAGGTTGCATGGGACAACTGTTTGTTCTAATGAATTTCTGAACTATACTAGAAATGAAACATTAGAACATTTCAGAACTTTTCATATAGCTTCTGATGTAACTTCTCTTCTAACTTCTGAAGAGTTGTTAATCAGAACATTCATTTCAGAACATTCTGAAGTAAAATGCAGAAAATAAATATTATTTTATTCAGGACATAATTCCATACAAATATTTTTCAAAATGAATTTAAATCTATCTTCTGAAAGGGGTTTGGTAAAAATGTCAGCCCATTGATGGTCTGTTTTTACAAAAATTAAATTTAGAATTCCCTTCTGAATATAGTCCCTTATAAAATGATATTTAATTTCAATATGTTTAGCTTTAGAATGTAAAATTGGATTTTTAGAAAGACAAATAGCAGAAGTATTGTCACAGAAGATAGGAATCTTAGTTTCATAAAGATTAAAATCTTCTAACCGACTTTTCATCCAAATCATCCGAGAACTACATCCAGCAGCAGATATATACTCAGCTTCTGTGGTTGAAAGTGCAATTGTTGCCCGCTTCTTGTTGTACCACGAGATAAGATTGTCACCCAGAAACTGGCAGCTTCCAGAGGTGCTCTTTCTTTCAATTCTATCTCCAGCAAAGTCAACATCACAATAACCTACTAGTCTGTAATCTTGTGATCTTCTGTAACACAAACCCATATTAGTAGTACCTTTCAGATACCTCAGAATTCTCTTAACAATAGTTAAGTGAGATTCTCTAGGTTCTGATTGGAATCTAGCACATAAACACACGGTGAATAGTATATCAGGTCTAGATGCATTCGGATAGAGAAGGGATCCAATCATACCTCTGTAGAGCTCCTGATCTACCTTCATACTTACCTCATCTTTTTCCCAGAATGCAAGTTGGATGCATTGGTGTCTTGGCATCTTTGCTTTCTGACATCTGAAATTTTATCATAAGTTCTTTAACATACTTCGTCTGATGTATGTAAGTACCTTCTGGAGTCTGGTTGATTTGAATTCCCAGAAAGAACTTCAATTCTCCCATCATGCTCATTTCAAATTCTGCCTGCATGGTCTCAACAAATTCTTTTCCAAGGGAGATATTAGAGGTTCCAAAGATTATATCATCAACATAAATTTCACAAATTAAAATATCATTTTTAAATGTCTTTCTGAAAAGAGTTGTGTCCACTTTCCCTCTGGTAAAGTCTTTTTCTAAAAGAAAATTACTCAGACGATCATACCAAGCTCTGGGAGCTTGTTTTAAACCGTACAAAGACTTTTTTAATTTAAAAACATGTTCTGGAAGTTTTGAATCATTAAACCCAGGAGGTTGATGGACATAAACTTATTCTTCTATATAGCCATTTAAAAATGCACTTTTAACATCCATTTGATATAATGAAATGTTATTTTGAACAGCAAAAGAAATTAATAATCTAGTAGACTCTAACCTGGAGACTGGGGAAAAGGTTTCATTATAATCAATTCCTTCTTGTTGACTATAACCCTGTGCAACCAGTCGTGCTTTGTTTTTGATCACCTCTCCTTGCTCGTTCAGTTTGTTTCTGAAAACCCATTTGGTTCCTATAATATTGAACCCTTTTGGTCTTGGAACTAGATCTCATACATCATTTCTGGAAAATCGATTGAGTTCATCTTGCATTGCTAAGATCCAATCATTATCTTCCAGAGCTTCATCAATAGAAGTTGGATCAATCAGAGATACCAAACCAAACAATGATTCTTCATTGATTCTAAGAGAGGATCTTGTTCTGATGGGATCTTCTTTTCTTCCAATGATTACGTCTTCTTTATGAGCTGAAGAGATTCTAGGAAACCTTTTCTGAGTGGGTTGATCAGAAATTCTGAGATTATCCAGAGCATTGTCAAGAGGATGATCTTCTAAATCTTCCTTTGCTTCCGAGTATTCCTTTGCTTTTGAAGTTTCAGAGTTTCAAGGATGATCTTCTGTACCTACAGAAAAATCTATTTGCTTTGGCTGTTGCTGGCCAAGCTTATCATCAAACCTGACTTTGATTGATTCTTCAACAATCATAGTTTCTGTGTTGTATACTCTATAGCCTTTTGAGCATTCAAAATATCCAAGCAGAAAACACTTTTGTGCTTTAGAATCAAACTTGTTCAGAGTTTCTTTAGTGTTCAGAATAAAACAAGTACATCCAAAAGGATGGAAATAAGAAATATTGGGTTTTCTATTTTTCCACAACTCATAGGGAGTCTTTTCAAGAATAGGTCTTATAGAGATTCTATTCTGAATGTAACATGTTGTGTTCACAGCTTCTGCCCAAAAGTGCTTTGCCATATTAGTTTCATTGATCATGGTTCTGGTCATTTCTTGTAATATTCTATTCTTTCGCTCTACAACTCCATTTTGTTGGGGAGTTCTAGGACAAGAGAAATTGTGAACAATACCATTTTCTTTAAAATATTTTTCAAAATAATGGTTTTCAAATTCACCACCATGATCCCTTCTGACTTTTATAATTTTAAAATCGTTTTCGCTTTGCACTTGGTTACAGAAGTCAACGAACACATAATGTGACTCATCCTTGTGTTTTAAAAACTTGACCCATGTCCATATGCTGAAGTCATCAACAATGACCAATCCATACTTCTTGCCTCTGATGGATGCGGTTTTAACTGGCCCAAACAGATCAATATGAAGTAGTTTTAATGGCTTAGAGGAAGAGACAACATTTTTGGATTTAAAGGAAGGTTTTGAAAATTTTCCTTTTTGACATGCTTCGCACAGAGCTTCTGAGTTGTACTTCAGATTGGGAAGTCCTCTGACTAAATTTAATTTATTTAGTTGAGAGATTTTTTTTAAACTGACATGTCCCAATCTTCTGTGCCATACCCATTGCTCATCGCTAACAAACAAAAGGCATTTAACATTCTGAGATTTAAGATCTGACAAATCAATTTTTTATATGTTGTTCTTTCTCTTGCCAGAAAAGAGGATTGATCCGTCTTTTTGACTCACAGCTCTACAGGAGTTTTGATTGAAGATAATGTCATAACCATTGTCACTTAATTGACTTATGGACAACAGCTTATGCGCTAATCCTTCTACTAATAAAACATTAGAGATAGAAGGAAGGTTACCGTTTCCAATGGTTCTAGAACCAATAATCTTCCCTTTCTGATTACCTCCAAACTTCACGTCTCCTCCAGCTTTAAATTCCAGGTTTTGGAACATAGACTTTTTTTCCCGTCATGTGTCGTGAGCACCCAGAGTCCAGGTACCATGACTGGTGTCTCAATTGAGCTGTTATGGACATCTGCAACAAATATTATTTTATCCTTAGGTACCCATATCTTTTTGGGTCCTTTTGGGTTAGAGTGTTTAAAGTTTTGTTTGAACTTTGGGTTAGCATAAGAGTTTCCAGAATGTGATGTATATTTTATATCATGTGAGTGTCCAAACATGAATTGTTTGTTCAGAGGTTTGTAAGTGAAAGTCATCTTAGAAACATGTTTTGGTATGTATGTCTCTTTCCCTTTGGGAGGTTCATATCCAATTCCTCTTCTGTTTTCCCCACTAACTCTATAGATCATTGAAGCCATTTTGCTTCTATCTATGCTTTTAGCCAGAAAAGTTTGAAAGCTACAGTCATATTCTTTCAGAATATCTTTTGAACTAGACACATACTCTGAACTAGAATTTTTTTGAACATTTTGAATTTCTTCTTTAAGTTTAAAATTATTTTCTATGAGTTCAGATTTTTCTGTTTCATGTTTCTCAAGATCAGATGCAAGACTCTTCTTGAGTTTCTTGTATTTGATTTTGAGATGACTATAGTTTTCCAGAAGTTCTGATAAACTATCAGCAAGTTCATCTATGGTAAATTCAGAAAATACCTCTCTTGGTTCTGACTCACAGTCTGAGTCATCTGTTGTGGTAGCCATCAGAGCTAGGTTGGCATTCTCATCTTTAGAATCAGATTCATCTTCAGAGGATTCTAAATCGTCCCAAGTTGCCATCATCCCTTTCTTTTTACCAAACTTTTTCTTTGGTTTTTCTTTTTGAAGATTTGGACAGTCACTCTTGTAGTGTCCAGGTTCTTTGCATTCATAACAGATTATCTCTCTTATGTTTGACTTTTTGTGTCCAGAAGATTCTGGTTTATCTTCTTACTTCTTGAAGTTCCTGAACTTCTTCTGTCTGTGCTTCCACATATGATTGATCCTTCTGGAGAGCAAGGATAGTTCGTCTTCTTCTGACGCAGATTCTTCAGAGTTTTCCTCTTCAGCCTGAAAAGCGTTAGTATCATATTTCTTAATTAATTTAAGGGCAAGAGACTTACCTTTCTTTTGAGGCTCGTGCTCATCAAGTTCTATCTCATGACTTCTGAGAGCGCTGATGAGTTCTTCCAGAGACACGTTGTTCAGATCTTTTGAAACTTTGAAAGAAGTGACCATTGGTGCCCATATTCTGAGTAAGCTTCTGATGATCTTTTTAACATGATCTGCTTTAGTGTATCCCTTGTTCAAAACTCTCAGACCAGCGATCAGAGTTTGAAACCTTGAGAACATTGCTTCTATAGATTCACTTTCTTCTACTTTGAAGGCTTCATACTTTTGGACTAGAGCCAGAGCTTTAGACTCCTTCACTTGAGCGTTTCCTTCATGAGTCATTTTAAGAGACTCAAACATATCATGTGATGTATCTCTATTTGTGATTTTTTCATATTCTACTTTAGAGATAACATTTATAAAAATATTTCTAGCTCTATGATGATTTTTAAAATCAGCTTTTTGTTGTCTATCCATATTTTTTCTATCAACTTTGTTTCCTTCTGAGTCTGTAGGATGTGTGTAACCATCCAAGACTATATCCCATAAGTCACTATCATGACCTAGAAAGAAACTTTCTAGTCTATCTTTCCAATACTCAAAATCTTCTCCATCAAATACAGGAGGTTTGTTGTAACTATTGTTGTTTTGTTCATCGACCATTTGTGTTTTCTTCTGGATCTTTTCCTGACACGGTTAAGTGTTGTGCTCAGAGTCAAGCTCTGATGCCAATTGAAGGGTAAGAAAACACTTAGAAGGGGGGGTTTAATAAGTTTCTCTTTTTTTCTTTTCTAACAAAGCTCAACAATAATGGAAAGACAAGGTTATTTTTATCCTGGTTCGTTTGAACTCAAACTACTCCAGTCCACCCGTCAAGGTGATTTCGACTTTCTCAACAAGGACTTAATCTACTATAATCAACTGATTACAAACACACAATACCTGTTGTGACTAACAATGCACAAGTAATCTTACAAGTCACTAACACCACTAAGACTTAAATCTAGTCCTAGTCTACTTGAGAAATCTGACCAAACTTGGTCTCTCAAGGAACAATTACAAGAGGTTAATCTTTACAGATAGTGAGATAAAATTTGCTTCTAATAAAGCTATATCACAACTGTGATTTTTCACTTAGAATAAATTTGCACAAAGTGTATGAACAATGAATTTGTGAGCCCAGAAATTTTCACGTAGTTCTTGCTTCTTTTTGAAATTGATTGGTTGGTTGGCTTGCAATAAATGTCCTTCTATATATAGTAAGAACAAAATGACCGTTTCTGCCTTCAAAAAGTGGAGAGCATTAAATGCTTGCGTGTTTCCTTGCACTATTTCATTTTCCAATGAACTAGCGTAGACACTTGAGTGCATGCAACCGTCTTTGCATTAAATGAGCAAATGAAACTTGTAAGAACACGTTTCCTGAAGCTTGACAAGACAAGTTAGCTTTTACATTCTTTCAGAACTTGCTTCAACATCTTGAATTCAGAACATGCTTGCTTATCTTCTAAACAATGCTTTTCTTGCTAAGAACTTGATCAGCGCTTTCTTTCAAATAAAACTTCTGAACAACACTTGCTTTCAAGGTATTTCTGAACAAGGAATCCTGCTAAGTGTTAGAAGATGCATTTAAATAATTGTCTTACCAGAGTCAGCATCAGCAGTTACTCTAAAGCAAATAGTTCTTTCATCAAAGAACTTCTTCATATAATTTTAGCTCAGCACATCAAAATGCTTCTGTCAGAACATTATCTAAAATAGTTAAATACGTTCATCAGAGTATAAATTATCTAAAATATAATTTATTGTTATCATCAAAACTCTAAGATATGATCAAAACTAATCTTGTTCTAACAGACATCTCCCATGATTTTTACCAGAGATAGGTACGATATTTTCTCGGTCACCAAACTGGGGACACCAAACTAGGGAATAAATTAGAAGGATCCAGAGAAGAATCTTGTTTGGAGGAAGTCAAAGCAGACAAAGATGTAATGGTGATGATGTATGTAATGGTGATGATGCATGGCTCAGATGAAATTGTTTTGACCGTTGTAGTTTCTTAGATGTTTTATCGTGTTGTTGATGTTATATTTACATGTTGTATTTTATCGTAATGGTGGTGATGCGTTTTTATTTCTTGTTTGTGTATAGTTTGTTGTAATAAATTCTCTTAGTAAAAAAATTTACGTTTAGATCTTAAAAAGTACAAATAGTTTGCATACAATTTTTATGTTGTTGAGCTTGTAGAACGAGTGGGACAATTTTTTCAATTGTGTCTGACCTATTGTGATACGCTTGATTTTGGGACGACCTTTTTATTCCTTCGCATTTGATCATTGTGCCATACTATTTCCCCTTCATATGCAGGCCAATAATCAGGTTTCGCTACCACTAGAAAGCCATTGTTGTATATGCTGAGCAAGGTCTCGAACTTGTAAAATGGAACATAGAAATAATAATGCATCTTGATGAGTATACATACATGCCGCAATGAAATGGGTGCAATACATACAAAAATCTTGAAACTTTCCATAATCGCACCAACGAGATGGTAGTATAATCATATACTCTTGTCTTGGCAGCCCCTCGTTGTGGTTGATTGTCTCTTTGACAATGAAGTTGTGGCTATGCCAGTCGAACCTTATAACAAGATGGGTGTTGGCTTTGGCACCTTCTGCCTTAATATATTTCACGCAACTTTCACTCCATAGTTGTCCAGATTGTAAGACCGCGTTCTACATTTCACCTCTTTTTGAAAACAACGAAGCCATCCTAGAATATGTTGATTTCACCAAAGCGGTTACTGGGAGGTTTCGTATGCCTTTGAATACACCGTTCATTGATTCAATAAGATTTGTTGTCATGTGGCCCCATCGTTGTCCATTGTCGTATGACCTTGTCTATTTATCCACTAGAATATTATCAATCCACCTACCTGCATCCGGATTTGATAATCTCATCTCGTTGCGATAATGTTTGAATGAAGGTTGTATTAATGCATACCCTGCGTTCATAACAGTTTTCCTAAGAGCCCTGTCTTTGATCTCCCTCGTGAAATTTTGTACGATATGTCTAATGCAGTAGAAATGCGTAGAAGGAGGGTCATGCCAACCATATGCAGGATTATTGTATGCACTCTCAATAGCTGCATATCTGTCGGAGATCAAACAAAGACCAGGTTGTGGAGCCATGCGTGTTCCGAGATTCTTGAGAAAGAAACTCCAAGCAACACTAGTCTCTCCCTCGACTAGAGCAAAGGAAATTGGGAAAATGTTGTTGTTGCTATCTTGTGCAATTGCCATTAATAGCGTGCCTTTGTATTTCTCGTACAACCATATTCCATCTATATGAATAATAGGTCTGCAGGATGTAAACCCTGTGATACAAGGTTGAAAAGCTCATAATAGTCGACTGAATATTCCATTTTCGTTGACAAAAGTACCATATGGGGCATACACTAACAATTTTTTCCATAATATAAACAGTTTTAGGAGCATACGTCTGAAGTGCGTGTAGGTAGCGCAGTAGTTATTTGTATGACTCCTCCCAGTTTCCATATACCTTTTCAATCACCTTTGTCTTTGATAACCATGCCTTTCTGTATGAAGGATTATATACTGTAGTGATGTGAGAGATTATGGTTTTCACCTTCAATGACGGATCATTGTTGATGAGAGGTAGGATTTCTTGACATATTAGATCATAATTTAGTTTACGATGATCTTGTGTTTGAGTAGAATTAGCGCACGTGTGGGAGGATAAAGAACCTATCACCCAACAATCACTTCTCAACCTGTATAATGCAGTGAGCCTAAACATACAATCTGGGCGTACACACTTGAGCTTGTACCTTTCTGGATTTACCCGATCTACCTTAAAATTGATAGAGTTTAACACGTGAATACAATCTTTTATAACTCACATACAATCTTCTCTTGAACAAAATTTGTCTTTCTCTTTAAAATTTTCATCTGACTGCATATACAGGTTGAAAAAACATCTAATGACAGTTCATCTCTTCCCATGTTGAAGTTTGTCATGTGTGAAGGTGTTATGTAGATTTCATTTAGAGGTATTCCAAGTAGCGCATCATCTTCAGAATCATCATTGACCATGTTGTCAAACTATAAATCTTAATTTTCCTCTTCTTCGTCAACAACATCTACTTCTGCTTGTTTGTCTTCGAGAGGATCAACCACTTGTGATTGAGTTGGTTGCGACAGGTGAGGCTCCTGTAGCACAATGTACAACTCAATCGAGTCGTACCCAAAATACCCCTGACTAGAAAACATATTTTGAAGGTCCTCTTCATCTTTAACCTCTACCTTATAAAATATTATTTGGTTCTCACAAAAAAAGCCGGATTTTGGTAGAAGATGTGTGACACTGGACCTCGTTCAAGTTTGAGCTCCAATCGTTTTTTGAAATACAAAAAATTGGCTTTTCCGTTTAAACAAAATCGAATGTTATTAGTATTTCTTAATAAAAAACTAGAGACATCATAATTGTACATTGTAATATAGTGGGAGAACTCACTTGGGATGTATTGCGTTTGATCACAAATGTTGCGGTTAGCAAGAGTTGCCACCGACTTTTCTTTTATCCAAAAGGAAAGGTGGAAAAGAACAGGAAAGACCCTTGAGATTATTTCTTGAGTTCGGGGGGTAGATTATGAAAAGGGAAGGTGTTAGCACCCTTTTCATCCATAGTTATTTATGGGCTCTCAGTTGCTTGCTAGATCACTTGCTTTTGTTTAAAAATGTGCTTTGTGGTGGTTTTTGAAAGTATTTTGAAAAGGCGCCTTCGTTTAGGAAAAATTTGTAATAGTTCGCGTTCGTAAGAACGTATACAAAGTGTTGGACCTTTGAAAATATTTTAAGTTTTGAAAGTTTATTTTGAAAGTGTTTGGTGTTTGTTTTGAAAATGATTAAGGATGTTTGTTTTGAAAGTGAGCAAGCAACTAGGAACAATCTACCTACTCAAAAGTCTTTTGTTCATTTATTCCTTTCCTTGATATTGCTATCTCACCATTGATTGGTAAAAAGCCTTATCTTTGGATGTAAAAGGGACGGGCGTGGGTCATCGTATAGTCATGATAGCAATGTTGTGAGATATCTTAGCATTTCTCTTTGAGGGACTAAGATCATTTGAAAGGCAACATTCGCAACATCATCGAGAGACTATGATCTTGTATTTTGATTATTTTTGCTAAGATATTCCACATGCATTACATGACCATTTTTGTAATGTAGCAAGTGGAATTACCTTAAGGGTGCATGTGTGAATAATGTGTTTGATTTGCATGCATTTCATCTTTGATTAGGGATTGCTACTTGTTGATTTTATCTTTTCATACAAACCCTAATTACTAGCATTTATATGAAAGTGATAAATTGTGGAAAGTAAAATTACTACGCTATTACATCATTAGGGGAGGGGGGTATACAAATTTACAAATGGGGATTGAAGAAATTAAACCTAATTATCTATTACAACCATATTGAATAATATACAAGAATTGAAAATATAATATACAAGAAGATAAATGGAAAAGAAATGATTTTTGTTTGGTTTTTGTTAAGGGTTTAGTTTTGACCTAATTAAGAAAAATGATTAATTAAAATTAAATAAATTTAAACTTAAACTAATTAAGAAAAGAAATTAAGTTTGAAACATTTTTTAGAAAAAAGGTTTTTAAGTTTAATGAAAATAATATGATAATTAATTAATTAAAAGAAACCTAAATTCTAAGTTAACTTTAATTTAAAAGAAAATGAAATAAACTTGAGTCTAATTATTATTTAAATTTAAGAAAGGAAATTAAATTTGTTAGGAAAATGTTTTTTGGTCTTTTTATTTTTAAAAGAAATAAAATAAAAAAGTATGTAAATATGTAAATAAACAAATAAAATATTTTTGGATTTTTTATTAATAAAAATATTAATAATATTAATAATAATAATAATAAAAATGATAAAGAAAAATAAAATAAAATAAAATATAAAATTAAAGTCAGGGGGGGGTTTAGAAAGTGAAAAAGGGTGTGAATGTTTAGCAAAAGGCCCAATAGTTTTTTTTTTGTTTCAAAAATCAGAAAATAAATAAATAAACTAGGCATGCGTGTGAAAAGAAAATGGAGGGTGAGAAAATAGCAAAAACTCAAGCCCAAAGCAGTTAGCCCAACGCCTTTTGATGATTTAGTGTGAAAGGCTTGCTGGAGGTGCATCATGGGGATGGCACGTGGTGCGCTGGATCTGGCTTGATGATGATCAGATGATTGAGAGTTGAGGGGTGTACCATGTGTGCTAGGGGCTGCTTATATTGGATATGTAATGAAATAATAAGAAAAACCCAAAAGGGTACCACTAGGACTCGAACCCAGGTCCCAAAGGTTAACAGGCACGCGCTTTACCACTGGGGTGGCTATACATCAGTTTATTAATACAAAACTATAAATATATATTTGAAAACAAGTCAGGAGACCAACTTCATCTTCTTCCTCGCGCCAACAATTTTGAAAACTGTAACTTCATCAATTGTCAACAATTTTTCAAAAGTGTAAACATGAAACTTGTGCACTTTTCCACCATAAATCCAACCATGTAACTAACTTAAGCTAACACTCAAAGATAAGGATGAATTTATGTTAGTACCAAACTGAACCCTAATTTTTCAGAAAGTTCAAACCCAAAATTCTCAATACACAATCAATATAACTTAAAACCATGGACATGGTTAGCTTCAGAGCAATGATATCTATATTTCTACTTCAGAATGTATGTACAAAAGATGCTTGTATCAAGATATTACAGTTGAGAAAAACTTACCTTGAAGTGAGAATCGTGTATGGAGTTTGAGCAACCTTTGAGATGTCCAAATGATATGTTTAACTGGCTTGGACCTCCTTGAGCGTATTCCAACTCCTACTTTGCTCTGAGGATGGCTGAAACTCCCAACTCAAGTCAAGTTGCAAGCTTCAGTTTTGAAAATGGTGGATGGTGATGAAGGGGTTACAATCAGGAAACAGGGGTTTGGATTTCTTTGATATGATGTATGGAAGGTGTTTGGATGATTAGTTTTCAAAACGCACGAGTGGAAATGGAGACGGTGAGTTTTTGGCTCAAAATTGTCAAGCTATGGTAGATTTTATGCAGCAGGGTGCTTGGGAGGTTTTGAGGGTGCTTGAACTCGTGCCTATGCTTGAAAATAACTTGTATAGTTATATGAAAAAGGTTATATGACTTTTTCACAACAGATTTATGAGTTATAGGGTTATGGCTAGGTTTCTTGATTTTGAAGAAAAGTGAGAAAATCAAGTTTCAATGTTTTTGTCCCAGCAATGTAGTGTGGTTAAGCGCTTTTATCACATTGCTTCTGAATTTGTAGATGGAGTGTGACTAGAGGGAACAAGAGAGAGGCTCAAGAATTGGCTTTGTGCATAAAAATCACTTTTCCAAAATGGTAATGTTGCCTTTCTTCCTAAAATGGTATTAAGCATGGGCAATGTATTGAATGCTTGGGTTAAAGCTCTAACAGTTGTGTAGCCATTTAATTATGGAGTGAAATGCAAGTCAGAAGCCTGCAAAGTAGGATTTGTACAACATGCTTGAAGATTGGATCAAGTGTTCATCACAAAATTGACTTATAATACAAGAATGAAACCCTAACTTCATGGCTTCGATTCTCTTAGATCAAATATGATCTCAATAATTTCTTGGACATTTTGGAAAGCTTGTAAAATCATTTACAACCTTCATTTTGGACATTTTTGAAAATTCACTTTAGAACTAGGTGAAAAATTGCCATGAAGTTAGGTTAAAATCCTGCCTAACTAGGGCAAAATTTCACTAAGTCTTTTAAGTTTCATGAACATGTCTTAACAAAATCATAACTTGAAATCCAAGAATTTATAGAAAAAGTTCTGCCCTACAATGTTTTAGGTCTCATTTAGATCTACAACTTTCATGTTGGAAGTTTCCTTTGAATCATCTTGCATCATGGTGAAAATTTGGCACAAAGTTGTAAAAAAATGTGAATTTTCAACACAAAAAAATTCTAAGTCTTGGAAATTTTGACTTTTCAAAGATGAATTTTGACTTTTTGATTTCTTGATGAACAAGTTTCATATTTTTGCATGTCTTGATGAATTGTAATCTTTGAAACTTGATTTTGATCAAAAAGTCAAAGATTGACTTTTCTGTGTACAGTTGACTTTTCATTAGTTGCCTGAAATTCAAATATCAATCAATTGAACTTGAGAAATGTTTTGAGCCATGCCATTAGGTCAAAATTATGTATTTGTATCCTCGATATCATGTCTTGAACCAATAAGTCATTTGCTAGGTCAAAAGTCAGAAATTGAACCTTCCCAGTCAAAACCCTAATTTTGACCATTTTGCCCTTTTGATGATCTGATCAAATATCTTGAGGAATTGTGATCCAAACATGATAAATTGAAATATATGAGTTTATGATGTTGATATGGATAAAAAATTATGAAGTTTTACTGTAAATTGACCACAATTGACTTTTTCCCCAATACAACTGATTTTAGGTCAACTGATCAATTGACTGAGCAAAAATGTGATCCAAGACTTGAAACTTGACATGAGCAATCTTGAGGGTACAAAATGATCCATGAAAGTCATATGGGACATTAAAAGTCCATTTTTCCTTGTGCAAACTCAAACCTTAATTTGAGTCATCAGTGCTTAAGGAGGTGTCTTAAGCTGATCAAACCTTGTGCAATCTTGAATCAATGGAGATCTTGTGAGAGATTTCTTAAGAAATGAGAGGGAAAATTTTGGGGTACAATAGCTTCCCCTGTTCAATCTTCTTAAACCTGAAGAGTTAGATTGGCGGATCCGTCATTCATGACTTGAAGGTGGAAGATGATTGAACACTAGAGTGCCCAGAAATTTGCACTCGAAAATGTATTGGGAATGCGCTTATAGATGACATTTGGAGGAATGATGGTAAATACTGGAAGAAGTATCAACACAAATTTTTGGTCGATTTATACTAAAACTTGATGTTTTTACCTGTGGGAAAAAGGGTTAGTAAAGTGTGGATGTATGCATGATGTTCACAAGATGAACGAGATTGTGTTAAATGCATTTTGTATGTATATGCTATGACGTATGAATGTGGGATGCATATTTGTCCAGGAAAGTAAATCCCTGACAACTGTTGAGGAGTTCTGGAAAGCGGAATCCTGGATTGCTGTTGGGGATGAAGAATATACATATCTTCAAACTTTGTTGACATAATGCTTATGCCGGGAATTATCTCTTGCATGTTAGCTTTTATCTGGTTGGGTCCAGGCTTCACAACTTGTTGAGGATGAGGAAGTCAACTGCTATCTGGTCGGATCCAGGCTTCACGGTAACTTACTGGGGAAGAATAAATTAACTGTTATCTGGTCGGATTCCAGGCTTTGCAGAAAATTTCTTGAAATTGAACTGTTATCTGGTCGGATCCAGGCTTCGCAGTAACTTGAAATGGTAACTATTACCTGGTCGGGTCCAGGCTTCATAGTTTTTGAAAAGTTATACTATTATCTGGTCGGGTCTAGTCTTCATAGTGTCTCGCTGGGGATTGTAGCTTGTTGTTATCTGGTCGGACTCCAGGCTTCATAATAACTTGCTTGAATAGATGAAGTTGAACTGATATCTGATCGGATCCAGGCTTCACAGATTTTGAGGTGGATGGAGTTAATTGCTATCTGGTCGGGTCCAGGCTTTATAATAAACTTGTCTGAAGAGATAGAGTTGAACTGATATCTTGGTGATTGTTATCTTTTTGCTACCCTCAGTGAACGTTGGTAGTTCATCGTCAGTGAACGACGGTGCTATGATATATTTTCTCTCTACCTTCAGTGAAAGTTGGTAGGTCACCTTCAGTGAAAGTTGGTGATTTTTATCTTTTTGCTACCCTCAGTGAATATTGGTAGTTCATCGTTAGTGAACAACGATGTTATGATATATTTTATCTCTACCTTCAGTGAAAGTTGGTTGGTCACCTTCAGTGAAAGTTGGTGATTGTTAACTTTTTGCTACCCTCGGTGAACATTGGTAGGTCATCGTCAGTGAACGGTGATGTTACGATATATTTGCTCTCTACCTTCAGTGAAAGTTGGTGATTTTTATCTTTTTGCTACCCTCAGTGAGCGTTGGTAGTTCATCGTTAGTGAACAACGATGTTATGATATTTATTTTCCTTCTACCTTCAGTGAACATTGGTAGCTCACAGTCAGTGAACGTCGATGTTGTTTTTTCTTTCCTCTTTCTACCTTCAGTGAACGTTGGTAGTTTCGCCTTCAGCAGAAGTTGGTGTATCCTTTGACTTTTTACTATCCTCTATGAGTCAGGTCTTTTGATCCACCATTGATTTATTATTCTGGTCGGGTTGCTCTCTTGTTTCTTTATTTTGTTACATCCCCAGTGGTGCTTTGCATCCCTTTGGAGTTGTCCATGTGCATTCATATTTATAAGCATTGCATGGCATCTTAGGGCCAAAAATAGAGTTTGTTTTATATTTAAGTATCTTCGATCGCGTCGACACGAAGATTTTTAACCTTCGTATCTCCGGATAGAAGAAACTTAAATAAGGGCAACTGTTGTACCCCAATTTTGGCCCCTAATATCCCTTCATCATACCATATTGATTCAATCACAACAAGATCACATTAGGGCTTTTGGTCCTCCTCCCTATCTTTAGCTTTGCTCTTTGAGGAATCACCAAGCACCTTGACTTGTTTTCTTTTGTGGTCATGAATACTTTGTCTTTATTTTTCCTACTAATTAATAAAATGCAATGTTGGTTTGTCTTGTTTGATACTAATGCAGGTAAAGGCAATGAGATTTAGCAAGTTTCTCCATGGGTTCATGAGTTTATTTACATGCCCTAGTCAATAAAGCTTAGGAAGTTCAAACCTCACCATTGGATTTGTTTTGGAAGAAATGGAATGGCAAGGTTATTTTGGTTCACCACATTTCAAGGTTATCAAATTTAATTCAAAAGTACAAGGGGTTGATTGAAGAAGCTATCATGCTTGGACAATGCTTTGTTCCCATTAGTCACAAGTGCATATTTCTCTCAATTCTCAAGATATGGAAGTGGTTTTGGTGGATATGAGTTCTCATTTTCATCCTTAACAACTTCTATTTACAAAGCATTTGTGTTGGTACAAGAAGTTTGTTCAAAATTTTCAAGGTTCCTCAAAGCATTTTCTTGATCTAGGAGCTAGGGTTTTGAACTTCAAAGAAGCATATCTTGCTCATCATTTGGTATTTTTGAGTGATTCCAAAAACATCCTTCTCTTCAAAGGGTTATCAACAAATCTCTTCAAAAGTTTCAAGGAGTTTTCATGTCGAAGAAACTTGATGATGAAGAAAGATTACAAGTCCTTCAGATGAACCCCCATTTTCTCATGTGTGACTTCAAATGATCATAACTTGGTCAATTTTTATTACCTTAGGCCCATTCTTTTTCCACAGTGATCTTGAGGATGTGAACTTTATGCCTTCTTTTATATGAAAAGTGAGAAAATGGATGGAAGATGCCTTAAGGATACAAAAGTTTATAGGTCATTTCATGCTTTCTTGCCAACTTCAACAATTCATAACTCTCTCAATTTTTGGAGATTTTGAATGGTTCAAGTTTAAAAATGTCATTCAAGAGGTCTATTTCATGCCATCCTTTTTGGTCAAGAGAAAATTCCAAGTGGAAGGCCATGTTTGGATGCAAAACATTATAGGTCACTTTTGAAGAAAAACTTGAAATATTTCTAAGTATGGAAAGTCAACTTCTTTTTCCCAACTTTGACTCAATGCAACTTTCAACTCAAGCATCCATTTGATTCTATTCTTTTTCCATTGCAAAGCTTGTAACCTCGTCTTTCTAAAGCATCAAGAATCATGCCCTAAGACCCCTTGAGCTGAGAATGCCATTGATTTGAACTTGGTAACTTGGAACTGAAGTTTCTTCAAAAGTTAGAATTTGAAATAATTGATTTAGCTTCTTAACACTTTGTCTCTGCGTGTTTTTGCCTCTAAACATGTTTAGTGAACTTCCATAAGTGATTAGCACAACAAAACGCGCGTTTTGGATGAGTTTTGATCAAATTTGAAGTCACACTTTTCTTGTTTGCAACTTCACACGATTTCCCTCCAAACTTCATCATTTCACACGCTTGGACATTCCATTTGATTTCCTATAAATAGAGGGTCATCCCCCATTCATTTCCTCAAGCTTGGATAGCCACAATCACCTGCCAAACTTGTTCCATAACTCATAATTCTGCAACTTCGAAATCTGTTTTCAAGCCTTTTTTAATCCAATTTTCCATCAATTTACCTTCCTTGATTTTCCCTGAAGCTAACCGTATAATTATATTCAAGAATCGTGCCCTATATTGCTCCATAGAAGTTGAGTTTCAGAGCTGTGCAACTCAACTTCAATAGGTAGATTCCTTTATCAATTCTTCAAAACCTTGATATCATTGTGATGCTCTTATTGCCCTAGTTCTAGTCGCAACACTTACTTTTATCTGGAAACTTGTTTTGACCATGAAATTTCAAATCCCTTTTCAAAACTTTCTTTCCAAATTGCTTGAGCTACAGTTTATATAAATTTATCGCGAAGGTGTGGTTGTCTTCGTCTTGAAGAGACAAAGCGAATGGCATAGGTCTCATGCTCTAATTTTACAGATTGAGCAACTTGGTTTTGGAACTGGCTGGAGGTTAAAGATGACCAACTTGTCATCCTTCAACCAATAAAACATCGCCATTTGGATTTTTTGAATTTCTGATTTACATTTGATTCAATGTTTTATTCACTAATGACCATGATATGCACAACGCGCCAAATCCCTTGAATTTGATTACTAACACATTTTGACTCTCATCCAATAGTCCACATATTTTTTACTTTATTTTTCTTTTCTGGTTTTTATATTTAATTGTTTTAAATTTCAAAAAATCATAGAAAATTCATTTAGTCCAAAAAATCTGAAAAAATTAGGAAAAATATTTTTGATTTTTCTCTTTCTGATTTTTATTTTTTCACAATTTTATTTTGTGTTTTGATATTTTTTTATAAATTTTCACTTTATTTTAATTGTTTTAAATGTTTAAAAATACTATTATGCATTTTTAAATTCTGAAAAAAATATGGAATGATTCAATGATATTGTGACAAATATTGGTGACTTCATTTATTTTTTTATTTTTGACTTTGTTATTTTTATTATTTTTGGTTTATTTTACTCATTTCTTTTAATTTTTAAAAATAGTTTCTGACTTTAAAAAATTACCAAAAATTTTATAAAAATATTTGAGTTCATTTCGGATTTTTCTATGGTCTTACTTAATATTTCTTGATTAATTTGAACATAGTTGATATTTTTATCTCTTATTTCTATTTTAAAACATTTTTAAACCTTTTTTTATATATATTAAATGCAATATTATTTTGTGATCATTTTCTGGCTGATCTTAAGTTAAATTTTTGATCATGAACTTTATTAATATCATTGGATCCATGGTGTTGAGTCTAACTCCATAAAAATGGATGAATGATTTTAATAATAGTTTGATTAAATTTTAATTCAAATGTGGTTTGTATATTCTTTCTCACCCCTCTTCATCTCATCCCTTCTTTATTGCACTAAGTGTTATTGGAGCATGATTGTGATGCGGTGGGAGAATTGACTTGAGGTTTTGCGTTTGTGTTCACAAATGTTGCGGTTAGCAAGAGTCGCCACCGAATTTTATTTTATCCAAAAGGAAAGGTAAAAAAGCACAGGAAAGACCTTTGAGATGTTTTCTTGAGTTCGGGGGGTAGATTATGAAAAGGGAAGGTGCTAGCACCCTTTTCATCCATGGTTTTCCATGGGCTCTTAGTTACTTGTTTAGATCACTTGCTTTGCTTTTGAAATTGTTTGAAATGGTGCTTTGTATGGTTTTGAAAGTATTTTGAAAAGAGGCCATCATTTAGGCAATCTTTGTAATGATTCTCATTCGTAAGAATGTATACAAAGATGTTTGTCTTTTGAAAAATGTTTCAATGTTTTGAAAATTGTTTTGAAATGTGTGTGTGTGTGTGTTTTTGAAAATAGCAAGGATTATTTTGAAGTTGATCAAGTAACTAGAAGCTATCTACCTACTCAAAAGTCTTTCTTGTGCATTCTTATTCCTTTGACATTGTTGATTTACCATTGATTTGGTAAACAACCCTATCTTTGGATGTTAACGGGACGGGCGTGGGTCATCATATGACCATGATAGCAATGTTGCCAAGTATCTTAGCTTGTTTGAGGGACCAAGATCATTTGTTTAGGCAACCTTTTGATAGCGTCATCGAGAGACTATGATCTTATTTTTGTTTTGTTTTGCCAAGATACTTCGCATGCGTAACATGGCCATTTTGATTTAGGCAACCAAGTGGGAGAAACCCTAAGGGTGCTTGTGTGCAATGTGTGTCATTTTTCATGCTTTTGTCTTGCATTAGGTTTTTTATATTTGTTTTGTTTTTGGTCTTGTCATACAAAACCCTAATTTACTACACAAATATATAAAGCGATAAATTGCGTAAATGTAAACTAAGCTATTACAACAATTATTATGGGAGGGGGGATACAAGTTTTTGAATGGGGATATTGCACAAAGATAAACCCTAAAATACTATTACAACCCAATTGAATATGTGCAAATTAAATAAATCTACAAATATTTAAATATGTAATGCAATGTATTTATGGAAAAAATGTTTTGTATTTGATTTTTGTATGAGAAAATGATTTATGTAAACCCTAGAAAAAGGAAAAAATAATAGTATTATTTTTGGAGGGATGAAACCCTAGTTTTTTTTAAAAATAAAATAAAAATATGTTCTATATTATTATTTTGTCCATTCTTTTTGTACAAGAAAATAAGTAATATTATATACAAATATTAAAAATTAAATATGTATAAATATTTTATGTATAAAATAAATAAAAATGTATAGTATTTTTAAAATATATTTACCATTTATTTAAGAAAATAAAGTTCTATTTATTCTAATAAACTATTTTTTTATGCAAAAAATAAAAGAAAAAAAATAAAATAAAATGCAACAAATAAAGAAAATATTTTTCAATATTTTTTAATGTTCAGAAAAAAGTTTAAAAGCAAAAAACATAAAACAAAGAGAAAATATGCAAAAATATAAAATAAGAAGCAGGGGGTGCAAATAGTGGTCAGGGGGTATGAATAACAAAAATAGCAAGGGCCAGGCGCACCAAGGCCCAGACAGGTCATCCCTGTCCTCCAGCTCCCTCCTGCGCGCGCGTATATGCTTCAAATCTGTATCTCTTAGATGCTTGCATAAAAACAAAAACTTGTAACACAAAACATGTAGCATTTCATCTCACGATTCCAATGATATAAAATTTATAACCTAACTCTCAAAGATCAGAGAGAATTTAATTAGCCCTAATTCGTGTCCTAAATATTTCATGAACTTTAAGCTTCAAATTCTCTTACCTCACTTAACATAAATGAAAAATATGCATATGTACAGGTTCACCATGTTAAGGACTACATTTTTGCTTCACAAATTGTGGCTTGAGGATGCCTAAATAGAGAGATAAAGTTTTGAAAAATACCTCCTTCAGCTGGATTTGGATATGGCAATGTGGGGACTTTGAGTGAGGCCTGAGGATCGTGTGAGCTTCCTTGAAGTTCCTTCAAGCTATTCCAATGCCTAGCTTGCTTTGTGGATGGCCCAAACTCTCTGTAGAAGTCAACCTGCAACCTCCAAATTTGAAAATGGCAATGGCTGAAACAGAGCTTACAGTACCAGGACAAGGGCTTGGATAGCTTTGATATTACGTGGATAAGATGTTTCAAGTGTTAAAAGGCAAAATGCACGAGCAAATAATGAGCTTGCTATGATTCTGCAGAAGCTGGGTGTTTGGGCAGAAAAATGAAGTTTTTCAGTTTGGGAGAGTTTCAGATGTTATGCATTCGTGTTCTAGTTTGTAACAAGTTTGTGTATCGGTCTAGAATGATACAAAGTCCACCCTTTATCAGCTTGTACAAGTTCTGAACTTTTGGCCAACTTTCTTGCATTTTAAGAAAAGTTGAAGTAACCATGCTAACAGTCCTGTACTTGCTTGCTTGCTAGCTGCAGAGAGTTGGTACATATTGCTTAAGATATGTGGAGATTGCTTGCCTCAAATAAACAGGTCCAAGGCTCAAGAATGATAAAGTTGCAAAAGCTTGCCTTTATGAAAATGGCAATGTGCCCTTTATGCCATTAATGGAATTATCCCTTGTGCAATGTTCCAAAAGTGAAAATAAAGCCTTTGTCTTATGAATTAGCATTTAATTATGGAGTGTAGTGAAATTCTGGCTGCAGATACTCAATGTCACGTTCAATGTTATGACACCGTATCTGACTTACTATATGACAGTAAATACAAAAGCAATAAAGAACACAGTCAATTGTTTACCCAGTTCAGTGTGCAACAACACCTACTCTGGGGGCTACCAAGCCAGGGAGGAAATCCACTATAAGAGATGTTAATTCAGGAATAAACCAACCAGTTTATCTCCTTCACTTAAGACCTACCCAATGCAATTCCAATCTAAGTACAACTTAAACCTGAGATCCTACTCACTCCCCCTCAATCACAGCAGTGATACATAAACCAATTTGACTTAAGAATTGATGAAGACACTCTTCAAAAAAACAAACACTTGATTAAGCTTCACAGCTTTTTAATCAAGCAACACAATCACTCGTGCTTCACAGCTTTGAGTGATGCACACAACTAACTTGACTCTGCTTCATAGCTTTAGTCAAGGAACATTCAAACACTCTTGCTTCAAAGCTTTGAGTGATACACAGCCCTTACAATTAGAAACCTATTCCAAGTCACTTATCACAATGATAATTGCTTGGAGTACAATAATCAAACCTATACAGATTACAAATGATCTTCTGATCAATAAAAGGGATGCCTTGCAAAACAGCAGCTCTGTTGAATATATAACAGCTGCAACTTCAGTTAGGGTTTCCACAAAAACCTAGGGTTAATTCCGTTTGACCTAAAGACCAGGTCACAGGACTTTATTAACCAGGTTAGGGTTGAGCTAGGTTACCCCTCAGAAAACGCAGGATTCTGTTCAGGAAAGACTGAGTTATTTTCCTGAAAAAACTCAGACTTATCCAACCTGCAAACCTGTTAGTTCAGAACAGGATGTCATAACATCTGTTATGACATCTGAGAAAACCTGTCTACTGATTTACCAAAAATGTGATCATTTTGCAAAATGCTCAGATACACACTTATAAACATCAGTACTTGAATTACAATATTTTTCTGCAAAGGTACCTAATGAGTCAGTACAAACTAAACTAGAATGTTATGACATCAGTCATGACATTCACACATACACTTGGGTTTTACCAAAAATGCAAGCCAATACCTAAACACCTACAAACTCCCCCTTTGGCAGATTTTTGGCTAAAGACCCTAAGCAATCAGAGATAGATAGCAGCAGAAATAAATGACTGCAGAAAAATATAATGTCTAATTGAGCAAGTACATATTAAGTACCAAAATATTCTCCCCCTCTTTAGCCACAAATGGGCCAAAGATACATGTTCATAATGATTATACAGTTATCCAAAAACAACTAATAAGAGCAGCAGCAGAAAAAAAAAGAACTGAACACACTTCCAAACTCCACCAGATATCAGCACTGACCAGCAACACCACCAAACAGCAACCAACCTTCAAGCACTGTCATCAGATCTAGAGGATTCGGGCTTCTTTCTTTTCTTGTGAGCAATGTCAGCATTCTTCTCTTTGTTTGATGTCTCAACATTCTTAGAGACATCTGGATTTGTTTCAGCATTTGAACTTTCTTGGTTCAGAGGAACAGAAATGCCAGGAACTGAGTGTTTCTCGTTCAGAATTCTTGAAACAATTTTTGCTATTGCTTGATTAACATAGGCTGTCCCTTCCCTATTTGCAATTTCAGGGGGAACTGAAGAAGAAGGATAAGATGGATTACCAGAGGCAGAAGCTTGGGGCTTTCCTGCATGTCTTGTTCTCAACTCTTTGACCTTGGTGGGGTTAGTTCCCACTTTTCTACGAGAAGAGATCTCCAGAACTTCAGAATCCAGACAAGAAGAGATTGTCCTAGAATCTTGATCAGAGGAAGAGGTTGAAATAGTCGTATTGGATGATGATGGTGTTTGAGACATTTTGACAGTCCTAGAGGACCAACAACAACTGAGGAGAAAATTCTGATTGAGAGACTGGGTTTTGATGAGGAGACGAGAGGGGAAGGAAGCAACGGAGTGTCTATTCAACTTCTTAAAAGAATTGTGGGAAATGAGAAAATACAATTTTAAACCAATCAGAACAGGCATAACTCCTTTGATCCTTGTTTTAAGCAAAATTAATTGCTACAATTCCTCATGTTGGCAAATACCCAACTTACCCCTTAAGTTTTCAAATTGATTTGCATCCAGAGCCTTGGTAAAAATGTCAGCCAGCTGTAGCTCAGTGGCAACATGTTTCAATTTGATTGTCTTCTCTTCTACAAGGTCTCTGATAAAGTGATGTCGTATGTCAATATGTTTGGTCCTGCTATGCTGAATGGGATTCTTGGATATATTGATTGTACTTAGATTGTCACAGTACAATGTCATAACATCTTGTGTGACATTATACTCAGTGAGCATCTATTTCATCCATATCATTTGAGAGCAGCTACTACCAGCTGTAATGTATTCAGCTTCAGCAGTGGAAAGAGACACACAATTATGTTTCTTGCTGAACCAGGAAACCAGATTACTTCCCAAGAAGAAACATCCTCCAGAGGTGCTTTTTCTATCATCAGCACTACTAGCCCAATCAGCATCACAGTACCCAGTCAGAGCTGGTTCACAACCATGAGTATACATCAATCCATAGTTGTAAGTACCACTTACATACTTCAAAATTCTCTTCACTTGATTGATATGACTGACTTTGGGATCAACTTGGTATCTTGCACAAACTCCAACTGCAAAGGCAATATCAGGTCTGCTGGCAGTTAAGTACAACAAGCTTCCTATCATGCTTCTGTACAGACTTTGATCCACCTTAACCCCACTTGAATCTTTGGAAAGCTTTAGATGAGTAGGAGCAGGAGTCCTTTTGTGACTTGCATTCTCCATACCAAACTTCTTTACAATGTTCTTAGCATACTTGCTTTGAGATAAGAAGATTGAGTCCTCCATCTGTGAGACTTGTAGACCAAGAAAATAAGTTAGTTCTCCCATGAGACTCATTTCAAATTCATCCTGCATTTGGTCAGCAAAGTGTTTAACCATATGTTCTGACATTCCTCCAAACACTATGTCATCAACATATATTTGGGCAACCATCAACTTTCCTCCTTCAGTTTTGACAAAGAGAGTTTTGTCCAAGCCTCCTTTTCTGTAGCCTTTGTCTGAAAGAAACTTTGTTAACCTGTCATACCATGCTCTAGGAGCTTGTTTCAGGCCATATAGGGCTTTTCTCAATTTGTAGACATGATCAGGGTGGGTTGGATCCACAAAGCCTTTAGGTTGTTCCACATAAGCTTCCTCATTCAAGTACCCATTTAGAAAGGCACTTTTCACATCCATCTGAAATAACTTGAACTTCAGAAGACAAGCAATTGACAACAAGAGTCTGATTGATTCCAGCCTGGCTACATGTGCAAAGGTTTCATCAAAATCAACCCCTTCAACCTGGGTGTATCCTTGAGCAACAAGTCTTGCCTTATTTCTGGTGACAACTCCTTCAGCATCTGACTTGTTCTTGAATATCCATTTTTTCCCAATGATGTTAGTTCCTTCAGGTCTAGGAACCAGTTCCCAAACTTCGTGTTGCTTGAATTGGTTCAGTTCATCTTGCATTGCACCAATCCAATATTCATCAGTTAAGGCTTCCTTGACATTTCTTGGTTCCATTTTGGACACAAAACAAGAGTTTGAGATGATTTCTCTAGATCTTGTGATGACTCCACTATTGGGATCTCCTATGATGAGCTCTTTCGGATGATCCTTCTGAATTCTGATGGAAGGGATCTTGCTAGCTTCCTTTGATTCAGATTCTGTTGTGGTGGAGTTGGGTAGGTCATTCTGTTGGGTTGAAGTCTCAAAGAATGTCTCAACAGTACAAGGAACATCTATTTCTTCATGATAGTCATCAATTATAACATTTATTGATTCCATCATGGTTTTGGTTCTGGAGTTGAATACTCTATAAGCTCTGCTGTTTGAGGAGTATCCTAGAAATATGCCTTCATCACTTTTAGGATCCAGTTTTCTTCTTTGTTCACGATCAGCCAGAATATAGCATTTGCTGCCAAACACATGGAAGTACTTCACAGTTGGTTTTCTTCCTTTCCAGAGTTCATATATGGTGGATGAGGTTCCCTTCCTCAAGGTGACCCTGTTATGAACATAGCAGGCTGTATTCATAGCTTCAGCCCAAAAGTACATAGGAAGTCTTTTGGCATGTAACATTGCTCTGGCAGATTCCTGTATGGTCCTGTTTTTTCTTTCCACAACTCCATTTTGTTGAGGTGTTATAGGAGAAGAAAACTCATGACTAATTCCTTCTGAAGAGCAGAAATCACCAAACTTGC
This sequence comes from Vicia faba, assembly GCA_948472305.1. Taxonomy (NCBI): domain Eukaryota; kingdom Viridiplantae; phylum Streptophyta; class Magnoliopsida; order Fabales; family Fabaceae; genus Vicia; species Vicia faba. The sequence goes on from OX451738.1 coordinate 1,601,334,009, forward strand.
TGTTTTCAAATTCCTTGCCATGATCACTTCTGATTCTGACAATACATCCTTCCTTCTCTCTTTGAATTCTTTTGCACAATTCTTTAAAAACTTCAAATACATCTGATTTTTCCCTAATGAAATTAATCCAGGTGAATCTGGAAAAATCATCCACAACCACATAGGCATATCTTTTACCACCAAGACTCTCTACTTGCATTGGTCCCATCAGATCCATATGGAGGAGTTCTAAAACCTTCGAGGTGGTCAGATGTCTTGACTTTGGATGTGACATCCTAGTCTGCTTACCAACCTGACATTCACCATAAACTCTTCCTTCATCAATTTGCAGTCTTGGAATTCCTCTGACTGCCTCCAAGGAGATGATCCTCTTCATACCCCTTAGATGAATATGGCCAAGTTTTTGGTTCCACAGTTTCACCTCTTTTTCTTCTCTTGCAATGGAACACGCAGATGAGAAATTAGTGTTCTCAGGCTCCCACAAGTAACAGTTGTCTTTGGATCTGACTCCTTTCATTATTATCTCTTGTTTGTCATTGATTACAAGGCATTCCGATTTTGAGAAATTGACCTTGAATCCTAGATCACACAATTGACTGATACTAATGAGATTAGCGGTCAGCCCTTTCACCAGCAGTACTTCATTCAGACTTGGAACTCCAGGGCAGTCCAAATCACCAACTCCTTTGATTTCACCTTTAGCCCCATCTCTAAAGGTCACAAAACTGGTAGTGTGAGGCTTAACATTATTGAGGAGGTTCTTGATTCCAGTCATGTGTCTGGAACATCCACTGTCAAAGTACCAATCTTCCTTTGCAGAGACCCTCAGGGAAGTGTGAGCTATCAGTGCAGTAGCCTTTTTCTTCCATTTAGGAGCATGTGGTACCTTTTTAGACTTAGGTTTGACACCTGAGTTCTGATTAGGATATCCATGTAGTCTGAAGCAGAAGGGCTTTATGTGGCCATATCTCCCACAATGATGACATTTCCATCTTTGGTACCTTTTCTTCATATGTCTCTGTTCCTGATGTTGAGAGTTGTGTTGAGACATCTGTTTTGACATTTGCTTACCAGTACCAGATTTCTTTGCTTCCATAAATCCTAGTCCAGATTTATTTCCCACATTTTGTCCAACCTGAAGGATCTCTTCCAATTTGTCTGTTCCATTGGTCAACATCTTGACAGATTTGGTCATTTGATTCAGTTGTGAGTTCAGCAATTGAACTTCTCCTTGTAGATGACTTATAGTTTCAAGATTTTCCCTTTTTTCAGCCTCCAGCTTTATGATGAGTTTTGATTGTTTCTCATTCTGCACACAGACTTCAGTACTTCTGATACACAATTTCTTGTAAGTATCAGCCAGTTCTTTAAAAGTAACTTCTTCATCACTGATGTCACTTTCAGAGGTACACACACCAGTTAAAGCAGTAACTCGTTTGGCAGATTCTTCTTCGGAATTACTTTCTGAATCACAGTCAGACCAAGTAACTGTCATTCCTTTTTGTTTCTTAAGAAAGGTAGGACATTCAGTTCGAATATGCCCATATCCTTCACAACCATGGCATTGAATTCCTCTGCCTTGAATTACCTTCTCTTCTGACCTTGGTCTTCTGCTGGAACTGTCAATGTCAGAGGGAATGTTATGAACATTAGACCTTGACTTTGGATCTATTCTTTTGATGAGTTTGTTGAACTGTCTTCCAAGCATGGCTACAGCTTCTGAAATGTTTTCTTCAACATCAGTGTTGGACATAAGTGCTATGCTCTTGTTCTTCTTGACACCATTATCAGTGATTCCCATCTCAAAAGTCTGAAGAGACCCAATAAGTTCATCCACTTTCAACTTGCTAATGTCCTGGGCTTCCTCTATGGCAGTTACCTTCATTGCAAATCTTTTAGGCAAGGATCTGAGAATCTTCCTCACCAGTTTTTCTTCTGACATCTTTTCTCCCAGTGCTCCTGAGGTGTTGGCAATCTCCAAGATGTTCATGTGAAACTCATGAATGGTTTCATCTTCCATCATTTTTAGATTCTCAAATTTGGTAGTCAACATCTGAAGCCTTGACATTTTTACTTTGGAAGTGCCCTCATGAGTAATTTTGAGAGTGTCCCAAACTTCCTTGGCCAGTTCATATTGATGTACTAATCTGAAAATGTTTCTATCAATTCCATTGAACAAGGCATTTAAAGCTTTGGAATTTCCCAGGGCTAACTCATCTTCTTCTTTACTCCAATCTTCCTCAGGCTTCAGACTGATTGTCCCATCTTTCTCAGTTATGGTGGGATGAATCCATCCTTTGTCAGCAGCTCTCCAAGCCTTTTTGTCCAGAGATTTTAGGAAGGCAATCATACGAGGTTTCCAGTAGTCATAATTAGTTCCATCCAGAATGGGTGGTCTATTTCCAAAAACTCCTTCTTTGTCCATAGTGCCAGAAAGTGATATCCCTAGATCTCACCCAGTAATACAGGCAGGGTGCCTGCTCTGATGCCAATTGAAATTCTGGCTGCAGATACTCAATGTCACGTTCAATGTTATGACACCGTATCTGACTTACTATATGACAGTAAATACAAAAGCAATAAAGAACACAGTCAATTGTTTACCCAGTTCAGTGTGCAACAACACCTACTCTGGGGGCTACCAAGCCAGGGAGGAAATCCACTATAAGAGATGTTAATTCAGGAATAAACCAACCAGTTTATCTCCTTCACTTAAGACCTACCAAATGCAATTCCAATCTAAGTACAACTTAAACCTGAGATCCTACTCACTCCCCCTTAATCACAGCAGTGATACATAAACCAATTTGACTTAAGAATTGATGAAGACACTCTTCAAAAAAACAAACACTTGATTAAGCTTCACAGCTTTTTAATCAAGCAACACAATCACTCGTGCTTCACAGCTTTGAGTGATGCACACAGCTAACTTGACTCTGCTTCACAGCTTTAGTCAAGGAACATTCAAACACTCTTGCTTCAAAGCTTTGAGTGCTACACAACCCTTACAATTAGAAACCTATTCCAAGTCACTTATCACAATGATAATTGCTTGGAGTACAATAATCAAACCTATACAGATTACAAATGATCTTCTGATCAATAAAAGGGATGCCTTGCAAAACAGCAGCTCTGTTGAATATATAGCAGCTGCAACTTCAGTTAGGGTTTCCACAAAAACCTAGGGTTAATTCCGTTTGACCTAAAGACCAGGTCACAGGACTTTATTAACCAGGTTAGGGTTGAGCTAGGTTACCCCTCATAAAACGCAGGATTCTGTTCAGGAAAGACTGAGTTATTTTCCTGAAAAAACTCAGACTTATCCAACCTGCAAATCTGTTAGTTCAGAACAGGATGTCATAACATCTGTTATGACATCTGAGAAAACCTGTCTACTGATTTACCAAAAATGTGATCATTTTGCAAAATGCTCAGATACACACTTATAAACATCAGTACTTGAATTACAATATTTTTCTGCAAAGGTACCTGTGATACGGTGGGAGAATTGACTAGGGTTTTGCGTTTGTTTTCACAAATGTTTCGGTTGAGCAAGAGTCGCCACCGACTTTTTATTTTATCCTAAGGAAAGGTTTAAAAAGCACAGCAAAAACCTTTGAGATTTTTCTTGGGTTCGGGGAGTAGATTATAGAAGGGGAAGGTATTAGCACCCCTTCTATCCATGGTTATCCATGGGCTCTTAGGTACTCGCTTAGATCAACTTGCCTTATTTTTCAATTGTTTGAAATGGTGCTTTGTGTGTGGTTTTGAAAAGGTTTTAAAAAAGATGCCTTGTATAGGCTACCCTTGTAACAATTCTTTACTCGAATGTTTTACAAAAGGTGTTTGTCTTTTTGAAAAGATGTTTCAAGAGTTTGAAAAGTTGATTTTGAAAGTGTTTGTGAAGTGGGTTTTGAAATTAGGCAAGTGTTTTCTTGGCAAATTGGCAAGTACTTAAGAGTTTATCTACCCTAAAGTTTTCTCAAAGATTTTTGTCATGTTTTAAACCTTTTGACAAATTTGTTCCACCATTGCATTTGGTGGACAATCTTGTCTTAGGAGATGAAAGGGACAGGCGCGGGTCGTCGTTTAGACCATAATTGCAATATTGTTAAATGTCTTTGGGCAATTTTCTTTAAGGGACTTGATCATTTGTTTTGGTTTGCTTTGAAAAGTTTTATCGAGGGACTATGATCATCCAAATTGTTTGCTTTGCCCAAAGAAGTTCAACATATAATATGGCCCATTTTTTGAAAGGCAACAAGTGGAATACCCTAGGGGTGCAAGTGTGATATGTGTTGTTTATTTTCATGCTCATTTATCTTGTATTAGGTCCAACTATTTTTTATCGTTTTTCGCATGCAAACCCTAATTCTAACATGGCATAATTAGAAAGCGTATAAAGTGCGAAATTTAAATTCCTACGCTATTACAACATAATAATATAGGGAGGGGGGTACAAATTTACAAATGGGGGATATTTAGACAAGAATTTAAATCTAAATTATTACATCATTTTTGAATATTTGCAAGGTAAATAAATTGCATAATTAAATGGAAATGAAGTAAATATGCAAAATGCAAAAAGAAAGTTTTTATATGTATGAAAAAAAGTATGGTTTATGTAAAATAAAACAAGAAAATAAAAAGGTATTATTTTTGAGTATTTTCAACTTTTAGGGCAAAAACCCTAATTTCAATTAAAATGGAAATTAATTACTTAATTCATATAATATTTATTATTTACATACAAAAATAAAATAAAATATAGTATATTTGTAAAAAAAAGGGTATTTTTTAGTATTAAATATTAAAAAAATAAAATATGTACATTTTTGGTATTTTTACTCTAAGTATATTAATATATATATATATATATATATATATATATATATATATATATATATATATATATATATATATATATATATATATATATATATATATATATATATATATATATATATATATATATATATATATATATATATATATATATATATATATATATATATATATATATATATATATATATATATATATATATATATATATATATATATATGTATATTTATATTATTTTAAATATGTACTATATATATAAATAGTAATAATAATTAATTTTTTAGAAAATAGTATTTTTTATATGAAATATTTTCAGAGGGTTATATAAAATAAAAATAAAAATAGAAGTATTTTTTACATATTTTTCTATTTTATTCTAAGTAATAATATATATCTATTTATATACAAATCAAAAGAAAATCAAATAAAAACCAAATAAAATCAAAAAATGATGAGAAAAAATATTTTCAAAATTTTAATATGTTGAGAAAAAATAAATGAGTCAAATAAAAAAGGAAAAGGTCAAAAATGTTAAAAAATGAAGCAAATGGGCTCAGGGGTGTGAAACAGAAAAAATGGTGTGGATAGCAAAATAATACAGGCCCAGCCCAATCCACTTCTTCTTCAACCTTTGGCCAAAACGCGCGCCTTGTTACAGAGATTCAAACATCCTGATTCTTTGAGATTTTGCACAAACTTTCAACACAAAACATGTCAAGCATTGAATCACGATTCCAAATATATAAAAAACTCATCCTAACTCTCAGAAATGAGAGAGAATTTTATCAATCCCAAATCTTGACCTAAACTTTCTGCCATTTTCAAAGCTTAAATTCTCTCAACTCAGGCAAAAGAAATGAAATGTAAAGATATGTACATGCTCAGGGCTATGAGTAGAACCTTGTTTCTTCACAAACTTAAGACTAAAGATGCATAATAAGAGAGATACGAGTTCAAAGTTTTACCTATTCAGTTGAACTTCTATCTGGAGAATGAGGAACTTTCAGTGCAAGGTGATGATTGGAGAAGCTTCCTTGAGGTCCAGGGATGCTATTCCAATGTTTACTTTGTCTTGAAAGCTTCTGAATCAAGCTATAGAACTTCACCTGCAAGTAAAAAATGTGAAAATGGTGGAGGTGGTTAGAGCAATTACAGATCGTGCCTTAGCTTCTGGATAGCTTGCATAGGTTGTAAGTAAGGTAGAGGAACAAGTTTGGGCCAGAAAGCTTGAAGGGATTGAGAGATGGCACTCAATCTGCAGGGCTTGCTCTGTTTGAGCAGTTTGATGGTGTTTCTGAGATGGAGAGTGTTTGAGAGGCAAATGGATCGTGTCACAGCTTGGTTATGATGTCTTGAGTATGTTTGATAAGTTTGTTCTTGTGTGTCTAAGCTGAGATGGAAGTTGTTACAAGTTATGGGACTTTCTTCACACTTAAGCAACAAAATGCAACTTGGCTTTCTAGGCATGTAGGGGGCCTCCTAATGTGCTGCATAATCCCTCATTGATCAGAGTGTTATGCTAATAATCTTATGCTAGAGAGATTTGATCTGTACCTCTTTGATTTACCAATTGACATAAAGCAAGCTTTTGCAAAAATGGAAAGTTCACTTTATCTAGTTTAGGGTTAGTTCATCATGTAATGTCCAAATGCTTAGAATAACAACTTGGCACATTGGTTTTGCATTTAATTCTTGAGTGTAACTTGGTTTAAGGACCTGTAATCTAGTCTAAAGCAAGCTGAGTTCAAATTGCAAGATTATGAACATGTTTTGGTTAAGAACAAAAAGTGAATTTTTGCCAACTTGTGAAATTCGAATCTCTCAAGTTATGAGGTTGTTTGATGAGTTCTTGGACATTTTGGAAAGCTTGGAATGTGTACTACAATCCATCTTTGAGATGCAAATTGAAATTCCAAGTGGAAGGGTATGAAAAATGGCCTTGAAGTGGGGTAGAAAACCTTGTCAAAATAGGTTAAAATTTCACTAAGTTAAAAATGGTTTAGTGCCCTTATTCAAAAAATTGTAACTTGAGATACAAGCTTCAAATGAGAAAACTTTGTGAATCAAAGTTGTAGATTATGCAACAAGCTACAACTTTCATGTTTTGACTTTTGTTTGAATCCAAATGGATCTTGGTGAAAAGGTGGGGCAAAGTTGGGAAAAAATTAGGGTTTTTCATAACTTAGAAAAATTCTAAGTTATGAAAAATTCCATTTTCTAACCCTAATTTGCATTTTGTGATTTCTTGGTGAACAAGTTTCATAAATTGGCATGTTTTGATGAAAAATGAATCTTGACTTTTGATTTTGACCAAAAAGTCAAAGTTTGACTTTTCAGTATACAGTCAAAATTGATCAATTGACTGGGAAATTCAACTGTCAATCTTGTGTACTTGGGATCTTTTGAGCTTGTTGAGAATGTCAAGACAATTCCATGGGGTCCTTGAGTCCATATGTGAGCTTGGTTTGCTATTGGCTAGGTCAAACAGTCAAAAATTGCCTTGGTACAGTCAAAACCCTAAAAATGACCATTTTGCCCTTTTGGTGATCTGATCAAATTTCTTATGTAACTGTGGTCCAAACTTGATCAAATGGTTCATATGAGTTCATAATGTTGATGTGGGCCAAATTTCATGAGGTTTGACTGTCAATTGGCCACAGTTGACTTTTTCCCCAATACAGTTGATTTCTAGGTCAACTGTCCAATTGACTGGTCAAAACTTGGAATCAAGGCTTGAAACTTGATATGGGTAAGCTTGGGAGTCCAATATGAGGCATGAAAGTTATCTTGGGCATTTTGGGTCAAAACATCTTTATGCAAACACAAACCCTAATTTTGAGTCTACAGTGCAAGGAGAGGTCTTGGGCAGATGAAACCCTAACTGGATCCTGAGCTTCAAGGGCTTTGTGATGAGAAATCAATGAGAAGTGGGAGGGCAAATTTTGGGGTACAACAGTTGCCCTTGTTCAATCTTCTTGAATCCGAAGAGTTAGATGGGCAAGCTTGCCTTTCGTGACTTGAGGGTAAAAGGAGATTGGACACTAGAGTGCCCGGAAATTTGCACTCGTCAAAGCAACGGATACGGGAATGGGCTTAGAGATGCCATTTGGAGATGGGCTTAATGATGCCATCTGGGAGAATGACCGAAATCTTGTCGGGGATGGGCTTAGAGATGCCATCTGGAAGGGAATATCAGGAAGGTGTCCAGGCTTGGGACCATCTCTGAACTGGGGGTCTGAATAAGCAACAGATTGACATCCGTTGTTGGGAGGAATCTGTAAACTGTTTTCAATGGTTTGGCGAAGACACTGAACAAGCGATAGGTTAACATCCGTTTACTTGGAGAACCCGAGAACTGTTTTCAGAAATCTTGAAGTTGAATAAGCAAAAGAACAACATCCGTTGTTGGGAAGCGTCCGTAAACTGTTTTCAAAAGTTGTGAAGAGTCTGAACAAGTTGATAGATTGACATCCGTTGTTGGGAGGAATCCATAAACTGTTTTCAGAAGTTTTGAAGAAGAATCTGAACAAGTGATAGGTTAACATCCGTTTACTTGGAGAACCCGTGAACTGTTTTCAGAAATCTTGAAGAAGAATCTGAACAAGCGATAGGTTAACATCCGTTTACTTGGAGAATCCGTGAACTGTTTTCAGAAGTCTTTGAGAAGAATCTGAACAAGTGATAGGTTAACATCCATTTACTTGGAGAACCCGTGAACTGTTTTCAGAAATCTTGAGATTGAATGATTTTTGTCTGTCGACTGATCTTTCCTGAAAAGGTAAAGAGTTAGTTGTATGCAATGTTATGATGCATGATGCAATATACGTGACATCAATGTTTATGACATGAATGTGATGAATGTGCATGTAAGCTGATGAGCTATCTTGCTGAAGATAAATGAATCTGAAGTGGTTGACGATTCAAGCATCTGGACTGCTGTCGGGGAAAATAAATCCTTGGCTGCTGTTGGGGAAGAGAATTCCTGACGACCTCTACTGGGGAGCATCAATCTAGTAGACTCATGCTGGGGAGGTAAGATTGAGAATTTTCAACTTGATGGGAAGTAACTCTGGTGATCTTACTGGGGAACTCGAGATTTCTTTTTCTGAGGCTCTGTGGGGAGAAGGCTCATTAGCCCGGCTCCGCCGGGGATAGGTTTGAAGTTTTAGATCTGCTGGGGATAATGAAACTTAAACTCTGAGGGGAAACGAGTTCTGTAGGATCCTCTGGCTGGGGATAACAAGGACAAGCTCCTCTGGGGATCACATTGATACATTGTGTTGGGGAACTCCTGATGAACTCCGCTGGGGATAGGGAGAATTCTGCCGAGGGCGATCTTCTGTGGTTGTTTAGCTGAGGATAACCCAGTTATAAGCCTTTGTGAGGAACAACTTTGGATAAAACTCGGGGGAGACGTTCGTGCTCTGCAGGGAAATATCTTCCAGAACCTTACTGGGGAAAGGCTTCGAGGGTCTGCTGGAGATAAGCCTCAGGGTTTGCTAGGGATGTGGATTCCAAATCTCCTGGTGGGGCTTCCTTCGAGAGGGTGTTAAGATATTCATCTATACCTTCATCCTATCAGTAATCCTTTTTCTTAGGTTCATTTAGGAAGTGATTTATGTTTCAAATGCATATGCCTATTTAACAAAACATTGGACGTTTCTCAAAAATAAAACAAATAGTGCAAAAGAAAAGGGAAATGACACAAAATTTTGGGAAGAGTATTTGTATTGATTTTCGTTGAGTATATTTGTACAAAGGAGACAATCATCCTAGTAAGAGGACTTTGTCGTAAATATTGAAAAATTTATACGAAATAAAGGATGGCTATGTGAAATAATTCCATGGGATTCCATTCTGCCATAGCTTTCACAACTCTGAATATCTGCCCGTTCAGTGCTTCGTTTGACGATGACTGGATTGATCAGAAGTTTGGAATTGGTTGATGAAGAGATTGTCTTTGAAGTGATTCGACGAGACATAGTCATACGCTTTAATTCCCTAACTTTTGCCTGAATCGCCCTTTCGGGTTTTCGATCCACCGGGAAACCCCTTTTTTGCCCAAGCCGCCCTTTCGGGTTTTCAACTTGCCGGGTGTACAGATTTTTTTTGTTTTTATCCCTAATTTTTGCCTGAACCGCCCTTTCGGGTTTTCGGTTCACCGGGATGCCCATTTTTGCCCAAGCCGCCCTTTCGGGTTTTCGACTTGTCGGGTTATTTTATGCGTAGTATCTTTTGACTATGTCTGCATTCGCAGGGTGCGGTAAATCGTCGCCGTCCATAGTGGTTAGAATCATTGCGCCACCAGAAAATATGCTTTTGATCACAAATGGTCCTTCATATGTAGGAGTCCATTTGCCCCTGGGATCACTTTGCGGCAGGATAATTCGCTTGATTACGAGATCTCCGACTCGATACACTTGACGTCTGACTTTCTTATTGAAGGCCTTGATCATCCGTTTTTGATACGTCTGACCATGGCATATAGCAGCAAGTCGCTTCTCATCGATCAGATTGAGTTGATCAAGTCGGGTCTGCATCCAATCATCTTCATTCAAACCTGCATCCTTCATAATCCTTAGAGAAGGGATCTGGACTTCCATAGGCAAAACAGCTTCCATGCCATAAACCAAAGAAAATGGGGTTGCCCCAGTTGAAGTACGTGTCGTCGTACGATATCCATGTAGAGCGAACGGTAACATCTCATGCCAGTCTTTGTAAGTGACTGTCATTTTCTGAATGATCTTCTTAATGTTTTTGTTCGCAGCTTCAACAGCCCCGTTCATCTTCGGCCGATAGGGAGATGAATTGTGATGATAAATCTTGAACTGTTCGCATAATGCAGTGATCATTGTGTTATTCAGATTTGTACCATTGTCCGTGATGATTCTGTCTGGAACACCATACCGACATATGAGATTTTGCTTGATGAAGCGGGCAACCACATTTTTGGTGACAGAAGCGAAGGAAGCTGCTTCAACCCATTTAGTGAAGTAGTCAATGGCAACCAGGATGAAGCGATGTTCGTTGGAAGCCGTGGGCTTGATCTCTCCAATCATATCAATGCCCCACATTGCAAAGGGCCACGGAGCAGTCAGGACGTTGAGGGGAGCCGGAGGAATATGAACTTTGTCAGCATAGACTTGACACTTGTGACAAGTTCGGGAATGTTGATGGCAGTCAGCTTCCATGGTAGACCAGTAATAGCCTGCCCTTAGGATCTTCTTAGCCATTGTATGCCCGCTCAAGTGAGTGCCAAATGTGCCGCTGTGTATATCAGTCATGATCAGCTCTGCTTCAGCTTTATCCATACATCGGAGTAATACACAATCATGGCTTCGTTTGTAAAGGATGCCGTTGCTCAGGAAGAACTTGGCAGCAAATTTCCTTAAGAACTTCCTGTCATTCACGGAAGCTCCTTCAGGATAGTCTTGGGTCTCGAGATACCTTTTGACTTCATGGAACCAAGGTTGTTCCATTACTTCTTCGGTATTAATCTCGTGACAGTGCGCGGGTTCATCCATTCGCTCGATGGTGATTTGGGGAGCCTCGTTATCCCAATTGAGTTTAAACATGGAGGACATTGTGGCTAGAGCATCGGCTAGCTGATTCTCTTCTCGCGGGAAATGCTCGAAGGTAATTTGCTCGAAATGAGGCAACAATGTCAGGACATGTTCTTTGTATGGGATAAGATTAGGATGCTTGGTATCCCAGTCTCCTTTGATTTGGCTGATGACCAAAGCCGAGTCCCCGAATACGATCAAAGATTTGATCCCCAAGCCTATAGCAGCCTCGAGACCAAAGATGCAAGCTTCATACTCAGCCATGTTGTTTGTGCAGCTGAAGCAAAGTCGGGCCGTGAAAGGCGTGTGACAACCTTCCGGAGAAATGAGTACGGCGCCAATACCGTTTCCAAGTGCATTTGAAGCACCATCAAAGTATAGGGTCCATCGGGATCCCTCTTCGGGTCCGTCATACGGTCCGTCACCTTTAATGTTGTCCAAATTCATAATGTCCTCGTCCGGGAAGTCGAATCTCATGGGTTGATAGTCTTCGATAGCCTGATGAGCCAGATGGTCAGCTAATACACTCCCTTTTATAGCTTTTTGGGTGGTGTATTGGATGTCATACTCGGTCAAGATCATTTGCCATCTGGCTATCCTTCCAGATAAAGCGGGCTTTTCGAAGATATATTTGATGGGATCCATTTTGGAAATCAACAAGGTAGTATGAGTCAACATATACTGCCTTAGTCGGCGAGCAGCCCATACCAAAGCGCAGCAAGTTTTCTCGAGCAGTGAGTAGCGAGTCTCACAGTCGGTAAACTTTTTGCTAAGGTAATAAATAGCATGCTCTTTTCGACCAGACTCGTCATGCTGGCCCAAAACACACCCCATTGAGTTATCCAAGACGGTCAAATACATGATCAATGGTCTTCCTTCGACGGGTGGCATTAGAATAGGAGGTTCTAGCAAATACTCCTTGATTCTATCAAAAGCAGCTTGGCAATCGTCGTTCCATTCCACTACCTGATCTTTCTTCAAGAGTTTGAAAATTGGCTCACAGGTAGAGGTCAGATGTGAGATGAATCTGGCAATATAGTTCAAGCGCCCCAAGAATCCTCAAACCTCCTTTTCAGTACGGGGAGCAGGCATTTCTTGTATTGCTTTTACTTTTGCCGGATCGACTTCAATGCCTTTGTTGCTTACAATGAATCCCAGGAGTTTACCAGACCTAACTCCAAAAGTGCATTTGCTCGGATTCAGTCTGAGCTTGTATTCTTTCAATCTGGCAAACAGCTTTTCCAGATGTTCAAGGTGCTCTTCCTCTGTTTGTGACCGAGCTATCATATCGTCTACGTAAACTTCAATCTCATGATGTATCATGTCATGAAATAAAGCTACCATGGCGCGCTGATAAGTTGCCCCTGCGTTCTTCAGCTCGAACGACATCACTTTGTAACAGAAAGTGCCCCATTGCATGACAAAAGTTGTTTTCTCCATATCTTCGGGAGCCATTTTGATTTGATTATAGCCCGAAAATCCATCCATGAAGGAAAACACTTTGTGTTGAGCTATATTGTCTATCAAGATGTCAATATGAGGTAGCGGGAAATCATCTTTAGGGCTGGCCCTATTCAAATCCCGGTAGTCCACACACATTCTGACCTTGCCATCTTTCTTTGGTACTGGCACAATGTTAGCGACCCATTGAGGATAGGACGTAACAGCCAAAAAGCCAGCGTTGAATTGTTTCATTACTTCCGCTTTGATCTTCTCGGACATGTCAGGCCTCATTCGGCGAACTTTTTGCTTGATTGGTGGACAATCCTCTCTTGTGGGTAGACGGTGAACCACGATGTCTGTGTCTAGACCCGGCATGTCTTCGTAGGACCAAGCGAAGATTTCAACATACTTATTCAGTAACTGTACCAAGCGCTCCTTGACTTTTGGTTCCAGGTTGGCACCCACTTGCACTTCCTTCCGATTCTCTTCGGTTCCCAAGTTAACAGTTTCCAACGGTTCTTCATGTGGCAAGATGGCCCTTTCCTCTTGTTGCAGAAGTCTGGCTAGTTCCCCGGGTACTTCGCAACCTTCGTCATCCTCATACTCGGCTAGATTGACCAGATCTTCAGAGTTATTGAAAGATACAACAGAATAGTCACCCATGGAATCCGGAGTGGATGGGTACCTGCATTGGTGAGTGTGGGTGTGTGTAAGGGATAGCCATCCTTAAACAAAAATGCAAAAAGAAAAGAAAATGAGCATAAGCAGTTTATCAAATGAAAAACGTCCAATGAATCATTAAACATGGCATATGAATATGAAAAATAGTCAAAACCCTTACAAGTGGACCTGCATGCCTCGGGCAAGGCAGGAGGTGAAAAAGATAGTGTACGGATTGTTTGAAAGCAAATATTACAGACCAAATAAGAAATGTTTAACAGATAAATTACTGATGAATAAAAGTGATGGGGACAAAGTCTTTTGCCTCCCAATTGCTCAATCCTCCTTCGACAGTTGGATAAACCCACTCTTCAATGTTGCTCTCCTTGTCTTCATCCTCCAAGGCGTTGATTCCGTAGGGAGAAATTTTGACCGGCGCTCTCTCAATCTTTGAACGGCGCATAGCTTTCTGGCCAGCAGCTGTGAAACCTAATCCAAACTTATCAGTCTTATGTGGAAAATCGGGTAACTGCCCCCACGCTGAATTCTTCCCCTCTTTAACTGCAGCCCTTGCATCCTCCAGAGATGCCATCCTGGCCACCTGTCTTGGTGCCTCAGCTGCCAACTTAACCACTGCTACTTCAGGAAGAACTTCTTCGAAATGTTGAAACGACGTCTCAATAAACTCTCCCTCAACCTCCACATACCGGAAGGAATTTAAATGGCTAATCATGTACTCTTCTTCGCCATGAACAATAACGATTTTCCCTTTTACAGGATACTTCAGCATTTGATGCAAGGATGAGGTGACTGCCCCAGCATGGTGAATCCAAGGTCTACCCAGCAGGCAGGAGTATGATGGACGGATGTCCATCACATAGAAAGTGGATTTAAACACCTCGGTACCTATCTTGACAGGAATCTCAACTTCTCCATGGACCATCCTTTTCGACCCATCAAAAGCTCTGACGACAATATCACTAGGCTTCAATTCCAACCCTTCACAATCTAGCCGGTCCAAGGCCTTTTTAGGCAAAACATTCAGCGATGAACCGGTATCAACCAAAACATGTGCAAGGGTGGTTCCGCGACAATCGATTGAAATATGCAACGCATCATTGTGGTTTCGGCCCTTCGGGGTTAGGTCGGCATCAGAAAAGCCTAATCCATTTTCCGCAGTCAGGCTAGCCACACAATGTTGAAATTGATCTGCAGAGGTTTCCTGGGGCACATGAGCTGCCTTTAGAAACTTAATCAAAGCCTGAGCGTGCGCTTCTGAGCAAAGCAATAGTGCCAGCATGGAGATCTTGGAGGGGGTTTGCCCCAACTGTTCCACCACATCGTAGTCACTTCTCTTGATTATCCTCAAAATCTCATCCATTTCTTTCTTGGAAGCTTCTGGAATTCTCAAGGGTTGAGCCCTCGTCCTGACGGGCTCGTCTTGTATTCCCTTCCCTTTATCAGCAATGGTAGGAGAGACAGCATTAGGAACAACAACCTCTTCGATCGAAGGAGTTCTGGCGGAGAGTTTTACCGGTGCGGGGATGACTTCTTTAGCTGATGAGGGTCCAGAGACTGCTCTTGGAAGAGCAATCTCTGGAGAAAATATCCTCCCGCTCCTGGTGATTTTGCTGGTGCCCGCAATGTTACTAATGCTGGCTTCTTCATCATCTGAATTCTCTCCAACTATTTCAACTTGCTTGATACCATGGTAATAGATGTCACCACCATAGTTCCAAGGTATCGATTTCTCAGAAACATAGGGAACAGGCCCTGGCATGGTTATCTTCAAAGGTATAGACTTTGCAGCTGGTGTAATCTTAACAGGCTTTTTGACGGCCTCGGAAAGATTGGCGTGAATGGTTATAATTGAGACATTTTCGACTTGAACTGGAACAGCGGAAACTTTTTCGAACAAAATTTGTCGGCTATCCATAAGGCCTTGGATGCCTTTCTTCAATAGCGGACAATCAAACGGCATAGAGTGGCAACAGTAACAGTCTTCTTTACATCCCGGGAAAATCCCGGCCCTCAACAAATTCAACTTAATGGTTAGCAGTGGAGTAGTCAGATCACTAACGTCGGCAACATACAGATCCTCTTCAATGGCATTGACATTCCGACCGTGCTTCGGCATAGGTGCAGATATCACATTGGGTTTTTCTGGAGCGTCAAACTCTACCTCCTTAGCCTCTATCAGGTCTTGGATCTTATGCTTGAGTGCCCAACAATTATTGGTGTCGTGTCCAACACTGTCTGAATGATAGGCGCACTTAGCATCGGCATGATAATGCGGGGAAGACGTATTCACATTCTTTGGTGCCTCCTTGATGGTGGCAAGATTCAACTTCAATAGATGGGGAAGCACCTGCGCTGGAGTCATATTAATACGGGTGAACTGCCGTTGTGGCCTTTCCACCCGTTGCTGATTTGGTCTGGATTGGTTGTAGCGAGGCTGCTCACTTGGAGTGTTTTGAATCATTACGGCCCCCACAGTTGGCCGACGCTCCATCTTCCCTGCTCTTCTTTGAGAATAAACCATAGCTGTCTCCTTCTTAAACGGCTTCTTCTCAACACTTGCAGCGACACCCTTCTGAATCTTTCCTGACTTGATGCCAGCTTCTATTCTTTCGCCTGTTAAGATTAAATTGGTAAACCCTGCGGAAGAGTTACCAATTAAATGATTGAAAAATGGCCCAGATAGGGTCCCAAGAAACATATCAACGAGCTCGCGATCAGTTAAAGGAGGCTGCACCCTGCCAGCCAACTCCCTCCATTTCTGTGCATATTCCTTGAATCCCTCACTTGTTCCTAGTGACATACCCTGAAGTTGGGTACGAGTAGGAGCAAGATCAGAATTATACTGGTATTGTTTGTAGAAAGCGGTGGCCAAATCTTCCCAATTTCTGACACTGGTCCCTTCTAGCTGGTAAAACCACTCCAACTGAGCTCCCGACAGGCTGTCTTGAAAGAAGTGAATCCAGAGGTTTTTATCTGCCGTATAGGGTTGAATCTTTCTCACATAAGACCTGAGATGCATTTTGGGACAGGACAGCCCATCGTACCTCACAAACACTGGCACTTTGAATTTCGGGGGAATCACTATCCCGGCAACCAAACCCATGTCTTCAAAATCCAAACCCGGTACCCTTTGCAATTCCATGGCAGCCAATCTGTCTTCTAAACCTTTATATTTGTCATCAGCTGGAGGATACTGCTGGTCAGAATAATCTTCATCCTCTTCAACTTCTTCCTCTTCCGCATCAGACTCAGAAGGTGCCGCAACACGATCTCTTTTACTAGTCCCCTCATCAGAAGTAGGAGGAAATTCAAGCACTCTCCGAGCTTCTCTGTCAAATCTTCTCCCCAAAGTAGCCACTCCGACCCTCTTTTTCTTCTTCACTGGGTCCTTGTTCTCCAAATGAGCCTTGATGTCTTCTTGACTCTTAACCAAAGTCATCAAGAGTTGCTGGAACTGTGCATTCTGAGCCTGTAGATCTTTGACTGTTTGCTCGAGGTCCATCCTACTGAAATAAACAGCAGATAGATAAGGAAACCGAGAGTGAGACCTGCTTATGCATATGATGAATGGTATGTTGATGCATGTAATGCATTCAAGGGTTTAGGACATTCAAAATTGTTTCAGACAAAGAAGGACGCACGTCATATTAATAAGAAGAAATTTGTTAGTACATGAATGCCCCATGGGCCAAATATTACAAAATAAACTTCTTAAGGTAGAAAGACATTGCGCATCCTCTTTGGTGCGATGTAGGTATTGAGGACCTCTTGCTCGTGGAGTCGGCGGGTAAGCTCTAGAACCTTCTTTTCACTAGCGTAGTAGCTAGCTTCAAAAGTGTTCCGTTCCTCCTTGAGCTGAATCCAGCTTTTCTGCATTTCCTCCCACGATGTAGGCATGTCTGGGTGTAGGATGGTATAGGGAACCTCTCCTTCATTGACGGGCTCTTTAATCACTGGGAGTACATGAGGATAAGGCATCATTAGACTTTGGGCTCGGGCTTGTACCCACTTGAGATAGGGCTCAAGAGGGATGGAGTTCTTGTGTCCCAGAGTCTTGCTATCAACCTTGTTGAGCTTTCCCCAAGCTCTGATGAATCTTTGGCGAAGTCCTTGCGCATCGTTGTCGAAGTCAAAAACTAAGCTAGGAATCAACATATCATGAGGGCCATCCCTCCGTGCATATCCAAATTGCCTCAAAGCTAGGCAAGGGTTGTAGGTGATACCTCCTCTAATTCCAAGTAAAGGAACATTAGGAAATTCTCCGCAACGATCGACGATGATGACATTTTCTCTGGACCGAGAACACCAATGCACATCAAAATGAGTAAGAGTCATCAACCGTTGGGACCACCTTGTACCTTGATCATTCTTCAAGACAGAGTGTGGAAGGTGCGAAATAAACCACCTTGCAAGGATAGGAGTACAGCACATGAGAACACCCCTCTTTCTCATTGTTCGTGTGTAAAATGAGTGAAGAATGTCCCCAAGCAATGTTGGTATCGGATTTCTGGACAAGAAGATTTTGACAGCGTTGACATCTACCAATTGGTCAGGATTTGGGAACAAGACCAACCCATAGATAAGGAGTGCCACAATCTCTTCGAAAGCTTGTAGGTCCAATGAATTCCAACATTCTTGTGCCTTCTCAAACAAGAATTTTGCTAAGAATCCCTTGACGCCGCTTCTGGTTTCCCAATGCCCCTTGATTTCTGATGGTTGTAGATGTAATGCTCGAGCAACATCTTCCAGCTTTGGTTCCTTTTCCGTACCGTTGAATGGTAGTTGATTAAGGATAGGGATTCTTAGGAGTTGAGAAAACTCCTCCAAAGTGGGCACCAACTGATAATCAGGGAAAGTGAAGCAATGGTGAAGAGGGTCAAAGAACTGGAATAGCACCTTCATCAGGTCTTCTTCAATGTTGGTGTTGACTAGGCTGAGCAGTCTACCATGTCTTTCACTGAAGGATGAATTTTCCGGAATTCTTGAGGTGAGCTCCTTGAGTTGAGGAGAGATTCTCACAAGGTTGACTTGAATGGTATTTCTGCGAGGCATTTCCATGACCTACAAAATAAGAACAATGATGAAGATCCAAACCCTTGAAATGGTTAGTAAATGCATATGATGCTTCATGATGTTTATGATGTATGCACAAGACATATGTACAAGCAAATCACACCAAACCCTAGTTTCAGGCTTGCATGGGGTTTCATAGGTAAGTACCCTCTTGAGTGTAGTTGGCTTAAAAACCTGTCCTATAAATAGTAACCGGGTTCTAAGGAGCTCAATATCACTGGATTGTTTTCATTGTTCATTGTTTTGGTTTAGCCACTTAACTAGCGACCAAAATATTCCAAGAAAACAACCCTCAATGAGTGTAGTATCGAGTATCTGCCAACTTCGGACTGCACCAAAGCCGATCATCTCACTACCCCTAATAAAAGGCCAAGATGGTCAAGTAAGGTTCTAGGTCATTAGTGCTTAGTGACATCACTCAGCGGCCCCGTACTCTCCTTGATTGAACTCAAGGGTTACCGGTACTCACAAATATGTCGCACTAATATAGCTATTGCTTAGACCGTGTCGGTATACCCCGCACAGTTTCCACAACGTATTGCTATCTATGAATGTTTCCCAAAATCCGGGTGGAGGATTGCAAACCCAAACAATAGAGCCAAAGTATAAAGCAAGCAAATCAAACAATTAGTCATGCAAGAGGGTGATCTAAGCCCTAAGGTTACTCCACTTAACAAAATTCCCCAGCAGAGTCGCCAGTTCTGTGATACGGTGGGAGAATTGACTAGGGTTTTGCGTTTGTTTTCGCAAATGTTTCGGTTGAGCAAGAGTCGCCACCGACTTTTTATTTTATCCTAAGGAAAGGTTTAAAAAGCACAGCAAAAACCTTTGAGATTTTTCTTGGGTTCGGGGAGTAGATTATAGAAGGGGAAGGTATTAGCACCCCTTCTATCCATGGTTATCCATGGGCTCTTAGGTACTCGCTTAGATCAACTTGCCTTATTTTTCAATTGTTTGAAATGGTGCTTTGTGTGTGGTTTTGAAAAGGTTTTAAAAAAGATGCCTTGTATAGGCTACCCTTGTAACAATTCTTTACTCGAATGTTTTACAAAAGGTGTTTGTCTTTTTGAAAAGATGTTTCAAGAGTTTGAAAAGTTGATTTTGAAAGTGTTTGTGAAGTGGGTTTTGAAATTAGGCAAGTGTTTTCTTGGCAAATTGGCAAGTACTTAAGAGTTTATCTACCCTAAAGTTTTCTCAAAGATTTTTGTCATGTTTTAAACCTTTTGACAAATTTGTTCCACCATTGCATTTGGTGGACAATCTTGTCTTAGGAGATGAAAGGGACAGGCGCGGGTCGTCGTTTAGACCATAATTGCAATATTGTTAAATGTCTTTGGGCAATTTTCTTTAAGGGACTTGATCATTTGTTTTGGTTTGCTTTGAAAAGTTTTATCGAGGGACTATGATCATCCAAATTGTTTGCTTTGCCCAAAGAAGTTCAACATATAATATGGCCCATTTTTTGAAAGGCAACAAGTGGAATACCCTAGGGGTGCAAGTGTGATATGTGTTGTTTATTTTCATGCTCATTTATCTTGTATTAGGTCCAACTATTTTTTATCGTTTTTCGCATGCAAACCCTAATTCTAACATGGCATAATTAGAAAGCGTATAAAGTGCGAAATTTAAATTCCTACGCTATTACAACATAATAATATAGGGAGGGGGGTACAAATTTACAAATGGGGGATATTTAGACAAGAATTTAAATCTAAATTATTACATCATTTTTGAATATTTGCAAGGTAAATAAATTGCATAATTAAATGGAAATGAGGTAAATATGCAAAATGCAAAAAGAAAGTTTTTATATGTATGAAAAAAAGTATGGTTTATGTAAAATAAAACAAGAAAATAAAAAGGTATTATTTTTGAGTATTTTCAACTTTTAGGGCAAAAACCCTAATTTCAATTAAAATGGAAATTAATTACTTAATTCATATAATATTTATTATTTACATACAAAAATAAAATAAAATATAGTATATTTGTAAAAAAAAAGGGTATTTTTTAGTATTAAATATTAAAAAAAATAAAATATGTACATTTTTGGTATTTTTACTCTAAGTATATTATATATATATATATATATATATATATATATATATATATATATATATATATATATATATATATATATATATATATATATATATATATATATATGTATATTTATATTATTTTAAATATGTACTATATATATAAATAGTAATAATAATTAATTTTTTAGAAAATAGTATTTTTTATATGAAATATTTTCAGAGGGTTATATAAAATAAAAATAAAAATAGAAGTATTTTTTACATATTTTTCTATTTTATTCTAAGTAATAATATATATCTATTTATATACAAATCAAAAGAAAATCAAATAAAAACCAAATAAAATCAAAAAATGATGAGAAAAAATATTTTCAAAATTTTAATATGTTGAGAAAAAATAAATGAGTCAAATAAAAAAGGAAAAGGTCAAAAATGTTAAAAAATGAAGCAAATGGGCTCAGGGGTGTGAAACAGAAAAAATGGTGTGGATAGCAAAATAATACCGGCCCAGCCCAATCCACTTCTTCTTCAACCTTTGGCCAAAACGCGCGCCTTGTTACAGAGATTCAAACATCCTGATTCTTTGAGATTTTGCACAAACTTTCAACACAAAACATGTCAAGCATTGAATCACGATTCCAAATATATAAAAAACTCATCCTAACTCTCAGAAATGAGAGAGAATTTTATCAATCCCAAATCTTGACCTAAACTTTCTGCCATTTTCAAAGCTTAAATTCTCTCAACTCAGGCAAAAGAAATGAAATGTAAAGATATGTACATGCTCAGGACTATGAGTAGAACCTTGTTTCTTCACAAACTTAAGACTAAAGATGCATAATAAGAGAGATACGAGTTCAAAGTTTTACCTATTCAGTTGAACTTCTATCTGGAGAATGAGGAACTTTCAGTGCAAGGTGATGATTGGAGAAGCTTCCTTGAGGTCCAGGGATGCTATTCCAATGTTTACTTTGTCTTTAAAGCTTCTGAATCAAGCTATAGAACTTCACCTGCAAGTAAAAAATGTGAAAATGGTGGAGGTGGTTAGAGCAATTACAGATCGTGCCTTAGCTTCTGGATAGCTTGCATAGGTTGTAAGTAAGGTAGAGGAACAAGTTTGGGCCAGAAAACTTGAAGGGATTGAGAGATGGCACTCAATCTGCAGGGCTTGCTCTGTTTGAGCATTTTGATAGTGTTTCTGAGATGGAGAGTGTTTGAGAGGCAAATGGATCGTGTCACAGCTTGGTTATGATGTCTTGAGTATGTTTGATAAGTTTGTTCTTGTGTGTCTAAGCTGAGATGGAAGTTGTTACAAGTTATGGGACTTTCTTCACACTTAAGCAACAAAATGCAACTTGGCTTTCTAGGCATGTAGGGGGCCTCCTAATGTGCTGCATAATCCCTCATTGATCAGAGTGTTATGCTAATAATCTTATGCTAGAGAGATTTGATCTGTACCTCTTTGATTTACCAATTGACATAAAGCAAGCTTTTGCAAAAATGGAAAGTTCACTTTATCTAGTTTAGGGTTAGTTCATCATGTAATGTCCAAATGCTTAGAATAACAACTTGGCACATTGGTTTTGCATTTAATTCTTGAGTGTAACTTGGTTTAAGGACCTGTAATCTAGTCTAAAGCAAGCTGAGTTCAAATTGCAAGATTATGAACATGTTTTGGTTAAGAACAAAAAGTGAATTTTTGCCAACTTGTGAAATTCGAATCTCTCAAGTTATGAGGTTGTTTGATGAGTTCTTGGACATTTTGGAAAGCTTGGAATGTGTACTACAATCCATCTTTGAGATGCAAATTGAAATTCCAAGTGGAAGGGTATGAAAAATGGCCTTGAAGTGGGGTAGAAAACCTTGTCAAAATAGGTTAAAATTTCACTAAGTTAAAAATGGTTTAGTGCCCTTATTCAAAAAATTGTAACTTGAGATACAAGCTTCAAATGAGAAAACTTTGTGAATCAAAGTTGTAGATTATGCAACAAGCTACAACTTTCATGTTTTGACTTTTGTTTGAATCCAAATGGATCTTGGTGAAAAGGTGGGGCAAAGTTGGGAAAAAATTAGGGTTTTTCATAACTTAGAAAAATTCTAAGTTATGAAAAATTCCATTTTCTAACCCTAATTTGCATTTTGTGATTTCTTGGTGAACAAGTTTCATAAATTGGCATGTTTTGATGAAAAATGAATCTTGACTTTTGATTTTGACCAAAAAGTCAAAGTTTGACTTTTCAGTATACAGTCAAAATTGATCAATTGACTGGGAAATTCAACTGTCAATCTTGTGTACTTGGGATCTTTTGAGCTTGTTGAGAATGTCAAGACAATTCCATGGGGTCCTTGAGTCCATATGTGAGCTTGGTTTGCTATTGGCTAGGTCAAACAGTCAAAAATTGCCTTGGTACAGTCAAAACCCTAAAAAT
The DNA here is from genome assembly GCA_948472305.1 of Vicia faba. Taxonomy (NCBI): domain Eukaryota; kingdom Viridiplantae; phylum Streptophyta; class Magnoliopsida; order Fabales; family Fabaceae; genus Vicia; species Vicia faba. Next base: position 1,601,357,085 of record OX451738.1, read on the forward strand.
GACCATTTTGCCCTTTTGGTGATCTGATCAAATTTCTTATGTAACTGTGGTCCAAACTTGATCAAATGGTTCATATGAGTTCATAATGTTGATGTGGGCCAAATTTCATGAGGTTTGACTGTCAATTGGCCACAGTTGACTTTTTCCCCAATACAGTTGATTTCTAGGTCAACTGTCCAATTGACTGGTCAAAACTTGGAATCAAGGCTTGAAACTTGATATGGGTAAGCTTGGGAGTCCAATATGAGGCATGAAAGTTATCTTGGGCATTTTGGGTCAAAACATCTTTATGCAAACACAAACCCTAATTTTGAGTCTACAGTGCAAGGAGAGGTCTTGGGCAGATGAAACCCTAACTGGATCCTGAGCTTCAAGGGCTTTGTGATGAGAAATCAATGAGAAGTGGGAGGGCAAATTTTGGGGTACAACAGTACCTAATGAGTCAGTACAAACTAAACTAGAATGTTATGACATCAGTCATGACATTCACACATACACTTGGGTTTTACCAAAAATGCAAGCCAATACCTAAACACCTACATGTAGAATGAGTTTAGGACCTTTAATGCAAGGTACAAGCATTCAAGATCAGATTTGCAACTTGATACTTTGTGAAAATGGTATGAACAAAAGTGATAAAATGCCAATTTCTCTTCTTCGATTCTCCCTAACCACAACTGATCTTGGAGAGTTCTTGGACATTTTGGAAAGCTTGAAATATACTCTACAATCCATATTTGAAATGTATTTTGAGATACCTATTGGAACTAGGTAAAAAATGTCCATGAAATTGGGTCAAAAACCTGCCTAAATTAGGGCAAATTTTCACTAAGTTATTTAGTTCATGGACCCCTATTCACAAATTCATAACTTGATATCCAAGCATCTTTTGGGAAAAGTTTGTGAAGAAAAGTTGTATATTTCATGGAGGACTACAAATTTTATGTTGGAAGTTTTCTTTGAATCAAATTTCATCATGGTGAAAAAGTGGTGGAAAGTTGGGAAAAAATAAGAAAATTTCCATACTTAGAAAAATTCTAAGTTAGGGAAATTTTCAAGTTCAAAACCCTAATTTGCAATTTTGGGTTTCTTGGTGAACAAGTTACATATTTTGACATATCTTGATGAATTATGACCCTTGGCACTTGATTTTGACCAAAAAGTCAAAGTTTGACTTTTCAGTGTACAATTGACTTTTGATCAGTTGACTGCAAAATTCATCTGTCAATCCTATGAACTTGAGATCTTTTGAACCATGTAATTATGTCAAGATGATGCCATTGAGTCCTTGAAATCATGTTTGAACTCAATTGTCCATTGGTTAGGTTAAAAATCAGAAATTGCCCTTTCTCAGTCAAAACCCTAATTTTGACCATTTTGCCCTTTTGATGATTTGATCAAATTTCTTGAGGAGTTGTGATCCAAACTTGATCAAATGGTAAATATGAGTCTAAAGTGTTGTTGTGGATAAAAAATTATGAAGTTTGACTGTGAATTGGCCATGGTTGACTTTTTCCCCAATACAGTTGATTTTTAGGTCAACTGTCCAATTGACTGAGCAAAAATGTGATTCAAGGCTTGAAACTTAACATGAGAAATCTTAGGGGTCCAAGATGGTGTATGAAAGTCACATGAAGCATTGATGGTCCAAAAATCCTTGTACAAACTCAAACCCTAATTTTGGGGTATCAGTGCAAGATGAGATGTCTTGAGCTGACCAAACCCTAATCTTGTCTTGAGTCCAAGAAGTCTTGTGAGAAAAGTCTTGATAAATGAGAGGGAAAATTTTGGGGTACAACAGCTGCCCCTGTTCAATCTTCTTGAACCTGAAGAGCTAGATTGGCGAGTTTTGTCGTTCGTGATTCGAAGGTAAAAGATGATTGGACACTAGAGTGCCCATAAATTTGCACTCGACAAAATGTAGTTGAGGTAATGGGCTTAAAGATGCCATTTGGAGAGGTGATAGAATCTTGTTGGGGATGGGCTTGTAGATGCCATCCAAGAATGTTTGTTGAAAGTCAAAAGAATGAGCATCAGAATGGTGTCCGTATCTGGAACGTATCTGAGCCGTATCTAAACTTGAATCTGAATAAGTGATATGAATGAGTGACATAATGGTTTCCGTGTCTGTAGCGTATCTAAGTTGGGGAAAATCAGAATAAGTGTAGGAATGGCATCCATGTCTGGAGCGTATTTGGACTGTATCTGAACTAGGATCTGAATGAGTAACAGAATGACTTCCGTGTCTGGAGTGTATCTGAACTTGAATCTGAAAGCTGAATCTGAATGAGTATCAGGATGGCATCCTTATCTGGAGCGTATCTGAACTGTATCTGAAGTTGAGATCTGAATGAGTAATAGAATAGCATCCGCGTATAGAGTGTATTTGCATTGTATCTGAAGTTGAATCTGAATGAGTAATAGAATAGCATCTGCGTCTGGAGTGTATCTGCACTGTATCTGAAGTTGAATCTGAATGAGTAATAGAATAGCATCCGCGTCTAGAGCGTATCTAAACTGTATCTGAAATCTGAGTCTGAATGAGTAACAGAATGACTTCCGTGTCTGGAGTGTATCCGTACTGTATCCGAAGTTGAATCTGAATGATTAATAGAATAGCATCCGCGTCTGGAGCGTATCTAAACTGTATCTGAAATCTGAGTCTGAAAGAGTAACAAAATGACTTCCGTGTCTGGAGTGTATCCGTACTGTATCTGAATCTGAAAACTGAATAAGGGCCAAAATGGCATCCGTGTGTGGAGCGTATCTGAACTAGAATCCGAATAAGTGTCAGAATGGCAACCGTGTCTGGAGCATATCTGAACTGTATCATGATTGCATATTGTTAAACGGTAGCTGTTAATCTTATCCTGAAAAGGGTAAAATGTTAGTTGAAACACAAAGTTATGATTCATGAAATGTATGATGCAACATATGTACTTTGTCAATGTTTATGATATATGGATGTAATGTATGCGCATGTAAGCTGATGTGTTGTATTGCTGAGGAAAATAAATCCTTGACTGCTGTCGGGGAAAATAAATCCTTGACTGCTGAGAATAAGAAATCCTTGGCGACTGTTGGGGATTAAAAATCCTTCATGCTGAGGGTAAGAAATCCTTGGCAACTTCTGTGGGGATATAAAGATCCTTCATGTCTTGAAGTTGGAGTATTGACAAAAATTCTGTTGCGAGCAATGCCATACTGCTTGAGTAATTCTGCTTGGGGAATCCAGAGAACTTTGATGACTTCTACTGGAGGGTTACACAATGGGAATCCTTATTCTATTGGGGAATAAAGAAAACTCTGATGACTTTTGCGGGGAATTAAGAATGAGAATCTTCATTCTGTTGGGGAGCAATAAAAACTCTGTGGGGAAGAAGGCTTACTGCTGGGGAGTAGGTCCAGGAGTTTGGGTTGTCTGCCACTCTACTGGGAAATTATCCTAGGTTGGGGAGAGACGAAAGTTAACTGTTATCCGGTTGATTTTCAGGCTTCAAGATAACTTGCTAAGGAATTCAGAGAAACTGGATGGTTTTCACTAGGGATTGATAGTTAGAAGTTTTGGCTCTGCCGGGGATCAGGAGTTTGAAACTTTAACTCTGATGGGGATTAAGGGTTTGAATTTTTAGCTCCGCTGGGGATCTAGATGATGTACTGTAGGGATTGCTCATGGAATAGCCTAAAGACGTTTTCTTATCCTTTCAGTTTTTCAGTAATTGTTCTCTTCCATCCTGTTTATTTGTAAACAGTAATTATGTTCAAATGCATATGTTCATCAATGAATCATTGGACGTTTTTGCAAATAAAAACACAAGTGTAAAAAGAAAAGACAAATAGTTTTTGTACTTTGAAAGAGATATCTTTGTATTTACTTTGAATAAGTATTTTGTACAAAGGAGACAGGCATCCTAGTAAGAGGATGGTGTCATAAAAGTAAGAAAAATTTATACAAAGAAAGATAGCTATGTGTAAGAAATCCCATGGGGTTCCCATTCCGCTATAGCCTTCGTGTCTCCGAATATCTTGTCCATCCGTTGCTTCGTCCGAGGATGATTGAATTGATCAGAAGCTCAGAGTTTGTCAGTGAAGAGATTGTCCTTAAAGTGATCCGACGAGACATAGTCATACGCTTTAATTCCCTAACTTTTGCCTGGACCGCCCTTTCAGGTTTTCAGTACACCGGGAAACCCTTTTTTTGCCCAAGTCTCCCTTTCGGGTTTTCAACTTGCCGGGTGTACAATTTTTTTTAAAATTTTATCCCTAATTTTTGCCCGAACCTTTTTGGTTCGCCGGGATGCCCTTGTTTTGCCTAGGTATGTCAACCTAGCGGGTCTTTTATGCGTAGTATCTTTTGACTATGTCTGTGTTCGCAGGGTGCGGAAGATCGTCAGCGTCCATGGTGGTTAAGATCATTTCCCCACCAGAAAAAATGTTCTTGATTACAAATGGTACTTCATAGGTAGGAGTCCATTTGCCCCTGGGATAACTTTGTGGCAAGATAATGCGCTTGATCACTAGATCTCCAACTTGATATACCTGGCGTCTGACTTTCTTGTTGAAAGCCTTGATCATCCGTTTTTGATACGTATGACCATGGAAAACAGCAGTAAGTCTCTTTTCGTCAATTAAGTTCAGTTGGTCAAGTCGGGTCTGGATCCAATCGTCTTCACTCAAACCGACATCCTTCATGATTCTCAAAGAGGGAATCTGAACCTTGATAGGTAAAACAGCTTCCATGCCATATACCAAGGAATAGGGTGTTGCCCCAGTTGATGTGCGAGCCATGGTACGGTACCCGTGGAGAGAAAACGGTAGCATCTCATGCAAGTCCTTGTAGGTGACTGTCATATTTTGTATGATCTTTTTGATATTTTTATTCGCATCTTCAACAACACCATTCATCTTTGGCCGATAGGGGGATGAATTGTGGTGTTACATCTTGAACTGCTCGCACAACACGGTGATCATAGTATTGTTAAGGTTTGTACCGTTATCAGTGATGATCCTTTCAGGGATACCGTACCGGCAAATAAGATTCTGTTTCATGAAGCGGGCAACAACATTCTTAGTAACAGATGCGAAGGAAGCTGCTTCGACCCACTTGGTGAAATAGTCAATGGCCACCAGAATGAAGCGGTGTCCATTGGACGTTGTAGGCTTGATCTCCCAAATCATGTCGATTCCCCACATAGCGAAGGGCAAAGGAGCTGTTAAGACATTTAGAGAAACTGGAGGCACGTGCACCTTGTCTGCATAAATTTGACATTTGTGGCAGGTCTGGGAGTGTTGATAGCAGTCTGCTTCCATGGTAGACCAGTAATAGCCTGCCCGTAGAATCTTCTTTACCATCGTATGCCCGCTAGAGTGAGTGCCAAAGGTACCTTCATGTAATTCGGCCATGATCTTTTCAGCTTCAAGCTTGTCCACACAACGGAGCAGAATAGAATCATGATTGCGTTTGTACAGGATGCCATTAATTAGGAAGAACTTTGCCGAGAATCTCCTTAAGAACTTTTTGTCATTGACTGAAGCTCCTGCTGGATACTCTTGAGCCTCGAGATACCTTTTGACTTCATGAAACCATGGCTGGTCCACTACTTCTTCGGTATTAATCTCGTGACAGTGTGTCGGTTCGTCCATCTGTTCAATGGTGATTTGGGGAGCCTCATTATCCCAATTAAGTTTAAACATGGATGACATTGTAGATAGAGCATCTGCTAGCTGATTTTTTTCTCGCGGGAAATGCTCGAAGGTAATCTGCTCGAAATATGGTAACAATGTCAAGACATGTTCTTTGTAAGGGATGAGGTTTGGATGCTTAGTATCCCACTCTCCTTTTATCTAACTGATGACCAAAGTTGAGTCCCCAAACACATCTAAGGATTTGATTCCCAAGTCTATGGCAGCCTTGAGATCAAAGATGCATGCCTCATACTCTGTCATGTTGTTCGTACAGTTGAAGCAAAGTCTGGAAGTGAAAGGAGTATGGCATCCTTCCGGAGATATAAGCACAACGCCGATACCGTTACCAAGCGCATAGGATGCCCCATCAAAGTACAGGGTCCATAGGGATCCTTGTTCAGGTCCATCATATGGTCTGATCTCTTCAACTTTGTCCAATGTCATGATGACTTAGTCAGAGAAGTCAAACTTCATGGACTGGTAATCTTCTACAGCTTGATGAGCCAGATGATCGGCTAGTACACTGCCCTTTATAGATTTTTGGGTCGTGTACTGTATGTCGTATTCAGTTAGGATCATCGGCCATCTAGCTATTCTTCCAGATAGAGCAGGCTTCTCAAAGATGTACTTTATCAGATCCATCTTAGATATCAGCAAAGTGGTATGAGTCAACATGTACTGCCTTAGCCGGTGAGCAGCCCATACCAAAGCGCAACAAGTTTTCTCGAGCAGTGAATATCTGGTTTCACAGTCGGTAAACTTTTTGCTAAGGTAATAAATGGCATGCTCTTTTCGGCCAGACTCGTCATGCTGCCCCAGTACGCACCCCATTGAATTCTCTAAGATGGTTAGATACATGATTAGCGGTCTTCCCTCGATGGGTGGCATCAAGACAGGAGGTTCTAGCAAATACTCCTTGATTTTATCGAAAGCAATCTGACATTCATCGTTCCATATGACTACTTGATCTTTCTTCAACAGCTTGAAGATTGGTTCACAAGTAGATGTTAGGTGAGAAATGAACCTGGCAATGTAGTTTAGGCGTCCCAAAAAACCTCTGACTTCCTTCTCAGTGCGAGGAGCAGGCATTTCTTGTATAACTTTGACTTTGGCAGGATCAACCTCGATGCCTTTGTTGCTGACAATGAAACCTAAGAGTTTACCGGACCGGACTCCGAATGTACACTTGTTTGGGTTCAATCGTAACTTGTACTCCTTCAACCTGACAAACAGCTTTTGCAAGTGATCAAGGTGTTCTTCTTCAGTTTGTGATCGGGCTATCATGTCATCTACGTAGACCTCTATCTCATGATGTATCATATCATGAAACAAAGCTACCATGGCGCGTTGATAGGTTGCCCCGACATTCTTCAGTCCGAATGGCATCACTTTGTAGCAGAACGTACCCAACTGTGTGACAAAAGTAGTTTTCTCCATGTCCTCAGGTGCCATTTTGATCTGGTTATAGCCTGAGAATCCATCCATGAAAGAAAATACTTTGTGTTGAGCTGTATTGTCAACCAGGATGTCGATGTGTGGAAATGGAAAGTCATCTTTAGGGCTGGCCCTGTTTAAGTCTCTATAATCCATGCACGTTCTTACTTTGACGTCCTTTTTAGGCACGAGAACAATGTTGGCCACCCATTGAGGATAGGAAGTAACGGCCAAAAATCCAGCATTGAACTGCTTCATAACTTCTGCTTTGATCTTCTTTGACATGTCAGGTCTCATGCGGTGGACCTTCTGTTTCACTGGTGGACAGTCTTCTCTCGTGGGTAGACGATGTACCATAATGTCTGTATCGAGTCCCGGCATGTATTCATATGACCAGTCGAAGATCTCAACATAATCATGCAGTAGCTGAATTAGGCGCTCCTTGACACTCGACTCTAGATTTGAACCTATTTTGATTTCCTTTTTATTATCCTCAGTACCCAAGTTGATTGTATCCAACTGCTCCTCATGAGGCCAAATTGCTCTCTCCTCTTGCTGTAGTAATCTGGCCAATTCCCCTGGCACCTCACAATCTTCCTCACCTTCGTATTCGGCTTGGTAAATCAGATCTTCAGAGTCACTGAAGGCTATAGCAGTATCCTTACCCATGGGATCCGGAATGGAAGGGTACCTGCATTTGTGAGTGTGTGTGTGTGTTTAAGGGTATAGCCATCTTAAAAAAACAAAATGTAAAAGAAAAGGCAATGAGCATAAAATGTTTATATGTGAAAAAGCGTCCATGATTCATTGAATGACATATGTAGATGAAATAAAAACCCTTACAAATGGACCATTGTGCCTCGGGTAAGACACAAGGTTGAAAAAGTACGAATTGTTTGTTAATTATTACAGATCCAAATGGAAAAGATAAATTACTGAGATATGAAAGTAATCGGAACAAAGTCTTTTGCTTCCCAGTTGCACAGTCCTCCACTGACAGTAGGAAATATCCAATCTTCTAGGCTGCCATCTTCTTCACTGTACTCTAGTGCATTAACCCCTTGGTGGATGATCTTCACAGGTGGCCCTCCGGCACGGGAGCGGCACACAGCCTTCTGACCAGTCGAAGTAAACCCCAAGCCGAATTTGTCTGATTTGTAAGGAATGTCTAGAAGCTGCCCCCAGATGGTGCACCCCCCTTCTTCCACTACTGCCCTTGCATCCTTTAGAGATGACATCCGAGGTGGAGGTCTTGTGATCTTAGGAGTTGAGGATACCGCTTTGGTCGCCGCTATTTCCTGAGAGACTTCTTCAAAATGTTGGAAAGGGGTTTCAATGAATTTGCCATCCAATTCCACATATCGGAATGAATTTAGATGACTAATCATGTATTCCTCTTCCCCATGGACAATTATGATCTTCCCTTGGACGGGGTACTTGAGCATCTGATGCAAGGTGGAGGTGACAGCTCCGGCATTGTGGATCCAGGGGTGCCCCAACAAACAGGAATAAGAAGGACGGATGTCCATCACATAGAATATCGAGTTAAAAACTTGGGTTCCCACCTTGATTAGGATGTCCACCTCCACATGGACCATCCTCTTAGAACCATCAAAAGCTCTAACCATTATGTTGCTGGGTTTTAAATTTATCCCTCCACAATCCAACCTATCAAGGGCTTTCTTCGGCAAGACGTTCAGAGATGACCCAGTATCAACCAAGACATGAGCTAGGGTCGTTCCTCTGCACTCCACTGAGACATGTAGTGCATCATTGTGTTTTCTCCCTCGGGGTGTCAACTCAACATCGGAGAAAACCAGGCCATTGTCAGCTGTCAAACTGGCCACACACTCTTGGAATTGGTCAGTCGACGTCTCTTGCGGCACGTGAGCTGTCTTCAGAAATTTTACCAAAGCTTTGGCATGTGCTTCAGAACACAACAGCAGGGCTAACATAGAGATTTTGGAGGGGGTCTTCCCCAGTTGTTCCACCACATCATAATCACTTTTCTTAATAATCCTCAGGATTTCTTCCATCTCCTTCTTGGATGTTTCAGGAATAACTAGTGATTTAGCCTTCGTCAGGACAGGCTCCTCTTGAACATTCTTTCCTTTATTCTCAGCAGCGGAAGCAGGGATAGGAATTGTATTGTCTTTGTCGGTGGGTACACTTGTAGGTACAATCACAGGGATAATCTTCGGAATGGCCACGGGTCCAAAGACTGCTGTTGGAGGAGCAATCTCTGGAGAAAAGATTCTTCCACTATGGGTAACCTTGCTTGTTCCGGAAATGTTACTGATGTCGGGATTATCCTCTTCGGAGCTTTCTTCTTCAGTTGCCTGTTCAACCTGTTTAATACCATGGTAGTAGATTTCTCCACCATAATTCCATGGTACTGATTTATCTGATTTGTATGGGGCAGGCCCGAGAATTGTTATCTTAAGCGGAGCAGTCTTCGGAGCAGATGTAATCCTAACGGGTTTTTTAGGAACCCTGGAAGGATTGGCGTAGATGGTTATTATTGAAACTTATTTCACTGGAACGGGTGAAACAAGAGCTTTCTCAAACAAGATTTCTTGATTATCAATCAATTGTTGGATTCCTTTCTTCAACAGAGGACAATCAAATGATGAGGACAGGCAAACATGGCAATCTTGGTCACAACATGGGAAGATGCCAGCTTTCAACAAATTCAACTTGATGGTAGGGAGCGGAGTTAACAGTTCATCCACGGTAGCAACAAATAGATCTTCTTCAATAGCGTTGGCATTATGATCATGCCTCAGTATTGGAGCGGAAATAACATTCGGTTTCTTAGGCGCTTCAAATTCAACTTCCTTTGCGTCTATCAGATCTTGAATCTTATTCTTCAGAGCCCAACAGTTGTTGGTGTCGTGCCCTGGGCTTTCAGAATGGTACGCGCATCTGGTGTTGGGATGGTAATGTGGAGAAGTAGTATTATGATTCTTTGGAGCCTCTTTCAAAGTGGCCAGATTCAACTTCAAGAGATGTGGTAGGACTTGAGCATGAGTCATGTTTATCTTGGTGAATTTTCGTACAGGCCTTTCCACCCTTTGCTGGTTATTTCTCAACTGATTGTTCATTGGCTGGTCTGATGCAGGCTTTTGAATCATAACAACCCTCACTGTTGGTTGTCGTTCAATTCTTCCCGGATTCCTCTGAGCATAGACAGCAGACACTTCCTTCTTTCCCGTGAAGGGCTTTTTCACAGCAGCAGAGGTAGATGCGTCCTTCTGAATTTTCCCATTTCTTATACCAGCCTCCACTCTTTCGCCGGTTAGAATCAATTCAGTGAACCCCGCAGAGGATCTCCCAATCAGATGATTAAAGAAAGGGCCTGATAAAGTCCCCAGGAACATGTCCACTAGCTCCCTTTCAGATAAAGGTGGTTGCACCCTTCCGGCTAGATCCCTCCACTTTTGGGCGTAGTCTTTGAAGCCCTCATTGGATACCATAGCCATACTTTGTAGCTGAGTACGGGTCGGTGCCAAATCAGTGTTGTATTGATATTGTTTATAAAAGGCGGCTGCCAAGTCTTCCCAATTATGGACATCAGCCCTCTCCAACTGGTAGAACCAATCAAGTTGCGTTCCCGATAAACTGTCCTGGAAAAAGTGGACCCATAAGTCTTTGTCAGCAGAATGCGGTTTAATTTTCCTGACATAAGATCGTAGGTGCATTTTGGGACAAGACACCCCATCATACTTGGAAAATAAAGGTACTTTAAACTTCGGCGGGATTACTATTCCTGACACCAGCCCTAACTCCTCAAAGTCCAGCCCCGGTACTCTCTGTACTTCCATAGCAGCTAGACGTTCTTCCAGGTTTTTGTATTTGTCATCGGCCGAAGGGTATTGTTGTTTAGAGTAGTCCTCTTCTTCCTCTTCTTTTGCTTCAGAATATGATGGCACAACCGTTACTTTTCCTTTTCCTTCCCCCTCTTCAGATGTTGATGGGAATTCCAAGGTCCTTCTGGCTTGTCCCTGAAATCTTCTGCCCATGATAACCACACCGGCTGGCTTCTTCTTCTTTTTCTCTTTTTCTTTTTCTAGCAAAGTCTTCAGTTCCTCCTGCCCCTTGGCTAAAGTCATGAGCAACTATTGGAATTGTGAATTCTGAGCTTGTAAGTCTTTGTCCGTTTGTTCAATATCCATCTTGCTGAAATAAACAACAGAGAGATGAGGAAACTTGGTGTGAAGACCTGTTTATGCATATGATGAATGATATGTATTCATGCAATGCTTTCAAGGATTCAGAAATTCAAATTTGTTTTAAACAAAAAATAAACACACGGCATATTAATAAGATAGAATTGTTAGTACATCAATGCCCCTTGGGCAAAATAATACAAAATTCTAAGGTAAAAAGACGTTGCGCATCCTCTTTGGTGCAATGTAGGTGTTAAGAGTCTTCTCTTCATGAAGTAGTCAAGTGAGTTCCAAAACCTTCTTCTCGCTTGCGTATAATTGGGCTTCGAAAGTATCACGCTCTCCCTTGAGCTGTATCCAACTCCTTTGTAGGTCTTCGAGTGGTGTTGGCATGTCAGGATGTAGGATGGTGTATGGAACCTCTCATTCCTTAACATGCTCTATAATCACAGGGAGAATAGAGGGGTAAGGCATCATAAGACTTTGGGCGCAGGTTTGTACCCACTTGAGGTAAGGCTTAAGAGGGATGGAATTCTTGTGTCCCTAGGTCTTACTGTCTACCTTGTTTGGAATCCCCCAAGCTCGGATGAACCTTTGTCGGAGTCCTTGATTGTCGTTGTCGAAGTCGAAAACCAAGCCTTGAATCAACATATCATGTGGAACATCCCTTCGTGCATACCGAAACTGTCTCAGAGCCAAGAAAGGGTTGTAGGTGATGCCTACCCTAATTCCAAGTAGAGGGACATTAGGGAATTCCCCATAATGGTCGACGATGATAACATTCTCTTTGGATCGAGAACATCAATGAATATCTGAATGTGTAAGAGTCATCAACCTTTGTGACCACCTCAAACCTTGCTCATTCTTCAAGACTGATTGGGGAAGATGAGAAATAAACCATCTTGCCAGGAGAGGAGTGCAACACATAAGAACACCTCTTTTCCTCATTGTACGAGTGTGAAAAGAGTGGAGGATATCCCCAACCAATGTAGGCACCAGGTTGCGAGACATGAAGATTTTGACAGCGCTTACATTTATGAGTTGGTCAGGATTAGGGAACAAGACCATCCCATAGATGAGAAGAGCTACAATCTCCTCAAAAGCTTGCAAGTCTAGAGAATTCCAACAGCTTTGGGCCTTCTCAAACAGAAACTTTTCCAAGAAGCCTTTGACACCAATTCTAGTTTCCCAATGTGTTGTGACATCAGATGAGTGCAAGTGTAAGGCTTGAGCAATCTCTTCTGGCTTTGGATCTCTTTCCGTACCGTTGAAGGATCTCTTCTGGCTTGAGAATAGGAATCCTTCAGAGTTGAGAAAATTCTTCCAAAGTGGGCACAAGTTGATAGTCAGGAAATGTGAAGCAATGATGCAAAGGGTCAAAGAACTGGAAGAGAACTTTCACCATATCCTCCTTTGTGTTGGCAGTGACTAGGTTGAGTAGACGACCATGTCTCTCGGTGAATGGAGAATTCTCAGGAATCCTTGAAGCTAGCTCCTTGAGTTGTGGAGGAATTCTCACAAGGTTGATTTGGATAGTTTTCCTGCGAAGTGAATCCATAACCTACAAAACAAGAACAAAGATGAATCTCCAAAATCCTTGAAATGGTTAGTGGGTGCATATGATGTTCATGATGTCCATGATGTTATGCACAAGTATATATATACAAGCAAATCACACAAGTTACTAGTTTAGGCTTGCATGGGGTTTCATAGGTAAGTACCCTCTTGAAGTTTAGTTGGCTTAACCTGTCCTAGTAAATAGTAACCGGGTTCTAAGGAGCACAATATAACTGGATTTTTCCTTGTTCATTGTTTCAATTCAGCCTCTTTACCGGCGACCGAAATATTCCAAGGAACCAAACCTCAATGAGTGTAGTATCGAGTATCTACCAACTTCGGACTGCACCAAAACCGGCCATCTCACTACATCCTAAAAGGCCAAGTTGGTCAAGTAAAGGTTCTAGAAGTTTGTTAGTTCTTCATGACATCACTCAGCGGCCCCGTATTCTCTTTGATTGACTCAAAGGCTACCAGTACCCACAAATATGTCACACTAACATAGCTATTGCTTAGACCGTGTCGGTATACCTCGCACAGTTTCCACAATGTATTGCTATTTACCTATAATGTTTCCAAAATCCGGGTAGAGGATTCAAACCCAAACAATAGAACTAAAATTGTAAAGCAAACAAGTCAAACAATTGTAAGCAAGTAAAGGTGAGCTAAGCCCTAAGGTAACCCCAATTTCTCTTCTTCGATTCTCCCTAACCACAATGATCTTGGAGAGTTCTTGGACATTTTGGAAAGCTTACAATGTGCTATACAATCCATATTTGAAATGAATTTTGAGATACCTCTTGGAACTAGGTGAAAAATGTCCATGAAGTTGGGTCAAAAACCTGCCTAAATTAGGGCAAATTTTCACTAAGTTATTTAGTTCATGGACCCCTATTCACAAATTCATAACTTGAGATCCAAGCATCTTTTGGGAAAAGTTTGTGAAGCAAAGTTGTATATTTCATGGAGTAATACAAATTTCATGTTGGAAGTTTTCTTTGAATCAAATTGCATCATGGTGAAAAAGTGGTGGAAAGTTGGGAAAAAATAAGAAAATTTCCATACTTAGAAAATTTCTAAGTTAGGGAAATTTTCAAATTCAAAACCCTAATTTGCAATTTTGGGTTTCTTGGTGAACAAGTTTCATATTTTGACATATCTTGATGAATTATGACCCTTGGCACTTGATTTTGACCAAAAAGTCAAAGTTTGACTTTTTAGTGTACAATTGACTTTTGATCAGTTGACTGCAAAATTCATCTGTCAATCCTATGAACTTGAGATATTTTAAACCATGTAATTAGGTCAAGATGATTCCATTGAGTCCTTGAAATCATGTTTGAACTCAATTGGCCATTGGTTAGGTAAAAATCAGAAATTGCCCTTTCTCAATCAAAACCCTAATTTTGACCATTTTGCCTTTTTGATGATTTGATCAAATTTCTTGAGGAGTTGGGATCCAAACTTGATCAAATGGTACATATGAGTCTAAAATGTTGTTGTGGATAAAAAATTATGAAGTTTGACTGTGAATTGGCCATGGTTGACTTTTCCCCCAATACAACTGATTTTTAGGTCAACTGTCCAATTGACTGAGCAAAAATGTGATTCAAGGCTTGAAACTTAACATGAGCAATCTTAGGGGTCCACGGTGGTGTATGACACATGAAGCATTGATGGTCCAAAAATCCTTGTGCAAACTCAAACCCTAATTTTGGGGTATCAGTGCAAGATGAGATGTCTTGAGCTGACCAAACCCTAATCTTGTCTTGAGTCCAAGAAGTCTTGTGAGAAAAGTCTTGATAAATGAGATGGAAAATTTTGGGGTACAACAATGATCTCTATATCATTTCTTAAAACAAATGGTGCATAGATTGCTATTGACCGACCATCTGATCAATGGTTTGGCTCTTCTAATCTATGGTTTGGTTTTGTTCCCTAATCTGGACCAACTCATAGATGAGAATGCTGTCGATATTTTTCTTTCTCGTAACCCCGTGCCTAATTTTCTTAGAGACATTCTACATTGTCTTCACACTCGCACTATAAGGAAGCGGGGAGCTCTTATATGTTGCATACCATTACTGTCTAGGTGGTTTATTTTGCACCTTCCACGATCAGTATTGAAGAATGAACAAGGCTTAACGTGGTCTGAAAGGTTGGTATCACTTTATCATTTGGATATTCGTTGGTGTTCCTGATCTCTAGAGGAAATTACTATCATTGATTATTGTGGGGAGTTTCCTAATGTTCCTCTCTTGGGAATTAGGAGAGGTATTACTTATAACCATTCACTAGATCTACGACAATTTGGCTGTGCTTGAAGAGATGATCCCCGTGATGCACTTATCCACGGTATTATGTTCGACTATGAGAACGATGTCCAAGGTTATCGTCAAAGGTTTGTACGATCTTGGGGCATAGTGAACAAGGTCGATAGAAAGACTTTGGGGCATAAGAAATTCATTCCTTTGGAGCCTTATCTCAAATGGGTGTGAGCTTGCGCTCATTGCCTCATGAAGCCATATCCTGTCATCCTACCAATAGTTGTGGAGCCAGTTGCCGAGGGAGATACTTCTTATACTATTCTACATCCAGATATGCCTACCGACCTCGAAGAATTGTAGAGATCATGGATTCATCTCAAGGGTGAATGCGATACCTTTGAAGCTCGATTCTATGCAAGTGAGAAGAAAGTGTTAGAGCTTACAAGGAAACTTCACGAGGAGCAAAGTCGGAATGCCTACATTGCACCAAAGAAGAAGCATCTGTGGGAAACTTGAGTCCTATGTTTTAGGAGTCTTTTTTTTGTCTCTTTGAGACCTTTTTCTTTTTTGTAAACCCAAGGGGCAATTGTAACTCTTTGAACTTATTAATACAATTATTGTGTTTGTTTCCTTTTTGGCTAGCAAATTTAAATCTCTTAAGGTCCTTGAAAACATTACATCCTCATATCATAAGAAGCTTTCCCGATACAGGTTTCCTCATCTTTTTACTGTTTATTTCAGTATAATATGGATCTATAGAAAACCGTCAAAGATATGCAAACTTGACACGCACAGTTCCAAGAGACTCTCCTCAACCTAGCCAAAGGTCAGCAAGAAATGATGGCACTCCTTGCCACCAAGAAGAAGACCAAGAAAAGGGTTGTTATTCTCAACATGGTAAAAAGGTTCAAGGGACCTGTCCGACTGGCTCAAATAGAAGATGCTTCTTCTAAGGAAGAAGACAATCAAGACTAAGAAGTTAGAAGCACTAGAGCTTGGGGTGGAAATAACGAAGTTATTAAGGATAAAGATTATTCTGAAGAGTAGTACCCCTCGGCGGATGAGAAATACAAACAGCTAGAAGACCGACTCAAGGCTGTGGAGATCCAAACAGTGCCTGGTTTAGACTTTGGAGACTTAGGTATGGTCCCTGGGGTGGTCATTCCCCACAAATTTAAAGTTTATGTCTTTTCCAGATACGAAGGGGTCTCCTGTCCAAAGATACATCTGAGGTCTTATGTCCGCAAAATTCAACCACACACTGCTAATAGGAAGTTATGGGTTCATTTCTTCTAAGAGAGATTATCTGGGACACAGTTGGAATGGTTATATCAACTCGAGGGGACTAATATCCACACATGGGAGGATTTGGCCGTTGCCTTCTACCAAAAATACCAATACAACGCTAATCTTGCACCAACTCGCGTGCAATTACAAAATATGACTATGGGCTCGAGCGAAGACTTTAAGGAGTATGCTCAAAAATGGAGGGACTTGGCTGGAAGGGTACAACCCCCCATTGACTGACAGAGAATTAGTGGATATCTTTATGGGTACCTTGACTGGTCCATTCTTTAGTTTGCTGATTGGGAGTTCTTCATCAGGATTTACTGAGTTGATTATGACTGGTGAACAAGTTGAGAGTGGAATCAAAAGCGGAAAGATAGCCATGGCCTCAACCTCTAATGTTCTAAAGAAACCATTTATTGGAAAGAAAGAGACTAATGTTGTTTATGGAAAAATGAGTCGTATCAAGAATGATCATCATCAGTCGGTAGGAGCTGTGATTTCAAACCTGACCCCAGTTCAACGACCATAACCATCAAACCATCAAACAATCAACAAAGGCCTGATACCCCGAGGAGGCAGCTCACTAGAATCAACA
This sequence comes from Vicia faba, assembly GCA_948472305.1. Taxonomy (NCBI): domain Eukaryota; kingdom Viridiplantae; phylum Streptophyta; class Magnoliopsida; order Fabales; family Fabaceae; genus Vicia; species Vicia faba. The sequence continues at coordinate 1,601,374,082 of OX451738.1, forward strand.
TGCCACTGTCTCAAGCTTTACAACATCTGTTGAAGGAAGATTTCGTAACACTGAGGAATCCTCCTCAAAACCCCAATACTTCATCTCCAAAATACAACCTGAATGCAAAATGTGCCTATCACTCCAATAGCTTTGGGCACGATACCAATGATTGTTGGGCGTTGAAGAACATGATCCAAGATTTGATTGATAACAATGTGATCGAGTTTTACCCTCCACAAAACCCTAATCTCATTAATGCTCCCATGCCCAGTCATGGTAAAGGTGTCAATGCTATTAACGATGCCTCATTTGTCTCCACCGTTAATGATTTAACTACTCCCTTCTTGACTGTTAAGAAGAATTTGCTGAGAGTCGATTTATTTCTTGACTACCTTGAAATCTGTTACCATTGTGCTTCCCAAACCAATGGTTGTATGTGGTTGAAGAAAGGTATCCAACGCCTGATTGATATCCATGAAATTCTGTTCGAGAAAGCTCTGTCCATGAAAAGTTTACCTCAAGATGTTTCCATAATCACAATCTCCAACACTCCTATTAGGATCACCTCTAAAGGCCCTATAAGGATCCCTGCTGAGCCAAGAGTGGATCCCTTAATCATCACTACACCGGGGCCAATCCCATATACCTCTGACAAAGTTGTGCCCTGGAACTATGGGGCAGAAGTTTATTTTCATGGTGTCAAGCAAGAGCCATGGATTATCGAAAATGAAGAGCCTGAAATTACAAACAATGCTGGAACTGGTAAGGTCACTAGGATAGTAAGGGTCTTCTCTCCAGAGATCTCTCCTCCAACAACTACTACAACACCTGTTCGCATTCCTGCTATTAGACCAGCTGTTGATACTCGGGGTAAAGAGAAAGTTGTTGAGCCTGCCCTGACGGAGGCACCACCAAAAGAAGAAACAATGGAAGACCCATCTAGACAAGAGATGGAAGAAATTATAAAGATCATCCAAAAAAGTGACTACAAAATAGTGGAACAACTTGGGCAGACACCCTCAAAGATAACCATGTTTTCCTTGTTCTTATGCTCCAGTGCACATGCTTAAGTTTTGCTAAAATTCTTGAAGAATGCCCATGTACCACAAGAGACTACTGCTGATCAATTTGAGAATTGTGTTGCAAGCCTAACTTCGGACAATGGCTTGGGGTTTTCTAATGCTGATTTAAATCCGGAGGGGAAGAATCACAACAAGGCTCTCCACATCTCTATTGAATGCAAAGGCACCACTCTGGCGCATGTTTTGGTAGATACTGGATCCTCCCTCAATGTTTTATCCAAAGGTGCTTTGGACTGATTGGACTGTGAAGGGCTGATGTTGAAACCCATCGATATTATGGTGAGAGACTTCGACGGTTTAAAAAGAATGGTCCACGGAGAGGTTGATCTAGCGATCAAAGTGAGATCTCAAGTTTTCAATTCAACTTTTTATGTAATCGATTTTCTCCCAGCCTATTCATGCTTGCTCGAACGCCTTGGATTATGGAGCAGGTGCAGTTACCTCTACATTACATCAAATGCTGAAATACCCAATGAAAGGGAAGGTTGTCACAGTCTGTGGAGAGGAAGAATATATGGTCAGTCATTTTAATTCTTTCAAATACGTTGAAATGGATGGCGAATTCATTGAAACCCCCTGTCAAGCATTTGAGGTGATTCCTCTAATGGTTGCTGCCGTTACTCCTACTACTCCTGAAATCTCTAAAGGCACACCAAGAATGGCCTCTCTGAAGGATGCTAGGGCTGTTATAGAAGATGGAGGCTGCACTATCTGGGGACAACTTCCTGACATCCCCTACAAAGCTGACAAATTTGGATTGGGTTTTACTTCAAAGGCTCATAAAGAGGTTCGACATGCTCGTACTGGTGGACCACCTCTCTATATTAGAAACAATTAAGTCAATACTCTGGAAGACACTGATGGTAATAATGACTTTGACGACTGGATATTCCAAACTGCTGATGGTGGACTTAACAATTGGAAGGCCAAAGACTTCATCTCAATCTCCTTCAACCAAGAGTAATTTCTATTTCCTCTTTTTATTGTTTTAAGAAATTTGTCTGTATAATTTCCTTCAAAATAATGACTTTAAACTACGTGCCTTGCCCGGGGCACAATGGTCCATTTGTTAAGGGTTTATCATTTCATATATCATATGCTCATTTAATGAAAACATTGGATGATTTTGCATTAAAAATTTGTACTCCTTGTCTTTCTTTTACTTTACCGTATTTTCAAATAGCCATGTGACCTTACATGCACACACACACATTTGTAGATCCACATCCACTCCAGATCTCATTGACAACAATTCTACTATTGCCATCTATGACTTCGAAAATCCAATCTATCAATCCGAAGAAGAAGGTGAAGAAGATTGTGAGATACTTGGAGAACTTTCCAGACTCCAAATACAAGAGGAAAAGGCTATGCAACCGCACGAAGAACCGGTCGAAGTGATAAACTTGGGTACTGAGGCAAATAAGAAAGAAGTTAAAATTGGCGCCAACTTGGAAGACAGTGTCAAGAGTAGATTGGTTCAGATGTTGCATGACTATGTTGAGGTATTCATTTGGTCATATGAAGACATGCCAGGGCTCAATACTGATATCGTGGTTCATCGTCTACCAATGAAAGAGGGTTGTTCTTCGATCAAATAAAAGGTTCATCGCATGCGTCCTGATATGTCTGAGAAGATCAAGGCTGGGGTAATGAAACAATTCAATACAGGTTTCTTGGCAGTGAAGTCGTATCCCTAATGGGTTGCCAATGTTGTTCCAGTACCAAAGAAAGACGATAAGGTTCATATGTGTGTAGACTATAGGGATTTATATAGGTCAAACCCCAAAGACGACTTCCCACAACCGCATATCAATGTCTTAGTTGAGAACACTGCTCAACACAAGGTGTTTTCCTTCATGGATAGTTTCTCGGGTTACAACCAAATCAAAATGACTCCTAAAGACATGGAGGAGACTACTTTTGTCACACTATGGGGCACCTTCTGTTATAAAGTCATGCCTTTTAAGCTGAAGAATGTAGGCGCAACATATCAACGGGCTATGGTGGCTTTATTTCACGATATGATTCATCATGAGATAAAATTCTATATTGATGACATGATAGTAAGATCCCAAACTGAGGAAGAGCACCTTGATCATATGCACAAGCTATTTGAAAGGTTGAAGAAATACAAGCTGAGGTTGAATCCCAACAAATGCATCTTTGGGGTAAGGTTTGATAAGCTCGTAGGCTTTGTCATCAGTGGCAAATGTATTGAAGTTGATCCTGCAAAGGTCAAAGCCATCCAAGAAATTCCAGCTCCTCGTACTGAGAATGATGTTAGAGGATTTCTAGGACGACTAAATTACATTTCTTGATTCATCTCTCACCTGACTGCTAATTATGAACCACTCTTCAAGCTGCTGAAGAAAGATTAAGTAGTCAGATGGAACGATGATTTCCAAATAGATTTTTGACAAAATTAAAGAGTACCTGCAAGAACCTCCAATCCTAATGCCACCAATCGAAGGAAGACCTTTGATCATGTATTTAACTGTGTTAGAGATTTCAATAGGGTGTGTAATGGGGCAGCATGACGAGTCTGGTCGAAAAGAGCATGCAATATACTACCTTAGCAAAAACTTTACTGGCTGTGAAACGAGATATTCACTGCTCGGGAAAAATTGTTGCGATTTGGAATGGGCTGCTCGTCGACTAAGACAGTATATGTTGACTCACACCACTCTATTAATCTCTAAGATGGATCCCATCAAGTACATCTTTAAGAAGCCATCTCTCTCCAGAAGGATAGCCCGATGGCAAATGATCTTAACTGAATATGATATCCAGTACACTACCAAAAAACAATAAAAGGAAGTGTGCTGGCAGATCATTTGGCACATCAAGCTATGGATGATTACCAATCTATGAATTTTGAATTCTCTGACGAGAATATAATGCTGATTATAGATTGTGAAAAGCCTGGACCATATGAAGGACCTGAACAAGGATCCCGATGGACTGTGGTTTTTGATGGAGCTTCCAACGCATAGGGTAACAGAATTGGGGTTGTGATCATTTCTCCCGAGGGTTTCCATACTCCTTTCACCGCCAGATTTTGCTTTGACAATATTGTCATACCCCAATTTTTTACCTAAGATCCCACCCTCTATTTGCATCATTGCATAACAAGTGTTCACGAGTGGTTTGACCTATTTTTTTGCCAATTCTTGAGTTAGATTTCAAAAATTTATAACTTCTTCAAATTTTGACATTTTTGAGCGGTTCTTTTTGCATATGATTCTCCTTGACATCATCTATAATTTTTCTTTACAAGGCAAGAGCTGATTATACTTTGAAAAGCCACGAAAAAATAGAAACGTTAGAAGTCATTTATGAATTTAGTGAAATTTTATTTTTATTGTGTTTTATTCATGATTTCTTTTGCATTAAAAAAATCATTAAAAAAATGTACTTAGCATCATGTTATTTTTTTATTTACTATTTTTACCTCTTTACTAAAAAATCATAAAAAATATGTTCTTTTATTAATTTAAATTTATATATTGGTATCATTTATTTCAAAAAAAAATTAGAAAAATTTATATAAGTCATTTTACTTTCTTGTATGTATTTTATTTTTTATCTTTTAATTTGCACTTATATTTTCATTTATTTTAATTCAAGAAAAAAATCATAAATTTAATGTCTCTTTTATTTTCTATTTTTTATTTATTATTATTAACACTTTTAGTAGTTATTATTATTATTATTATTACTTTGTCCTTTTGTTATTTTTGTGTCAATAAAGAAAAATTGGGACCACTATAATGTAGTACAAACACTTCACATGGATTGCCAACATGTACTTATTAATGGTCAAGAATCACTTTCACACTTCACATGGATTGCCAACTTAGACTTATCAATGACCAAGAACCATTCTCATAATGTCACATGGATTACCACATCAACACTCCCACCTCATTCACCATATAAATAAGACATTTATTTCTTTCATTTGGAGGAACAATACCATAAATCATTTACTAAACTAAGCCAAAACTCTCTTCTTCTTTTTTCTCTTTATTTTCTTTCAAGTCATTTCTTCCTTTTATTGAATAGGTATGCTATTATACTTGTTCTTTATTTAATTCTATTGTATTTTTACTCTTTATTTATTTATTTAGTATCATAATTATCACCATTTTGGAAGGAAACTCTATTAATTCAAAATCAAGAGTTGAAAAGTGTTCTTGAACCTCCAAAAACAAAAGTAATTTATTGTTGTTTAATTTTCATTTTTTTTGTAATTTTTTGTTGTTTATTTACTTATTTTGAGCATGGATCATTGTTCATGAGGTTGAGTAGATAAACTTTCATTATTCATTTGTTTAATTTCATGAAAAATTGAGAAAATTAAGACATTTATACTATTTTTATTATAGACTTCGTCTTATTCTTCTTTATCTATTTTATTTTTATTTTTATTTGGATCAATTTGGAAAGCATTTGAGTTTTTTTAGTTCATCTAAGCTTGTCGGATATTTGATGAACTTTCACCATTTCAAATCTACCTATAAATGGTCCTTTGATCATTCAAGGTACTTGGGATTGATGATAAATTTGTCATAATGTATCTTCCTTGACTTTGTCTTGATCCCCCATGTTTCTTAATTGTACCAAATGTATAAGAGAATGAACTTCAAAGTATCATTTATCTAATATGTATGGGTACATACATTCTATGATCCATATGAAGTTACACTTATCTCAAATCAGATTATTAACTTTATATTGTATTAACTTTACTTTAATATCATTTATATTTTTTCACTTTATATTTTCTTATCTTTACTTTTATGTCATTTGTCATCCATAGCATTTTATTTTCTTTACTTTATGCATTTTTTCTTTGCTCACTTGAGCATTTATCTTTTCTTTGCTCACTTTATTTTTTACTTTTAATATTTAAGTCTTTTGCCTTATTTTCATTTAAAAATCCATACAAAAAAAAACTATTAGATTAGGATTATAATTATTTCTTTCTTGCCCTCTTTAAAAAATACCAAAAACATATATAAGTATAATTTTGTCTTTCTTTATTCTATTTAATTGTTGGTTGTTAATTATTTAGTTATTTAATTACTATTTATTTAATTTCCATTTGTCGATCATTTATTCTTTATATTTTGTTTGTCCAACTCTAAAGGAAAAATCGAATTCATTGACTTCATGTCATCGAATATATTTAATATGATTGTGCGAAAACCCCTTTGTATATTTTTTAGTTTTATTAATCTAAAAACAAATCTCTTCTAAACCCTAATTTTAAAAAACTCGCACCTCTCTTAAGCCAAAAACATCGACATTAGGTCGTCGCATTTTCAAAATCTCATCCCCACACTCATTTAGCAAGAAAACCAATTTTAACCAAAAATGAGATATTTCAAAAGATTCTTATAGGATACTATAGATACATAGGGTGCTAGTACCCTCCATTTGTATAACCAACCCCCGAACCTTCAATCTCTTTCAAATGCATTGTATTTTTTTTTACTTATAGTGTTGCACTTACTTTACATATTTATAGATTTTATTTCACATTTTTCCCATTTCCCTTGGAAATAATAAAGCGCGGTAGCGACTCTTGCTTATTTGTGAGTCAAGTTAATCAATAGCTTGATCTCCGATTTTCACTGTTACAGAACTGGCAACTCTGTTGGGGATAAAATTTTCTAAGTGGGTTAAACCTAATTTATTATATATATTTTTGTTATTATTTCTTGTTTGCTTATATGTGTTATTATGTGGTTCTTTGGGTGTTGATTACAACAGACAAGTCCTATACCCGGGCTAAATACACTTAAGATTGGATGGGCAGTATAGTCCTGTTAACTTTGAGGGAGTAATCTCGAAGAAAGAGACATGAAATCCCCCCACTCAGTGGAGGTCTTCTTGAATGTAGCATTATTTACCGAGTAGTCGGAAAGACATTGTTACGTTCGACTTGGGAGCCAGAGAAGCTGAGAGTCGTAGAACCCTTAACCCATCTTCTCCTTTTAGATGTAGTGCGGAGACTATGACAGAGTAATCTGGAAGTAGTCGTCACGCGATGATGCACTCAGACTAGTTTTTCCTGCGAATATTACTAATTACCGAGTAATTGGGACATTGGTAACATCCAAAGGAAAGATGTATACTCTGAGATCCTTTTATAACCTTTTTCGGAAGGTGATAAACCCTTAGTACATACCTTGCGGGTTGATTCTCACCCTTTGACTCCATGCTCGTGACATTAAACCTTTGAACCTTGTATGTGTTTATTGCATAGCCATACATTCATGCATTCATAAATATCATGACATGCTTGTGACATACGTGGTCATTTCATTTATAGGGAACTTTATCTTTGATCTTGTATCAATCTCATTACTCATAAATGGACACTAGAAAGAGGAGTATCATCAATTACAATGTTTGGATACTAGTTCAAGTTGAGGTCACAAAGTCTGAAGATCAACAAGAAGATTTTTACGACCTTCAGCTTCAAGAAGAGATTGATCATATGGAAAGCATTACCAATATAAGGTATGTGCTCATCAAGGAGCTAATTGAGAGACCAAAGATCGAAGCAACAAAGGAGATCTTTAAAAAGGCCCAAGAGCGGAGTAATGAGAATCTAGTTTGGGGTACCCTTGCTGATGTACAGTTTGGGTAAACATCTTAGGATTTATGATTTGTATTTTTGATGATCATCGCCAGGTTTGTTGATTGGGATCTCTTATCTTTGTATTTTGTAGCCTTTAGGCTCTTAACTTTGTATTAAACTTATTTGTTACATTTTGTTTTTAATTATTTCTCGCTTGAAGCTTCAATCAAAATTTGAGGTCCTTAGAAATGAATTGAACTTACCATTTGCATAACCATGCATCATTCTACATTTTTGTTTAATTTTCGAAAGTCATTCTCGAGTCTTATTTTCCCTTTGGTCCCAGAGTACAACGCTCGCGCTAAGAGGAAGATGGGAAATATTGAGCAAGAGATTTCTGAACTCTGCAAAGAGGTAACTACTTTGAAGGCTGGTATGGAGTATCTAACTGCTTTGGTTGAAACTTTGGTTGCTGCCCAAGTCAATCCTTCTAGGAAGGAAGAAGAGGTACAAAAGGTATTCATAAAAATTATGAAATCATTCTTTCATGAGAAGGTCAATACGCCCAATGATTGCCCCGAAAAAGTTAATATGGGAGTGCTTCTAGAAGAAAATGCCCGAGCGGAATGTTTGTTTGAAAATGGTAACTCAACGGATAATGCAAAGAAGTATGGTGATATATTTTCTAAGAAAAGATAGTAAGACTCCATTGATACTTCACAAGAAGGGAAAAGGAAACCTAGATGTAGAAAAAGGAGTTATCAACATCCATAAGTTATGCCGTCGGTTAACCCAACTCTTGCAAATCATCTGCAACTGCAACAAGGACCAAGGAGACCCCAAAGAAGGGAAAATCATCATCAGCAACAACGTGTTTTTCCTATCACCCGTATGGTAAATACAGCTTTCGAAGCTCCCAACCAGCAAATTCTAAATCAGAGGTAAACTTAGTTTGATCCAATTCCAACTACCTATGTAGAGTTGTTCCATGTCCTAATGCAGAGGAATTTGGTTTAGACCCTATCTCCACTGAAGACTCCTGAGAAGATGCTTTGGTACTACAAAGCTGATTTGACTTGTGCCTTTCATCAAGGAGCCCCTGGGCATAGTATCGAACATTGTTATCCATTGAAAGCTGAAGTCCAGAAATTGGTCAGAAATGGTATCTTGTCATTTAAAGATATTGGTCTTGAGGTTTAAGTCAAGTCATTTCCAAAGAATAAACATGATTGAAGGATACCTTGGAGTTTAAAGAAGAGAGTCTTCTCAGTTTAATTAGCATTTTACTGTTTTTTTCATTTGTAATCTTTCTTGTTTATCATTGCATTGTTTGCATGTAGAACTTGTTTGCATTTGAACGATTATCTTAATACAATTAGTATGTTTGTCTTGAAGAAATCCATTTGTTTCACTCGTATTTGTTTCAATTTTAAAACTACTTTTTGCATTATGATACCAACTTGTTATCCATTATCTTGCCTAGGCAAATATTGGAGGGAGGATGATGAATTTAAAATGCAAGATTTCTGGTGGTATGCTTTTGGATAAAACCCTGTTGACTATGTACATGCATTGTTTCAAATTCCCAAACACCAGAGATATAAGGGAGTGAAACCTTTGTTAACCCCTTTGAGCCTTGAAGTAGGAGTTTTTTTGGTTCAGAAAAAACCCTCCTTTTTAACCCGGGACAGGGTAGTGTTCAGTTAATCTGGTTGAGTATTCAAATCTTATCAAGAGTGCACGTCTAAGGATACAACAATAGTTATCCTTCAAAAGGTTGAGGAAAGTCAAAATCACAATGGTCAATCTTCGCCTATCAGTAGTGTGCATCAAAACAAGACGATATCCCAATGGGTATCTCACGCACATCAAGTGATCAACAAATAAGGATACAATAATGGATATCCCTCATCTACCAACAAAATCAGGCAGTCACAATTCTTCCAACAAGTCACATACGACTCGAAGTCACACGACGTGTTCAAAAGGAAATAAAAACAAAATGAATATAAAATGATAAAAAATACAAAGACACAAAAAGCCCCACTAAGTCAAAACTTGAAAAAATAAGTCGCTTTGGCAAAAGTCAGAGCATCCCGCTGGACTGTCAATTCAAAAGAATTAGTTCAGGAAAAAGTTATAGAAAGCAATAAAGAAATGAAAAGCTTGAAAGGAGAGAAAGGATTACAACATAAAATCCTCATTAAAGAACAGAGTCGTGTGACAAAAGTCAAGAGTGAGTGACTGTCGTGTCCAAAGAATATCAGTGGTTCCTCAACCATCAGTTAAATCCTCTCAGGAGATGAGTGCTCATATTAAATTAACTGAATATAGGACTGAAGAACATCATGAAGGGGGTGGGCACATAATATTTTGAGCCTTAAAATCTTTTTTCTAAAACCATGAACCAGGCCATGTTACAACCCTCAAAAGTCCTAATTGAAACATGGTTTATTTCAAAAGAATACTCCAACGAGATAATGTTCCTGACTCCTATAAGTTTTGCTAAAATATTTGTGTTGGTAAAATATGCTTTCGTTATCTTTCATACAAAAATAAATGATGCACTAATTCGCAAGCTTCGCGGAATTTTTTCAAAAAAAAAATTCAAGACTTACATAATTGTTGCATTAGAATTTTCATTCTTAGAATAAACTTTTCCTGCTTGTAAAATATTTGTTTAATGTCAATGAAGCTTACATATAAGCACTAGTGAAGATTTTAATATTTTGAGGTCTAAAACTCTGTTAAGTAATTGGAGAATCATTTCTAAAAATGATCACAGTCAAGGGCATGTCGCGTGAAGACCTTCAGCATGAACATGTTGTTGCCTTCATAGTTCATTTACCCTCATAGGGAAAATTTGAAAACTCTGTTGTGCCAAATATAGTCAATATGGGGCAGTCACGTCAAGATTTGACAAATCTCTCTAAGAGTTTGAAGACACTAGAGCATTTTGGATTCTAGGTCTTTTGTAAAATCCCCGTGAGACGATTTCTTCTCATCAACCATTTAACTTGGGGCATTTTAAAAATGAAGTTATTCGCAAGAATTGTCGTGTGTCATACAACTTATCAGCAGTAAACTTGGGGCATCCAAAATTAGTTCCAGGGTCAATCCAGATTTGTCAAGATATGTGATCTGCTTCACACACATTATCAGATGGTGGAGTTCCCCAATATCTCCAGCTAAGCAAGATTTTTCTCCAGCTGAAGCGGAGTTCGTGTTGTTATCCTTTCAATGGATTATTGATGTTAGAAGATTGGACTTTGGGTTTTCTCTAGAAAGATATCTTCCTCCCCAAAGAGATTAGAGCCTTATAGCAGAAATATGCTCCGTCAATGGCTTTTATTCTATCTCCAGTAATGTTCTCATCTTGTTGAGGTTAGTCGAGTATCTGGTTATACTGTGATGTCTTATCATCTCCAGTTTATCTCTTCTATTTGTTTTGTCAAACATATACATGACATTCATTTATTCATTCACACTTGCATCATGCATGCACATTCGTATTTGCTGATGTTATTGGGTTCGTATACCTTGGTTATGTCTATTCAAATAACTTATTTTCTCTTTCCAAATAGAGTGTCAACCTAAGCAGAAAGTGCGCCTCCTTTCTAATTCCCCACTGAGTTAACTCTCGTGGAAGAATCTTACTTTAACTTTCCTTTTCCATCTCTGGATAGGATAAATCCCCAATTGAGTTGTTTCCTCATTTGGTGGAGTCTTGTTTGACTGTTTTCTCTCTAGTTTATTCCTGGATTGAGCTTTGTCTCTTGTGGACGCTACCCCATGGATCTCTCTAGGCTGTGAAAACTAGATGGAGAGTGCATTTATTTTTCACATTTACATACTTGGTCTCCTCAGGAAAAATATATTCATGATTTCCCATTGAAGATGAACTTTGTTTCTCAGTAGTGTTGTTCAAACACTCTTTGGGAATATCAACATGACAACAAGTGGTGGCCTCTTCATGAGCAGCTTGTGTATTATTGATATCTTTGGAAAGTAGCAAGTGGCAGACTCTTTATGAGCAGCTTGTGTATTATTGATATCTTTGGAAGATAGAAAGTGGCGGACTCTTCATGAGAAGTTCGTGTATTATTGATATCTTTGGAAAGCAGCAAGTGATGGATTCTTCTTGAGCAGCTTGTGTATTATTGATATCTTTGGAAGATAGCAAGTGGCAGACTCTTCATGAACAACTTGTGTATTATTGATATCTTTGGAAGATATAAAGTGGTGGACTCTTCATAAGCAGCTTGTGTATTATTGATATCTTTGGAAAGTAGTAAGTGGAAGACTCTTCATGAACAAATTGTGTATTATTGATATCTTTGGAAAGTAACAAGTGGAAGACTCTTCATGAGCAGCTTGTGTATTATTGATATCTTTGAAAGATAGAAAGTGAAGAACTCTTCATGAGAAGCTTGTGTATTATTGATATCTTTGGAAAGCAACAAGTGACGGACTCTTCATGAGCAGCTTGTGTATTATTGATATCTTTGGAAGATAGTAAGTGGCAGACTCTTCTTGAGCAGCTTATGTATTATTGGTATCTTTGGAAGATAGCAAGTTGCAGACTCTTCATGAGCAGCTTGTGTATTATTGATATCTTTGGAAAGTAGAAAGTGGCAGACTCTTCATGAGCAACTTGTGTATTATTGATATCTTTGGAATATAGAAAGTGGCGGACTCTTCATGAGCAGCTTATGTATTATTTATATCTTTGGAAGATAGCAAGTGGCAGTCTCTTCACGTGCAGTTTGTGCATTATTGATACCTTTAGAAGACAGCAAGTGACAGACTCTTCATGAGCAGCTTGTGTATTATTGATATCTTTGGAAAACAGCAAGTGGCAGACTCTTCATGAGAAGCTTGTGTATTATTGATATCTTTGAAAGATAGCAAGTGGCAGACTCTTCATGAGCAGCTTGTGTATTATTGATATCTTTGGAAGATAGCAAGTGACAGACTCTTCATGAGTAGCTTGTGTATTATTGATATCTTTGGAAGATGGAAAGTGGCAGACTCTTCATAAGAAGCTTGTATATTATTGATATCTTTGGAAAGTAGAAAGTGGCAGACTCTTCATGAGCAGCTTGTGTATTATTGATATCTTTGGAATATAGTAAGTGGCGAACTCTTCATGAGTAGCTTGTGTATTATTGATATCTTTTGAAGATAGCAAGTGGCGGCCTCTTCATGATCAGCTTGTACATTATTGATATCCTTGGAAGACATCAAGTGGCAGCCTGTTTATTTGAGAAGCTTGTGTATCCCCAATAATATGTTATTTCAACAGCAAATAGCGTCTCTTTTGAGAAGTTTGCTCATCGGCAACAAACAACATCTCTTTGTAAAAGTCCTGTGGGGAAGTTTGTACATTATCCTTATCAGGTAGAAGACTTGATAAAGAAGAAACTGGAGCCCATTCGTCATAAAAAGGTTTATTACCTTTTCTACCTTCATCTATGGATTTTGCAGTTTACTGTCATCTGTGAGTCAGTATCTCTTACTTTTCTACCTTCATCTATTGAGTTGGTCGATTACCGTTATTTATGAGTCGGAGTCTCTTTTTTTTATTCTACCTTTAACTATTGAGTTAGTAGTTTGCCGTCATCTGTGAGTCAGTATCTTATTGATCTTCTACCTTTTATCTATTGAGTTGGTAGTTTACCATCATCTGTGAGTCGGTATCTCTTACTTTACTACCTTCATCTATTTGAGTTGGTAGCTTACCGTCATCTGTGAGTCAGTATCTATTTTTTCGATTCTACCTTCAACTATTGAGTTGGTAGTTTACCGTCATATGTGAGTCGGTATCTTATTGATATTCTAGCTTCATCTATTGACTTGGTATTTTACCGTCATCTATGAGTCAGTATCTTGTTTGATCTTCTACCTTCAACTATTGAGTTGGTAGTTTACTGTCATCTATGAGTCGGTATCTTATCGATCTTCTACCTTTAACTATTGAGTTGGTAGTTTACCGTCATCTATGAGTCGGTATCTTATTGATCTTCTACCTTTAACTATTAAGTTGGTAGTTTATCGTCATCTATGAGTTGGTATCTGTTGTACCCCAAAATTTTCCCTCCCATATTTCTCAATACATTTCAAGTGAGGTCTTCAAATTGCTCAAGGAAGTTCAAGGGTTAACTAGACAAGCTCTCTCCTAAGACAGTCTACCTCAAATTAGGGTTTCATATTACATCAAGATACTTCAGTCCAAGGGATCCTAAATGCTCACCATTGTCCTAACATGTTCTCAAGATCATCCATGTCAAGTTTCAAGCCTTGCAGAGGAAATTTGCTCAGTCAATTGCTCAAAGGCCTGAAAATCGACTGTGCTAGGGCAAAAGTCAAATGTGGCCTACATACAGTCAAACCTCAAGATTTTTGATCAACATCCTCATTTTGAAGTATTATTCATCATTTGATCAAGGTTTGATCATGATTCATCAAGGATTCCTCACAATGTATCAAAACCCAAAAGTTGCTAAATTAGGGTTTTGCAGGAAAAATCAACTCAACTTTTACCAAGCATAACTTTCTCATAATTTATGAGAAATGACCCATCCAAAGCACATTTCGAAGAGGATGCAATGATCTACAATTATTCTTCATGCCCCAAGTTCAAAATATGCACTCACAAGAAGTTATGAATTTGGACATTATAGGTCACTTTGAAAAGTCAACAAAAACACCTTTTTTACCAAAGCTTCATACATGAACATGGAAGACCAAATTGAGATGATACCAAAAGGTTTGCTTAGAGGACATCTCAATCTTTCTAAAAAGTCCAATAACACCTTCAAAGAGTCAAAATTGAGGAAGTTATGCATTGGTGAAGTTGCCTTTTTTTGCAAAACTGCCAAAAGTCAAATTTGCCTCAAATTGCAATTTTTGCTAAATGGGCCTAACTTTTTGCACTTGTTTGGAGTTGGTAGCATGGTCCAAGAGCCCTAGCTCTTTCCATTTGTCTTTATCTTATTTTTACTATTTATTTTGATTTTTTATTACAATTAAATCAATTTAAATCAAAACAAATCATGAAAAAATCCAAATCATTGAAACTTCAAGATCTTGTGCATATTTCAGGTCCTATATCCAACTAGCAAGTGAATGAATTCGTGCAAGGCATAGGTGGGCACAAAAAGATTGATTTTGGCCTATTTTTGGAAAGATTTTCAAGTCAATCAAATCAAGATCAAAAGCCATAATTGATAAAGATTGAATGGGCTTTTGTAAACCTAATTCATTCCTCAGTATATAGTGAACATTTGCAGCTAGAAAGAACAAGGTTTGGAGGCGCACAAAGGCAGAACCAAACTTGAAAAATTCAAAGAAAAGTGGTAATCTATTTTTCTAATTCCAGGCGTTTTCAAGACCCTCTAGCCATCTCATTCGCTTCCTGGGATCACAAGCAAGCTATACCAATCAAGAACAAGGATTTTCCTACGCTAAAACCCAATGTAAGTGGTTCACGACTTTGGTTGTTCTTGAAATCGAATTGCATGATTTTGGCATCTATAGCATGAAATACTTATATATTCTTGCTCCTTGAAACATTTGCAAGCTATCTATAACATTCAATTGCATTTTTGTGGACTATATCAGGATTTGCCATTATTAGGGTTTCTGGTCTCGTTTTAGGGTCTTTGTGTACAGGTGAAATTGGCCCACAAGAAGGGCATCATAATGCTCAGCAGGCTAAAACGGTTTGATTCATGGCCTTAGACTCCATTTATCAGGCCCATGGGAGATTTTGAAACAAGCCAGGGTTGTAGTGACGGACATATGTCTGTAGGTAAAAGTCTATGACTTTTACCAACGAAGAGAGGACATGGACGACATGCGTGGCTCCGTCTCATTCATCCATTTGAATTCTGGCGCGTTTTTTTTTCTCCACTAACTCCCTTTATTACATATTATTGTTTGTTATTATTTCATATACAACGCGCGCATGTAGCTCAGTTGGTGTGAAGGTGAGTGGAGAAGGCCACAGGACCTGGGTTCGAATCCCAGCCCCCCCCCCCATATTTCATGTTATTTTTCTTTCATTGATCAGGCGTGCACACAAGGCAGGGAGATCACCATGTACCCTTAAGGCTCCACCATTGGATCCCCAAATGGCCAGATCTAATGGCCATCACATGAAGGACCATGATACACTCCAGTCAATAGGAAACATGGGATCTTGGAAAGTCAAACGTGGACCAAGTGTGTTTGGGCCCAAATTGCTGTTTACACCCTCCAAATCACCAATTTCAGGCCCAAATTTCCTTTCTTTTACTTTTATATTTCTTTTATTTAATTTATTATGATTATTTTTACTAACACCAAATTAACTCTTTTTTTTTCTTAAAAAACCATAAAATCAATTTTCATCCAATTAGATTTAGAATTTATTTTTTTTATAAAAAAATTAATTTAATTAGTTTATTCAATTTTAGGGTAACTTTAATTATTTTGTAAATAAATTAAAAACAATTAGAAAATTAGGGTTTTAGTTTAATTTAATTCTTATTTTCTTTTTCTTAAAAAATAACAAAATACAAAAATAGGTCATATATAAATTATTTTCTTTAATTTAATTTAATTGGTAATTTTGTACATATTTTCAAACCTTATTTTTTCTTAAAAATAATAAAAAACAATCACAAAAATAATTTTTTTCTTTTAATTGGGTTAGACGGGGTCAATACCCTAATTTCTTCCGTTCTCTATTCTTCGCGCGCTTGTTTATTTTTACCATATTGATGTAATTGCTCACAAGTTATAATAGATTAATTAGGATTTTTCTCCTTTTCATTTATCATTTTGACGGGTTGTTTTTGGCTATGTAATTAATACCCGAAGCCTTGTAATAGCGTAGCTTTACTTTCCGCACTTTAAATTCCATAAAATATTAACTGTTAGATGTATGAATATTAGGGATGCATGACAAGAATGTACGTAAACTTTAAAACGGTTAGCAAACCCTAAATGTGCAAAGATAATAAACGTGAAGTTGAATCACTCGCACATGCGCACTCCTAGGGTATACTCCCACTTCGGTTGCCTTCGGTAAACGATCATTGAGTATAGGATATTTTAGTGGTCACTGTCTTGTCTAAAAGATCAAAGTTGCCTCGGAAAGGTTGCCTCGAATATTGATCTTAAGACATTAGGGTTATTACTAAGACGTCCTAACATTGCTTTAGTGATCGTACGCCCATTTCGAATTGACCCTCAAACTCCAACGATGGTGCTACCTACTCACTAATAGTGGGATAGCGCTTTCTAAAGGAAACGAACACAGAACAATTCTTTTTTCGAGTAGGTAGATTAGCTCTTAAGTACTTGCTCAAACAAAACAAACTTTTTCCACACTTACACTTTTTTCAAACAAAGTTTCCAAAACACTTCGTAACATTCTTGAAGACAGAAGCAAGGGTTAAATCGAAGTAAAACAAAAACCTTTTCAAATCAAACACACACAAGCAATTTTTAAAATGATGATCAAGTACCTAAGAGCCTGTAGAAAACTACGGATAGAAAGGGTGCTAATACCTCCCCTTTCTATAATCTACCCCACGTACTCAGAAAGTCTCGAAAAAGTAATTTTTCTGTGCTTTTTTCCTTTCCTTGTTGGATAAAATAAAAGTCGGTGGCGACTCTTGCTTACCGCGACATTTTGCGAATAAAAAAACGCAAAAATGAAAACCAGCATCCAAACAGTTCCGGTTCTGCCACCGTATCACAGTATCCTTTTTTATTTTTCTACCTTTGACACTGAGTTGGAAATTTACCATCATCTTGAGTCAGTAGCCATTTATTTTTTCACAACCTATACAAGGCGTCTTCCCTGATAGAGTCAATAATTTTTTTCTTCTCTTGAAGTTGTTCCCCAATAAGAGTCTCTCAATCAAAGTCTATGGCTCTGTTCCCCAGTGGAGTTATAATCTCTTCCCCTGTGGGATTACTTTATCATGTGTTTGGTTTCTCCAACAGTAGTTTGTCTCATGTGGCGTCATTCCCTATAAAATTCATAACATTGCATCCATATCATATCATAAACATCATTGTGGTATCTTAGGACCAAAAATTGTGTATTCTATATTTAAGTATCTTTAATCTCGTTGAAAGGAAGATTTAAATCTTCATATCTTCGAATAGAAGCTAATTAAATAGGGGCAGCTGTCATACCCTAATTTTTGACCTAAGATCCCACCCTCTACTTGCATCATTGCATAACAAGTGTTCACGAGTGGTTTGACCTTTTTTTTTTTACCAATTCTTGAGTTAGATTTCAAAAATTTATAACTTCTTCAAATTTCGACATTTTTGAGCGGTTCTTTTTACATGTGATTCTCCTTGACATCATCTATAATTTCTCTTTACAAGTCAAGAGTTGATTATACTTTGAAAAGTCACGAAAAAATAGAAACGTTGAAGTCGTTTATGAATTTAGTGGAATTTGATTTTTATTGTGTTTTATTCATGATTTCTTTTGCGTTTAAAAAAATCACAAAAAAATGTATTTAGCATCATGTTATTTTTTTTATATACTATTTTTACCTCTTTACTAAAAAATTATCAAAAATATGTTCTTTTATTAATTTAAATTTTTATATTGGTATCATTTATTTCAAAAAAAAACTAGAAAAACTTATATAAGTCCTTTTACTTTCTTATATGTATTTTATTTTTTATCTTTTAATTTGCACTTATATTTTCATTTATTTTAATTCAAGAAAAAATCACAAATAGTTAATTTAATGTCTCTTTTATTTTCTATTTTTGTATTTATTATTATTATTATTATTATTATTATTATTATTATTATTATTATTATTATTATTATTATTATTATTATTATTATTATTATTATTATTATTATTATTATTATTATTATTATTATTATTATTATTATTATTGCTTTTTCCTTTTGTTTTTTTTGTGTCAATAAAGAAAAGTTGGAACCACTATAATGTAGTACAAACACTTCACATGGATTGCAAACTTGTACTTATCAATGGTTAAGAATCATTCTCACACGTCACATGGATTGTCAACTTGGACTTATCAATGACCAATAACCATTCTCATAAAGTGACATGGATTGTCATATCAACACTCTCATCTCATTCACCCTATAAATAAGACCTTTATTTCTTTCATTTGGAGGAACAATACCATAAATCATTCACTAAATTAAGCCAAAACTCTCTTCTTTTTTTCTCTTCATTTTCTTTCAAGTCATTTCTTCCTTTTATTTAATAGGTATGCTATTATACTTGTTCTTTATTCAATTCTATTATATTTTTACTCTTTATTTATTTAATATCATAATTATCACCATTTTGGAAGGAAACTCTATTGATTCAAAATCAAGAGTTAAAAAATGTTCTTGAACCTCCAAAAGCAAAAATAATTTATTGTTGTTTAATTTTCATTATTTTCTGTAATTTTTTGTTGTTTATTTACTTATTTTGAGTATGGATCCTTAATCATGAGGTTGAGTAGATAAACTTTTATTATTCATTAGTTTAATTTCATGAAAAATTGAAAAAGTTATGACATTTATACTATTTTTATTATAAACTTTATCTTATTCTTCTTTATATATTTTATTTTTATTTGGATCAATTTGGAAAGCATTTGAGTTTTTTAGTTCATCTAAGCTTGTCAGATATTTGATGAACTTTTATCATTTTCAATCTACCTCTAAATAGTTCTTTGATCATTCAAGGTACTTGGAATTTATGATAAGTTTGTCATAATGTATCTTCCTTGACTTTGTCTTGATCCCCATGTTTGTTAATTGTACTACATGTATAAGAGAATAAATTTCAAAGTGTCATTTCTCTAACATGTATGGGTACATACATTTTATGCTCCATATGAAGTTACACTTATCTCAAATCAGATTATTAACTTTATATTGTACTAACTTTATTTTAATATCATTTATATTTCCACACTTTATATTTTCTTCTCTTTACTTTTATGTCATTTATCATCCATAGCATTTTTTTCTTTACTTTATACATTTTTTTCTTTGCTCACTTGAGAATTTATTTTCTCTTTACTCACTTTATTTTTTATTTCTAATATTTAAGTCTTTTGTCTTATTTTCATTTAAAATTCCAAATAAAAAATACAAAAAAAAACTATTAGATTAGGATTATAATTATTTCTTTCTTGCCCTCTTTAAAAAAATACAAAAAATATATATTAGTGCAATTTTGTCTTTATTTATTTTATTTAATTTTTGGTTGTTAATTATTTAGTTATTTAATTTCTATTTATTTAATTTCCCTTTGTCGGTCATTTAGTCTTTATATTTTATTTGTCTAACTCTAAAGGAAAAGTCGAATTCATTGACTTCATATCATCAAATATATTTAATACGATTGTGCGAAAACCCCTTTGTACATTTTTTAGTTTTATTAATCTAAAAATAAATCTCTTCTAAACCCTACTTTTAAAAAACTCGCACCTCTTTTAAGCCAAAAACTTTGACACTAGGTCGTCGCATTTTCAAAATCTCATCCCACACTCATTTAGCAAGAAAACCAATTTTAACTAAAAAACAGATATTTCAAAAGGTTCCTATAGGATACTGTAGATACATAGGGTGCTAGTACCTTCCCTTTGTATAACCAACCCCCGAACCTTCGATCTCTTTCAAATGCATTGTATTTTTCTTTACTTATAGTATTGCACTTACTTTGTATATTTATGGGTTTTATTTCACACTTTTCTCTTTTCCCTTGGAAATAATAAAGTGTGGTGGCGACTCTTGCTTATTTGCGAGCCAAGTTAATCAATAGTTTTATCTCCAATTTACACCGCTACAGAATTGGAGACTCTGTTGAGTACAAAATTTCCTAAGTGGGTTAAACCTAATTTATTATATTTGTTTTTGTTATTATTTCTTGTTTGCTTATATGTGTTAGTGTTATTCTGTGGTTCTTAGGGTGTTGATTACAACAAATAAATCCTATACCCGGGCTAAATACACTTAAGATAGGACGGGCAGTATATTCCTGTTAACTTTGAGGAAGTAATCCCGAAGAAGGAGACATGAAATCCCCCACTCAGTGGATGTCCTCTTGAATGTAGCATTATTTACCGAGTAATCAGGAAGACATTGTTGCTTTCGACCTGGGAGCCAGAGAAGCTGAGAGCCGTAGAACCCTTAACCCATCTTGTCCTTTTAGATGTAGTGCAGAGAATATGACGGAGTAATCTGGAAGTAGTTGTCATGCGATGCTGGACTCAGACGAGTTTTCTGTGAATATTACTAGTTACTGAGTAATTGGGACATTGGTAATATCCGAAGAAAAGATGTAGACTCCGGGACAACGAAGCCCCCTGAATTACTGTCGAAAGATTTAACGAACCAGCGCACTGCTATGAGATTGACACTGATGGTGTAGAGGAGAAGCCTTGGTTTCGTGAGGTGAAAAGATATCTCGAGGCTCAAGAGTATCCTGAAGGGGCGTCAGTCAACAGCAAGAAATTCCTGCAGAGGTTCTCAACCAAGTTCTTCCTGAGCAATGGGATCTTATACAAGCGCAACCATAATTCAATTATGCTTCGTTGTATGGACGAGAAGGAAGCAGAAAAGGTCATGGAGGATATGCCTGAAGGTATCTTTGGAACACACTATAATGGACATACTATGTCCAAGAAGATTCTAAGAGCTGGTTACTATTGGTCGATCATGGAAACTGATTGTCATTACCACTCGAGGACTTGCCATAAGTGCTAAATTTATGCTGACAAAGTTCACGTGCCTCTAATTCCTTTGAATGTCATGACTTCTCCTTGGCCATTTTCAATGTGGGGAATCGACATGATCGGAGAAATCAAACCTACTGCCTCTAATGGACATCGTTTCATTCTTTCGCCATCGACTATTTTACCAAGTGGGTTGAAGCAGATTCATTTGCCTCAGTTACCAAAAACGTCGTAGCATAGTTCATCAAACATAACCTCATTTGTTGGTATGGTATCCTGGAGAGAATTATCACTGATAATGGTACCAATCTCAATAATGCTTTGATCACTGAACTCTGTATGCAGTTCAAGATCAAACGTCATAACTCTTCTCCATACAGACCTAAGATGAATGGCGCAGTGGAAGCTGCTAACAAGAATGTAAAGAAGATTGTGCAAAAGATGGTGGTGACCTATAAAGACTGGCATGAGATGCTACCATTTTCTCTTCATGGCTACCGTACTTTTGCATAAACATCAACTAGGGCAACCCCTTTCTCTTTAGTCTATGGCATGGAAGTTGTCTTTCCTGTTGAAGTTAAAATCCTTTCTCTAAGGATTATGAAATAAGAAGACTTAGACGAAGACGAATGGGTTTAGACGAGGTTGGATCAGTTGAATTTGATTGATGAGAAGAGGCTGGCTGCTGTCTGTCATGGTCAGATATACCAGAAGCACATGATCAAAGATTTCAACAAAAAGATCAAGCATCGGGTATATTAGGCTGGTGACTTGGTAATAAAGCGCATCATTCTGCCACAAGGCGATCCCATGGGAAAATGGACTCCCACTTACAAAGGGCCATTTGTTGTCAAGAAAGTATTCTTGGGCGGTGATATGATGCTAACCACTATGGATGACTAAGATTTCCCACACCCTGTAAATGTGGACATAGTCAAAAAATATTACGCATAAGAATGACCCGCTAGGTTGACATACCTAGGAAAAAATAAGGACATCCCGGCGAACCAAAAGGGTTTGGGCAAAAATAAGGGATATATATAAAAGATTATACACCCGGCAAGTCGAAAACCTGTAAGGGAAGCTTGGGCAAAAAAGGGTATCCTGGTGGACAGAAAACCCAAAAGGGCGGTCCAGGTAAAAATTAGGGATTAAAAGCATACGACTATGTCCCGTTGGATCACTTATATGCCAGCTTTATTACCCAGATCAAGAGTTCAAAAGGTACAAGATCAGTGCAATCAACTTCTTCTGACAGCAAGAGAAGAGATGTTCAAAGATATAAGGGCAATAACATAGTTAGAACCCAATGAGATCACTTCCACATGGCTATATACACTTGTTTTCACTATGTACTCTTTCATTTCACGACGATTTCCTCATACTAGGATTTTCGTCTCTTTGTACAAAATCGCCTGTTGTCGGCAAATTATCAATACAAATATACTTTAAAGTCCAGAGTTTTTGTTTTTCTATTTTGTTTGCAAAAACATCCAATGACTAAAATTGAATGAACATGTGCATATGAGCATAATTATCTGTTAACAAATAAATAAGAACAGGAATGAACGTTTACTCAAAACTCTAGGAGTTGGGATGACACTCGAGCTGTTCATAAATCCCCACAGAATCCCCTTTCATAAGGTTATCACCAGTAAAGTCTCCAGAGCCACCTCTATGAGATTATTCCCCACATAGTAATCTTCACAAATAAGGGTACATTCCCCACAATCTCCCCGGCAGACCACTTTAACAAATAAAGGAGTATAATCATCTCCCCATTAAATTTCCCCAACTGAGTTTGTTCCTCCAAAACCAAAGAAAGAGACCATGCATAGTTTCTTCTCTTTAACAATTTCAATAACCAAGAGAGTTAGTCTCATCAGCAGAGAATCTCTCCATCAACAAGGGTTTATTTCCCAACAGGGTTTATTTTCCCAACAATCTACAAATTCCCCGGCTTAAGTCTATTCCTAAGACTAGTACAAATCACTGACAAAATGCTATCCCCAGAAAATTGCCACAAAGCCTGGAACCCGACCAGATAATAGTTAACTTTATCCTCCTCGAACGAGTCAGAAGTTTAACCATCTCTTTTATCTCCAATCAAGGTATATAAGAAATAAATTCCCCAATAGAGCAACGAACGACCAACATTCCTAAACTCTATTTCCCAAACATAAATCAAAACGACCCTTGCAGAGTTTTCCTCAAACAAACAAACAGGAATACCCAACGGAAGCACTCTGGACAAGATTGAAGATACACATACTCTTCATTCCCCAACAATAGTCAGGGATTTATTTTCCCAGACGAAGATATACTTCAACAACATTACACATTTATACATCATAGCATATGCATATGAAATGCATATAGCACAATCTCATTTATTTTGAGAACATCATTAGGCAATGCATTTGATACATCAAGACATTGCATCTAACTAACTCTTTACTTTTTTAGGAAATAATCAGTCAAACAGATGAATATCATCAACTGTCAAAACAGATTATAGGTCATTCCTTGAAACAAGACAATGCAAATATCTATATGATGGATACTCCTTTCAAACATCTGCTAACTCAGATTAAATCAACCAAAGATTTATTCTGATACTTCTCTAGTATACCTTTTTATGGATCAGATTAAATCGACCAAAGATTTATTCTGATACTTCTCTCAGTTAAATAATTTCAAGCATCTGCTGGCTCAGATTAAATCAACCAAAGATTTGTTCTGATACTTCTCTAGTAGACCTTTTTCTGGCTCAGATTAAATCAACCAAAGAATTATTCTGATACTTCTCTCAGTTAAAGATGTTCAAGTATCTTCTGGCTCAGATTAAATTAACCAAATATTTATTCTGATACTTCTCTCAGTAGACCTTTTGCTGGCTCAGATAAAATCGACCAAAGATTTATTCTGATACTTCTCTCAGTTAAAGGTTTTCAGACATCTGCTATTTCAGTTTAAATCGACTAAAGATTTATTCTGATGCTTTTCTAGTAGACACTTCTTCTAGTTCAGTTTAAATTGACTAAGTATTTATTCTTATTCTTTTCCAATTAAAAACAGATGCAAACATCTTCTGGCTCAATTTAAATCAAGCGTAGATTTATTCTGATACTCCTCAGATACAGTCAAGCGTAGACTCATTCTGATATCTCTATCAACAGTTACTTTAGATGGAATCTTTAAGCCCATCTCCGACAACTATCCATCATATTTCCAAATGACATCTTTAAGCCCATTCCCAAAATAATCAACAAATTGTTTTCACTCCGTGCACAAGCGAGTGCAAATTCTGGGCACTAAGTTTCAATCCTCTTCTACCTTCAAGTCACGAATGGCGAACATGCCAATCTAACTTTTCAGGTTTAAGAAGATTGAACAGGGGAAGCTTTTGTACCCCAAAATTTTCCCACTCTATTCTCAAAACATTTCTCACAAAAGATCTCAAATGCTCAAGAAGTTTCAAGAGTTTGATAAGACAAGTTCACCTCCTAAGCACTGGGCCCACAAACTAGGGTTTTGATTTTCTCAAGGAGAATTGGACTTTTGATGCCTCAAATGACTTTCATGGTTCATTATAGGTCTTCAAGATTTCTCATACCAACTTTCAAGTCTTACATCACAAATTTGCACAGCCAATTGCATAGATGACTGAAAATCAGCTGTATTAGGTAAAAAGTCAATTATGGTCAATATATGGTCAAACTTAATAATTTTTGGCCAACATCAATATTTTTAAGTCATAACCATTAATATTCCTCAAGAAAAGCACTCAAATCATCAAAGGGGCAAAATTGTCAAAATTAGGGTTTTCACTAAGAATGACTGGTCATTGACTTTTGACCTAGTACATGACCAAATGGATTGAGGCATAATCTCAAGGACTAAAACATAAAATTTTGACCTAATTTCATGGCTCAAATAATTTCTCAAGATCATTGATTGATGGTTGAAATTGGATCAACTGGTGAAAAGTCAACTAATACACAAAAAGTCAAACTTTGACTTTTTGATCAACATTGAATTTCAAAGATCAAGATTCATCAAGATACTAAAAAATATCAAACTTGATCATCAAGAATCAAGAAAGTCAAGAAAGTCTATAAAAGTCAAAGTTTTTGATACTCTATACCAACCAAAGATGAATGGTGCAGTGGAAGCCACCAACAAGAATATCAAGAAGATCTTGCAGAAGATGACAGTGACATACAAATATTGGAATGAGATGCTACCATTTACTTTGCATGGTTATCGCACTTTAGTATGTACATTAACTAGGGTGACCCCATTCTCTCTCATCTACGGTATAGAGGTTGTCTTACCTGTTGAAGTCCAGATTCCTTCCCTGAGGATTATGAAAGAAGCAGATTTAGATGAAGATGAATAGATTCAGACTTGACTTGATCAGATAGATTTGATTGATGAAAAAAGTCTTGCGGCTGTTTTTTCATGGTCGAATATATCAAAAACGCATGATCAAGGCTTTTAACAAGAAATTCAGACATCAGGTGTACCAGGCTGGTGATTTGGTAATAAAGTGTATCACCCTACCACAAGATGATCCCAAAGGCAAATCGACTCCCACATACGAAGGGCCATTTGTGATCAAAAAGATATTTTATGGTAGTGCTATGATACTTACCACCATGGACAACGAAGATTTTCCGCACCCTGTGAATGAGGACATAGTAAAAAAAACTACGCATAGAAGAGACCCGCTAGATTGATAGGCCTAGGCAATAATAAGGGCATCCCGATGAACCAAAATGGTTCGGGAAAAAATTAGGGATATATATATATATATATATATATATATATATATATATATATATATATATATATATATATATATATAATTGTACATCCGGTAAGTCGAAAACCTGAAAGGACGCCTTGGGTAAAAAAGGATATCCTGATGGACTGAAAACCCGAAAGGGAGATCCAGGAAAAAGTTAGGGATTAAAGCGTACGACTATGTCTCGTTGGAGCACCCATCTACTTACAGCCAGCTTTATTACTAAGGTCATGTTCAAACGGTACAGATCAATTCAATCATCTCCTTCCAACATCAAGTGATGAGATACTCGAAGACATAGGGACAATAGCAGAGTTAAAACTCGACGGGATCATTTCCACATAGCTATTTTTCTTTGTTTATCACTTTGTATCCCTTTTCAAATTTTTACGATGATTTCCTCTTACTAGGATTTCTTCCTTCTTGTATAAAACTTCCTTCTTATAGGCAAACTTTCAGAATCAATGCAAAACATATTTCAAAATCCAAAATTGTTTTTACTTTCTTCGTTTTGTTTGCAAAAAGGTCCAATGATTACGTTGAATGAACATATGCATTTGAATATGATTACCGTTTACAAAATATATGCATGAAAATAGGATTAGCATTTACTAAAGACTCTCGGAGTTGGGATAATGTTCAAGTTATCCATAAATTCCCACAGAGCAATCTCCATGGAACTATCTCTACCGAGCTATCTTCACAAGCTCATCCCTAATAAAGATATATTCCTCAGCAAGTCTAATATACCCTCAAATAGAAATTAGGGCATCTTGCAGCGGTTCACTTCCATATCCCTGATGGATAGCTTGACATGATCATCTTCCCCAATAGGTCCCCTAGCGAATGAGGACGTTTGATCATTTCCCTAGCATATAGTGGAAATTTCCTTAGCGCAGCCTATGAATTTCCAATCCCCGCCAGAGATTATTTCCTCAATGTAGTATACAATATTTAATTCCCCAACAGAGTTTATTTCTCCAATACTGTAAATTCCCCAAGAAGAAGTCAAACATCCCCAGCGGAGTGTCCTCAAACAGAAAGCGGGAATCCCGAGTAAAGTCGTTCTCAGCAAAAATTGAAGAACTACTTACTTCATACCTAGAAACAGTCAGGGATTTATTTTCCCCAACTAGACATTGTTACAAGAAGTTACTGATACTCTCCAACGACATATTGCATTCATACAAAATATTATAACATATGCATACGAAACACATATACTATTTTCATTTATTTTTTAGAGCATCACTACAAAATACATTTCATGCATCAGGACATTGCATGAAGCTAACTTTGTTTTCAGGTTAAGTTCGCAAGTAGATGAATATTATCAAGCGATTCATAGACAGGTTGTAGATTAATTCCTGAAATCGGACGGAGCTACTATCTACATAACTAGATGATTTCCGTCATAGAGTAATTCTAACGAGCATTTCCTTCAAAGATTCATTCTAAAAAGCATTTCCTTTAGATATAATCAGGCGTAGATTCATTCTGATACTCTTTCAGATACAACTGGGCGTAGACTTATTCCAATACATTTTTCAGATACATTCAGGTGAAGACTCATTCTGATCCACTTCTAGATACAGTCTGACTAGACTCATTCTAGTACATTTTTCAGATACAGTCGGGTGAAGACTCATTCTGATCCACTTCTAGATACAGTCGAGCATAGACTCATTCTAGTACTTTTTCTGACACAATTGGGACAATATTCATTCTGGTCCACTTCTAGATACAGTCGGGCATAGACTCATTCCAATACATTGTTCAGATAAAATCGGGTGTAGATTCATTCTGACACTATTTCAGATACAGGCAAGCATAGACTCATTCAAATACATCGTTTAGATATAATCAGGTGAAGACTCATTTTGATCCGCTTATAGATACAGTCAAGACATAGACTCATTCTAGAACATCATTCAGATACAATCGACATATAAGATTCATCTTGACACTCCCTAGCATGTCTGCTAGATACAGTTGGACACAGACCCATTCTAGTATATTTTTTCAGATACAGTCAGACATAGACTCATTCTGATACTCCTATCAACATTTACTTTGAATAGCATCTATAATCCCATCTCCGAGACACTCTATCACCTCTCAGAATGGAATCTTTAAGCTAGTTCAAGCAGTACAATCAACCAACAGTTTTACTTCGTGCACATGTGAGTGCAAATTTCTAGGCACTTAAGTGTTCAATCCTCTTCCACCTTCAGATCACGAAAGCAGGCCCGCCAATCTAACTCTGCAGGTTTAAGAATATTGAACAGGGGCAACTGTTGTACCCTAAAATTTTCCCTCCCATTTTCAAATTAATTCAAGATACCTCCTCATGCTCATGAAGGTCTCAAGCACTCAAGACTACTCAAAGATTAATCAGATGGACTCTCCTCCTAAGCAATTGACCTCTGTGATACGGTGGGAAAACTGACTTGAGGTTTTGCATTTTATCGCAAATGTTGCGGTTTAGTAAGATTCGCCACCGACTTTTCTTTTATCCAAATAGGAAAGGTGAAAAAGCACAGGAAATACCTTTAGAGATGTTTTCTTGAGTTTGGGGGGTAGATTATGAAAAGGGGAGGTATTAGCACCCTTTTCATCCATGGTTTTCCATGGGCTCTTAGTTACTTGCTAGATCACTTGCTTTTGTTTGAAAAATGTGCTTTGTGTGGTTTTTGAAAGTATTTTGAAAAGGCGCCATCGTTTAGACAAACTTTGCAATAGTTCTCGTTCGCAAGAACATATACAAAATGTTGAGCTTTTGAAAATATTTCAATGCTTGGAAAATGTTTTTGAAAGTGTTTTTGAAAGTGCATGTGATTGTTTTTGAAGATAGCAAGGATGTTTGTTTTGAAATTGATCCAATAACTAAAAGTAATCTACCTACTCAAAAGGTCTTAGATATGCTTTTCCTCCTCCTTTAGATGTTGCTATCTTACCATTGATTTGGTAAGAAGACCCATCATTGGATGTGAAGGGACGGGCATTGGGTCATCGTATGACCATGATAGCAATGTAGTGAGATGACTTAGCACTTTTCTTTAGGGACTAAGATCATTTTGAAAGGCAACTTTGATAGCGTCATCGAGGGACTATGATCTTGTATTTTTTTGATTTGTTTATGCTAAGACATCCCACATGCATAACATGGCCATTTTTATAAGGCAACAAGTGGAATTACCCTAAGGGTGTAAGTGCGAGAGTGTGTTTGATTGCATGCATTTGTCTTGGATTTTTGGTGGTCTACTTATCGGTTTTATCTTGTCATACACACCCTAATTACTGACAATATATAAAAGCAATAAAAGTATGGGAAATAAAGATTCTACGCTATTACAATCATTAGGGGGATGGGGGTGTACAATATTTCAAATGGGGATTGCAAATTGAATCCTATTTTACTATTACAACCATATTGAATGGATAAGAATGTACAAGAAATGTAAAATTTGGTTGTGTTTAAGAAAAGAAACAAGTTTGTTTAGGAAAATATTTTTTGTATTTTTTTAAAAGAAAATAGAACATGTGAATATGAAATATTTTTGGTGTTTTTGATTAATGAAAAATAAATATGATGGCAAAAAATAATAAAAGAGAAAGAAAACAGAATCAGTGCAAATGCTGAAAATTGAAGAGGTCAGAAGTTCTGACTCTGACCTGCTGCACGACAGAAACAACGTTAGTAAAAATATGGAAGTTCAGAAGTTCTGGATCTTCTGAGAACTCAGGAGTTTTCAGAAGTTCTGATGCAACTGTCAGAACTTTGCCTCTCTCCATGCCAGTGAGAACATCTGCAGCTTAGTCATTTCTTATAGAACAGAAGTTGCATACATAACAGTTATCACAAATTTCATGAAATATCATAAGCATAAATCAGAAACAACATATATTTGCTAATCCAAATTCTGAGTTCTAATTTCTTTATGAAGTTCTGAACTGGTATTTCTTCTATTTAAACAGGCAGACGCATGAATTTCAGAATATGTACATCATAAGGAATCAGAATATCTACATTGTGTTAAATATGCAAAATATGACAATGCTTAATCAGTATGATGAGAGTTGGCAGGAAACTTACCTTGCAACTGGGAAATATTCTGTGAACTGGAAGTTGGTCTTGAGCTCTGGTGATGTTCTGAGCAGCTTCTTCACGTACTCAGCAGGATGGAAGTTTTCAACTTTTGGAACATCCAAGGGATGATGTACTAGCCCTTTTTTGAGATGGAGGTAGATAGTTTTAATCAAGAACACTTGAGAACAAATGGAGTTTGAACGCAAGGAATCAAAAGTTAAGGTTTTGGTAGTTTGTGTTTATAGTTTCCTGGGTTCTTGGAATTTTTGTAGTGGTTCAAAGCTTTCTTTCTCAATTTTCTCACTTCTTTCACAAATTTTTCTGGACTCGGACCTGAACCTTGGACCTTTTTTCAGTGGCCAATGCTGTTCTATTTATAGGCAAAGGTTTTGTAATTTGGATATGTCAAGTTGCGCCAACATCATGTGCCATAAGCTGACTTACTCTTGAAGTAAGCTTAAACAAGTGTGACTCAATGTATCAAGTGGGATAGTTAGCAGCACCTAAGCTGGGTTTTGCCAGCGCGAATTAAGGAAAAGTAGAGGCAGCGCCTGGGCCTAGCATGCTTTTGCACAAAAGTTTATCTTCCCAATACAGTAGGGGTACACGTGGGGAAAATCCCTTGGGTGAAGACTCAGAGGCGGTTTGTGAGCATTAAATGAGTTCCCATGTGAAACTCTGCATCCTTGCTTAACTCTGGATTAGAAGTTCTGCTGCAGC
Source organism: Vicia faba (assembly GCA_948472305.1). Classification (NCBI taxonomy): domain Eukaryota; kingdom Viridiplantae; phylum Streptophyta; class Magnoliopsida; order Fabales; family Fabaceae; genus Vicia; species Vicia faba. The sequence goes on from OX451738.1 coordinate 1,601,405,098, forward strand.
ATAGCATCCAATCTTCTTATCCTTGTATCTTCTGGCTTCAACATGTTCTGATGGATCCTTCAGACTTTCCAGTAAGCTTGCATCATGTTTTGTAACCTTCTTTGATTTACCCTTGCAAACTCTGACTGAACCTTTTTGAACACTGGCCCAGAAGTTCTGACCAAACTTTGTCTTGAGAAAATCCAGAATTTGTTGAGTGTGAACACTGGTTCAGAAGTTCTGAAGTTGTCATGTTTCTTAAACACTTAGAAAATTTTTAAGTATTTAGAATTTGATTTTTTCAAAGTAAAATTTGGCTTTTGAAACTTCTTGATGAAGCAAACTTCATATTCCAACATGTCTTGATGAAATTTGATTTTTGAAATTTGATTTTGATTCGAAAGTCAAAGTTAGACTTCTCAATGTGAAAATGACCACTTTTCCCTTGTGGGTGGTTTGCTGGGAAAAATTGATAATTCAAGGGTTGGAATAAGATGAAAGAAAACTCGAGGATCCAGGGTGAATCTTTGATAAATGAGAGGGCAAATTTTGGGGTGCAACAACCTCCAACTAGGGTTTTGCTTCTATCAAATGAAATTGATTTTCTAATTCCTCAAGTTGACTTTATAGTTTCTCGTATCTCTCAAGGTACCCTCATACCAAGTTTGAAGCCTTACAACACAAGTTTGCTCAGTCAACTAGTCAGATGATTGAAAATTAATTGTATTGGACAAAAAGTCAACGGTGACCAATCTACAGTCAAACTTCAAGATTTTTGGTCAACATCAATATTTTGGAGTCATATTCATTATTTTATCAAGGTTTGATCATGATTCATCAAGGAAGCTCAAGATTCATCAAAAGTCAAAAGTTACTAAATTAGGGTTCTCTTAAGGAGAAGTCAACTAAACTTTGAACAAACATAACTTTCACATACTTCATCATAAATTCCTCAACTAAATCCTATCTTGAAGGAAATTAAATTCTCTACAACTCTGTCTCTATAAGCTCAAGGCCAAAAATGCCTCATTTAAGAGATATGAGCTAAAACATTATAGGTCATTTTAAAAGTCAACAAAAAGACATCTTTTGTCAAAGCAATTTACATCAAGTTAAATACTTCAAATAAAAACATGACCAACATGAAAGTTGTAGGAGACATCTAGGGGTTTCCAAAAAGTCCTATATCATCTTCATATTACAAAAATTGATAGAGTTATGATTGGTGCAAGTTGAGCAATTTTGAGAAAATGCATGAAGTTCAAATTGAGCAAAGTTGAATTTTTGGGCTAATGGGCCTAAGTTTTTAGGTTCAAACGTGTTCATGATCTCAGATTAGACCCCTAAATCCAGTCACATATTTTTGTGATTTTTATTTATTTTATTTTTATTTTATTCATTTAAATTCAAAATAAATCAAATAAAATATAAAACTAATCGACTTAGGCGTGTAAGCTTTTGTTTTGATCATGTTGGAGGCCCAAAATCTACCTTGAAGCTAAAGAAATCGTGTGGCCTTATTTGAAACAAGTCTTCATTAGTTTTGGAAGATTTGAACTTATTTTCAAACAAAATCAAAGATATAATTGCATGATATGTCCAAGCCCATCACTTGAACCAATCTTCTCCTCTATATGTACATAACATTTTCAGACATCAAGAACACGCGAGCTACCTCAAAAAGAACCTTAAAACACTTTAATTTTTCTAAGAACTACGTCAACTCGAAACCCTTGTCTCCATCCGTTTCCAGTCCATTTCGAGCATCACACTAGCCTCCTGAAGATCCCAGGAGCTCATTCCAATCATCCCCGAATCCTGAAGCTTGCTGAAATACCATCCCGCGATTGCACCTGTTTGGTAACTTTCCTTGATTTCAAACTTTTAATTCATGCAATTTAAATGAATTTGATGCATACATCTATGTTCATGATGATGTTTGGAACTGTTTTGATCAATTACTTGTGAGCTTTGATGCAGGAATAATAAAACACCATTGTTAGTGCAGTTTGGAGTATTATCTTTGAAACTTACTCTACAGGCATTTTTAGGTCAAACCAATGCCACCATTGGATTCGCAGGGATTAAATTAGGGGGATAGGGTCCCTGTTATGATTTAACTCACATATTTTTGCAGGTTAAGATGTTTGACTCACCGGAGAAGACAACCGGAGCTAGGGCTCCGATGCTTCTCTGATCCAGTCAATTTTATTACATATTGAATGATATTTGGATGATTAACGCGCAACAACAAGTGGCCTGGTGGTGAGAGTGATGACTGGTATTGCAAGGGGCGTGGGTTTGAGCCAGCCTTTTGTCAAAATTATTTTGTTTTTTTCAAACCAACACGCAGGTTTATAATATGTTGAGCGCTTTCTATTCTCAATCACAAAAAACAGCATGGCGTAGTGGAAAGGAAGTGTAGCAATGAGGCTGAGGGCGTGGGTTCAACACCCACCCCATGCATTTTGGTTCTTTAATTTTTTTCTAACCCTAATATTCATTCTTTTTCTTAATAGATTCCTTTTTAATTAACCATTAACAATCCTAATATTTTTCTAACATTTATCTTATTTCTTACTGCTATTTAAATTCATAGATCAAGTGTATAGACCGCACCCTCTGATGTAATAGCGTAGATTTATTTTATAGCATCTTTTCCTATTATATAACTGCTCACAGGATGTAATAACTTAGGTTTAATTTTCCGCACTTTACATTTCGCACTTTAATTTCCTGTATAATTTTAACTGTTAGTAATTAGGGTTTGCATGGCAAGACTAAAAACAATCTAGAAAACCCTAATCTTCAAAACTAAATAACTGAAATTAACACACTCTTCACACTTGCACCTCTAGGGTAACTTCTCTCGTTGGCTTACGAATAATTGGTCATGTCCCTCGAAAGTAGGGATACATTAGCAAAAGACCCTTGATTCAACAATATCATCATGGTCTCTTTCTAATAAAGATCATAATCCCTCAATGACCCTTCGGGTTTCCAACAAAATGATCCAGTCCCTTCGACGACCCTACGAGCAAAATGATGATAGTTCATTTTTATACAATTTATAAAGTATCCTTGTATGTTACCTCCGATGACCATACGACGACCCTACGCCTGTCCCTTCACATCCAATAGATAGGATTACCTAAAAACTAATGGTATGGTTAGTACTATCTCCAAAGGAGAAGGAAAATAAAAAGAAAGACCTTATTAGTGGGTAAGACTCCTAGTTGCTTGCTCACAACATGTTCAAAAATCACATTTTTAAAACAACAAATATTTTCAAAAACACTTTGTATATATTCTTGAGGACTGATACAAGAATTATTGCAAAGTTAGCCTTACATTGACACTTCAAAATATTTCCAAACAAATCACACACACAAAGCAAATTTTTCAAAGTGAGCTAAGAAATTAAGAGCTCGTAGATAACTACGGATGAAAAGGGTACTAACACCTTCCCTTTTCATAACTTACCCCCCGAACTCAAAATCTATCAAAGGTCTTTCCTATTTTTTTCACCTTTCCTAAATATTGGATAAAAGAAAAGTCGGTGGCGACTCTTGCTATCCACATATTTGGATAAAACCAAAAAGTCAGTTCGCCCACCGTATTACAGATGGACAAAAAGATAAAGGGGCGGTTTGATCTGCCTCCTTGTTGGCATAATAAGACTTTCTTCGAGGGAGCCACCCTGCAACTTCCCTGAGTTGAGTCACTTTTGCTCGAGGAGCTGGATCGTTTGAGAAAAATAGCGATATTGGCTCAAGATGTTGGTGTCATCATGAGGGTTTTAGAGATAGTCGTTGCGTATATCGAGGGAGGTACTTCCCAGGAGGTCGAGATAAGGAAATTGCAGGCCAAGTTGGCGACTTCTGAGAAGGAGTGTGCCACCGGGGAGGCTTCCTGAAAGACGGTAGTTGAGAGTTTGGTGAAAGTGGCTGAGGAGGGTGATACCCATCTGCTCGTGAGTAAAGCTCTCGAGGATTTGGTGGTGTCCCTGAGGGACGAAATGACTCTTGTCGAGGATGAGCCGAAAGAGGTCAAAGGTCTAAAGACTTGTGCCAACTTGGTTTCCTGTTTCTAACTGGCCATGGACGACGGCTTAGCTAGTGCTGAGGGGAATTTTGATAATGTGGTGGTACAACTCTGGGTTCTGAATCCTAAAGTCAAGTTTAACACGGTCGGAATGGGGATTCATTACTATGTTTCAAATGGAAAATAGTCATCCCTAAGTTCCTTCATACTGATGAGGATGCTTTGGTCGGGGAGCTTTCTCATGTGGAGCCTATTTCTAAGGCTGATGCAAATGAGGAGGGACTTTAGCCCAGTGTTTGATCAGTTTATTGTTGCTCTTTTTGTTCTGGCGTGCATGCCGTATTGTTGTAATTTGTTTTCCTGGGCCTTTTTCCATTTATGTAATTTTTAAACAAACGTGGTCCTTGTGGCCACATGTTCGTTTTGTTTGGTTGGGGGCCTTGGGCCTCTGTTATGTAATCTTACGTATAATTACGGCCCTTGTGGTCGTGTTTAGAATTTTTCGACTATGGTGGTCTTTTGTTTTATTATGCATTGTTTAAGCATTTTCAACTTTGTTTTTGCATGATTTATTGTCCATTTTGATAACATGTTTGTATGCCCGTCTGCATGAGACGCTTTTATACTAATTAAGAGTTTGTGGGGGTTTGCTCGTTAGTTTTGATTTCTCAAGTATGGGGAGACTGGTCAAACGTCCAGGGATGTTATCGGGCATGGCCCGAAACCCAAGACTCATTTTGAGGGCATGAGCTCGGCGGCGTTAACTTCCCATCGCGAGCTGGGTGTTATGCCATCGTGGTATGAGGACGGTGGAGCAAGTTTGACTTATCCACGTCGGCTAAGAATTTGCTCGTCAAAAAAAGGAAACTTGCCTCTTCATTTAATTTCGAGTGTCAAGCTTGTACCTAGGCATGCATGTGACGTTGGGCAGAGATGTGTTCACCGTGTCGACAAGACACACCGATTATTCAGTGTCTTAACTGTAATATTACATCATTTTTTCGGTGTTCCAAGGTCGAGCAAGTTGTTCCCCTGTAGGTTTTCCAAGTAGTAGGCTCTGTTCCCCATTTTCACATGAACGCGGTAAGGGCCTTCCCAGTTTGCGGCTAGCTTGTCTTCACGAGATTCTTTGTGATTTTTCTTTAGGACTAGGTTGTCGACTTCGAACTCACGTTGTATGAATTTGGCGTCATATCTTAAGGCGGTTTTTTGTTTGAGAGAGGCTTCTCGTAAGGCCGCTCCTGTTTGGATTTCCTCGACAAGGTCCAACTCTTCCCTCAAAGTGACATCATTCATCTCCTCGTCAAAGGGAGCTTTAGTTCGTCTGGAGGGTTCTCTGATTTCGACGGAGATGACAACCTCAGTCCCGTATGCAAAACGAACGGGGTCTCCCCGTTTGATGAGTGATTCACCACCAGATAGACCCAGAGCACGTTATGTAACTCTTCGACCCGTCTTTTCTTGGTTTCGTCCAGCCTTCACCCAAGGCCTTGTAGGATCACCATGTTCGCGGACTCGACTTGGCCGTTTGTCTGGGGATGTTCGACGGAGGCGAAGTGTTGGATAGCACCCAACTTGGAAACAAATTCCTAGAAGTTTTTGTCCGTGAATTATATGTCGTTGTTTGTGATAATCGCTTGCACAATATTGAACCGAGCAAGGATGTTTCTGTTGTAGAAACGGAGAATGTTTTGTGCAGTTATTCTGGCCAGTGCTTCTAATTCTATCTACTTGGTGAAGTAGTCGACAACCACTATCAGATATTTTTTCTGGTCCGTTCTTACCATGAATGGTCCAAGGAGGTCCAAGCCCCACCAGGCGAATGGCCAGGGGGAAGAGAGGGATTTGAACTCGCTCAGAGGTGCTAGGTGCATGTCTCCGTGGCATTGGAATTTGTTTCACTTCTTCACATGCTCTTTAGCATCGTGTTGCATGGTGGGCCAGTAGTATCATGCTCGTAACACTTTTCTAGTAAGGCATCTCCCACCCAAGTGTTGGTTGTTGATTCCTTCGTGGATTTTGTGTAAGATGTGGGCTATTTTGTGTTAATCGACACATTTGAGGAGAGGGGAGGAAAATCCTCTCCTATACAATGTGCCTTTGACCAGAACGTAGGAGCAGGCTCTTCGCCTGACTATGCTAGATTCTTTTTGATTGGTTGGTAACTCTTTTTTCATGAGGTAGTTGCACATTGGGGTCATCCAACAATCATTGTCTCCAATGGCATATACATTGAGAGTCGAGGAGGGTTTTTCAATGCTCGGACGAGGAAGAATTTCCAGTATACCTGTTTTGTTTCCCCCTTATCATGTATATCTGTTTGTTCCAAGGAGGAGGCGGATTACAGGCAGAGAGGAGTTCTGTATGTTTCCTGGTTGTCTGCTCGACTCGTGTCAGGAAGACAGAGAGATAGTTGTTGACTTGGGAAGGCGTGCATATTGGGCATCGATGGTCGTACTTCTTGGGGCACGATCGACCAAGGATGTCGGGCTAATGATATTGGGTCGTGCCCAGGGTAGGAGAGGATTGGGCCAATTCTAGCAATTGGGCTAGTCCAGAACACTTTTGATGGTTATTGTCCGAGAAGTGACAGAAAGCGTATGTTATTTCATGTTATAGGTGTATCTTCAAGAGGCATACTCAAGGACGCCAAAGAATGAATTGATCAACTTGAATTGGTGAAACAAAAGAAGGAAAAAGATAACTATCATGAGATAGACAAGATGAAAGTTGAATCAAAATGAATTATCATTAAACAAATAGCTTTCTTGGACTCATTACAAGTCATACCTTTGGATACTTTGTCAAAGTGGAAAGTGGTAAAATCGTTCATGTCAACAGTTTTGGTGGTACGTTGTTGCATTTGTTTCAACTTTCATTTGTAAGTTCCTTGTGAAATGTAAATTGCATGCTTTGCCATATTGAACAGTGAGGTAGTATTGTTTCAATTTTTGCTTTGTAAGTAAGTCCTTCTTTTACCTGTTTATTTTTCAAAGGTATGCGATACACTTTATGTATGACATATATTATGAGTGCTCATTTCCGAAAATTTCTAATTGACAACCATTATGTGTTTTCATTTTACATACTTATAGTGACTTCGTTCTAATTTTATTTCATGTATACCTAGATATTTTTACTTACATATGTGTGTATTCTGTTTATTTCCATCAAACCATGAAACTTGATCATATACATGTGCATTACATAACAAGTCATGCACGAGACAAAGTGTGTCACTTAAAACCAACCCAAAATCTTGTTTCTCAACATACTACTGTTTTTTGCATATCATGTGTCGACACATGATATGTATAGATCAACACATATTTTATTAAATCAAATCATTCCTTTTTGGTTCAGCATGTGTCAACACATAAGTCTTATAGGTCACCATTGTGTCAATATTTCAAAAAAATATTATTTTCAGTTCAGTATGTGTCGACATATTGGTCATATGCGTCGACACATGAGCACATAGGTCGACACACAAGTGTTAATTGTGAATTTTTTTAGATTTTGGTTTATCATTTTATATCCATATTTGTCTACTCATTTATCCACCCACACACTTAATCCCCCCACTAAACCTCTTTAATATCCCACTATAAATCATTTGACTTCACTTTTACTAACTAGTCATTAAAACCTCGCTAAAATTCCTTTTCTATAAAATCCTTATTCATTCAGTTTCTCAAGCACACCCATATCCTAAAATTCAAGAATTTGCATTAATTTTTTATTGCATTGTCATTTTTGTGTGTTGCTACATCATTGTTTAGCATTTGAGGTTTGTGGTAAATCATAATCCTCTCAAACAACAAGTTGTCTCATACAGAACTTTCATCAAACACCTCATGTGCAATCCAAGTTCTCAAATTTCACCATGCCTATAAGCGTTACAAGGAACAAAGGAAATATCAAGGGAAAGGGTAAAGCTCCTTCTTTATCCCATGAACCTGAATTTTGGATTTATTTGATGAAAAGGATGTCACATTCTTTGATGAAAAGTTAAAAAGTAGACTTATGGTGAAATAACATGTGCACAATCCAGGTGTGATTGAAGAAATCCATATTCTTGAAGTGTTAAATCATATTGAACATCAAAGAATCAACTACTTTCTATAGTTGTCACTGGATTATAATGGGGATCTCATTCGGGTTTTCTAAGCCGGGTTGCACAAACGTCGTGGAAGTGAATTTATGTTCAGAATGGGAAGTAATGATTATGAGTTTACTAATAATATGTGGAAATATTTGTTTGGTATTGCAACAATTGATTATGATGATGTAAATGTATTGCCTAAGATATTGGACACAAATATTCATGACCAATTTCGTTGGAGAATTCACTATAATGAATTGTTAAAAGCTCCCCATGCTGATACCAATTATGAGAGCATTACAAATGGCCAACTCAAACAGCTCCCTCGCATCTTGCATTAGATTGTATCTCATATCCTACGTTTAAAGAATGGTGGGCATTCAAGTTTTAACCAAATGGAGGTTCACATTATGTACCTCCAGTTTTACAATCAACCAACAGTTTTACTTCGTGCACATGTGAGTGCAAATTTCTGGGCACTTAAGTGTTCAATCCTCTTCCACCTTCAGATCATGAAAGGAAGGCCCGCCAATCTAACTCTGTAGGTTTAAGAATATTGAACAGGGGCAGCTGTTGTACCCTAAAATTTTCCCTCCCATTTTCAAATTAATTCAAGATACTTCCTCATGCTCATGAAGGTCTCAAGCACTCAAGACTACTCAAAGATTGATCAGATGGACTCTCCTCCTAAGCAATTGACCTCTGTGATACAGTGGGAGAACTGACTTGAGGTTTTGCTTTTTATCACAAATGTTGTGGTTTAGCAAGATTCTCCACCGACTTTTCTTTTATCCAAATAGGAAAGGTGAAAAAGCACAGGAAATACCTTTAGAGATGTTTTCTTGAGTTCGGGGGGTAGATTATGAAAAGGGAAGGTATTAGCACCCTTTTCATCCATTGTTTACCATGGGCTCTTAGTTACTTGCTAGATCACTTGCTTTTCTTTGAAAAATGTGCTTTGTGTGGTTTTTGAAAGTATTTTGAAAAGGCGCCATCGTTTAGGCAAACTTTGCAATAGTTCTCGTTCATAAGAACGTATACGAAGTGTTGAGCTTTTGAAAATATTTCAATGCTTGGAAAACGTTTTTGAAAGTGTTTTTGAAAGTGTATGTGATTGTTTTTGAAGATAGCAAGGATGTTTGTTTTGAAATTGAGCCAGTAACTAAAAGTAATCTACCTACTCAAAAGGTCTTAGATATGCTTTTCCTCCTCCTTTAGATGTTGCTATCTTACCATTGATTTGGTAAGAATCCTCATCGTTGGATGTGAAGGGACGGGCATTGGGTCATCGTATGACCATGATAGCAATGTAGTGAGATGACTTAGCACTTTTCTTTAGGGACTAAGATCATTTTGAAAGGCAACTTTGATAGCGTCATCGAGGGACTATGATCTTGTATTTTTTTTATTTGTTTGTGCTAAGACATCCCACATACATAACATGGCCATTTTTATAAGGCAACAAGTGGAATTACCCTAAGGTTGTAAGTGTGAGAGTGTGTTTGATTGCATGCATTTGTCTTGGATTTTTGGTGGTCTACTTGTCGGTTTTATCTTGTCATACACACCCTAATTACTGACAATATATGAAAGCAATAAAAGTATGGGAAATAAAGATTCTATGCTATTACAATCATCAGGGGGATGGGGGTGTACAATATTTCAAATGGGGATTGCAAATTGAATCCTATTTTACTATTACAACCATATTGAATGGATAAGAATGTACAAGAAATGTAAAATTTGGTTGTGTTTAAAAAAAGAAACAAGTTTGTTTAGGAAAATATTTTTTTTTCTTTTTTTAAAAGAAAATAGAACATGTGAATATGAAATATTTTTGGTGTTTTTGATTAATGAAAAGTAAAGATGATGGCAAAAAATAATAAAAGAGAAAGAAAACAGAATCAGCGCAAATGCTGAAAATTGAAGAGGTCAGAAGTTCTGACTCTGACCTGCTGCACGACAGAAACAACGTTAGTAAAAATATGGAAGTTCAGAAGTTCAGGATCTTCTGAGAACTCAGAAGTTTTCAGAAGTTCTGATGCAACTGTCAGAACTTTGCCTCTCTCCATGCCAGTTAGAACATCTGCAGCTTAGTCATTTCTTACAGAACAAAAGTGGCATACATAACAGTTATGACAAATTTCATGAAATATCAGAAGCATAAATCAGAAACAACATATATTTACTAATCCAAATTCTGAGTTCTAATTTCTTTATGAAGTTCTGAACTGGGATTTCTTCTATTTAAACAGGTAGACGCACGAATTTCAGAATATGTACATCATAAGGAATCAGAATATCTACATTGTGTTAAATATACAAAATCTGACAATGCTTAATCAATATGATAAGAGTCGGCTGGAAACTTACCTTGCAACTGGGAAAGATTCTGTGAACTGGAGGTTGGTCTTGAGCTCTGGTGATGTTCTTAGTAGCTTCTTCACGTACTCAGCAGGATGGAAGTTTGCTACTTCTGGAACAGCCAAGGGATGATGTATTAGCCCTTTTTTGAGATGGAGGTGGATGGTTTTAATCAAGAACACTTGAGAACAAATGAAGTTTGAACGCAAGGAATCAAAAGTTAAGGTTTTGGTAGTTTGTGTTTATAGTTTACTGGTTTCTTGGAATTTTTGCAGTGGTTCAAAGCTTTCTTTCTCAATTTTCTCACTTCTTTCACAAATTTTTTTGGACTCAGACCTGGACCTTGGACCTTTTTTCAGTGGCCAATGGTGTTCTATTTATAGGCAAAGGTTTTGTAATTTGGAGATGTCAAGTGGCGCCAACATCATGTGCGATAAGCTGACTTACTCTTGAAGTAAGCTTAAACAAGCGTGACCCAATGTATCAAGTGGGATAGTTAGCAGCACCTAAGCTGGGTTTTGTCAGCGTGAATTAAGGAAAAGTAGAGGCAGCGCCTGGGCCTAGCATGCTTTTGCACAAAATTTTATCTTCCCAATACAGTAGTGGTACACGTGGGGAAAATCCCTTGGGTGAAGAATAAGAGGCGGTTTGTGAGCATTAAATGAGTTCCCATGTGAAACTTTGCATCCTTGCTTAACTCTGGATTAGAAGTTCTGCTGCAGCGTAGCATCCAATCTTCTGATCCTTGTATCTGCTGGCTTCAGCATGTTCTAAAGGATCCTTTAGACTTTCCAGTAAGCTTGCAGCACGTTTTGTAACCTTCTTTGATTTACCCTTGCAAACTCTGACTGAACCTTTGTGAACACTGACCCAAAAGTTCTGACCAAACTTTGTCTTGAGAATATCCAGAATTTGCTGAGTGTGAACACTGGCTCAAAAGTTCTGAAGTTGTCACATTTCTTAAACACTTAGAAAATTTCTAAGTATTTTGAATTTGATTTTTTCAAAGTAAAATTTGGCTTTTGAAACTGCTTGATGAAGCAAACTTCATAGTCCAACATGTCTTGATGAAATATGATTTTTGAAATTTAATTTTGATTCGAAAGTCAAAGTTAGACTTTTCAATGTGCAAATGACCATTTTGCCTTTGTGAATGGTTTGCTGGGAAAAATTGATAATTCAAGGCTTGGAATTAGATGAAAGAAAACTTGAGGATCCAGGGTGATTGATAAATGAGAGGACAAATTTTGGGGTGCAACAGCTGCCCCTGTTCAATCTTCTTGAACCTGAAGGGTTGGATTGGCGGATCCGCCATTCGTGACTTGAAGGTGAAAGATGATTGAACACTAGAGTGCCCAGAAATTTGCACTTGAATATGGATTGTGAATGGGCTTATAGATGCCATTTGGAGGAATGTTGGTAAACGCTGGAAGAAGTATCAGCATAAATATCTTGTTGATTCATACAAACCTTGATGTTTCACCTGTGAGAAAAGGGGTTAGTAAAATGCATATGCTTGCATGATGTTCACCAGATGTGGTATCATGCTAAATGCATTGGTATGTACATGCTATGATGTATGAATGTGAAATGTGTGTTTTAGTCTGGGAAAATAAATCCCTGACTACTGCTGAGGAAATCTTCGGAGGTTGAATTCCTAATTTCCTGTTGGAAATGAAGAATATGCATATCTTTCAAATTTATTGAAAGGATGCTTTTGCTGGGGAACATCACTCAAATATCAGTTGTTATCTGGTCAGATCCAGGCTTCACGGTTGTTGAGGATGAAGTAGTTGGCTGCTATCTGGTCGGGTCCAGGTTTCTCGGCAAATTATTGGAAGAAGCAATGAATTAACTATTATCTAGTCAGATCCAGGCTTTGCAGAAAATTCCTTGAAATTGACTAGTTATCTGGTCGGGTCCAGGCTTCATAACAACTTGCTAGGGACGTGGAGGTTAACTGTTATCTGGTTAGGTCCAGGCTTCACAGTAACTTAACGGGGGATGAATTAACTGTTATCTGGTTGGATCCAGGCTTTGCAGAAAATTCCTTGAAATTGAATAGTCATCTGGTCGGGTCCAGGCTTCATTGTCTTTGGAAAGCTGTACTATTATCTGGTCGAATCCAGGCTTCATAGTGTCTTCCTGGGAATCATAGTTAATTGTTATCTGGTCGGGTCCAGGTTTTACGATAAACTGTTTGAAAAACTGACATCTGGTCGGGTCCAGGCTTTGCAGATTTCTTTGATGAGGTCAATTGTTATCTGGTCGGGTCCAGACTTCTTAATAGACTTGTTTGAAAACTGTTATCTGGTCGGGTCTAGGCTTTGCAGATTTCTTGATGAGTTTAATTGTTATCTGGTCGGGTCCAGGCTTCACAATAAACTGCTTGGGGATTTAGTTGTTATTTGGTCGGATCCAGGTTTCACAGCGAACCTCAGAGGGTGATTGCTTATCTGGCCGGGTCCAGGCTTCGCAACGGCTTTCTTGAAATGGGGACTGATATCTGGTCGGGTCCAGGCTTCACACTCATTTGTTGGGGGTAAAGAGGCAACTCTACTGGGGAAAAGAAATTAAACCTTGGTCATACTGAGTTCAGGTTCTTCTATATCCTTGAAGGGCTAGGCTACTATCTGGTCGGGTCCAAGTTTCATAGCATTTTGAAAATGAGATTGTTGTACCCCAAAATTTGCCCTCCTTTTTTCACAAGAAATCACAATCCTAGGGTTTTCTCAGATTTTCAAGATTGGCTCAGGAATCGATCACACAAACTTTTCTTTGGCAACAGATCAAGAATTAGGGTTTTTCTCAGAAGAAACTGAATTCTCAGAAGTTCAATTAATTGTTACATGTTTTCACACTTTTTTGAGTTTGCTGAAAGTTTACTGGTTTTTCTCAAGGTCTTGTTTATCTGGGATAAGAGATTGGAACTGAGATGGTCATTTGGAATATTCAGGTTTTGTCTGATCCAGGTTAACCAGATAATGTGCGTCTGTAAAAATGTTTGCTTATTAATAGAATGAAATGTTTGCTTGTTTTTTGGAATACCCAGTGCGTATCTTGATTGGAATGTTGTTGCAAGGTTACGAGATTGTAGAGTTATTGGATTACTTAAAGTTTAAGTTATCTGTATTGAAATTATTGGAATGCAGTTTCAGTTATTTTAAATCAGGAATCTTAAATAATAAATGAAGACTTGAAGGAAGAATTGTGAGATATTGGACAGTAGAAGATTTTATTGGATGTCAGATTGCCTCACAAAGATTTTTCAGATGATTGATACAAAAATAATTTATTATTTAAATACTGTAGGTTTTTATAACTTATAGTACTTAGGAAAATGAATTGTTACAATTAATGGAAATCTATCTAATCTAAGCCTAAGCCTCCATTGCTCCCATGCTCAAAGTCCTCTGCTTCCTCTGCTTTGTCATCGTCCAATTTGTGCTCACATGAAAAAGACAAAGGAAAAGGGATTAGTGCAGTCAGTTGAATATGAAAAGAATTTTCAAATAAAAAAGAAAAGGAAATTTTCATCATTAAAGTTTGCCTTCTAGAATCAGAGTGCTATGGTTCATCATGTTTTTATTCTTCTCTTTGCAAATCACAAGAAGATTTCTCTTCTTGGTTCAAAAAGAGAAAAATAAAAAAGTGCAAAAGAAGAATGCAAACAAAGCAAAAATTATTCAAATACAACATGCACCAAACTGTACAAACAGCACAAGCAAGGTGCCAAACATAGGCCAAACTGTCAAGCTACATTACAAAACAAAATAAGCATGGCAAACATTGCAACAAGGCAAACCAAGGCAGCATAAACTGTCAAGTAACCAAACAACATTGTAAACAAAACTAAACATTGCAGCATACAAAGTCAAGCATAGCAACTAAAGCAAACTAGAAGCAAACTGAATGCAGCAATAATGCAGAAAGTACATGGCAAATCAAACAGCAGGCAAATGCAGGAGATAAACCAATTGACAAGCCAAAAGCTTGTCATAGCTTTTCATCATTTTCCAGCAAAAAGGCAAACTTTTCAGAAAAATGGAAAAGCAAATATGCTTTGTCATAGAGAGAGAAAGAGAGAAAAGATATCACCTTGGTGAGAGTGTACAGTTTGGAAAAAGGCTGTCACAGGCGGAAAAAAGCTAAAATGATATAAGACTATCAAACAACAAGAAAATAAGGAGAGAACATTGGTGTCAAAACTGCAAACTGTTAAGAGTTTCACAAAAAACTCCAAACTGCAAAGAGTTTTCACAAAAGTCCAAACTTGTTAACAAAACCCCAAACTTGTGCAAACAGTTTCAAACAAACAACCAAGCATATCAGTTTCACACAAATCCTGTGAACAAACAGAATACCCCAAGCCTGCCAAACTATCAAACTGCAAGTTCAAGAAGACAACCAAACTGTAAAACTTCCATAACCTGTACAAAGCCAAGCCTGCTAACAAAAGTCCCAACCTGCCACCATAATTGCATAACAATTGCAGAACACAATCAAAAGTAACACGCCAAACAAACAATCACAAAAAAAACCCTACAAACTACAAACTTGCAGAACCAGCCTGAAACTGCAACAAATTCAAAAGGCCAACCATATCTGTGAAACAAACAAGCCAAGTCTGTCACAGTGAAACTGTAACAAGCTGCTCAATATTCCACAACCATATAACAGTTCAAATACACAAGCCTGAAACTACAACTCTCACAAAACCACAAAAGCCTGTAACAACAAGAACAACAAACAAACATGTTATCAAACTACAAACTTGCAGAACCAGCCTGCCCATTCAATCCCTACCAACATAATAAGATTTCAAGCAAAAAAAAACCTTCAACTGTGAATCCAAATCATTATCCAACAAA
This sequence comes from Vicia faba, assembly GCA_948472305.1. Taxonomy (NCBI): domain Eukaryota; kingdom Viridiplantae; phylum Streptophyta; class Magnoliopsida; order Fabales; family Fabaceae; genus Vicia; species Vicia faba. Next base: position 1,601,420,461 of record OX451738.1, read on the forward strand.
GTTCCAGAAATCAGTTTTCACAAACCATTATCCAAAGAACCAAGTTAAACAACAAGGTTTCAGAAGCTTGAAACAAGCATCATCATCAACAAAGAAAAGCCAACAAAAGCCTACCAACTCAGAATCATCATAAACAATCCAAACCAACAAGCAACATCAACAATAAGTTTCAGAAACACTTAATCATCATCAACATTCAAACTCCAAGAGAGAGGAAAATAATTTCAGAAGCAATCAACAAAGGAGTTTCAAAATCCAAGTTTCATCAGCATTCAAAGAGAGAGAGAAAGAAATAAAGTTTCAGAATAGTCATCATCAACAAAATCAAGAAGCAATCAAAAGTTTCAGAATAAATCATACCAACAATCAAGTTTCAGATAATCATCATCAATGAAAAAAAAACAATAACAAAGGAAAGAGGTTACCAAAAAGCTTGGCCATCATTTCTTCCCTCCTCCGCCTCTAGCCACCAGGGAGCTCCGTCTCACCTTCCCTCTCTCTTTTCCAGAAAATCTCACAGGTATATCTCTCTGCATCTCAAACGTGAACAATAAATAAGCTTGAAAACTGTAAAATCAAACAAACATAAACAACAAACTGTAAAACTCAGAGATGAACCATACAGTTTTGCAACCAAGGCCATTGAATGTTAGGAAGAGGAAGAGAGTAAGGGTTGCTCCGACGGCTAGGGCTTAGGGGAAGATCAGAGTTTGTTTGGGTGAGAAAGATGAAGAAGAGAAGAACGAGAGAGCGGCGCCGTTGTAAGGCGAATCACACAAACCCTAATCGTTCTGAACCCTAACAAAAATGTTACAATTTGTGAACTGGGCCAATTCTGGCCCCCCAAGCACCTAAGCCCATAACATTGCTGACTAGCGCACCCCCTCCTTTTCCATTCTGACTTTTGTTCTCTTCCCCTTTTCTATATTGGGCCTCACCACTTCAAACTCCTAAGCCCATCCTTCATTTCATTTTCTTTTCTTTTCTTTTGTTTAACAAAAACTCATGTTTTTTAACCAATTCATTTTATTTTAATTTGTTTTCTTTTTTTGTTAATAATAATACTAATAATATTTAAAAAAATTGATTGTCTTAATTTAGTTTTAACTTTCTTATTTTATTAATTAATAGTTGTTTCATTGGATAAAATACCAAAAAACATTTAAATTAATTTAATTAATTTTGTTTTCTCTAAACTCTTTTTATTGATTAATAAAAATACAAAAATAATAGAAATTTTGTTTAATTAATTTTTCTTCCTTTAAACTTTTTATTTACATAATTAATAAAACACATACAAAGAATAATAATAATAAAATATTTAATCTTTCTTTTTTAGAATAGATTTTTATTTGTTTATTTTCAAGTAAATACATGCATAATATTATTTAATTACTTTATTTGTTATAGCTTTATATTGAATTGCGATAATTCGATTTGGTTGTAATATTTGGACATTACTATTCTTATGAGACTCATCCCCATTTGTAATAATTGTACCCCCATTCCCGGATATTTTTGTAATAATTTAGAATTTTAATTCTCGCACTTTATGCATTCAAATATGCCATGATTAGAGATTATGTTTTGTATGCAAAAATCCAAAAAAATCAAACAAATAGCTTGACTAATACAAAGACAAAAATGCATGAAGATGACAACATAATGCACACTTCCACCCCTAGGGTTTCATCCACTTGTTGCCTTAAAAATGGGCCATGTTATGCATGTTGAGTACTTTGGCAAAACAAAAACAAAACAAAAGATCACAGTCCCTCGAGGACGCTATCTTGGTTGCCTATACAAAAATGATCTAGTCCCTCAAAAATTTGCTAAAAATACTTAACACAATTGCTATCATGGTCTATAAGATGACCCGCGCCTGTCCCGTTTAACATCCTAATACAAGGTTGTTTACCAAATGCAATGGTAAAACAACACTGTCAAAAGGGTTAAAAACATATAGGAAAGATCTTTGAGTAAAATAGGGTAGATAACTCTTAGTTACTTGATCAAAACTTGTAAAACATCCTTGCTATTTTCAAACACACTTCACAACACAATTTCAAAATATTTTCCAAATTAAACTTTCAAACATTGAAAATCTTCTCAAAAGATAAATACACCTTTGTATACATTCAAACAAGAATCATTACAAAGGTTGCCACAACGATGGCCTCTTTTCAAAACATTTTCAAAACCACACACAAAGCACCATTTCAAACAATTGAAAAGCAAAAGCAAGTGATCTAAACAAGTAACTAAGAGCCCATGGATAACCTTGGATGAAAAGGGTGCTTGCACCTTTCCTTTTCATAATCTACTCCCCGAACCCAAGAAAACATCTCAAAGGTCTTTCCTGTGCTTTTTGACCTTTCCTTAGGATAAAATAAAAAGTCGGTGGCGACTCTTGCTAAACCGAAACATTTGCGAACACAAAACGTAAAACCTCAAGTCAGTTCTCCCACCGTATCACCAGAACTGGCGACTCTACTGGGGATCATTCTAAAAGTGGAGTAACCTTAGGGTTTAGATCACCTTTACATGCTCACCTTGTTTGCTTTGATTGCTTTACTTTTTTTGGTTCCTTGTTTGGGTTTGTTTTTAAATCCTACACCCGGATTTGGGGGCACCTTTTAGGTAAGTAGCAATAAACTGTGAGGGAACTGTGCGGGGTATACCGACATGGTTGAAGCAGTGGCTACATTAGTGCGACATATTTGTGGGTACCGGTAGCCTTTGAGTCAATCAAAGAGAATACGGGGCCACTGAGTGATGTCATGAAGCACTAATGAACTCTTAGAACCTTACTTGACCATCTTGGCCTTATTAGGGGTAGTGAGATGACCGGCTTTGGTGCAGTACAAAGTTGGTAGATACTCGATACGACACTCATTGAGGGTTGTTTTCTTGGAATATTTCGGTCGCTAGTAAAGTGGCTAAACTGAAACAATGAACACAGAAAATAATCCAGTGATATTTAGCTCCTTAGAACCCGGTTACTATTTCTAGGACAGTTTGAGCCAACTGACTTCAAGAGGGTACTTGTCTAAAAACTCCATGCAAGCCTAAACCTAAGGACTTGTCTGCATTGTGTAAATGTGATTATCTGTATATACACTTGCTTACTTTTGCATACCTGTACATAACATCATAACATCATACCATAGCATTTTCAATAACCATTTCAAGGATCTCGAGGGTCTTTGATGCAGGGGCACGTTGAACCAGACGTCTACCAAAGGGCAATAGGATTCATTTTTCCTCTAAACAAACGCCGTTAAATATCAAGTACAACATCTTGAATCGAGGGCTATGACCCACTTGACATGGTGAGCTTGATTCTCGTGGAAAGACATCCACCAATACAAAGTTCTCCAATCAAAGATGTTGATCGAAGTTCAACCTCTAACATTTTCTTGTGTTTACCCCGCGAGATCCTTGAAAATATGCATCCACTAACTATTTCAAGGGTTCGGATCTTCATCTTTGTTATTGTTTTGTAGGTAATGGAATCTCTTCGCAGGAAAACAATTCAGGTCAACCTTGTGAGAATCCCTCCTCAACTCAAAGAGCTTACTTCAAAGATTCCAGATAATTCTCTCTTCAGTGAAAGACATGGTAGACTTCTCAGCTTGGTCAACTCCAACATTGAAGAAGACATGGTGAAATTTCTCTTCCAGTTCTTTGACCCCCTACACCACTGTTTCACAATTCCTGATTACCTACTAGTACCTACTTTAGAGGAATTTTCTCAACTCTTGAGGATTCCTATTCTCCATCAACTATCCTACAACGGTACGGAAAGAGAACCAAAGCCTGAAGATGTTGCTCAAGCCCTACACTTGCAACCATCTGATATCAAAGGTCATTGGGAAACCAAAAGTGGTGTCAAAAGGTTTCTTGGCAAAGTTTCTATTTGAGAAGGCACAAGACTGCTGGAATTCTCTAGATCTGCAAGCTTTTGAAGAGATTATAGCACTCCTCATCTATGGGTTGGTATTATTCCCAAACCCTGATCAGCTTATAGATGTGAATGCTATCAAGATTTTCATATCTCGGAATCCTGTGCCTACATTGCTTGGGGATATCCTACACTCATTTTACACACGAACAATGAGGAAAAGAGGTGTTCTCATGTGTTGTACTCCTCTTATAGCAAGGTGGTTTATTTCTCACCTTCCCCAATCTGTCTTGAAGAATGAACAAGGCTTGAGGTGGTCACAACGATTGATGACTCTTACATATTCTGATGTTCATTGGTGTTCTCGGTCTAGATAAAATGTCATCATCATTGATCGTTGTGGGGAATTCCCTAATGTCCCACTACTTGGCATTAGGGGAGGCATTACCTACAACCCTTGTTTAGCTCTGAGACAATTTGGGTATGCCCGAAGAGATGGCCCTCACGACATGCTGATTCCAGACTTGGTTTTTGACTTCGACAATGACGCTCAAGGACTTCGACAAAGGTTTATCTGAGCTTGGAGGATGCCCAAAAAAGTGGACAGTAAGACACTGGGACACAAGAATTCCATCCCCCTTGAGCCTTACCTCAAGTGGGTACGAACCCGCTCCCAGAATCTTATGATGCCTTACCCCTACATTCTGCCTATGATCAAAGAGCCTGTTACAGAAGGAGAGGTTCCATACACCCTCCTACATCCAGACATGCCAACATCATTGGAAGATTTGCAAAAGAGTTGGATACAGCTCAATGAAGAACGAAACACTTTTGAAGCCAGCTTCTACGCCAGTGAGAAGAAGGTTTTAGAACTTACTCGTCGACTCCACGAAGAGCAGGCTCTCAACACTTACATTGCGCCAAAGAAGATGCGCAACGTCTTTTTACATTAGAGTTTTGTATTCATTTTTGCCCATGGGGCATTTATGTACTAACAAATTCTTCTTATTAATATGACGTGTGTTCTTTTTGTTTGCAACAAATTTGAATTTCTGAATCCTTGAATGCATTACATGAATACATATCATTCATCATATGCATAAACAGGTTCCCCCCTTTCAGGTCTCCTTACCTTCCTTCTGTTTATTTCAGTAGAGATGGCTCTAGAGAAGACTATCAAAGATATCCAGGCTCAAAACTCTCAACTTCAAGAAATGTTCATGAACCTATCCAAGGGGCAGGAAGAAGTGAAAGCTTTCCTCACAAGGGGCATGGTCCTAGGGAATCCAGGTGGCATCAGGAATGATCAGTTGGAAGGACTACAGATTGAGTTGGCAACAATGAAAATCCAGATGATGGGACAACTGGTGGGCCAGATGGCTCTCATCCAAAATTTGGCTCAAGGACAAGAGGAGCTAAAGGTCCTCATCAACAAACTGCACCAGGATGGATGTAACCAAATGGGGAAAATAACTAGGGTTGAAGATCAAGTCACCATTCAGCCTCCCTCGAGACAAGAAGTCAAGGGAAAGTCTCCCCAATTTGCTTCAGGGTCACAAGCCCAACAACAACTTCACTAGTATCAACAGGATAATCGGCGTGAGCAAAATACATCTGGAAAGCGCTCCACTGAGATTAACATGCCGTTATCCCAAGTGCTGCAACGCTTGTTAGAAGTCAAGCTAATTGTATTACGGGAACCCCCTCGGCGTCCCAACACATCCTCCCCAGGGTACAATCCAAATGCGAGATGTGCGTATCATTCCAACAGTCTTGGGAATGACACCAATAGGTGTTGGGCATTGAAAAACAAAATTCAAGATCTGGTTAAAGAAACAACGTTGGAGTTCACACAAGATGGCCAGATGAAAATCTTCCGCTGAGGGTTCTTCACCTGAAATAACAAGTTCGAACTAAGAGGCTTTTGTTTCATTTGAATTTTCAAGTAGTAATTTCTTTTGTTATTCAAACAATTATCTATTAATGTCAAACTCTTTTTCATTAATGCATTGCATATGTTTGTCTTGAATTCATCCATTCGTTTTCACTATACTTGAACTATGCTTTCTACTTTCTTTATGACATTTAACTCTTGCCAAAAGTTACAAGCCTTTAGAGGGAGGATGACGAAAACAATGCCATAATCTCATACAGTATGCTTTTGGACAGACCTTGCTGACGATGTATATGTGTTTCTTTCAAATCCTAAACACTGGAGTTATAAGGAAGATAATCCCTAGTCAACCCCTTCGAGCCAAAGAAGTAGAAGTTTTCTGTTTTAAACACAAATTGAAACCTTTAATCAAACCTGGGGCAGGGTAGTCTCTCAGTTAATTCAAAATGTGCATTTAGACGCAAACTCTCGGTTCGTAATACAGCGAACGACAGCAAAATTTCCTTTGGAACCAAAAGACAGTGATGGTTCCTTATTTCATAGGCAGTCATTACCTCTCAGAAAAAAAGAGAAGCCCGCTGAGTCAAAACCTACAAAGGAGGCTTAAGAAAGCTGGGGCATCCCGCTGACTGTAAATCTCAAAATAAGAACAATCAGGCAAAAATTAGGGATAACGAAAAGAAAAAAAAACGAAAGAGGTCACTACAAATCCTCAACAACATGAAAAATGTTGCAAAAAAAATGATGATGATTGTCTTCCAACAAATTCAACTTGTGTGAACCATCACCAAAAACGTCGTTCCAGACTCATTTGGAGTTCAAACGTACAATTAATTGAGTTTAGGATTGAAGAACATCACGAAGAGCGGGTGGGTACAAATATACTTTGAGCCTTTATCCTTTATTACTTAAACCGTGAACCAAGCCACGTTAAAACCCTTTAAAAGTCCTAATTGAAGCATGGGTTAGTTCGAAAGCATACTGTTACAAAAGGTATCCTGACTCCTGTAAGGCTTTGCTCTAAATCTTGTGTTGAATTTGTCTTATAAAAGTTTTCTGCTAAACATGCATTTTTCAAAATTTCAAGACAAGCATAAACTTTGCATTATTTGAATATCATCGTTTGCATATGGATATTTGTTTGACAACGAAGAAATTCACACAGTGAATGTTCCGATGAACGAAAGCTCTCTCAGTGAACAAAATCACTTCAAGTGGGATGACACTTCCTTTGCAAAAATCTCCTATCAATAAAAGGGGACTTGGCATGGCATTGTCCAATAAACCTGGGGCAGTCCAGTCAAGATTTCAAGAAATCTCCCAATTGCAAAGTAACCTGGGGCAAGTCTCCATCTCCATCACTTGGGGCATTAAACGTCAATCTCATCAAAGGGTTGTGTACAGTCCAAATTTCCTGGCAGTGCCACAAACATTTGATACTTGGGGCAATGACGAATCTCTCCAAAATCCTTCTGAAAGGAAATTCAAGAATCCTCGAGAAGTTCATCACCTCTCTAGCAGACCAGCGGTCATGAGTTTATTTCCCCAACACTTGTCATGGATTTATTCTCCAAAATAAAATTACATTCATAACATATGCAGATTGATCGGCATGTGAAGATTCCTTCATTACCTTTTGGAGTAGCAATCGTCAAAGATTCCTTCATTACCTTTTGGAGTAGTAATCGCCAAAGATTCCTTCATCATCCAGTTGAGTCAAAGTTAATCCAAGACCTTCTCTGGCTCAGTCAGATCGACACTAAGATCTCCCTGATTCTTATTCCAGTTGAAGATATTCCAAGACTTTTGTCTGGCTCAGTTAAATCGATTCTAAGATTTTTCTGATTCTTATCCAGTCAAAGTTAATTCAAGACCTTCTCTGGCTCAGTCAGATCGACACTAAGATCTCCCTAATTCTTATTCCAGTGGAAGATATTCTGGGTTTTGCTGTTTCAGATAAATCTCTCAACGATTTATTCTGATTCACTTCCAGATTTTTCACTATCGAGAATCTAACTCTTTTCTCCATCACCAGTTCGGGATTTATTTTCCCCAGCGAGAGGTTGTATTGAAGAACATTACACATCCGTACACCAGGACATCATACAATGCAATCTCATTTATTTTGAGAACGTCATTGTTTGATATATGCCACTAACCTTTACCTTTCAGGAAAGATGCAATCAAATTCTCACAAAGTTCAAGCTATGAAGCCCAGATACGACCGGATAGTATCTTGATTACTCCATCATATTGTGAATCCTGGATTACGACCAGATAGCATCCAAGAATACTACAAAGCCTGGAGTCGACCAGATAATGGTATATCTTTAACACAAGTCGTGAAGCCCGGATTCGACCGGATAACAGCTCAGCAAGTTACTGTGAAACCTGGACGTTGACCAGATAACAGTTAACCGTTAACAGAATGAAGATTCTCATCCTAAAAACCTCAGAATATTGGCATACTCCCAAGCTCCTGATACCGTTAACAGAATGAAGATTCTCACTCTTGAAACCTCAGAAGATTGGCATACTCCCAAGCTCCTGATACCCTTAACAGAATGAAGATTCTCATTCTTGAAACCTCAGAAGATTGGCATACTCCCAAGCTCCTGATACCCTTTACAGAATGAAGATTCTCATTCTTGAAACCTCAGAAGATTGGCATACTCCCAACCTCCTAACCCTTAACAGAATGAAGATTCTCATTCTTAAAACCCCAGAAGATTGGCATACTCCCAACCTCCTGACCCAAACGCCTGAATGAAGATTCTCATTTTTCTTACCCAAAAGATTGGCATACTCCCAAGCTCCTAATACTCTTAACAGAATGAAGATTCTCATCCTTAAAACCTCAGAAGATTGGCATACTCCCAAGCTCCTGATACCCTTAACAGAATGAAGATTCTCATCCTTAAAACCTCAGAAGATTGGCATACTCCCAAGCTCCTGATACCCTTAACAGAATGAAGATTTTCATTCTTGAAACCCTAGAAGATTGGCTTACTCCCAACCTCCTGACCCAAACGCCTGAATGAAGATTCTCATTCTTGCTTCCCCAATAGATTGGCATACACCCGAGCTCTTGATATTCCCGACAGAATGAAGGTTCTCATTCTCAAAGTGGCATACAACCTAAACTCCTAAACTTCTTCCAAAATGGAATAAGCTTTTCCCCAGAGTCCTGAGCTTACTCTCCAGCAGGATAGATACTCCCGAACAGTACAGCTATTCCCCACAGAGTTCTTACTCCCCAACAAAATCAAGATTTTCATCCTTGATTCTCCAGTGAAGTTGCCAGAGCCTTCTTTACTCTCAGCATAAATTTGTCAGAGTTTTTAATCCCCTGCAGATCAAAGATTCTCGTTCTTGACTCCTCAACACAAATTCCCCTAGCAGAATGAAGATTCTCATTCTCAATTCCCCAGCGGAGTTCTCCTCAAACAACAAAACAGGAATCCCCAGTAGATTGGCATACAACCCAAACTCCTGATTTCCTCAGCAGTATAGCTTCTCCCCGGTAGAAGTATTCTAAGCAAAGCTTGAAGACACACATACTCTTCAACAGTGGTCCAGGATTTATTTTCCCCAGCAGCAGTCAAAGATTTTATTATCTCCAGCTATCCAGGATTTATTTTCCTCAGCAAGACAACTCACCAGCTTACATGCGCATACATTACATTCATATATCATAAACATTTGATAAAACACATATATTTCATCATACATTTCATGCAACATAACTTTGTGTTTCAGCTAATATTTGATCCTTTTCAGGATAAGATTAACAAGCTACCAGTATACAATCTGAAAACAGTTTACGGGTGCTCCAAACATGGATGTTAATCTATTGCTTATTCAACTTCAAGGATCATGAAAACAGTTTACGGGTGCTTCCAAACATGGATGTCAATCTATCGCTTGTTCAGATTCAGCCCATTGAAAACAGTTTACGGATGCATCAAACATGGATGTTAATCTATTGCTTATTCAACTTCAAGGATCATGAAAACAGTTTACGGGTGCTTCCAAACATGGATGTCAATCTATCGCTTGTTCAAATTCAGCTCATTGAAAACAGTTTACGGATGCTCCAAACATGGATGCTAATCTATTGCTTATTCAGACCCCCCAGCTCAGAGATGTTCCAGACATGGATACCTTTCTGATACTCACCTACAACATACAATTCAATAAACATTCTTGGATGGCATCTTTAAGCCCATCTACGACAAAATTCTGTCACATCTCCAAATGGCATCTGTAAGCCCATTCCCTCAAACTTTGCTTTGACGAGTGCAAATTTATGGGCACTCTAGTGTCCAATCATCTTTTACCTTCGAGTCGCGAACGGAAAACTTGCCAATCTATCTCTTCAGGTTCAAGAAGATTGAACACGGGCAGCTGTTGTACCCCAAAATTTGCCCTCCCTTTTTCACAAGAAATCACAATCCTAGGGTTTTCTCATATTTTCAAGATTGGCTCAGGAATCGATCAGACAAACTTTTCTTTGGCAACAAATCAAGAATTAGGGTTTTTCTCAGAAGAAACTGAATTCTCAGAAGTTCAATTAATTGTCACATGTTTTCACACTTTTTCGAGTTTGCTGAAAGTTTACTGGTTGTTCTCAAGGTCTTGTTTATCTGGGATAAGAGATTGGAATTGAGATGGTCATTTGGAATATTCAGGTTTTTGTCTGATCCAGGTTAACCAGATAATGTGCGTCTGTAAAAATGTTTGCTTGTTAATAGAATGAAATGTTTGCTTGTTTATTGGAATACCCAGTGCGTATCTTGATTGGAATGTTGTTGCAAGGTTACGAGATTGTAGAGTTATTGGATTACTTAAAGTTTAAGTTATCTGTATTGAAATTATTGGAATGCAGTTTCAGTTATTTTAAATCAGGAATCTTAAATAATAAATGAAGACTTGAAGGAAGAATTGTGAGATATTGGACAGTAGAAGATTTTATTGGATGTCAGATTGCCTCACAAAGATTTTTTAGATGATTGACACAAAAATAATTTATTATTTGAATACTGTAGGTTTTTATAACTTACAGTACTTAGGAACATGAATTGTTACAATTAATGGAAATCGATCTAATCTAAGCCTAAGCCTCCATTGCTCCATTGCTCCCATGCTCAAAGTCCTCTGCTTCCTCTGCTTTGTCATCGTCCAATTTGTGCTCACATGAAAAAGACAAAGGAAAAGGGATTAGTGCAGTCAGTTGAATATGAAAAGAATTTTCAAATAAAAAAGAAAAGGAAATTTTCATCATTAAAGTTTGCCGTCTGGAATCAGAGTGCTATGGTTCATCATGTTTTTATTCTTCTCTTTGCAAATCACAAGAAGATTTCTCTTCTTGGTTCACAAAGAGAAAAATAAAAAAGTGCAAAAGAAGAATGCAAACAAAGCAAAATTTATTCAAATACAACATGCGCCAAACTGTACAAACAACACAAGCAAGGTGCCAAACATAGGCCAAACTGTCAAGCTGCATTACAAAACAAAGTAAGCATGGCAAACATTGCAACAAGGAAAACGAAGACAGCATAAACTGTCAAGTAACCAAACAACATTGTAAACAAAACTAAACATTGCAGCATACAAAGTCAAGCATAGCAACTAAAGCAAACTAGAAGCAAACTGAATGCAGCAATAATGCAGAAAGTACATGGCAAATCAAACAGCAGGCAAATGCAGGAGATAAACCAATTGACAAGCCAAAAGCCTCTCATAGCTTTTCATCATTTTCCAGCAAAAAGGCAAACTTTTCAGAAAAATGGAAAAGCAAATCTGCTTTGTCATAGAGAGAGAAAGAGAGAAAAGATATCACCTTGGTGAGAGTGTACAGTTTGGCAAAAGGCTGTCACAGGGGGCAAAAAGCTAAAATGATATAAGACTATCAAACAACAAGAAAAGAAGGAGAGAACATTGGTGTCAAAACTGCAAACTGTTAAGAGTTTCACAAAAAACTCCAAACTGGGAAGAGTTTTCACAAAAGTCCAAACTTGTTAACAAAACCCCAAACCTGTGCAAACAGTTTCAAACAAACAACCAAGCATATCAGTTTCACACAAATCCTGTGAACAAACAGAATACCCCAAGCCTGCCAAACTATCAAACTGCAAGTTCAAGCAGACAACCAAACTGTAAAACTTCCATAACCTGTACAAAGCCAATCCTGCTAACAAAAGTCCCAACCTGCCACCATAACTGCATAACAATTGCAGAACACAGTCAAAAGTAACACGCCAAACAAACAATCACAAAAAAAAACCCTACAAACTACAAACTTGCAGAACCAGCCTGGAACTGCAACAAATTCAAAAGGCCAACCATATCTGTGAAACAAACAAACCAAGTCTGTCACAGTGAAACTGTAACAAGCTGCTCAATATTCCACAGCCATATAACAGTTCAAATACACAAGCCTGAAACTACAACTCTCACAAAACCACAAAAGCCTGTAACAGCAAGAACAACAAACAAACCTGTTATCAAACTACAAACTTGCAGAATCAGCCTACCCATTCAATCCCTACCAACATAATAAGATTTCAAGCAAAAAAAACCTTCAACTGTGAATCCAAATCATTATCCAACAAAGTTCCAGAAATCAGTTTTCACAAACCATTATCCAAAGAACCAAGTTAAACAACAAGGTTTCAGAAGCTTGCAACAAGCATCATCATCAACAAAGAAAAGCCAACAAAAGCCTACCAACTCAGAATCATCATAAACAATCCAAACCAACAAGCAACATCAACAACAAGTTTCAGAAACACTTAATCATCATCAACATTCAAACTCCAAGAGAGAGGAAAAGAATTTCAGAAGCAATCAACAAAGAAGTTTCAGAAGCCAAGTTTCATCAGCATTCAAAGAGAGAGAGAGAGAGAAATAAAGTTTCAGAATAGTCATCATCAACAAAATCAAGAAGCAATCAAAAGTTTCAGAATAAATCATACCAACAATCAAGTTTCAGATAATCATCATCAACGAAAAAAAACAACAATAACAAAGGAAAGAGGTTACCAAAAAGCTTGGCCATCATTTCTTCCCTCCTCCGCCTCTAGCCACCAAGGAGCTCCGTCTCACCTTCCCTCTCTCTTTTCCAGAAAATCTCACAGGTATATCTCTCTGCATCTCAAACGTGAACAATAAATAAGCTTGAAAACTGTAAAATCAAACAAACATAAACAACAAACTGTAAAACTCAGAGACGAACCATACTGTTTTGCAACCAAGGCCATTGAATGTTAGGAAGAGGAAGAGAGTGAGGGTTGCTCCGGCGGCTAGGGCTTAGGGGAAGATCAGAGTTTGTTTGGGTGATGTGATCGGTGGATCTTGAACTGACTGTTTAACGCTGGTTCGCGAAATGTCGCGGAAGCGAGAGTCGCCACCGTCTTTTATTTTCTCCAAATGGAAAGGACAAAAGCACAGAAAAATTCCTTATAGAGATTGCTCTCGGTTCGGGAGGTAGGTTATAGAAAGGGAAGGTGTTAGCACCCTTTCTATCCATGGTTATCCATGGGCTCTTAGATACTTGCTCACTTGTGTTTTCAAAAATGGTTTGTTTGCTTTTCAACTGTGGATTTTAAAAAGTTTCTTTGAAAATTCCAGTTCGACTCTTGTATCGGTCCTCAAGAGTGTTTGAAAAATTGCTTTCGAAAGCCTTTTGAAAATGTGTTGGTGTGAAAAGTATTTTTGAATTTGTTTTGAAATTAGAGCAAGTATCTAGAGTCGTCTACCTACGTTAAGGAATTCGTCTGTGTAAATGTCCTTTAAAGTAGTGCCATCCCACCATTGAGAGGTAGGTAGCACCACCGTTGGAGGTGTTCGGGTCAATTCGAGGTTCGGGACATGGTGATCACCAGAGCAATGGGAAGACACCTTAGAAGCTACCCTCATGCCAGTTTCCCGGATCATGAGGACTTACTAAGACATCCTCTACTCGACGATCACCTTTCGAGGCAAGGCAACAGTGAGGCGTACCCTAGGGGTGGTGTGTGATTTGTGTGTCTGATTCAGTTATTTTATCTTGTCATGTTATGAGTGAGCTACGCGTTTGTTTTTATTTTTGTCATCCATTCTTGCATGCATTTATTTAACAGTTTAAAAAGTGCGAAAAAAGGTAAAGTTCTAAACTATTACAAAAGGCGCGGGTCCACATCGCCAAAATTTCCAGAACCCGATTTGACAGAAAGTAAATAAATAAAGTAAAGTGCGAGAAAGTATGAAATTACACGGCTTTGGGAGAAGTACATGAATATTTAAAAGAGAAATAAATATGCGAATTGAAATAAAATTAGAAACGAGGGCGTTGGACCCTTTTTGATGAAATTAAATTATTAGCAAATTAATTAAATTAAAGAAAAAGAGATTGTTTTTTTTTGAGATTTTGATGTTTATGATTTTAATGAGAAAGATTAATTGCAATTAAAATACTAACCCTAATTCTAATTGTTTTTTTTAGTTTATTAAGAAAGTATTAAAGTTAAACCTAAATTAACCTAATTATTTACATGCAATTTTAATTTTAAAAAAATAATGGGAAATATTTAATTATTATGAAAGAAAAGAAAAAAGGATAAAAATTATTACCAACCCTAATTCTACCAAATTTTAAGTTTATTGAAAAATGTTAAGATTAAGTCCTAAATTAAAAACTAAGTTAATTAATGAATTTTATTTACAAAATATGAAAATATTAAATAAAAATACTTATTTTTGTCTTTTTTTGATTTTATATTGTTTTTTATATTTTTTATGAAAGTATTTAAATTAAAGAAATTAATAAATAAAAGAAACAATAATCCAAATAAATACCAAAATAATGAAGAGAACAATGCAAACCTAGGGGGGTCTGTCCCCAAATTGGGAGGCTTTAGTCAGTAATTCAGGCCCATTTGTCCTTTGGCCTCTTTGACTTTTCAGCTAGCGTGTACCACTTTTGACTCACGTCCATGATGTTCTTCCAACGATGGCCTTTGGATTGGTATTGTTGACCAGATGGCAAGCTGGATTTGAGGATGTAAGATACACCCTAGCCCTGAGATTGCACGCAAGCGTCAATAGAAAAATAACATGAAAGGGGTGGGGGACCTGGGGCTCGAACCCAGGTCCTAGAGAATACCAATGCCAAGCCTGACCAACAGAGCTAGGGATGCGCGTTTGTACCTGAAATAACGCACAAATAATATAATAGAAAAATAAGGATTAGTGGAAATCTGGCGCGAACATTCAAACCAACCACTCACTGCCTGCCACTGAGCCATCGTCTTCCTCTTTCGTTTATTTCCTGAAACACAAAAAACATAGGCAACGGTTTTGAACCGTCCCAAAAGGCACTATTCCAGAAAATAGCGAATAGGCCACATGGCCTCATAAATTAGGCGCGAGGTGTGTTTTTAGACCGTCCAAGCATGCTGAGTTGAATGGCCTAGGTCTCATATGCTAATTGTTCCTTAACTAAGAAACCCTAATTCAAGGTTCTGAAAACCCTAGGTCTTGTTCATGGTGAAATCTTCAAGGGTGCACAAAAACACAATTAAACCACACAGTTAGCTGTAGAATTAAGCAATGAATATAAATCAACTGTTAAAAATTACTAAAAGCGTATGATTCATGATGCAAGAACATGGAAATTTTTCTGTACAGGGTGAGATCGTTCTCACGTTTCTGGGTATGAAAGCTTGTGGTTTTGATCCAAATTCCTTCCCTGAAGCCTCAGCAAGCCAATGGAATAAGTATCGTGGCTTGAATCACCTTGTATCCCTGTTTTCAGTTTTCAATTTTCAAGCAAAAAACTCAAGTGTGGTTTTCTGTCTATGGCGCAGCTTGGAGTCCAAAGGCACGAGGGTTAGCTTGCATATATATGTATGAGTGATTTAGGTTAAGAATTTGATCAAAAGAATCAAGGAATTGATGAAACAATATTTGATTTTCCATGCCATTATTTTCAAATCTTTTTCATGCTCTTTTGGCCTCAATCATATCCAATCACCATAATTCCTTCCATATTTGATTGCACACGAAATATTGATCCTATTCTATGCACAAAAAGATTCAAAACATTAGGTTTAGTATTTTTTATATATTTTAATTAATTAAATGAATTTCTAGCATTTAAAAATTCAAATAAATAAAATAAAAATGATAAAAACTTCCCTTTGGGCCAAATGGTCGTGCACATGCCTTGGATGATGAATTGTGGAAGAAAAATAGGCCCATTAGCAATTTTAGGTCATTTGAATCAATGTTGACTTTTCAAAATATCCAAAACTTTCCCAACTTCCACAAGGCATAACTTGCTCAATTTTTAAGCTTTGCTCATGTTCTTGGACATTTTGGAAAGTTATTTGAGTCCTCTAACCAATGTCTTTGGTCCCATGTCATTTTGATTTACCAATCTCAAGTTATGGCTTTTGACTTAAAGTCCCTTTTTGTTGACTTTTGAAAATGACCTATAATGTTGAAATTGATAACTTTTTGTGAGAGCATTTCTTGGACTTGAAGTGTGAAGAGGAGTTGTAGGAAATGTCTTTCTCTTCAAAATGAGCTTTGGATGGAATTTTTCTGATAATCCATGTGAAAGTTATGCCCTGGTCAATTTACAGTTGACTTTTTCAACTGTCCAAATATGGAAACTTTTGCATCTTGAGACTTTTTGAGCCAAGCTTTGAGAATCAAGATCAAGCATTGATCAAATGATGTTTGTGGCTTCAAAATGAGATGTTGACCAAAAATTTGAACTTTTGACTGTCAAATGACCATTTTGCCCCTACAGTTGATTGTAGTGCAATTAGGGTTTTTGACTGTGCATTTTGTGCTGTAAGTCTTGAAACTTGGTATGAGGATGCTTGACCATGTTTATGGGCATGTAGGACTTGATTGGACCTTTGGAAACTTCATTTACTTTGTCAGAACCAAAACCCTAATTTTGACTGTTAGGAGGCCCTTGAACTATGCAACCCTTGGGGAGATGTTTGAAGCTTTGACTTGGCAAATTTTGAAGAATATGGGAGGGCAAATTTTGGGGTACAACAGGTGAGAAAGATGAAGAAGAGAAGAACGAGAGAGCGGCGCCGCTGTAAGTAGAATCACACAAACCCTAATCGTTCTGAACCCTAACAAAAATGTTACAACTTGTGAACTAGGACAATTCTGGCCCCCCAAGCACCTAAGCCCATAACATTGCTGACTAGCACACCCCCTCCTTTTCCATTCTGTCTTTTGTTCTCTTCCCCTTTTCTATATTGGGCTTCACCACTTCAAACTCATAAGCTCATCCTTCATTTCATTTTATTTTATTTTCTTTTGTTTAACAAAAACTCATGTTTTTTAACCAATTCATTTTATTTTAATTTGTTTTCTTTTTTGTTAATAATAACACTAATAATATTTTAAAAAAATTGATTGTCTTAATTTAGTTTTAATTTTCTTCTTTTATTAATTAATAGTTGTTTCATTTGATAAAATACCAAAAAATATTTAAATTAATTTAATTAATTTTGTTTTCTCTAAACTCTTTTTATTGATTAATAAAAATACAAAAATAATAGAAATTTTGTTTAATTAATTTTTCTTCCTTTAAACTTTTTATTTACATAATTAATAAAACACATACAAAGAATAATAATAATAAAATATTTAATCTTTCTTTTTTAGAATAGATTTTTATTTGTTTATTTTCAAGTAAATACATGCATAATATTATTTGATTTCTTTATTTTTTATAGCTTTATATTGAATTGCGACAATTCGATTTGGTTGTAATATTTGGACATTACTATTCTTATGAGACTCGTCCCCATTTGTAATAATTGTATCCCCATTCCCGGATATTTTTGTAATAACTTAGAATTTTAATTCTCGCACTTTATGCATTCAAATATGCCATGATTAGAGATTAGGGTTTGTATGCAAAAATCCAAAAAAATCAAACAAATAGCTTGACTAATACAAAGACAAAAATTCATGAAAATGACAACACAATACACACTTGCACCCCTAGGGTTTCATCCACTTGTTGCCTTAAAAATGGGCCATGTTATGCATGTTGAGTACTTTGGCAAAACAAAAACAAAACAAAAGATCATAGTCCCTCGATGACGCTATCTTGGTTGCCTATACAAAAATGATCTAGTCCCTCAAAAATTTGCTAAAAATACTTAACACAATTGTTATCATGGTCTATACGATGACACGCGCCTGCCCCGTTTAACATCCTAATACAAGGTTGTTTACCAAATGCAATGGTAAAACAACACTGTCAAAAGGGTTAAAAACATATAGGAAAGATCTTTGAGTAAAATAGGGTACATAACTCTTAGTTACTTGATCAAAACTTGCAAAACATCCTTGCTATTTTCAAACACAATTTCAAAATATTTCTCAAATTAAACTTTTAAACATTGAAAATCTTCTCAAAAGACAAATACACCTTTGTATACATTCAAACAAGAATCATTACAAAGGTTGCCACAAAGATGGCCTCTTTTCAAAACATTTTCAAAACCACACACAAAGCACCATTTCAAACAATTGAAAAGCAAAAGCAAGTGATCTAAAAAAGTAACTAAGAGCCCATTAATAACCATGGATGAAAAGGGTTCTCGCACCTTCCCTTTTCATAATCTACTCCCTGAACCCAAGAAAACATCTCAAAGGTCTTTCCTGTGCTTTTTGACCTTTCCTTAGGATAAAATAAAAAGTCGGTGGTGACTCTTGCTAAACCGAAACATTTGCAAACACAAAAGCAAAACCTCAAGTCAGTTCTCCCACCGTATCACAGAGATCAACTGTTATATGGTCGGGTCCAGGCTTCAGTAACTCAGAAAAGTCAAATTGTTATCTGGTCGGGTCCAGGTTTCAGTAACTTAAACTGTTATCTGGTCAGGTCCAGGCTTCAGTAATAACTTGAAAATTGTGCTAATATCTGGTCGGATCCAGGCTTCATAGCATCTCTTAGTAATAATAAAGGCTTTGTTGATGGCTTTACTGGAGATTAGGGGTTGTGGCCCTGTGATTTGTAGTATTTTGAAAGGGAAATTCAAACTGGAGAGTACAGACTCAGTGAGGTAAGGCGGACTCAACTTGGGGATGATGGGCTCATCTGGGAAATGATGGGCTCATCTGGGGATAAAAACCTTGGTTGGAGAAGATATACTCAGTCGGGGATGATCTCTCAGCTGGGTAATTTGGACTCAACTGGGGAGTATATACTCAGTCGGGTAAGGCAGATTCAGCTTGGGGAATATCACTCAGTTGGGGAATATCACTCAGCTGGGGAATATCACTCAGCTGAGGGTGATGGGCTCGTCTGGACAATGATGTACTCGGCTGGGGATTATTCGTGGTGTCTTGATTGTTGTATGTTGAGAAATTTGCATTTGGATGAGGAAATAACTCTGTTCAGGAGATGAATTTCCTTTAGGAGAAGATCCCCTAGGCTTCAATCTTGTAAAAATTGACTTAGCTGGGGAGAAAGTTGCAATGTTGAGACTCTGGCCAGGGATTATCTCATGTAAAGATATTTTATGGGCAACTTCGTTGGGGAAAGGTTTATTGTCACCGTCCTGGTAGGGATAATGATGATGAGATAACTCCGTGGGGCTATTTCATATACATTAAAGAGATGCTTACTGCTGCTGTGCGCTGATGCTCTATTGTTGATGATGCTGTTTAGCAGGACACATGTGTCAAATAGTTTTAATTATGTTCATATCCATATGTTCATTCAATTTTAGTCATTGGACAAATTTGCATTTAAAACAAAGACGAAAATTTTGTACTTCAAAGTATATTTGTATTGATATTTTGCCCATGAATAGGCGTTTTTGTACATAGCGTATTTAAATTGTATCGGAAGGTTGGGTTGTTTGATGATGAGTCTGTGTAAAACTGCATCTGGAAAGGAGTAACCTGTGTAGGGTTTCTTTGATGATGAGTCCGTGTAAAACTTCATCTTGGAAATGGAAGGAACCTGTGTAGGGTTGCCTGAAGATGAGTCAGTGTAAAACTTCATATTGGGAGGAAGGAACCTATGTAGGGTTACCTGATGATGAGTCCGTGTAAAACTGCATCTGGAGGTGAGAAGGAACCGGTGTAGGGTTGCTTCATGATGAGTCCGTGTAAAACTGCATCTGAAATTTCTTGAGAAGGAACCTTTGTAGGGTTGCCTGATGATGAGTCCGTGTAAAGCTTCATCTAGGAAAGAGAAGGAACTAGTGTAGGGTTGCTTCATGATGAGTCTGTGTAAAACTGCATCTCGGAAAGGAGGAACCTATGTAGGGTTGTTTCATGATGAGTCCGTGTAAAACTTCATCTTTGGAAAGTGAAGGAACCGGTGTAGGGTTGCCTGATGATGAGTCCGTGTAAAACTGCATCTAGGAAAGGAGGAACCTGTGTAGGGTTGCCTCAGCTAGTCAAGTAGATAGCTGTCCTATTTGGTTTCAGGTATTAATCTACAATCAGCCGTCCACATATAGTTTTCCTAGCTTGTTACAGGTATTAATCTGGAACTTGAAAAGGTTGTTGGTAGCCATCTGTTGATTGACCTTTTCCTGAAAAAGGTAAAACATTAGTTGTATGCAATGTCATGATGCATGAAATGCATGATGTCATGATGTTCTCAAATAAAATGAGATTGTGTCGTATGAACTTATCATGTATGCAAATAGGATGTATGAAATGTTTAATGAATGTATTTTGTCTGGAAAATAAATCCTTGACAAATGTCGGGGAGTCGTTAAATTATGGACTGTTGTTGAAGAGTTGGTGTATCTTCAAACTTTGCTTAGAATGTTTCCACTGGGGATTCCTGTTTTGTTGAGGAGAACTCCGTCGGGGAAAGTTGAGAACTCTATGGAGAGTATTGATTCCTGCATGGAAAAAGAGTTTAGAAGTCTCGGTTGTCCGCTGCTCTACTGGGGTCGAAGTTGAACTGGTATCTGGTCTATTCCAGGTTTCACAGTAACTTGTCGGGGATTGTAGAGTAGTCTACTGGGGAAGAGGAGTTGTGGTCCCTTGGTTTGTAATAGTCGGAGAGGTAAACTCAAGCTAGGGGAATCCTGCCGTTTGTTTGGGAAATAAACCCTGTTGCCGGTTTGCTAGAGAGGTGACGACTTCGTTGGGGAAAGTCCTCAAGGATTCTTGAAGTTGTTTCAGTTGGGGAACGGCTTTCAAAGATTAAACTCTTGCTGGGGAATCATCCTATGAGAAGGATTTTGGGGAGATTTTTCATTGCCCCTAGTAGCAAGTGTTTATGACATTGCCAAAAAATGTTTGATTGTACGTAACCCTTTGCTGTGTTTTGACATTCAATGCCCCGAGTTGCGGAGATGGAGACCTGCCCCTGGTTGCTCTGCCCTTCTTGAGAGATTTCCTAGAATCTTGACTGGAGTGCCCCAGGTGTGCTGGATAGTGACATGTCATGTCCCTTTGATAGGATATTTTTTAATGGAAGTGTCATCTATTTTGAATTGACTTGTTCACTGAGAGAGCTTTCGTTCATCGGATATTCGTTGTGTGAATTTCTCCTGCTGTCAAATAAATAGCCACATGCAAATAGTGATATTCAAGTAATGCAAATTTATGTTTGTCTTGAAGTTTTGAAAAATGTATTTTTAGCAAGTAAAGAAGTTTTGTAAGAAAAATTCAACTCAGGATTTTGAGTAAAGCCATACAGGAGTCAGGATACCTTTTGTAACAGTATTCTTTCGAACTAACACATGCTTCAATTAGGACTTTTGAAGGGTTGTAACATGGCTTGGTTTACGGTTTAAGAAAAAAAGGTTAAAGGCTCAAAGTGTATTTGTAACCACCCGTTCTTCGTGATGTTCTTCAGTCCTAAACTCAGTTAATTGTGCGTTTGAACTCCAATTGAGTCTGGAATGACGTTTTGGTGATGGTTCAGACAAGTTAAGTTTATCGGAAGGCAGTCATTTTTGCAACATTTTTTTTGTGTTGTCGAGGATTTGTAGTGACCTCTTTCTTTTGATTTGTTATCCCTGATTTTTGCCTGACTGTTCTTGTTTTGAGATTACAGTCAACAGGATGCCCCCGTTTTCTTAAGTCTCCTTTGTAGGTTTTGACTTAGTGGGCCTTTCTTTTTTAGAGATAATGACTTCCTATGTGATAGGGAACCATCACCGTCTTTTGATTTCAGAGGAATGTTCCTTGATGTCATTCGTTGTATTTACGAAATGAGAGTTTGCGATTTGAACGCACGTTTGAATTAACTGAGAGACTATCCTGCCCCAGGTTTTGATTAAAGGTTTAAATTTATGTTAAAACAGAAAACTTCTACTTCTTTGGCTTGAAGGGGTTGACTATGGATTATCTTCCTTATAACTCTAGTGTTTAGGATTTGAAAAAACGCTTGTACATCGTCAGCAAGGTATGTTCAAAAGCATATTGTATGAGATTATAGCATTGTTTTCGTCATCCTCCCTCTAAAGGCTTGTAACTTTTAGCAAGAGTTAAATGTCATAAAGTGAGTAGAAAGCATAGTATTGTACCCCAAAATTTTCCCTCCCATATTTCTCAATACATTTCAAGTAAGATCCTCAAATTGCTCAAGAAAGTCCAAGGGTTGACCAGACAAACTCTCTCCTAAAGCAGTCTACCTCAAATTAGGGTTTCATGTTGCATCAAGATACTTGATTCCAAGGGATCCCAAATTCTCACCATTGTCCTAATATGTTCTCAACATCATCCTTGTCAAGTTTCAAGCCTTGCAGAGGATGTTTCCTCAGTCACTTGCTCAAAGGCCTGAAAATCGATTGTGCAAGGGCAAAAGTCAATTGTGGCCTACATACAGTCAAACTTCAAGATTTTTGGTCAACATTCTCATTTTGAAGTATTATTCATCATTTGATCAAGGGTTTATCATGATTCATCAAGGATTGCTCACAATGCATCAAAACCCAAAAGTTGCTAAATTAGGGTTTTGTAGGAAAAGTAAACTCAACTTTGACCAAGCATAACTTTCTCATACTTTATCAAGAATAACCCATCCAAAGCTCATTTTGAATAGAATTCAATTCCCTACAATTCATCTTCATCTCCCAAGTTCAAAATATGCACTCACAAGAAGTTATGAATTTGTACATTATAGGTCATTTTGAAAAGTCAACAAAAACACCTTTTTTGTCAAAGCTTCATACATGAACATGGAAGACTCAATTGAGATGAGACCAAAAGGGTTTATTATAGGACATCTCAGGCTTTCTAAAAAGTCTAAGAACACCTTCATAGAGTCAAAATTGAAGAAGTTATGCATTAGTGAAATTGGCCTTTTTTGCAAAATTGCCAAAAGTCAAAAGTGCCTCAAATTGCAATTTTTGTCAAATGGGCCCAACGTTTTGTACTTGTTTTGAGTTTGTAACATGGTCCACGATCCCTAACTCTTCCCACTTGCCTTTATTTTATTTTTGCCATTTATTTTGATTTTTTATTTCAATTAAATCAAATTAAATCAAAATAAATCATGGAAATATCAAAATCATTCAAACCTTAAGATTTTGTGCATGTTTCAGGTCCTTTGTACAGCTAGCAACAAAATCAAATCGTGCAAGGCATGTTTGTGCATGAAAAGATTGATTTTTGGCCTATTTTGGAAAGATCTTCATGAGAATCAAATCAAGATCAAAAACCATAATTGACAAAGATTGAGAGCACATTTGTAACCCTGATTCAATCAGTGGTATATAGCGGACAAGTGCAGACCAAAAACACAAGGTTTGGAGGCGTGGAGAGGAAGAACAAAACTTGAAAAAATCAAAGAAAAGTGGTGATTTGTTTTGATACTTCCAGGCAGTTTCAAGACTCCCAAGCCATCTCTTTCATTTCTTGGGCATACAGGGAAGCTATACCAATCAAAAGCAAGCGCATTCGTGCCCAGAATCTGGTTCCACGACCCCCACGATTTGTCACTGTTTTCAAAATTGAATCTCTTCATTCTTGCATATTTATCATGTTTCAATAGCATATTTATGATCCCTAACGTGTTTGCAAGCTCATGGAAACCATTAATTGCATTTTCGCTAACTGTATAGGAATCCACCATTGTTAGGGTTTCTTGTTGTATTTTGGGATCTTTTTATACAGGCAAAATTGGTCCACAAAAATGGCACCATGATGCTCACCAGGCCAAGGCGATTTGATCCACAACATTAGATTTCATTTATTGTACCTGTATGTGATTTTGAAATGTGCAGGGGTTGTAGCGACAGACCTTTGTCCGTAGGTAAAAATCGTTGAACCTTTTAGCAACGGAAAGAGGTCTGGGATGATGGCGTGGAAAGCTTTGATTGCTCCGTTTAAATTTCGCGCGCAGGAAATTATAAAATTGTGTTTTCTTAATAAAATATTTGTTTGTTTCTCTATGTACAACACGCGCGTTCAACTCAGTTGGTCAGTGGGAGAGAGAAAAGTCCATAGGACCTGGGTTTGATCCCCAGGTCCCCTTGTTTCTTCAATGCATTTTTTCTATACTTGATTCCATGTGCAGATTCCCAAGACGCCTACCATAGGCCATCAGCTAGCATCCACTGGATCTAAGGCAATTCAAATCCAATGCTTGGCATGGGGAGATCCATGATACGCCCTAGTTAAACATGCAACACTGGATCTTGGAAGTCAAACGTGGGTCAGGTTATTTGGGCCCAGAAAATTGCTAGGAGCACCCTCCAATTTGCTGATTACAAGGCCCATATTCTCTCTTTTATATCTTTTTCTCTTTTATTTAATTCATTTAATTTATTTTATTAACACAAAAATTAATTCTTTTTATCAAAAAATCATAGAAATAATTTTTCATCAAATTAGATTTAGGCTTTTTTTATTAATTAATTTAATTATTTTATTTTTAATTTGTTTTTGTAAATAAATTAAAACAAATTAGAAATTAGGGGTTTGTTTGATTTAATTCCTTTTTTCTCAAAAATAACCAAAATATAAAATTAGGTCAAATATTTTATTTTTCTTAATTTAATTAGTAATTAGGTTTGCTTGTATTTAATTTAACACCTTATTTTTCTTAAGAATAATCAAAACAACCAAAAAATAATTTGTTTTTAATTAGGTTAGACGGGGTC
Source organism: Vicia faba (assembly GCA_948472305.1). Lineage (NCBI taxonomy): Eukaryota > Viridiplantae > Streptophyta > Magnoliopsida > Fabales > Fabaceae > Vicia > Vicia faba. The sequence goes on from OX451738.1 coordinate 1,601,445,371, forward strand.
AAAACCCTAATTTCCTTTCGTACTCTATTCGTCGCGCGTTTATTTATTTTTGTAATATTGATGTAACTGCTCACAGGATGTAATAGATTAACTAGGACTTTTTCCTTTCATTTATCGTTTTGACGGGTTTTTTTTGGCTATGTAATTAATCTCACTCGAAGCCTTGTAATAGCGTAGCTTTATTTCTCGCATTTTAATTTCCGCAAATATTAACTGTTAGATGTATAATAATAGGGTTGCATGATAAGAATGTATGTTAGAATTAAAACAGTTAGCAAACCCTAAATGTGCAAAGATAATAACTTGAAATTGAATCATTCGCACATGCGCACTCCTAGGGTATACTCTCACTTCGGTTGCCTTCGGTAAACGATCGTTAAGTATAGGGTATTTTAGTGGTAGCCCTCTTGTCTAAACAAAGATCAAAAGTCTCGTTCGGAAATGTTGCCTTGGAAAGGTTGCCTCGAATATGATCTTAAGACCTTAGGGTTATTACTAAGACGTCATGTGATATGGTAGGAAGAACTGACTGTTTTGGAATGTTGGTTTGTGTTTGCAAAATGTCGCGGTAAGCAAGAGTCGCCACCGACTTTTATTTTATCCAACAAGGAAAGGAAAAAAGCACAGAAAAATTCCTTTTTTGAGATATTTCTAAGTACGGGGGGTAGATTATAGAAAGGGGAGGTACTAGTACCCTTTCTATCCGTAGTTATCTACGGGCTCTTAGGTACTTGCTCATCATTTTCAAAATTGTTTTCTTTGTGCTTGTGGGTTTTGAAAAGTTTTTATTTTAACTTCGATTTAACTCTTGCGTCCGTCTTCAAGAGTGTAATGAAGTGTTTTTGAAAACTTGTTCTTAAAAGTGTAAGTATTAAAAAGTTTTGTTTTGGATGAGCAAGTATCTAAGAACTAATCTACCTACTCGAAAAAGGAATCGTTCTATGCTAATTTCCTTTAGACAATGCTATCCCACTATTAGTGAGTAGGTAACACCGTCGTTGGAGTTTTAGGGTCAATTCGAAAGAGGGACATACGGTCACTAAAGCAATGTTAGGACATCTTAGCGGTAACCCTAATGTCTTAGATCATTTATTCGAGGCAAAAATATCTGGGGCAACCTTTCCGAGGCAACTTATGATCTTTTAGACAAGAGGGCGACCTCTAAAATAACCTATACTCAATGACCGTGTACGAAGGCAACCAAGTGGGGTGTACCCTAGGAGTGCGCATGTGCGAATGTGTTGTTTTCAGTTTATTTTTATCTTTGCACATGTTTAGGGTGATCTAATTTGATTTTAGATTAAGCATTCATTCTTGTCATGCAAACCCTATTATCAAACATCTAGCAGTTGTATATTTGCAGAAATTAAAGGTGCGGAAATTAAACTAAATTATTACAAGGCGTCGAGTATTTACATCGCCAAAAGCAACCCTTTGAAAATAAAATAAAGCGGTAAAATAAATAAATGTCCTATTTAAAACTATTACAAGTCGGGAGCAGATACATCAATAATTAAATAAGGAAAAATAAATCGCAGAAGTGAATTGGATCGAATGCGGAATTAGGGTTTTGACCCTTTTAATTAAAGAAAATGTTTTTGTTATTTTTATTTTTTAAGAAAAGAAATTAAATCCTAAAATTAAAAGCTAAATTAATTATTAAATAAATTAATTAATGAAAAATATTAAATGACATATTTTTGGAGTTTTTGATATTTTAGGAAAGAAAATAAAATGGTTAAATTAATGATTAAAACCTATTAAATTCTAATTGATTTTAAATATTTACAAAATAAATTAAAGTTATTCTAGAATTAAAAACCTAATTAATTAGTTAGTATTTATTAATAAAAAAAAATTAAATTTCTGACATTTAATTGGATAAAAATATTTTTGTGATTTTTTTGTTAAAAAGAAAATATTCTATTGGTTAATAATTAATTAAACAAAATTAAATGAAAATAAGTAAATATAGAGAGTTAGAGGAATGCGCCTGTTTTTTGGAGGTGTAGAAAGCAATTTTTTGGCCCAATTGTGCTGATCCATTGGACTTTTTCTGATCCCATACACGTGCGTTGACTAGCCTTTTGGTGCACCTTTGATGCTGACCACCAGATCTGGCCATCTGGCACGCTTGATGAGGAAGGCGCATGGTGGGTCTCCAGCTTAGGCATGCACATGATTATCTGCAAGAAAACATTATTGAGAAAATAGGGGGACCTGGGATTCGAACCCAGGTCCTGAAGGGATATCCACACTATGCTTGCCACCACGCCACTTGACTTGCTTTGTTAATAAAATACAAATAAATTATAATATAATAAAACAAATTTTATTGGGTAAATATAAAAAAAAACGCGCCAATATTAGAATGGACGAGTGGTAGCGTAACAACGCATCGTCCCTGTCCTTTGAACTGTGGCTAAAAATCCCAACATCTATTCCTACGGACAAATGTCCGTCGCTACAGACAGGGGTTCCTCCCAAATCTCCTACAGGCCATGGAAATGCATTCTAAGGCCATGGTTGGACTCGTCATCTTCTGTTGATCACAACCATGCCCGTTATTAGGGCTAATTGTTCCTGAAACGAAAAACCCCAAAAACAAAAACGAAACCCTAATAATGGTGGATCTCGTTACAGGTCATGTAAATGCAATTGAATAATACCAACAGCTTGCAAATGATTTGTAGATTCAGAATATGCTATCAATTCATGCTAACTATGCCTAAATTTAAAAATACGAAATCAAGAAAAGGGTGAGTTTGTGAGTGACTTACAGTGCTCTGGAGGGCTTGGAAACGCGTGGTTTGATTGGTTTCGCTTGTGGAGATTGCCAGGAAGAGATTGAGATTAACACCAAGCCTTGAAACTGCATCTAGACTTGATTTCGATCTCACACTTTTTGGTGTTTTTGCAAAATTTGTTCTTGCTTTCCAACTGATTTCTAACCCTGATTTTTGTCTGCACACGACCCTTATGTACTACACAATGTATTAGGGTTGCATGTTTTGTCCAAATCTTCCTCCATTGATGATTTTGATATTTGATTTGATTCTATTTTAAAGCTTTCCAAAATTGGCTTGATTTGAATCTTTTTGTGCACACAAGCTTTGATACGAGTTTGATGGGGTGCTAGCTGTCCATTGAAACCTGAAATTATCAAAAGATCTTTGGTTTTCAATAATTTTGATTTTATTTGATTTGTTTTGATTTAATTCAAATTAATTCAAATAAAAATCAAAACAATTAATAAAAATATGATATGGACACATGGCCAAGGCTAGAGCACGTGGGCTACAATGCCAACTCAAAACAAGTGGAAAAGAATGGGCCCATTTGGCAAAATTTGAAGTTTTGGGGATAGTTGACTTTTGGCAATTTTGCAAAAAAGTCCAACTTCAACAATGCATAAATTCTTCAATTTTGAACTTTTGGAGGTGTTCTTTGACTTTTTAGAAAGCTTGAGATGTCCTATAACCGACCCTTTTGGTCCCATCTCAATTTGATATTCCATTCTTAAGTTTGAAGCTTTGACAAAAAAAGGTGTTTTTGTTGACTTTTCAAAATGACCTATAATGTCCAAATTCATAACTTCTTGTGAGTGCATATTTTGATCTTGGGATATGCAGATGGATTGTAGGAAATTTCATCCTCTTCAAAATGAGCTTTGGATGGGTCATTTCTCATAAAGTATGAGAAATATATGCTTGGTCAAAGTTGGGTTGACTTTTCCTACAAAACCCTAATTTAGCAACTTTTGAATCTTGATGAATTTTGAGTAATCCTTGATGAGTCATGATCAAAACTTGATCAAATGATGAAATACACTTCAAAATGAGAATGTTGACAAAAAATCTTGAATTTTGACTGTATGGGGGATCACAGTTGACTTTTGCCCTAACATAGTCGATTTTTGGACCTTTGAGCAATTGACTAGGCAAACTTCCTCTGCAAGGCTTGAAACTTGGCATGGATGATCTTAAGAACATATTAGGACATTGGTGAGAACTTGGGCTCACTTGGACTCAAGTATCCTGATGCAACATGAAACCCTAATTTGGGGTAGACTGCCTTAGGAGGGAGCTTGTCTGGCCAACCCTTGGGCTATCTTGAGCAACTTAGAGATTTTTCTTGATATGTTTTGAGAAATATGGGAGGGTAAATTTTGGGGTACAACAGCTTCCCCTGTTCAATCTTCTTAAACCTGAGGATGCAGATTGGCTTTCGTTCCTTTCGTAATCCGAAGGTGGAAGTGGATTGAACACTAGAGTGCCCAGAAATTTGCACTCGCATGAAATGATAATTGTCTTGTGATGTCGGGAATGGGTTTACAGATGCCATTTGGAAGAGTGTCGATCGCATAAGAGATTCCTTAGCGAGAGCTTGTATACCTGTTGTTGAGGAAGATTCCGCTGGGGAAGTCTGATCTTTCATGGAGAGAGATAGAAATTTAGGAGCTTCGTTGTCCGTCATTCTGCTGGTGAGTCGTCTCTGTTGATATTTAGGAGCTTCAATCGTCCGTACTCAACTGAGGGAACAACTTTTGCTGAGATTTAGGAGTTTGTCCGTAATTCAACTAAGAAAACATCTTTGCTGAGATTTAGGAGCTAGTCCGTAATTCCACTGACTTTGTCGAGATTTAGGAGCTTGTCCGTAATTTAACTGATTTTGTCGAGATTTAGGAGCTTGTCTGTAATTCAACTGATTTTTGTCGAGATTTAGGAACTTGTCTGTAATTCAACTAAGCAACCATCTGTTGAGATTTAGGAACTCGTCCGTAATTCAACTGAGGAAACATCTCTGTTGAGATTTAGGAACTCGTCCATAATTCAACCGAGGATCATATTTGTCGAGATTTAGGAACTCGTCCGTAATTCAACAACTTTGCTGAGATTTAGGAGCTTGTCCGTAATTCAACTGGGGAAATAACTCCGCTGAGATTTAGGAGCCTGTCCGTAATTCAACTGATGAAATATCTTTGCTGAGATTTAGGAGCTCGTCCGTAATTCAACCGAGGAAGATATCTGTCTAGATTTAGGAACTCGTCTGTAATTCAACAACTTTGCTGAGATTTAGGAGCATGTCCATAATTCAACTGGGGAAATAACTCAGCTGAGATTTAGGAGCATGTCCGTAATTCAAGTGATGAAATATCTTCGCTGAGATTTAGGAGCTCGTTCGTAATTCAACTACTTTGCTGAGATTTAGGAACATCTTCCGTAATTCAACTGAGGTAATATCTGTCGAGATTTAGGAACTCGTCCGTAATTCGACTGCTTTGATGATATTTAGAAGCTTGTCCGTAATTCAACTGCTTTACTGAGATTTAGGAGGTTGTCCGTAATTCAACCTGAGAATAACTTTGTTGAGATTTAGGAACTCGTCTGTAATTCAACAACTTCGCTGAGATTTAGGAGCATCGTCCGTAATTCAACTGATGTAAAAGCTTCATAGCTTTGAATTTTGTGAAAATATTTCTTGAAAGGTAAAGGTTAGCTGTATGTAATGCATGATATGTATCAAGCAATGATGTTCTCAAAATAAATGAGATTGTGTTGTATGATGCGTATGCATGTCATGATGTATGAAAATGTGATGTTTTTAGCTGGGGAAAATAAATCCCTGATTACTGTTGGAGAAAAGACATGAATTCTTCATTTCCGCTGGAGATAGTGGATGAAGATGTTTGTGAGAATAAACTTGCGGGAGAGGATAACTCCGTTGGGGGAATAAAGTGATGAGAGAATGACTCTGTGGGGAAAATATGCTCTGTTGAGGATTCCACTGATGAATTCAGCTGGGGATGAATTACCGTTGCTGGTGATAATGAACCTTGTTGGGGATTGAATTCCTGTTTTGTGAGAGGGGAGAACTTCGCTGGGGATGACTTTCCAATAGCGGCCTTACTGGGGATAGCCCTTTTAGACTTTACTGGGGATAATCTTCAAACTCCACTGGGGATATATATTTTTATACTCCGCTGGGGATGACAAGACTTTTCAGACTCCGCTGGGGATAATTGTCTAGTGCTGATGATGGATAAATTCTGCTTGGGGAGAATGTTACTGATTCACAGTTGCGAGTCTCAGCTGGGGAGAGCTAACACCACTAACTTTCTATTATTCTGCGGTGAATGAATGTACTTTCGATCGTTTCCTCCAGCTAGGTCTATCCTTATACCTGGTGGACAGAGCAATTGTACAGTTTGGACATTTCTCATTTTGCCCCTGTTTCTGATATTACAAGCAATTGTCTTTTGTTTCGCATATAAATTTTTATGAGCAGTAATTAATGTTAGATGCATATATCAAAAACTGAACATTGGACGTTCTTTGCAAAACAAAACAGAAAAAGGAAAACAGTTTGAAATTTATTTGTGAAAAGACTTGTATTGATTTTGAAGTTTGGCCTGTAAATAGGCGTTTTTGTACAAGAGGTTGACGTCCTAGTAAGAGGACGCCGCCGAACAAATAGAATTTACACAATTTGTGAAAAACAAAGAAAAACAGCTATGTGAACAACCCCACTGGGTTCCAACTCTACTATTGCCTCTATGTCCTCGAGCATCTTATCCCTTTGCTACTTGGTTGAAGGTAGATCAGATTGTTTGGCGCCGTCCGAGCTTGGTAGTCGATACTGAAGTCTGATCGCAAGGTGATCCAATGAGACATAATGTTACTCTTTAATCCCTAATTTTTGCCTGGACCGCCCTTTTGGGTTTTCAGTCCACCGGGATACCCATTTTTGCCCAAGCCGCCTTTTCAGGTTTTCGACTTGCCGGGTGTACAGATTTTTTCATTTTCATCCCTTATTTTTGCCCGAACCCTTTTGGTTCGCCGAGAAGCCCTTATTTTTGCCTAGGCCAATCAACCTAGCGGGTCTTTGATTATGCGTAGTATCTTTTCATTATGTCTGCATTGACGGGGTGAGGAAGGTCGTCACCATCCATGGTGGTTAAAATCATCGCTCCTTCTGAGAAAATGTTCTTAACCATAAATGGCCCTTCGTAAGTAGGGGTCCATTTTCCCCTTGGATCACCTTGAGGCAGGATAATGCGCTTGATAACCAGGTCCCCAACTTGATACTCTTGTTGTATGACTTTCTTGTTAAATGCCTTGATCATCCGTTTTTGATACGTCTGACCATGAAAAATTACAGTAAGTCTCTTTTCGTCGATTAAGTTCAGCTGATCAAGTCGGGTCTAAATCCAGTCATCTTCGCTTAAACCTGTATCCTTCATAATCTGAAGAGAGGGTATCTAAACTTCAATGGGTAAGACGGCCTCCATGCCATATACCAAGGAATAGGGTGTTGCCCCTGTCGAAGCCCGTGCTGAGGTACGGTACCTAGGAAGAGAAAAAGGTAACATCACGTGCCAATCTTTGTATATCACCGTCATCTTCTGCACAATCTTCTTAATATTCTTATTAGCTGCTCCGACAGCCCCATTCATCTTCGGCTGGTAAGGAGAAGAATTGTGATGATGTATCTTGAATTGCTTGCAGAGCTCGATGATCATCTTATTATTGATATTTGTACCCTTGTCCGTAATGATCTTCTCTGGTACACCATATCGACAGATCAGGTTGTGCCGAATGAACCGTGCCATGACGTTCTTGGTTACAGTAGCAAAGGAAGCTGCTTCAACCCACTTTGTAAAGTAATCTATCGCTACCAGGATGAAACAATGCCCGTTATATTCCGTAGGTCTGATCTCGCCGATCATGTCGATGCCCCACATTACAAAAGGCCAAGGAGCTGTCAAGACATTCAGAGGTACTGGAGGTATGTGCACCTTATCAGCATAGACTTGGCACTTATGACAGGTCCGAGAATGCTGATAACAGTCGGCTTCCATGGTAGACCAATAGTATCCTGCCCAAAGGATCTTCTTTTCCATGGTATGACACTGGAATGAGTCCCGAAATTACCTTCATGTAACTCTACCATAATCCTTTCTGCTTCGTTCTTATCCACACAACGCAGTAAGGTTGAGTCATGGTTACGCTTGTAAAGAATACCATTGCTGATGAAGAACTTCGCTGCGAACTTCCTCAGAAAATTCTTATCACTAACAGATGCACCCTCGGGGTACTCCTGTGCTTTAAGATACCTCTTCACCTCGTGGAACCAGGGTTTATCAGCTACCTCTTCAGTCTCAATGTCACAGCAATGTGCGGGTTCGTCCAACCTCTCAATGGTAATCTGGGGAGCCTCATTGTCCCATCTGACCTAGAACATAGAAGACATCGTAGCTAGCGCGTCCGCCAATTGATTCTCCTCTCTAGGGAAGTGTTCAAAGGTTATATTCTCGAAGTGCGGAAGCAGCGTCAATACATACTCCTTGTAAGGAATAAGATTTGGGTGTTTCATATCCCACTCGCCTTTGATCTGGATGATCACGAGAGCGGAATCTCCGAAAACACTTAGAAACTTAATCCTTAGGTCAATAGCTGCTCGAAGACCCATAATGCACGCTTCATACTCCACCATGTTGTTGGTGCAGTTGAAACATAGTCGGGCGGTGAATGGAGTATGAGAGCCTTCAGGAGATATGATCACAGCGCCAATGCCATTACCCAAAGCGTTTGAAGCTCCATCAAAGTACATAGACCATCGGGATCCCTCCTCAGGTCCTTCATCCGGTCCAGGTGTCTCACAGTCAGTTACCAATATGATATTCTCATCCGGGAATTCAAAGTTCATAGACTGGTAATCGTCTACCGCCTGATGTGCCAAATGATCTGCCAACACACTTCCCTTGATTGCTTTTTGGGTCGTATATTGGATGTCATACTCAGTCAAGATCATATGCCATCTTGTTATTCTTCCGGACAAGGCAGGCTTTTCGAAGATATACTTGATTGGATCCATCTTTGATATCAATAGAGTAGTGTGAGTCAGCATATACTATCTCAGCCATCGAGCAGCCCATGCCAAAGCGCAGCAAGTTTTCTCAAGCAACGAGTATCGGGTCTCACAGTCGGTAAACTTTTTGCTAAGGTAATAAATAGCATGCTCTTTTCGGCCAGACTCGTCATGTTGACCCAGCACACACCCCATCGAATTGTCGAGTACTGTCAAGTATAAGATTAAAGGTCTCCCTTCAACTGGAGGCATCATAATAGGTGGCTCTTGGAGATACTCTTTGATCCTTTCGAAAGTGGCCTGACATTCATCATTCCATCTTACCACTTGATCTTTCTTCAGTAACTTGAAGATTGGCTCACAAGTAGCAGTCAGGTGTGAGATGAATCGGGCAATATAGTTCAGTCGTCCCAGAAAGCCTCTGACTTCTTTTTCTGTTCAGGAAGCTGGAATTTCATGTATAGCCTTCACCTTTGCAGGATCTACTTGAATACCTTTGTCACTAACGACGAAAACTCAGCAGCTTACTATATCTCACCCCGAAGGTGCACTTGTTCGGGTTTAACCTCAGCTTGTACAACTTCAACCTGTCAAATAACTTCTGAAGATGGTCAAGGTGTTCTTCCTCAGTCTGGGATCTTACAATCATATCGTCAATGTATACTTCAATCTCATGATGGATCATGTCGTGGAACAAAGCGACCATTGCGCGCTGATACGTTGCCCCAACATTCTTCAATCTAAAAGGCATGACCTTGTAGCAAAAGGTACCCCATTGAGTAACAAAGGTTGTCTTCTCCATGTCTTCGGGAGCCATTTTAATCTGATTGTAACCGGAGAAACCATCCATAAAGGAGAAGACCTTATGTTGTGCAGTGTTGTCAACCAGAACGTCGATATGAGGTAGAGGGAAATCATCCTTGGGGCTTGCCTTGTTCATATCCATATAGTCAACACACATTCGAACCTTACCATCCTTCTTCGGCACTGGAACCACGTTGGCAACCCACTGCGGGTAAGAAGTAACTGCTAGAAAACCGTTATCAAACTATTTCATAACTTCAGCCTTGATTTTCTCAGACATCTCTGGGCGTATTCGGCAGACTTTCTGTTTCACTGGAGGACAGTCTTCCTTAGTAGGCAATCGGTGAACCACGATATCAGTATCCAACCCAGGCATATCTTCATAAGACCAGGCAAAGATCCCCACATAGTCACGCAGCATCTGAATCAACCGTTGCTTAACACTAGGCTCCAGATTTGCACCGATCTTGACCTCTTTCTTGTCTACCTCTGTACCCAGATTTACCGTTTCCACTGGCTCTTCATGCGGCTGTATGAACCTCTCTTCCTGAATTAACAGTCTAACAAGTTCACCAGGCACTTCGTAATCATCCTTACCTTCGTCCTCGGCTTGGTTGATCGGACTTTCGAAGTCATAATTGGCAGTAGCAGAATCGTTATCAGTGGGATCCAGAGTGGATGTAGACTTGTATATGTGAGTGTGTGTAAAATAGCTGTTTTGCAAAAAAAGAAAAACAAGGAGCACAAAATTTGTAATGCAAGAAAATGTCCAATGCTTTTATTAATGATATATGGAGATGACAAATATCAAGCCCTCACAAACAAAGCCACGTTGTCTCGGGTAAGGCACCGGGCCGTAAAGTCTAAAAATTGTCTGTTACAAATTCAAAACAAAAGTCTATTACTGTGTTAGATAAGAAACGGGCATAGAATCCTTCGTTGTCCAATTGCTAAATCCACCGTCGGTAGTCGGGTAAATCCAGCTGTCAATGTCAAACTCTTCATCATCATCATCCCCGATAGGATTCACTCCCGCGTCATGTTTTGGAATAGGAGCCGTTATGACATTAGGCTTTTCAGGCGCTTCAAACTCGATCTCCTTAGCATCAATCAGATCTTGTACCTTACTCTTCAAGGCCCAGCAGTTATTCGTATCATGCCCTGGGCTATCAGAGTGATAAGCACAGCGGGTGTTTGGATTATACAGCGGGGATGTAGTATTGGGGTTCTTTGGGGCCTCCCTCGGAATCACCAAGTTGGTCTTTAATAGCTGTGGCAGAATTTGAGATAAAGTCATGCTAAGCCGAGTAAACTGTCTTTGAGGCCTCTCTGCCCTTGGCTGAGTGTTGCGTTGTGTGGCAACAGTTGGTCTTGAAATAACTACTGCATTAACTGCTTGGCGATGATCGGGTCGACTTTGGTTCCTAGAGCTGTAAACTGCACTAGACTCCTTCTTAAACGGATTCTTCTCGGTACTTGACGAAGCACCTTTTTGTAACTTACCGCTCTTGATACCGGCTTCAACTCTCTCCCCAGTCATAATTAACTCAGTGAAACCCGATGATGAACTTACGATCAAATGATTGAAATATGGACCAGACAAGGTCCCCAGAAACATATCCACCAACTCCCTGTCAGCCAGAGGGGGTTGGACTCTACCAACGAGATCCCTCCACTTCTGAGCGTAATCTTTGAAACCTTCGCTCGCACCCATAGACATACCCTGAAGTTGGGTACGCGTGGGAGCAAGGTCGGAATTATATTGGTATTGCTTGTAAAAAGCAGCAGCAAGGTCTTCACAATTACGGACACTAGCTCCTTCTAGCTGATAGAACCACTCGAGTTGAGTCCCTGAAAGGCTATCTTGAAAGAAATGGATCTAGAGGTTCCTGTCAGCAGTATATGGCTGAATCCTTCTAACATACGAACAGAGGTGTAGCTTTGGGCAAGAGACCCTGTCGTACTTAGAAAAGATTGGTGCTTTAAACTTGTGGGGAATCACCACCCCGGATGCCAAACCTAACTCACCAAAGTCCAATCCAGGTATCTTTTGGATCTCCATCGCACTTAACCGGTCTTCAAGCTGCTTATACCTATCCTCAGCAGGAGGATACTGGGCTTCATCAAAGTCAGTCTCATTGTCAAAAACCACAGGGCTAGGAGCCCTCCTTTCTTCCTGGTTTTCTCTCCCTTCAGGTGAGTGAGATAAATCAACATCTTCCCGCAGATTGTTCCCAAATCTGCGACCCATATTCAGGAGGACCGTCTTCTTCTTCTTCTTCTTCTTATCCTTCAAGATAAGAGTCTTCAGATCTTGCTGACCCTTGGCCAAGTTCATGAACATTTCCTGGAACTGGGCGTTCTGAGCTTGTAGAGCCTTAATAGCTTGATCAGTGGATGTTTCAGCAGACATGATGCTGAGATAAACAACGAAGAAGATAAGAGACCTATAAGGGTACCTGTGATGAGGTGCATGGAATGAAATGCGTATGATATGATTTCAAAGACGTCGAGAGATTCAAATTCGTAAACCAAAATGAAGCACACTTTTATTAGATAAACTTGAAACAATGTTTGACAAATGCCTTTAAGGCGTTACAAAAAAGAAAAACTGAAAAGTAAATCAAAACTAGAAATAACAAAAGACATCAGCGCTCCCATGGTCGTTTTCCTCCTGTGTTGACATAGTCATTGAGGACTTTCTCATTCTCCAGCTGCCTTGTAAGCTTTAGAATCTTCCGCTCCTGCTCATGATACTTTTCTCTGTAAGTATCCCGTTCTTCTCTTAACTGCATCCAAGACCTCTTTAATGCCCCAATGTCAGTAGGCATGTGTGGATGGAGGATGGTAGAAGTAACCCCTTCTTCATCAACACTCTCAACAATTACCGGTAAGACGGCTTCGTACGGCATTCCCAGCTTTTGGGCACGGATTCGAACCCATCGGAGATATGGTTCCATCAGAAGAGAGGTCTTCATCCCTAACTCATGTGGATCAGACCTGTGTACCCTGTTCCAAGCTCGTATGAACCTGCGGCGATGCTCCTCACTATCCCCCTGAAAGTCAAAGACAATGCTCGGAATCAACAACTCATGAGGACCGTCCTTTCTAGCTCGCCCAAACTGGCGTAAGGCTAAACAAGGATTATAGGTGATCCCTCCTCTAATTCCCAGTAGTGGAACATTGGGGTACTCCCCACAGCGATCAATAACAGCTACTTCTTCCATGTCTTTGGTGCTCCAGATGATGTCCATATGAGCGAGGGACATAATCCTATAGGCCCAACCCATACCTTCCTTGTTTTTCAAAACAGATTTGGGGAGGTGAGAAATAAACCACCTCGCCAGCAATGGTTCACAACACATAAGGGTTCCCCGTTTCCGAGCAGTACGGGCATAAAGAGCATGAAGAATATCCCCTAAGAGAGTGGGCACAGGATTACGGGACATGAAAATCTTCATTGCGCTCACGTCGATGAAAGAATCTGAATTAGGAAACAACACCAAACTATAAATGAGAAGAGCCAGGATGTCTTCGAATGCTTGAAAATCTAAATTGTCCCAAAACTGATTAGCCCGATCAACAAAGAACTTAGCCAAGAAGCCTTTTGTCCCACTTCGAGTCTCCCAGTTAGACATTACCTCAGCCTTTGTCAGATGTAGGGTTGTAGCAACATCTTTTGGCCTAAGAGCTTTCTCCCAACCTGTAAATGGCGTCTGCTCTATAATAGAAATACCAAGCAAATCAGAGAACTCCTCCAACGTAGGGACCAACTGATAGTCCGAGAAGGTGAAGCAGTGGTGCAATGGGTCAAAGAATTGGCACAAGACACTCAACATCTGCTCATCCATCTTGGAAGTGACCAAACCAAGAAGGTGACCATGTCTTTTGATAAAGGAGGAAGTATCTGGAACCTTTGCAACCAAATCTCTAAGCTGAGTAGGAATCTGTACAAAGTTAATCTGAATAGTGTTTCTATGCATAGAGGCCATGACCTACAAAACAGAACAAAGATGAATCCCCTCTGTCTTTGAAATGGGTTAGTCTGATGCAAGATGCATGCAATGTCATGATGCATGATGTTATGATAGAAACACACCACAAGTATTCACAGATAGCAAACATGGTAAGGGCAAGCAAGTCACACAGTAACCCTTAGATTTCAGGCTGGCATGGAGTTTAGGTATCACCCTCTTTCAGTTTAGTTGGTTCAAACCTGTCCTAGTAATAGTAACCGGGTTCTAGAGGATCTCAATATCACTGACCACCCTCGATCGGTCATAATTCCAATTTGGCAACCTTTTCTTGCGGCCGAAATCATCGCGAGAGTTTGGTCTCAATGAGTGTAGCATACTGCTACTGTTCTATGGCCAAGTTGGTCAATTATAGGTTCTAAGGTCAGTTGGTGCTTAATGATCCCTTAGAAGACCCATATTCTCCTTGTTCCACCATAAGTGATATCGGTACAAACTAAAGTGCCACACCAACGTAGCTACTGCTTCAACCATATCGGTCTATGCAATACAGTTCCCTCACAGTCTATTGCTACTTACCTAAAAGGTATCCCCAGATCTGGGTTAGGATCTATAGTAACTCCAATTCAAACCCACAAAGATAAAGCATATAAATCAAACAATTGAAAACATTATGATGAATTATTCCTAAGGTACACCCCACTTATTAAATCCCCAGCAGAGTCGCCAGTTCTGTGATACGGTGGGAAGAACTGACTGTTTTGGAATGCTGGGTTGCGTTTTGCGTTTGTGTTTACAAAATGTCGCGGTAAGCAAGAGTCGCCACCGACTTTTATTTTATCCAACAAGGAAAGGAAAAAAGCACAGAAAAATTCCTTTTTTGAGATATTTCGGAGTACGGGGGGTAGATTATAGAAGGGGAAGGTACTAGCACCCTTTCTATTCGTAGTTATCTATGGGCTCTTAGGTACTTGCTCATCATTTTCAAAATTGTTTTCTTTGTGCTTGTGGGTTTTGAAAAAAATTTATTTTAACTTCGATTTAACTCTTGCGTCCGTCTTCAAGAGTGTAATTAAGTGTTTTTGAAAACTTGTTCTTAAAAGTGTAAGTATGAAAAAGTTTTGTTTTGGATGAGCAAGTATCTAAGAACTAATCTACCTACTCGAAAAAGGAATCGTTCTATGCTAATTTCCTTTAGACAATGATATCCCACTATTAGTGAGTAGGTAACACCATCGTTGGAGTTTTAGGGTCAATTCGAAAGAGGGACATACGATCACTAAAGCAATGTTAGGACGTCTTAGCAGTAACCCTAATGTCTTAGATCATTTATTCGAGGCAACAATATCTGAGGCAACCTTTCTGAGGCAACTTATGATCTTTTAGACAAGAGGGCGACCTCTAAAATAACCTATACTCAATGAGCGTGTACGAAGGCAACCAAGTGGGGTGTACCCTAGGAGTGGGCATGTGTGAATGTGTTGTTTTCAGTTTATTTTTATCTTTGCACATGTTTAGGATGATCTAATTTGATTTTAGATTAAGCATTCATTCTTGTCATGCAAACCTTATTATCAAACATCTAGCAGTTGTATATTTGCAGAAATTAAAGGTGCGGAAATTAAACTAAATTATTACAAGGCGTCGGGTATTTACATCGCCAGAAGCAACCCTTTGAAAATAAAATAAAGCGGTAAAATAAATAAATGTCCTATTTAAAATTATTACAAGCCGGGAGCAGATACATCAATAATTAAATAAGGAAAAATAAATCGCGCGAGTGAATTGGATCGAATGCGGAATTAGGGTTTTGACCCTTTTAATTAAAGAAAATGTTTTTGTTATTTTTATTTTTTAAGAAAAGAAATTAAATCCTAAAATTAAAAGCTAAATTAATTATTAAATTAATTAATTAATGAAAAATATTAAATGACATTTTTTTGGAGTTTTTGATATTTTAGGAAAGAAAATAAAATGATTAAATTAATGATTAAAACCTATTAAATTCTAATTGATTTTAAATATTTACAAAATAAATTAAATTTATTCTAGAATTAAAAACCTAATTAATTAGTTAGTATTTATTAATATAAAAAATTAAATTTCTGACATTTAATTGGATACAAATATTTTTGTGAAAAAGAAAATATTCTATTGGTTAATAATTAATTAAACAAAATTAAATGAAAATAAGTAAATATAGAGAGTTAGAGGAATGGGCCTATTTTTTG
Source organism: Vicia faba (assembly GCA_948472305.1). Taxonomy (NCBI): domain Eukaryota; kingdom Viridiplantae; phylum Streptophyta; class Magnoliopsida; order Fabales; family Fabaceae; genus Vicia; species Vicia faba. The sequence continues at coordinate 1,601,461,251 of OX451738.1, forward strand.
GAGGTGTAGAAAGTAATTTTCTGGCCCAATTGTGCTGATCCATTGGATTTTTTCTGATCCCATACACGTGCGTTGACTAGCCTTTTGGTGTACCATTGATGCTGACCACCAGATCTGGCCATCTGGCCATCTGGCACGCTTGATGAGGAAGGCGCATGGTGGGTCTCCAGCTTAGGCGTGCACATGATTATCTGCAAGAAAACATTATTGAGAAAATAGGGGGACCTGGGATTCGAACCCAGGTCCTGAAGGGATATCCACACTATGCTTGCCACCATGCCACTTGACTTGCTTTGTTAATAGAATACAAATAAATTATAATATAATAAAACAAATTTTATTGGGTAAATATAAAAAAACGCGCCAATATTTGAATGGACGAGTGGTAGCGTGACAACGCATCGTCCCTGTCCTTTGAATCGTGGCTAAAAATCCCAACATCTATACCTACGGATAAATGTTTGTCGCTACAGACAGGGGTTCCTCCCAAATCTCCTACAGACCATGGAAATGCATTCTAAGGCCATGGTTGGACTCGGCATCTTCTGCTGATCACAACCATACCCGTTATTAGGGCTAATTGTTCCTGAAACGAAAAACCCCAAAAACAAAAATGAAACCCTAACAATGGTGGATCTCGTTACAGGTCATGTAAATGCAATTGAATAATACCAACAACTTGCAAATGATTTGTAGATTCAGAATATGCTATCAATTCATGCTAACTATGCCTAAATTTAAAAATACGAAATCAAGAAAAGGGTGAGTTTGTGAGTGACTTACAATGCTCTGGAGGGCTTGGAAACACATGGTTTTGATTGGTTTCGCTTGTGGAGATTGCTAGGAAGAGATTGAGATCAACACCAAGCCTTGAAACTGCCTCTAGACTTGATTTCGATCTCAGACTTTTTGGTGTTTTTGCAAACTTTGTTCTTGCTTTCCAACTGATTTATAACCCTGATTTTTGTCTGCACACGACCCTTATGTATTGCACAATGTATTAGGGTTGCAAGTTTTGTCCAAATCTTCCTCCATTGATGATTTTGATATTTGATTTGATTCTCTTTCAAAGCTTTCCAAAATTGGCTTGATTTGAATCTTTTTGTGCACACAAGCTTTTATACAAGTTTGATGGGGTGCTAGTTGTCCATTGAAACCTGAAATCATCAAAAGATCTTTGGTTTTTAATAATTTTGATTTTATTTGATTTGTTTTGATTTAATTCAAATTAATTCAAATAAAAATCAAAACAATTAATAAAAATATGATATGGACACATGGCCAAGTCTAGAGCACGTGGGATACAATGCCAACTCAAAACAAGTGGAAAAGAATGGGCCCATTTGGCAAAATTTGAAGTTTTGGGGATAGTTGACTTTTGGCAATTTTGCAAAAAAGTCCAACTTCAACAATGCATAACTTCTTCAATTTTGAACTTTTAGAGGTGTTCTTGGACTTTTTAGAAATCTTGAGATGCCCTCTAACCAACCCTTTTGGTCTCATATCAATTTTGTATTCCATGCTCAATTTTGAAGCTTTGACAAAAAAGGTGTTTTTGTTGACTTTTCAAAATGACCTATAATGTCCAAATTCATAACTTCTTGTGAGTGCATATTTTGATCTTGGGATATGAATATGTATTGTAGGAAATTTCATCCTATTAAAAATGAGCTTTGGATGGGTCATTTCTCATAAAGTATGAGAAAGTTATGCTTGGTCAAAGTTGGGTTGACTTTTCCTGCAAAACCCTAATTTAGCAACTTTTGAATCTTGATGAATTTTGAGCAATCCTTGATGAATCATGATCAAACATTGATAAAATGATGAAATATACTTCAAAATTAGAATGTTAACAAAAAATATTGAAGTTTGACTGTATGGGGGTCACAGTTGACTTTTGCCCTAGCATAGTCGATTTTTGGACCTTTGAGCAATTGACTAGGAAAACTTCCTCTGCAAGGCTTGAAACTTGGCATGGATGATCTTGAGAACATATTAGGACATTGGTGAGAACTTGGGGTCACTTGGACTCAAACATCCTGATGCAACATGAAACCCTAATATTGGGTAGACTACCTTAGGAGGGAGCTTGTCTGGCCAACACTTGGGCTATCTTGAGCAACTTGGAGATTTTTCTTGATATGTTTTGAGAAATATGGGAGGGAAAATTTTGGGGTACAACACGTCCTAACGTTGCTTTAGTGATCGTACATCCCTTTCGAATTGACTCTTACAACTCGAACGACGGTGCTACCTACTCACTAATAGTGGGATAACGTTGTCTAAAGGAAGCAAGAACAGAAAGATTCTTGTTTTGAGTAGGTAGATGCTAGTAGGTACTTGCTCATCAACAAACTTTTCCACACTTACACTCTTTTCAAACAAAGTTTTCAAAACGACTTCGTAACACTCTTGAAGACAGAAGCAAGTGTTAAATCAAAGTAAAACAAAAACTTTTCAAACACACAAACACGGAAGTAACTTTAAATGATGAGCAAGTACCTAAGATCCCGTGGAAAACCACAGATAGAAAGGGTGCTAATACCTTACCTTTCTATAATCTAACCCCCCGTACTCAAAATCTCGAAAAAAGGAGTTTTTTGTGCTTTTTTCCTTTCCAGTTGGATAAAATAAAAATCGGTGGCGACTCTTGCTTACCGCGACATTTTGCGAACAAAAAATGCAAAATGCAAACCAGTATTAACAGTCGGTTCTGCCACCGTATCACAGAACTGGTGACTCTGCTGGGGAGTAAATAAGTGGGGTATACCTTCGGATTAGTTCATCATATTTGCTTCTATTGTTTGATTTGATTTCTTTACTTTTGAGGGCTTTGTATTGGGAGTTACTATAGATCCTAACCTAGATCTGGAGAACACATTTTAGGTAAGTAGAAATAAATTGTGAGGGAACTGTACAGCATAGACCGATACGGTTGAAGCAATATCTACATTGATTTGGCACATTGGTTGGTACCGGTATCCCTTGTGGAGAAACGAGGAGAACACGGGGCTGCTATGTGTGTCGTTAAGCATCAACTGAACTTAGAACCTATAATTGACCAACTTGGCCATAGGAAGTAGTGAGATAGTCGGCCTCGGTGTAAAGATGAGAACTGGTTGATACTCGATACTACACTCATTGAGACCATACTCTCGAGATAGTTCCGGCTGCAAGAAAAGATTGCGTAAGCTGAAACCATGACCGATGAAGGATGGTCAGTGATATTAAGAACCTCTAGAACCCGGTTACTATTATTATGATAGGTTGAAACCAACTGAACTTCAAGAGGGTAATACCTAGACCCCATGTAAGCTTGAAACTTAAGGGCTATTATGTGACTTGTTTTCCTTTACCATGTCTGTTATCTGCTATACCTGTGTTTGTTTTACCATGACATCATGTATCATAACATAGCATGCATACTTCATTACACTAACCATTTCAAAGACCGAGGGGATTTATCTTTGTTCTGTTTTGTAGATTATGGCTTCCATGCGCAGAAACACCATTCGAGTTAACTTCGTGTAAATACCTGCTCAACTCAGAGAGTTGTTCTCAAAAGTTCCTGATACTTCTTCATTCGTTAGAAGACATGGTCAGCTCCTTAGCTTGGCCACTTCAAAGTTGGATGAGCAAATGATGAGTGTGCTTTTCCAATTCTTCGATCCGGTGCATCATTGTTTCACCTTCCCGGATTATCAGCTAGTTCCCACTTTGGAGGAGTTTTCTTACTTACTGGACATATCCATCCTCGAGCAGACACCCTTCACAGGTTTGGAAGAGGTTCCTAGACCCGAGGACATTGCTTCGGCCTTACATCTAAAAAGGGATGATTTAATATCCAACTGGGAGACACGGAGCGGGGTTAAAGGTTTCTTGGCCAAGTTTCTGATGGATCAAGCTCAACTAATCTGGGATAACTTGGCTTTTCAGGATTATGAAGACATCTTGGCTATCCTCATCTACGGCTTGGTTCTTTTCTCGAATCCAGATTCCTTCATAGATGTGAATGTGGTTAAGATCTTCTTGTCCCGCAATCTAGTGCCTACTCTTCTGGGTGATATTTTACATGCCCTTTATACATGTACTGTGCAAAGAAGAGGGACCCTCATGTGTTGCATGCCGCTGCTTGCAAGGTGGTTTATTTCGCACCTCCCCAAGTCTGTATTGAAAAATGACGAAGGTTTTGGTTGGGCTTACAGGATAATGTCCCTTGCCCATACGGACATTCTTTGGAGTTCTAAGGATATGGAAAAAGTAGTTGTCATTGATCGATGTGGGAAATACCCTAATGTCCCGTTGCTTGGAATTATAGGGGGAATAACCTACAGTCCTTGTTTGGCTTTACGACAGTTTGGTCGCGCTTGGAGAGACGGTCCTCATGAGCTACTTCTTACAGATATTGTCTTTGACTACAAGGGGGGACGTTGATGAGCATCGCCGAAGGTTTATACGGGCCTGGGGCATGGTGAATAGGTCTGACCCTCACGAGCTAGGACCAAAGACTTCTCTCCCTATGAAACCTTATCTCCAGTGGGTCTGAGCTCGGGCTCAGAAGCTTGGGATGCCTTATGAAGCTGTTTTGCCAGTGGTGGTGGATCATACTAATGAAGAAGGCGTTCCTTATACATGCCTTTATCACTACATGCCTACTGATCTTGGGGCATTGAAGAGATCCTGGATTCAGCTGAAGGAAGAAAGGGATACCTACCGGGAGAAGTATCATGAGCAAGAAAGGAAGATCTTGAAGCTCACGAGGCAACTTGAGAATGAAAGGACAATAAATTATTATGTTAGCACAAAGGGGAAGCGACCATGGGATTTCTGATTTTGCTTTTTTCTAGTTTAGATTTGTTTTCAGTTTATTTCTTTTGTAACGCCTTGAAGGCATTGTTAAACATTTTTACAAGTTTAATCTAATAAAGTTTGTTTATTTCTTGGTTTGCAAATTTAAATCTCCCAAACTCTTTGAAATCATTTCCCACGCATTCCATTATCATGCACATCATTACAGGTACCGTTATAGGTTTCTCATCTTCTTCATTGTTTATTTCAGCAATTATGTCTTCTGAAATACCTACCGATCAAGCCATCAAAGCTCTTCAGGCACAAAATTCCCAATTCCAAGAGATGTTCTTGAACTTGGCTAAATGGCAAGAATACTTGAAGACTCTCATCCTGAAAGAGAGGAAGAAGAAGAAGAAGGTAGTTCTTCTGAATATGGGTCACAGATTTGGGAATAGGTTGCGACAGGAAGTTGATCTGTCTAATTCATCCAAAGGAGGAGAGAATCAAGAGGAAGAAAAGGGTCCTAGTCTTGTGGTCTTTGATAATGATATTGATTTTGATGATGAACAGTACCCTCCTGTTGAGGATAGGTACAAACAACTTGAAGACCGTCTGAGTGCTATGGAGATTCAGAAGGTCCCTGGTTTAGATTTTGGAGATCTGGGACTAGTATCAGGAGTGGTGATCCCTCACAAGTTTAAAGCTCTGGTTTTTGCTAAGTACGATGGAGTATCCTGTCCAAAAATCCACCTCCGCTCGTACGTCAAAAAAATTCAACCTTACACTGCTGATAGGAATCTGTGGGTACATTTCTTTCAAGATAGTCTGTCAAGGACTCAGCTTGAACGGTTTTATCAATTGGAAGGAGCTAATGTCTGAAACTGGGAGGACCTTGCTGCTGCTTTCTACAAGCAGTACCAGTATAACGCCAACCTTTCCCCCACTCGTACTCAACTTCAGGGTATGTCTATGGGTGCAAGTGAAGGTTTTAAGGACTATGCTCAAAAGTGGAGAGATCTGGCTGGAAGAGTCCAACCCCCTCTGTCTGATAGGGAGTTGGTTGATATGTTTCTTGGGACGTTGTCTGGTCCATTTTTCAATCATCTGATCAGCAGTTCATCATCCGGGTTTACTGAATTAATTTTGACTGGGGAAAGAGTAGAAGTTGGTATCAGAAGTGGTAAGATACAGAAGGGTGCTTCATCAAGTGCAGAAAAGAGGTCTTTCACTGGCAAGAAAGAAGATAGTGCAATTTACAGTCAGAAGAGCCAAAATCGACCTGAACACCGTCAAGTAGTGAATGCGGTAGTAATATCAAGACCCACCGTTGTCCCACAACGCAACAATCAGCAAAGAATGGAGAGGCTGCAGAGACAGTACACTCGGCTTAATATGACTTTGTTCAAATTCTACCACAATTGTTGAAGACCAACCTGGTAACTCTGAGGGAAGCCCCGAAGAATCCCAGCACCACATCTCCGCTGTATAATCTGAACGCCCGTTGTGCCTATCACTCTGATAGCTCGGGTCATGATACGAACAATTGCTGGGCTTTGAAGAATAAAGTGAAAGATTTGATTGAAGCTAAAGAGATTGAGTTTGACGCTCCAGAGAAACCCAACGTCATAACTACTCCTATGCCCAAGCATGGTCATGGAGTAAATGTTGTGGACGATGATTTATTGATGACCTCTGTAGAAAACATTTCTACTCCATTGATGACAGTTAAGAAGAATCTTTTGTTGGCCGGTTTATTTTCGGGTTGTGGCGAAGGTTTCCACCTATGTTCGATCCTGCCTGCTCGTTGCCATTTATTGAAATCAAGTGTTCAACGCTTGATGGATAACAAAGAGATCCTGTTCGAGAAGACTTTGATTCCGTTAATTCCTGTTGAAGATGTTGCCATCATAACCATTTTCGCCAATCCTTCCAAGGCTTCCTCGAGAAAGCCTGTTAGGATTACATCTGTTCCAAGAGTCGCTCCGTTAATCATTACTATCCTTGGTCCTATCCCATACACTTTAGATAAAGTTGTCCCTTGGCACTATGGGGCCGACGTGTATTACCATGGAGTTAAGCAAGACTTAAAGGTTGAAGAAGCTGATGTTGATATCAGCAATATTGTCGGGTCTAGCAAGGTCACCAGAAGTGGAAGACTCTTCTCTCCTGAGATTTCCCCTCCGACTGTTCAAAAGCCTATTGTCATTCCATCTGCCAGTACATCAGCTACTGTTCCAATTCTTACTCCAGTTATCACTCCTGTTGTCGAGTCATCTGACACTCGGGGCAAAGAAGTTACAGGTGGGCCTGCCCGGACGGAGGCGCCTAAGAAGATCATCATAGAAACCTATAAGCAGGAGATAGAGGAAATTCTAAAGATTATCAAGAAGAGCGACTACAACGTAGTCGAGCAGCTGGGGCAGACCCCGTCAAGAATCTTCATGTTATCCTTGTTATTGTGTTCGGAATCCCATGCAAAGGCTTTAATTGCTTTCCTTAAAACTGTGCATGTGTCGTAGGAAACTTATGCTGATCAATTCAAAGACTGCGTAGCTAGTTTGACCGCCGACAATGAGTTGGGTTTCTCAGATGCAGATTTGACTGGTAAAGGAAGAAATCACAATGATGCTCTGCACATCTCGATCGAGTGCAGGGGCACCACTATGGCCCATGTACTGGTAGATATTGGGTCCTCTTTGAATGTTTTGCCAAAGAAAGCATTAGACTGTCTGGACTGTGAAGGTCTGGTTCTGAAGCCGAGTAATATTGTGGTTAGAGCTTTCGATGGGTCAAAAAGGATGGTGCACGGGGAGGTGGACGTCCCTGTTAAAGTTGGCTCTCAGACTTTTGCATCTACTTTCTATGTGATGGATATCCGACCATCTTATTCTTGCTTACTGGGTCGCCCTTGGATTCATAAGGCTGGGGCAGTGACTTCTACGCTCCATCAGATGTTGAAATATCCAGTAAAGGGGAAGATCGTCACGGTACAGGGTGAGGAGGAGTACATGGTGAGTCATCTTAATTCCTTTCGCTTTGTGGAGATGGATGGGGAGTTCATCGAAACCCCGTGTCAGAACTTTGAAGAGGTCCCCTAGACTCTGGCATCGACTAAAGTTGATGTTGACAAATCTCCGATGAATATGGCTTCCCTCAAGGATGTCAGGGCTGTAATTGAAAAAGGTGGGTGTGGAAATTGGGGTCAACTCCCTGACTTTGCACACAAGACTGACAAGTTTGGTTTGGGCTTTACTGCAGAGGCTCAAAGGGTTGTTCGGCGCGCGCGGATTGGAAGATCTCCTCTGCACATCAGTAATCCAGAAGTGAATGCAATTGAGGATGATGAAGAGGAGTTAGAGTTTGACAGCTGGATTTATCCGACTACCAATGGTGGATTGAACAATTGGACGACAAAGGATTTCGTGCCCATCTCTTTTATTACACAGTAATTGACTTTTGTTTTGAGATTTGTAACAGACAGTTTAAAACTTTACGGCCCGGTGCCTTGCCTGATGCACCTTGGTTTTGTTTGTGAGGGCTTCTTATTTGTCATTTTCATATATCATCAATAAAACATTGGATGTTTTCTTGCATTACAAATTTTACGCTCCCTGTTTTTATTTTCTATCTCGCACTTTATAAAAACATCTATTTATCTTACACACACTCACATATCATAATGCAGATCTATATCCACTCTGGATCCCATTGATAATGACTCTGCTACTGCCAGTTATAACTTCTAAAATCTGATCAACCAAGCCGAGGACGAAGGTGAGGATGATTGTGAAGTTCCTGGGGAACTTGCTAGACTGTTACTACAAGAAGAGAGGGCCATACAGCCTCATGAAGAGCCAGTGGAATCAGTGAATTTGGGTACGGAAGAAGACAAGAAAGAGGTCAAGATAGGTGCAAATATGGAGCCTAGTATCAAGCAACGGTTGATACAAATGCTACGCGACTATGTTGAGATCTTCGCCTGGTCTTATGAAAATATGCCTGGTTTAGACACTGATATTATGGTTCACCGCCTGCCAACCAAAGAAGATTGTCCTCCGGTAAAACAGAAGGTTCGCCGTATGCACCCCGAAATGTTTGAGAAAATCAAAGTTGAGGTCATGAAACAGTTTGACGCCGGATTTATAGCTGTCACTTCTTACCCACAGTGGGTTGCCAACGTGGTTCCGGTGCCGAAGAAGGATGGTAAGGTACGTATGTGTGTAGACTATAGAGATCTGAGCAGGGCGAGCCCCAAGGATGATTTCCCTATGCCTCATATCGATGTTCTGGTCGACAACACCGCACAGCATAAGGTCTTTTCCTTTATGGATAGTTTTTCTAGTTACAATCAAATTAAGATGGCTCCCGAGGACATGGAGAAGACAACCTTCTTTACGCAGTGGGGCACCTTTTGCTACAAGGTAATGCCTTTCGGGTTGAAGAATGCTAGGGCAACTTATCAGTGCGCCATGGTCGCTTTGTTCCACGACATGATTCACCATGAGATTGAGGTTTACGTTGATGATATGATTGCAAGGTCCCAGACTGAAGAAGAACACCTTGACCACCTACAGAAACTGTTCGACAGGTTGAAGATGTATAAGCTGAGGTTAAATCCGAACAAGTGCACCTTCGGGGTAAGATCTGGTAAGCTGCTAGGTTTCGTTGTTAGTGATAAAGGTATTCAAGTGGATCCTGCAAAGGTAAAGGCTATACAGGAGATGCCAGATCCCGCACAGAAAAGGAAGTTAGAGGCTTTTTGGGACGTCTGAATTACATTGCCCGATTCATTTCACACTTGACTGCTACTTGTGAGCCGATCTTCAAGCTGCTGAAGAAAGAGCAAGTGGTAAAATGGAATGATGAATGTCAGATCGCTTTCGAAAGAATCAAGGAATACCTCTAAGAGCCACCTATCCTGATGCCTCCAGTTGAAGGAAGACCTTTGATCTTATACTTGACCGTACTGGATAATTCAATGGGGTGCGTGTTGGGGCAGCATGACGAGTCTGGCCGAAAAGAGCATGCTATCTACTACCTTAGCAAAAAGTTTACCGACTGTGAGACCCGATACTCACTGCTTGAGAAAACTTGTTGTGCTTTGGCATGGGCTGCTCGCCAGTTGAGACAGTATATGCTGACTCACACTACCCTATTGATATCAAAGATGGACCCAATCAAGTATATCTTCGAAAGGCCTTCCTTGTCCGGAAGAATAGCAAGATGGCAGATGATCTTAACAGAGTATGACATCTAATACACAACCCAAAAAGCAATCAAGGGGAGTGTATTGGCAGATCATTTGGCGCATCAGGCCATGGATGATTACCAGTCTATGAATTTCGAGTTTCTGGATGAGAACATCATGTTGGTGAGCGACTGGGTAGAACCTGGACCGGATGAAGGACCCGAGGAGGGATCCTGATGGTCTATGTATTTTGATGCAGCCTTAAATGCATTGGGTAATGGCATTGGCGCTGTGATCATATCTCCTGAAGGCTGTCATACTCTGTTCACCGCCCGATTATGTTTTAACTGCACCAACAATACGGCGGAGTATGAAGCGTGCATCATGGGCCTTCGAGCAGCTATTGACCTAAGGATTGAGTTCTTGAGTGTATTCGGAGATTCCGCTCTAGTCATCAGTTAGATCAAAGGTGAGTGGGATACGAAACACCCAAATCTTATTCCCTACAAGGAGTATGTACTGACGTTGCTCCCACACTTTGAGGAGATAACCTTTGAACACTTACCAAGAGAGGAGAATCAGTTAGCGGACGCGCTAGCTACTATGTCTTCTATGTTCAAGGTCAGGTGGGACAATGAAGCTCCCCAGATTACCATAGAGAGGTTGGACGAACCCGCACATTGCTGTGACATTGAGACTGAAGAGGTAGCAGATAAACCTTGGTTTCCCGAGGTAAAGAGGTATCTTGAGGCTCAGGAGTACCCCGAGGGTGCATCTGTTAATGATAAGAAGTTCCTGAGGAGATTCGCTGCGAAGTTCTTCATCAGCAATGGCATTCTCTATAAAGGTAACCATGATTCAACCTTACTGCGATGTGTGGAAAAGAACGAGGCAAAAAGGATTATGGCAGAGTTACATGAAGGTACTTTTGGAACTCATTCCAGTGGACATATCATGGCAAAGAAAATCCTACGGGCAGGATATTATTGGTCTACTATGGAAGTCGACTGTTATCAGCATTCTCGGACCTGTCATAAGTGCCAAGTCTATGATGGTAAGGTGCATATACCTCTCGTTCCTCTGAATGTCTTGACAGCTCCTTGGCCTTTTGCAATGTGGGGCATCGACATGATTGGCGAGATCAGACCTACTGCGTCTAACGGGCATCATTTCATTCTGGTAGCAATTGACTACTTTACAAAGTGGGTTGAGGCAGCTTCCTTTGCTACAGTAACCAAGAACGTCGTGGCGCGGTTTATTCGACATAATATGGTATGTCGATACGGTGTACCAGAGAGGATCATTACGGACAATGGTACAAATCTCAATAATATGATGATCACCGAGCTCTGCAAACTGTTTAAGATACAGCATCACAACTCTTCTCCTTACCAGCCGAAGATGAATGGGGCTGTTGAAGCGGCTAATAAGAATATCAAGAAGATTGTGCAGAAGATGACGGTGACATACAAAGACTGGCACGAGATGTTACCATTCGCTCTTCACGGATACCATACCTCAGCGCGGACATCGACAGGGGCAACATCCTACTCTTTGGTGTATGGCATGGAGGCAGTCTTGCCCATTGAAGTCCAGATACCCTCTCTCTCCGGATTATGAAGGATACAGGTTTGAGCGAAGATGATTGGATTCAGACCCAGCTTGATCAGCTGAACTTAGTCGATGAAAAAAGACTTACTGCTATTTGTCATGGTCAGACGTATCAAAAGCGGATGATCAAGGCATTTTACAAGAAAGTCATACGACAAGAGTATCAAGTTAGGGAACTGGTGATCAAACGCATCATACTGCCGCAAGGTGATCCCAGAGGCAAATGGACCCCTACGTACGAAGGGCCATTTGTGGTTAAGAACATTTTCTCAGGAGGAGCTATGATTCTAACCACTATGGATGGTGACGACCTTCCTCACCCCGTCAATGCAGACAAAGTGAAAAAATACTACGCATAATCAAAACCTGAAAAGGCGACTTGGGCAAAAAAGGGTATCCCGGTGGACTGAAAACCCGAAAGGGTGGTCTAGGCAAAAATTAGGGATTAAAGCGTAACACTATGTCTCATTGGATCATCTTGCAACCAGACTTCAATATCGACTATCAAGCGCGGACGGTGCAAATCAATCTGATCTACCTTCAACCAAGTAGCGAAGTGATGAGATGCTCGAAGATATAAAGGCAATAGCAGAGTTGGAACCCAGTGGGATTGTTCACATGGCTGTTTTTCTTTGTTTTTCACAAATTGTAAATTCTATCTTTCGGCGGCTTTCTCTTACTAGGACGTCAGCCTCTTGTACAAAACGCCTATCACAGGCCAACTTCAAAATCAATACAATTCATTTACAATAATTTTCAAAAAAAAATTGTTTTTCTTTTTCTGTTTTGTTTTGCAAGAACGTCCAATGATTCACTTTTGATATATGCATTTGAAAATAATTTTTGCTCATAAATATTTACATGCAAAACAAAAGACGATTACTTGTAATTCCAGGAACAAGGGGCAAACAAGAAATGTCCAAACCTTACAGTTGTTCTATTCATTCGATACAGGGATAGACCCAGCTGGAGAATATGACTAAAGGTACATTCACTCCCCGCAGAGAAAAAGTACCAGAATACAATGGTGTTAATTCTCCCCAAGCAGAGTTTATTTATCACCAACAATGGAAGATTATCGCCAATAGAGTTTATTTCTTCCACAGGCAGAAATTTAAATCCCCGACAGAGTTCATCACCGCCAGCAACGGTAATTCATCCACATCCGAGGTTATTTCTCCAAATCAGCGGATCTTCTGACAGAATATATTTTCCTCACAGAGTCATTCTCTCGCCAATTTATTCTCCAGCAGAACTATTCTCCCGCCAATATATTCTCTAATCATATTCGATCGTTGTCCCCAGTGGGCGAAATTCTTTATATTCTCCAGCAGCAGTCTGGGATTTATTTTCCCCAGCTAGAGAACATCATAAAAACATTGCATATCCATACATCATGACGTATGCATAAGCATCATACAGCACAGTCTCATTTATTTTGAGAACGTCATTGCTCGATACATGTCATGTATCATGGCATCACATACGACTAACACTTTACATTTCAGGAAATAATACAATTAAATTCTTACAAAGTTCAAGCTATGAAGCCCGGGTACGACCGAATAGTATCTTGATTACTCCATCATATTGTGAAGCCCGGAGAACGACCGGATAACAGTATCAGAATACCGCGAAGCCTGGACTCGACCAGATAGTGGTATCTTTTAAACAAGCTATGAAGCCCGGATTCGACCGGATAGTAGTTTAATCCCCAACAAGTTGTTGTGAAGCCTGGATTACGACCAGATAGTAATACAAAGACACCGTGAAGCCTGGAGTCGACCAGATAGTGGTATATCATAAACACAAGTCGTGAAGCCTAGGAATCGACCGGATAACAGCTTAACAAGGTACTGTGAAGCCTGAATTACGACCAGATAGCAGCCAAGAATACTACGAAGCATGGAGTCGACCAGATAGTGGTATATCTTTAATGCAAGTTATGAAGCCCAGATTTGACCGGATAATATCCTGATTTCTCCGAACACCATAAAGCCCGGATTCGACCAGATAATGGTATAAGACATCGTGAAGCCTGGATTACGACCAGATAGCGGTAAAAGACACTGAAGCCTGGATTACGACCAGATAACAGTAAGGGACACTGTGAAGCTTGGATTTCGACCAAATAGCAGTTTTACCCGGCCAATTACTATGAAGCCCGGAGTCGACCGGATATTAGTAGGCCTAAAAGTCAAATGGAAGCCCGGATGCGACTGGATAACCACTTGATTCCTTCTGAAGCCTGGATTTTGACCAGATAAGAAGTAGGGTATTGTGAAGCCTGGATTCGACCAGATAGCAGTACAAGACACCATGAAGACTGGATTCGACCAGATAATGGTATGAAACATAGTGAAGCCTGGATTACGACCAGATAGCGGTAAAAGACACTACGAAGCTTAGATTTCGACCAAATAGCAGTTTTACTTGGACAATTACTAAGAATCCCAGAGTCGACCGGATATTAGTGTGCCCTAAGTTAAAGTTGAAGCCCGGATGCGACCGGATAACAACTTAATTCCTTCTGAAGCCTGGATTACGACCAGATAAGAATTGAGAAATTGCAAAGCCTGGATTACGACTGGATAGCAAGTTTAATCTCATCTCACCAGTAAGTTACTATGAAGCCCGGATCACGACCAGATAGTAGTTCATTTTCGCCTCTTCGACCAAGAGACTATTCCCCAGTAGGATAACGGACGACGAAGCTCCTAAAATTCAACTTTTAACAAGACAAAGAATAGCATTCCCCAACGGAATCTTCCTCAACAACAGGTATACGGGCTCTCGCTAAGGAATCTCTTAGGCGATCGACACTCTTTTGGATGGCATCTTTAAGCCCATCTTCCGTCATCAATCTCCAAATGGCATCTATAAGCCCATTCCCGACATCATAAGACAAGTACTACTTCATGCGAGTGCAAATTTCTTGGGCCCTCGAGTGTTCAATCATCTTCCACCTTCGGATCATAAAAGGCGAGTAAGCCAATCTACATCCTCAGGTTTAATAAGATTTAACAGGGGCAGTTGTTGTACCACAAAATTTTCCCTCCCATATTTCTCAATACATTTCAAGTAAGATCCTCAAATTGCTCAAGGAAGTCCAAGGGGTGACCAGACAAACTCTCTCCTAAAGCAGTCTACCTCAAATTAGGGTTTCATGTTGCATCAAGATACTTGATTCCAAGGGATCCCTAATGCTCACCATTATCCTAATATGTTCTCAAGATCATCCTTGTCAAGTTTCAAGCCTTACAGAGGAAGTTTGCTCAATCAATTGCTCAAAGGCCTAAAAATCGACTATGCTAGGGCAAAAGTCAATTGTGGCCTACATACAGTCAAACTTCAAGATTTTTGGTCAACATTCTCATTTTGAAGTATTATTCATCATTTGATCAAGGGTTGATCATGATTCATCAAGGATTGCTCACAATGCATCAACACCCAAAAGTTGCTAAATTAGGGTTTTACAGGAAAAGTCAACTCAACTTTGACCAAGCATAACTTTCTCATAATTTATCAAGAATGACCCATCCAAAGCTCATTTTGAAGAGGATTCAATTCCCTACGATTAATCTTCAGCTCCCAAGTTCAAAATATGCACTCACAAGAAGTTATGAATTTGGATATTATAGGTCATTTTGAAAAGTCAACAAAAACACCTTTTTGTCAAAGCTTCATACATGAACATGGAAGACTCAATTGATATGAGACCAAAAGGGTTGCTTATAGGACATCTCAAGCTTTCTAAAAAGTCCAAGAACACCTTCATAGAGTCAAAATTGAAGAAGTTATGCATTGGTGAAGTTGGCCTTTTTTGCAAAATTGCCAAAAGTCAAAAGTGCCTCAAATTGCAATTTTTGTCAAATGGGCCCAACTTTTTGTACTTGTTTTGAGTTTGTAACATGGTCCACGAGCCCTAACTCTTCCCACTTGCCTTTATTTTATTTTTTCCATTTTTCTTGATTTTTTATTTCAATTAAATCAAATTAAATCATGGAAATATCCAAATCATTCAAACCTTAAGATTTTGTGCATGTTTAAGGTCCTTTGTACAGCTAGCAACAAAATCAAATTGTGCAAGGCATGTTTGTGCATGAAAAGATTGATTTTTGGCCTATTTCGGAAAGATCTTCATGAGAATCAAATCAAGATCAAAAACCATAATTGACAAAGATTGAGAGCACATTTGTAACCCTAATTCAATCAGTGGTATATAGTGGACAAGTGCAGACCAAAAACACAAGGTTTGGAGGTGTGGAGAGGAAGAACAAAACTTGAAAAAATCAAAGAAAAGTGGTGATCTATTTTGATACTTCCAGGCAGTTTCAAGACTCCCAAGCCATCTATTTCGTTTCCTGGGCATACAGGGAAGCTATACCAATCAAAAGCAAGCGCATTCGTGCCCAGAATCCGGTTCCACGACCCCCACGGTTTGTCACTGTTTTCAAAATCGAATCTCTTCATTCTTGTATCTTTATCATGTTTCAATAGCATATTTATGATCCCTAACGTGTTTGCAAGCTCATGGTAACCATTAATTGCATTTTCGCTAATTGTATAGGAATCCACCATTGTTAGAGTTTCTTGTTGTATTTTGGGATCTTTTTATATAGGCAAAATTGGTCCACAAAAAGGGCACCATAATGCTCACCAGGCCAAGGCGATTTTATCCACAGCATTAGATTTCATTTATTGTGCATGTATGTGATTTTGAAATGTGCAGGGGTTGTAGCGACGGACCTTTGTCCGTATGTAAAAATCATTGAACCTTTTAGCAACAGAAAGAGGTCTGGGACGATGGCGTGGCAAGCTTTGATTGCTCTGTTTGAATTTCGCGCGCAGGAAATTATAAAATTGTGTTTTCTTAATAAAATATTTGTTTGTTTCTATATGTACAACACGCGCGTTCAACTCAGTTGGTCAGTGGGAGAGAGAAAAGTCCATAGGAACTGGGTTCGATCCCCAGGTCCCCTTGTTTCTTCAATGCATATTTTCTATACTTGATTCCATGTGCAGATTCCCAAGACGCCTACCATAGGCCATCAGCTAGCATCCACTGGATCTAAGGCAATTCAAATCCAACGCTTGGCATGGGGAGATCCATGATACGCCCTAGTCAAACATGCAGCACTGGATCATGGAAGTCAAACGTGGGTCAGGTTATTTGGGCCCAGAAAATTGCTAGGAGCACCCTCCAATTTGCTGATTACAAGGCCCATATTCTCTCTTTTATATCTTTTTCTCTTTTATTTAATTCATTTAATTTATTTTATTAACACAAAAATTAATTCTTTTTATCAAAAAATCATAAAAATAATTTTTCATCAAATTAGATTGAGGCTTTTTTTATTAATTAATTTAATTAGTTTATTTTTAATTGTAGGACAACTTTAATTTGTTTTTGTAAATAAATTAAAACAAATTAGAAATTAGGGTTTTGTTTGATTTAATTCCTTTTTTCTCAAAAATAACCAAAATATAAAATTAGGTCAAATATTTTAATTTTCTTAATTTAATTTAATTAGTAATTAGGTTTGCTTGTGTTTAATTTAACACCTTATTTTTCTTAAGAATAATCAAAACAACCAAAAAATATATTTTTTTAATTAGGTTAGACGGGGTCAAAACCCTAATTTCCTTTTGTTCTCTATTCGTCGCGCGTATATTTATTTTTGTAATATTGATGTAACTGCTCACAGGATGTAATAGATTAATTAGGACTTTTGCCTTTCATTTATAGTTTTGATGGGTTTTTTTGGCTATGTAATTAATCTCACCCGAAGCCTTGTAATAGCGTAGCTTTATTTCTCGCATTTTAATTTCCGCAAATATTAACTGTTAGATGTATAATAATAGGGTTGCATGATAAGAATGTATGTTAAAATTAAAACAGTTAGCAAACCCTAAATGTGCAAAGATAATAACTTGAAATTGAATCATTCGCACATGCGCACTCCTAGGGTATACTCTCACTTTGGTTGCCTTCGGTAAACGATCGTTAAGTATAGGGTATTTTAGTGGTAGCCCTCTTGTCTAAACAAAGATCAAAAGTCCCGTTCGAAAATGTTGCCTCGGAAAGGTTGCCTCGAATATGATCTTAAGATCTTAGGGTTATTACAAAGACGTCCTAACGTTGCTTTAGTGATCGTACGTCCCTTTCGAATTGACCCTTACGACTCCAACTACGGTGCTACCTACTCACTAATAGTGGGATAGCGCTGTCTAAAGGAAGCAAGAACAGAAAGATTCTTTTTTTGAGTAGGTAGATGCTAGTAGGTACTTGCTCAACAACAAACTTTTCCACACTTACACTCTTTTCAAACAAAGTTTTCAAAACAACTTCGTAACACTCTTGAAGACAGAAGCAAGGGTTAAATCGAAGTAAAACAAAAACTTTTCAAACACGGAAGCAATTTTAAATGATGAGCAAGTACCTAAGAGCACGTGGAAAACCACGGATAGAAAGGGTGTTAATACCTTCCCTTTCTATAATCTAACCCCTCGTACTCAAAATCTCGAAAAAAATGAGTTTTCTGTGCTTTTTTCCTTTCCAGTTGGATAAAATAAAATTCGGTGGTGACTCTTGCTTACCGCGACATTTTGCGAACAAAAAATGCAAAACGCAAACCAGTATTAACAGTCGGTTCTGCCACCGTATCACACATAGTTTAAATGTATTGAAAATGAGTGGATCAAATCAAGACAAACATATGCAGTGCATTAATGAAACAAAGTTTGACATTAATAGATAATTGTTTGAATAACAAAAGAAATTACAATTGAAAATTCAAAATGAAACAAGTTGCTCTCAATGATTTGGCAAAGGAGTAGTGATTGTTGTACCCCAAAATTTGCCCTCCCATTTTTCAAGAAATCACAACCCTAGGGTTTTTCTCAGATTTTCAAGATTGGCTCAGGAATCAATCAGACAAATTTTATTTGGCAATAGATCAAGAATTAGGGTTTTCTCTCGCATTTCTCAGAAGAAACATAATTCTCAGAAATTCAATTAACTGTCACATGTTTTCACGCTTTTTTAAGCTTACTGAAAGATTAATGGTTGTTCTCAAGGCCTGATTATCTGGGATAGGAGATAGGAGCTGAGATGGTCATTTGGAATATTCAGGTTTTATCTGATCCAGGTTGACCAGATAATATGCGTCTGTTAAGACATCTGCTTGTTAATGGAATGAAACGTTTGCTTGTTAATGGAATGAAATGTTTGCTTGTTTATTGGAATACCCAGTGCGTATTTTGATTGGAATGCTGTTGCAAGGTTACGAGACTACAAAGTTATTGGATTACTTAAAGTTTAAGTTATCTGTATTAGAATTGTTGGAATGCAATTTCAATTATTTTGATTTGAGAATCTTAAAGGATTAAGTGAAGATGCAAAGAAAGAATTTCAAGTTATTGACAGTAGAAGAGTTTTATTGGATATCAGATTATCTCACAAAGACTTTTTCATTTATTTCAAAAAATGTTACAATACAGTTTATTATTTAAATGCTTTAAGTTGTGCAACTTATTGTATTTGAAAATTAAATTGGTACATTTGTTTGAATATTTATCCCTAAGTTACAAAGAAAAAAGTCTAAGCCTAAACTTCCATTGCTCCCGTGCTCGCCACAAAGTCTTCTGCTTCCTCTGCTTTGGCACCGTCCAATTTACGCTCACATGAAAGAAAGACAAAAAAGGGATTAGTACAGTTAATTAATTAGAATTTCCAAAACAAAGAGAAAGGAAATTTTTCATCATTAAAGTTTGCCGTTTGGAATCAGAGTGCTATTTTTCATCACGTTTTTATTTTCCTCTTTGCAAATCACAAGAAGATTGCTCTTCTTGGTTCACAAAGAGAAAAATCAAAAAATGCAAAAGAAGAGTGCAAAAGAAAATTTGTTCAAATGCAAACATAGGCCAAACTGTCAAGCAACTAAGGCAAACAGGCGCCAAACTGTACTAAGCATAGCAACTAAGGTAAACAACATTGCAGCAAACTCGATGCAAGCAACCAAGACAAGCAACTAAAACATTGCAGCAAGTTACAAAGGCAAACTGGATGCAAGCAACCAAGACAAGCAACTAAAACATTGCAGCAAGTTACAAAGCAACTGAAGCATGCTGTCTAAACATCGCATACAAAGGCAAACTGAATGCAAACAAAGTACAATGCAGCTAGAAAGTACAATACAGCAGGCTAGAAGTGCAGATGGTGAACCAAATCACAAGCAAAAGGCTTCTCATAGCTTTTTCATCATTTTCCAGGAAATGGGCAAACTTTTCAGAAAAAAAGTGGAAAAGCAAAAAAAAATTGCTTTGTCATTGAGAGAGAAAGAGAGAAAAGATATCACCTTTTTGAGATTGTACAGTTTGGAAAAAATCTGTCACAGGTTACAAAAGCAAAAGGATATAACTACATCAAACAACACAAAGTGAAAAAGAGAACATTTTGGTCAAAAACTTGCAGAACAAAAACTGCATAACAGTTTCAAGCTACACAAATCACACAACCTGCATAACCATTGCAAAAACCCTGTGAACTAAAATCTTCATATTTCCAAACCTACAAACCTGTTAACAAGTTCCCAAACCAAGCAAACAGACCAACAACATTCACAAATCACAAAACCCTGTGAACCAACAAACCACAACTTGCATAACCATTGTCAAAACCTGGTAGCAGTTCAAAAGGCCAACCAAACTGTAACAAGCCTGCTAAACTACTCAAACTGCAAAACAAGCAAAACTGCAAGTTCAAGCAGACAACCTAAACACCCAAATCTGTTATCAAACAGAAATCATAAAAACCTGTTAACAGCCCAACCTGCAGAACCAAGCTGCACTACCAAACTGCACAATCAATCAAAAACCTCCCAACTGTTAACAAAGTCAAAAACATTTTACAAACTTCAAAAGCCTGCAAACTGAAAAAGGCCAACAAGCTGCAAAATATCCAAGCCAAAACTGTTACAACAAGACTGTAACAAGCCAGTCAAAACTGCAACAACAACAAAAACTTACAGAACCCAAAATCTGCATCTTCCATCATCAACAACTTATACAAACAAAGTTTCATAACAATAAACAATCATCAGTAAACCATTATCCAACAGGGTTTCAGAACTATAATCATCATCAACATCCACTACCAATAATCAAAACTCAGTTCAAATCAGTTTAACCATCATCATTCATAGTTCAAGAGAGAGGAAAAGAAACATCAAAGGTTTCAGAAGCCAAAACAATTATCATCATCAATCAAAAACCCTAAACTGTGAAACCAAGGCTGGCATACAAATCCAAGATTACAAAACAAAGTTTCAAAAATCAGTTTCAGAGGCGAAATCATCATTAACAAAACCAACAAATCAAAGTCAGAAGAGTTTTCAAACAAATCTTCAACAAGAAGCGATAATCATCACAAGTTTCAGAAGCGATAATCATCACAAGTTTCAGAAGCGATTTTCATCATCAACTACCAACAATCACAAGTTTCAGAAACATTATCGTTATCATCATTTCCTCCACCTCTAGCCACCAGGGAGCTCCATCTCACCTTTCCTCTATTCTTCACAGAGAAAGTCTCACAGTTATGACCATTTTGTACCCATTTGCTACATCTCAAGCATACGATACCATAGGTTAAACAAACTAGAAAGGAACAAAGCATGCGAATCAAATGAAAATGCTAAATCAAAATAGAGCGAACCATACAGTTTTAAGACAACATCACTGATCATTGAGAGGATGTGAGAAGTGAGGGTGCTCCGGCGGCTTAGGGGAGGGGAAGATCAGAGGGTTTCAGGCTGAGAGAGATGAAGAAGAGAGAACGAAGGAAGCGGCGCCACTGTGAAAGGGGTTCACAAACCCTAAACACACACAAACCCTAATCAGAATTAGTGAAACAAGGCTTAAGCGTTGGGCCTATCTGGCCACCAAATCCCTAAGCCCATAATTTAATAGAGCACCCCCCTTTTTTCATTCTGACCTTTTTCTTCTTTTATTTTTATTTTGGGCCCAACATCAATTTACACTTAAAGCCCATTTTTACTTTTTTTATTTATTTACTTTTTGCTAAAGAATTTCATAAAAAAAACTCAATACTTTTTTTATTTTATTTATTAAAAAATGAATTAGTTTAGCTTAATTTTCTTTTTTCTTAATTTATCTTTTTTTATTTTGTTTTGTTAAAAAATATACTAAGTAATATATTAAAACTTCATTTTGTAAAATAAATTTGATTTTTTAAATTAGTTTTATTTTAATCATTTTATTTTTTTATTTTTCTTGCACATAATGAAAATACCAAAAAGAACATTAATTTAATTGGCTTGCTTCCTTTAAACCTTTTTTATTATTTAATAAAAAATACATACAAAGAATAATAATAATAAAATATTTAATCGTTCTTTTTTAGAATAGATTTTATTTATTTATTTTCAAGTAAATACATGCATTTCATAATTTATTGATTTTTCTTTATTTTATAATTTGTTATAACTTTGTATTGAGTTGCGACAATTCGATTTGGTTGTAATACCTAATATTTGGATATTGTTATTCTTGTGAGACTCATCCCCATTTGTAATAATTGTACCCCCATCCCCGGATACTTTTGTAATAGCTTAGACTTTCAATTTCCGCAATTTATCGCTTTCTATATACTGTATAGTAATTAGGCGTGTATGGCAAGATTCAAAATCAATCGCTAGATGACCTAATCCAAGAATAAATTACTTGAAATCAATACACTTCTCACATGTGCATCTCTAGGGTAACCTCGCTTCTTGCCTCGAAAATGCAATCATGTCCCTCGAATATGAGATATTCTAGCAAATGACCCTTCGATAAACAAAGTTCGTAGTCCCTCGATGACCCTCGATGTTGCCTTCGATAAAATGATCTCGTCCCTTACAAAATTTCTAGAGCGTCTCACAAGTTGCTTTCAATGATTGTATGCGATGACCCGCGCCTGTCCCGTTTAAAATCCAAATACAAGGTTGTTTACCAAATGCAATGGTAAAACAACACTGTCAAAAGGGTTAAAAACGTATAGGAAAGATCTTTGAGTAAAATAGGGTAGACAACTCTTAGTTACTTGATTAAAACTTGCAAACATCCTTGCTATTTTCAAACACACATCACAACACAATTTCAAAACAAACTTTCAAACTTTCAAAATATTGAAACATCTTTTCAAAATACAATACACCTTTGTATATATTCAAACAAGAATCATTACAAAGGTTGCCACAACGATGGCCTCTTTTCAAAACATTTTCAAAACCACACACAAAGCACCATTTCAAACAATTGAAAAGCAAAAGCAAGTGATCTAAACAAGTAACTAAGAGCCCATGGATAACCATGGATGAAAAGGGTGCTTGCACCTTCCCTTTTCATAATCTACCCCCCAAACCCAAGAAAACATCTCAAAGGTCTTTCCTGTGCTTTTTGACCTTTCCTTTGGATAAAATAAAAAGTCGGTGGCGACTCTTTCTAAACCGCACAATTGCGAACACCAAACACAAAACCTCAAGTCAGTTATCCCACTGTATCACAGTGATCACGTTTGGAGTCTCCGGAGGGTCGAACTCGATCTTCTTGGCGTCAATCAAATTCTGAATCTTGTACTTCAATGCCCAGCAATCGTTAGTGTCATGCCCGGGACTGTCAGAATGATAAGCACACCTTGTACCTGGGTTGTAGTTAGGAGAAGAAGTCTTGGGGTTTGGATGAGGTCCTATTAATGCAATCAGATTCATCCTTAACAAGTGTTGTAGCGCTTGAGATAGTGGCATGTTGAGGTTGGTGAACTGTCTTTTGGGCTCGTCTGGCATTTGTTGATTTCCCCTTTGCTGTTGTCGGTGTGACGCGGAACCAGAGATCAGGACTGCCCCTACGTGTTGGTCACGATGACTCTTTTGACTGTACACAACATTGGACTCTTTCTTCCCATTATATGGCTTTTTATGAGCATCAGAAGGTGTAGCTTCTTGAATCTTTCCACTTTTGATGCCAACTTCGACTCTTTCGCCAGTCAGTATTAGCTCAGTGAACCCGGTTGAGGAGCTTCTGATCAAGTGTTTGAAGAAAGGCCCTGTCAAAGTTCCCATAAAGATGTCAATCAGCTCCCTGTCAATTAAAGGGGGCTGCACCCTACCAGCCAGATCTCTCCATTTTTGGGCGTACCCTTTGAAGCTCTTGTTGGAACCCATGGTCATATTCTGCAATTGCACACGAGTTGGTGCAAGATCAACATTTTACTGATATTGTTTGTAGAAAGCATCAGCTAAATCCTCCCAGGTGTGGATGCGAGAATTCTCCAGTTGATAGAACCATTTGAGTTGAGTCCCTACTAGGCTTTCTTGGAAGAAATGGATCCAAAGCTTCAGATCAGTTGCGTATGGTTGAATCTTGTGGACATAAGAATTTAAGTGCATCTTAGGGCAAGAAACTCCATCGTACAGGGAAAAGGTAGGGATTTTGAACTTTGGCGGGATGACCACTCCAGAAACCAAACCCATGTCTCCTAAATCCAAGCCAGGTATCTGTTGAATCTCCATAGCACTGAGCGATCCTCCAACTGTTTGTACTTGTCATCAGTGGGAGGATATTGTTCCTTAGAGCAGTCAACTTCGGCTTAACCAATCTCCAGATGGTGGTCTTCTTCAAGACTATCCCCCATGTTGGACGGAGTTGAAAGATCTAGAGCTCTCTTGACTGGTCCTCCGGGTCTTCTACTCAAGTTCAGGACACCTACTGATTTCTTGGACTTCTTCCTCTTGTCTTTGAGAAGGAGATCTTTCAGGTCATCTTGCCCCTTAGTCATAGCCAGGAACATTTGTTGGAATTTAGCATTTTGAGCTTGAAGATCTTTCACCGTTTGTTCCATATCCATCTTACTGAAATAAATAGTAGGAAGATAAGGAAACCTGTCATGATATGATGCATGATATGTGGATGCATGTTTTCAAGGATCTCGTGGGGTAAACACAAGAAAAGGTTAGAAGTCGAACTTCGATCAACAGCTGTGATTGGAGAACTTTGTATCGGTGGATGTCCTTCCACGAGAATTAAGCTCACCATATCAAGTGGGTCACAACCCTTGACTCAAGTTTGTGGTACTTGATCTTTGACAGTGTTTGTTTAGAGGAAAATAAATCCTCTTGCTTTTTGGTAGACGTCTGGTTCAACGTGACCCTGCATCAAAGACCCTCGAGATCCTTTAAATGGTTATTTAAGATGCTATAGTATGATGTTATGATGTTATGTACAGATATGCGAGGTAAGCAAGTTTATATACAAATAATCATATTCACACAAAGTAGACAAGTCCTTAGGTTTAGGCTTGCATGGAGTTTTGTAGGTAAGTACCCTCTTGAAGTTTTAGTTGGCAAAACCTGTCCTAGTTAATAGTAACTGGGTTCTAAGGGATCTCAATATCACTGATCTTTCCCCTAAGTTTCGTTCAATAAGCGATTGACTCGCAACCAAACAAAACTCAAGAGTCAAACCTCAATGAGTGTAGCATCGAGTATCAACCAACTTTGGATTGCACCAAAGCCGGTTATCTCGTTACTTTCTAATGGCCAAGTTGGTCAAGTAAGGTTCTAAGGTCAGTTGATGCTTTATGACACCACGCAGAAGCCCCATACTCTCCTTGACTGACTCAAGGGTTACCGGTACCAACCAAAGTGCCACATCAACGTAGCTACTGCTTCAACCGTGTCGGTATACCCCGCACAGATCCCTCACAGTTTATTGCTACTTACCTAAAAGGTGTCCCCAAATCCGGGTGTAGGATTTAAAACAAGCCCAATACAAGGGACCAAAATGTAAATCAGACAAATCAAGCAATGTAAGCAAGTAAATGTGATCTATCCCTAAGGTAACCCCACTTTTTAGAAATTAACCCCAGCAGAGTCGCCAGTTCTGTGATACAGTGGGAGAACTGACTTGAGGTTTTCTGTTTTATCACAAATGTTACAGTTTAGCAAGAGTCGCCACCGACTTTTCTTTTATCCAAATAGGAAAGGTGAAAAAGCACAGGAAAGACCTTTAGAGATGTTTTCTTGAGTTCGGGGGGTAGATTATGAAAAGGGAAGGTATTAGCACCCTTTTCATCCATGGTTTTCCATGGGCTCTTAGTTACTTGCTAGATCACTTGCTTTTGTTTGAAAAATGTGCTTTGTGTGGTTTTTGAAAGTATTTTGAAAAGGCGCCATCGTTTAGGCAAACTTTGCAATAGTTCTCGTTCGTAAGAACGTATACAAAGTGTTGAGCTTTTGAAAATATTTCAATGCTTGGAAAATGTTTTTGAAAGTGTTTTTGAAAGTGTATGTGATTGTTTTTGAAGATAGCAAGGATGTTTGTTTTGAAATTGAGCCAATAACTAAAAGTAATCTACCTACTCAAAAGGTCTTATATATGCTTTTCCTCCTCCTTTAGATGTTGATATCTTACCATTGAGTTGGTAAGAAGCCCCATCGTTGGATGTGAAGGGACGAGCATTGGGTCATCGTATGACCATGATAGCAATGTAGTGAGATGACTTAGCACTTTTCTTTAGGGACTAAGATCATTTTGAAAGGCAACTTTGATAGCGTCATCGAGGGACTATGATCTTGTATTTTTTTGATTTGTTTGTGCTAAGACATCCCACATGCATAACATGGCCATTTTTATAAGGCAACAAGTGGAATTACCCTAAGGGTGTAAGTGTGAGAGTGTGTTTGATTGCATGCATTTGTCTTGGATTTTTGGTGGTCTACTTGTCGGTTTTATCTTGTCATACACACCCTAATTACTGACAATATATGAAAGCAATAAAAGTATGGGAAATAAAGATTCTACGCTATTACAATCATCAGGGGGATGGGGGTGTAAAATATTTCAAATGGGGATTGCAAATTGAATCATATTTTACTATTACAACCATATTGAATGGATAAGAATGTACAAGAAATGTAAAATTTGGTTATGTTTAAGAAAAGAAACAAGTTTGTTTAGGAAAATATTTTTTTTATTTTTTTAAAAGAAAATAGAACATGTGAATATGAAATATTTTTGGTGTTTTTGATTAATGAAAAATAAAGATGATGGCAAAAAATAATAAAAGAGAAAGAAAACAGAATCAGCGCAAATGCTGAAAATTGAAGAGGTCAGAAGTTCTGACTCTGATCTGCTGCACGACAGAAACAATGTTAGTAAAAATAAGGAACTTCAGAAGTTCTGGATCTTCTGAGAACTCAGAAGTTTTCAGAAGTTCTGATGCAACTGTCAGAACTTTGCCTCTCTCCATGCCAGTCAGAACATCTGCAGCTTAGTCATTTCTTACAGAACAGAAGTTGCATACATAACAGTTATGACAAATTTCATGAAATATCAGAAGCATAAATCAGAAACAACATATATTTGCTAATCCAAATTCTGAGTTCTAATTTCTTTATGAAGTTCTGAACTGGGATTTCTTCTATTTAAACAGGCAGACGCTTGAATTTCAGAATATGTACATCATAAGGAATCAGAATATCTACATTGTGTTAAATATGCAAAATCTGACAATGCTTAATCAGTATGATGAGAGTCGGCAGGAAACTAACCTTGCAACTGGGAAAGATTATGTGAATTGGAGGTTGGTCTTGAGCTCTGGTGATGTTCTGAGCAGCTTCATCACGTACTCAGCAGGATGGAAGTTTGCAACTTCTGGAACAGCCAAGGGATGATGTACTAGCCCTTTTTTGAGATGGAGGTGGATGGTTTTAATCAAGAACACTTGAGAACAAATGGAGTTTGAACGCAAGGAATCAAAAGTTAAGGTTTTGGTAGTTTGTGTTTATAGTTTCCTGGGTTCTTGGAATTTTTGCAGTGGTTCAAAGCTTTCTTTCTCAATTTTCTCACTTCTTTCACCAAATTTTCTGGACTCGGACCTGGACCTTGGACCTTTTTTCAGTGGCCAATGGTGTTCTATTTATAGGAAAAGGTTTTGTAATTTGGATATGTCAAGTGGCGCCAACATCATGTGCCATAAGCTGACTTACTCTTGAAGTAAGCTTAAACAAGCGTGACCCAATGTATCAAGTGGGATAGTTAGCAGCACCTAAGTTGGGCTTTGTCAGCGTGAATTAAGGAAAAGTAGAGGCAACGCCTGGGCCTAGCATGCTTTTTCACAAAAGTTTATCTTCTCAATACAATAGGGGTACACGTGGGGAAAATCCCTTGGGTGAAGACTCAGAGGTGGTTTGTGAGCATTAAATGAGTTCCCATGTGAAACTTTGCATCCTTGCTTAACTCTGGATTAGAAGTTCTGCTGCAGCGTAGCATCCAATCTTCTGATCCTTGTATCTTCTGGATTCAGCATGTTCTGATGGATCCTTCAGACTTTCCAGTAATCTTGCAGCACGTTTTGTAACCTTCTTTGATTTACCCTTAAAAACTCTGACTGAACCTTTGTGAACAGTGGCCCAGAAGTTCTGACCAAACTTTGTCTTGAGAATATCCAGAATTTGCTGAGTGTGAACACTGGCTCAGAAGTTCTGAAGTTGTGATGTTTCTTAAACACTTAGAAAATTTCTAAGTATTTAGAATTTGATTTTTTCAAAGTAAAATTTGGCTTTTGAAACTTCTTGATGAAGCAAACTTCATATTCCAACATATCTTGATGAAATATGATTTTTGAAATTTGATTTTGATTGGAAAGTCAAAGTTAGACTTCTCAATGTGAAAATGACCACTTTTCCCTTGTGGATGGTTTGCTTGGAAAAATTGATAATTCAAGGGTTGGAATAAGATGAAAGAAAACTTGAGGATCCAGGGTGATTCTTTGATAAATAAGAGGGCAAATTTTGGGGTGCAACAACCTCTAACTAGGGTTTTGCTTCTCTCAAATGAAATTGATTTTCTAATTCCTCAAGTTGACTTCATATTTTCTCATATCTCTCAAGGTACCCTCATACCAAGTTTCAAGCCTTACAACACAAGTTTGCTCAGTCAATTAGTCGGATGATTGAAAATTAATTGTATTGGACAAAAAGTCAACGGTGACCAATCTACAGTCAAACTTCAAGATTTTTGGTCAACATCAATATTTTGGAGTCATATTCATTATTTTATCAAGGGTTGATCATGATTCATCAAGGAAACTCAAGATTCATCAAAAGTCAAAAGTTACTAAATTAGGGTTCTCTTAAGGAGAAGTCAACTAAACTTTGACCAAACATAACTTTCACATACTTCATCATAAATTCCTCAACCAAAGCCTATCTTGAAGGAAATTAAATTCTCTACAACTCTGTCTCTCTAAGCTCAAGGCCAAAAATGCCTCATTTAAGAGATATGAGCTAAAACATTATAGGTCATTTTAAAAGTCAACAAAAAGACATCTTTTGTCAAAGCAATTTACATCAAGTTAAAGACTTCAAATAAAAACATGACCAACATTAAAGTTGTAGGAGACATCTAGAGGTTTCCAAAAAATCCTATATCATCTTCATATTACAAAAATTGATAGAGTTGTGATTGGTGCAAGTTGAGCAATTTTGAGAAAATGCATGAAGTTCAAATTGAGCAAAGTTGAATTTTTGGGCTAATGGGCCTAAGTTTTTAGGTTCAAACGTGTTCATGATCTCAGATTAGACCCCTAAATCCAGTCACATATTTTTGTGATTTTTATTTATTTTATTTTGATTTTATTCATTTAAATTCAAAGTAAATCAAATAAAATATAAAACTAATCGACTTAGGCGTGTAAGCTTTTGTTCTGATCATGTTGGAGGCCCAAAATTTACTTTGAAGCTAAAGAAATCGTGTGGCCTTTTTTGAAACAAGTCTTCATTAGTTTTGGAAGATTTGAACTTATTTTCAAACAAAATCAAAGATATAATTGCATGAGATGTCCAAGCCCATCACTTGACCCAATCTTCTCCTCTATATATACATAACATTTTCAGACATCAAGAACACGCGAGCTGCCTCAAAAAGAACCTTAAAACACTTCAATTTTTTTAAGAACTAGGTCAACTCGAAACCCTTGTCTCCATCCGTTTCCAGTACATTTCGAGCATCACACTAGCCTCTTGAAGATCCCAGGAGCTCATTCCAATCATCCCTGAATCCTAAAGTACGCCGAAATACCATCCCTCGATTGCACCTGTTTGGTAACTTTCCTTGATTTCAAACTTTTAATTCATGCAATTTAAATGAATTTGATGCATACATATATGTTCATGATGATGTTTGGAACTGTTTTGATCAATTACTTGTGAGCTTTAACGCAAGAATAATAAAACACCATTGTTAGGGCAGTTTGGAGTATTATCTTTGAAATTCACTCTACAGGCATTTTCAGGTCAAACCAATGCCACCATTGGATTCGCAGGGATTAAATTAGGGGGATAGGGTCCCTGTTATGATTTAACTCACGTATTTTTGCAGGTTAAGATGTTTGACTCACCGGAGAAGACGACCAGAGCTAGGGCTCCGGCGCTTCTCTGATCCAGTCATTTTTATTATATATTGAATGATATTTGGATGATTAACACACAACAACAAGTGGCCTGGTGGTGAGAGTGATGACTGGTATTGCAAGGGGCATGGGTTCGAGCCAGCCTTTTGTCAAAATTATTTTGTTTTTTTCAAACCAACGCGCAGGTTTATAATATGTTAAGCGCTTTCTATTCTCAATCACAAAAAACAGCATGGCATAGTGGAAAGGAAGTGTAGCAATGAGGCTGAGGGCGTGCGTTCAACACCCACCCCATGCATTTTGGTTCTTTTATTTTTTCTAACCCTAATTTTCATTCTTTTTCTTAATTGATTCCTTTTTAATTAACCATTAACAATCCTAATATTTTTCTAACATTTATCTTATTTCTTACTGCTATTTAAATTCATAGATCAATTTTATAGGTCGCACCCTCCGATGTAATAGCATAGATTTATTTTCTGGCATCTTTTCCTATTATATAACTGCTCACAGGATGTAATAGCTTAGGTTTAATTTTCTGCACTTTACATTTCGCACTTTAATTTCCTGTATATTTTTAATTGTTAGTAATTAGGGTTTGCATGGCAAGACTATAAACAATCTAGAAAACCCTAATCTTCAAGACTAAGTCTTTGCGGGTATGGTATTGGAGGTTTATAGGGTGGAGGTGGTGTATAAGTTTTATCTTTCTATTCTTCCACCAAGTTCTGTTGGGTTCTTGGCTCCTCTAGTTTCTCTACTTGGTCCTCAGGTATGCTATCTTTTTTTGGTTTTTCGGGTACACACATCGTTGGAAGTTTCGGTCCATCGTAAACGGTTCCACTTCTTAGAGTGATAGCATTCGCTTGTCCTTTAGGATTAGGTTGAGTTTGTCCGGGGAATTGTCCTCCAGATGTGGTTTGTGTGGCTTGTGTTTGAGCTACTTGCGAGATCTGAATCTCGAGCATCTTATGATGGGTCATTATTTGGTCAAACTTAGTTGCTAGTTGTGTTACTAGTTCGTTTGTATGGGCGTTTTGGTTCATAAATTCTTTGTTTTGCTGAGTCTGGGTTGCGATAAAAGTATCTAGGGTTTCCCTAAGATTTGGTCTTGGTGGCACAGCTTGCATAGGGTTGTTTTATTTTTGAGGTTGAAAACCTTGCGGTCTGGGTGTTCCAGGATGTTGGATTGGATTGTTGTTTGTATAGGAAAAATTCGGGTGATTCCTCCATCCAGGGTTATAGGTGTTCGAGAACGGGTTTCCTTGGGTGTAATTGACTTTTTCTGAGCTAGACTCATTCAACAGGTAACAATCTGAAGTTGGATGTCCTTGGGTTCCACAGAGTTCGCATTCCGCGTGGAGTGCAGCTACTGTGGCAGGGTTTTGGGATATGTTATCTACTCTTAAGGCTAGGGTGTCCATTTTAGCTTGCATCGTGTTCATGCTACTTATCTCATGCACCCCTCATTAGTTCTCCTTTGTGATACGGTGGGAGAACTGACTAGGATTTTGCGTTTGTTTTCGCAAATGTTTCGGTTGAGCAAGAGTCGCCACCGACTTTTTATTTTATCCTAAGGAAAGGTTTAAAAAGCACAGCAAAAACCTTTGAGATATTTTCTTGGGTTCGGGGAGTAGATTATAGAAAGGGAAGGTATTAGCACCCTTTCTATCCATGGTTATCCATGGGCTCTTAGGTACTTGCTTAGATCAACTTGCCTTGGTTTTCAATTGTTTGAAATGGTGCTTTGTGTGTGGCTTTGAAAAGGTTTTGAAAAAGATGCCTTGTCTAGGCTACCCTTGTAAGAATTCTTTACTCGAATGTTTTACAAAAGGTGTTTGTCTTTTTGAAAAGATGTTTCAAGGTTTTTTGAAAGTTTGTTTTGAAAGTGTTTGTGAAGTGTGGTTTGAAAAATAGGCAAGTGTTTTTGTTTGGCAAGTTGACAAGTACTTAAGAGCTATCTACCCTAAAGTTCTCAAAGATGTTTGTTATGTTTTAACCCTTTTAACAATTTTGTTCCACCATTGCATTTGGTGGACAATCTTGTGTTAGGATGTGAAAGGGACGGGCGCGGGTCATCGTTTAGACCATAATTGCAATGGTGCTAAGTATCTTTGGGCAATTTTCCTTTAAGGGACTTGATCATTTTTAGGCAACTTTCGAAAGCGTCATCGAGGGACTATGATCATTTGATTGTTTGTTTTGTTTTTTGCCCAAAGAGACCTAACATGCAATATGGCCCATTATTGAAGGCAACAAGTGGAATACCCTAGGGGTGCAAGTGTGATATGTGTTGTCCATTTTCATGCTTGATTATCTTGAAATTAGGTCAAACTATTTTGTTCTTTTTATTTGCATACAAACCCTAATCCTAATATGGTATATTTAGAAAGCGTTAAAGTGCGAAAAGTAAAGTTCCTACACTATTACAACACAATATGGGAAGGGGGGTACAAATGTTCAAATGGGGGTTTTGACAAGGAATTTAAACCTAGCTATTACATCAATTTGAAATTTATTTACAAGATAATTAATTTGTACAAATTAAATAGAAAAATAAAATAAATATGCAAGATGCAAAAAGAGTTTTTATATGTATGAAAAAGAGTATTTTTTATGTCAAATAAACAAAAATAAAAAAGTATTATTTTTTGGAGTTTTTGTGTTTTAAGGGTAAAACCCTAATTTATTAGGTAAAAGATATTAATTATTTAATATGTACAATAATTAATAATTATATACAAAAATAAAATAAACATGAAGTATATTTATAAAAAGGTATTTTTTTGTGTCAAATATTAATAAAATAAAAAATGTATATATTTTGTATTATTTACTAAATATTCTGATAAGTATATATATATATATATATATATATATATATATATATATATATATATATATATATATATATATATATATATATATATATATATATATATATATATATATATATATATATATATATATATATATATATATATATATATATATATATATATATATATATATATATATATATATATATATATATATATATATATATATATATATATATATATTATTTACTAAATATGTATTATATATACAAAATAATAATATTTAATATTTATAAAAAAAGTATTTTTGATATAAAATGTTTTCAAAAGAGAAAATGAAATAAAAATCAGAAATAAAATATATTTGCATTATTTTTCTAGTTTTTCTAAATAATAGTATTTATATATAATTTATGTACAAATGTCCATATAAACAAATAAATACCTAAAAAATATAAAAATGGTGTAAAAAATATTTTTTATGTTTTTAATATTATTAGGGAAAATAAATAAGTCAAACATAACAAGAAAAAGTCAAAAAAATCCTTCAAATAAACACAATGGGCCAAGGGGGTTCCAAAGCAGAAATAGGGTGCAAATAAGAAATCAACTCAGGCCCAGCCCAAGAAGACTTTGTCTTCAACCTTTGGCCAGAACTGTGACAAAAACGCGCGCCTTGTTCATGAATTCAAACATCCTGATTCCTTGAGTTTTAGCACAAACTTACAACATAAGAAATGTTAATCATCAAGCCACGATTCTAAATATGTAAAGAACTCATCCTAACTCTCAGAAATGAGAGAGAATTTTATCATTCCCAAATCCTAACCTAACTTTTTATCAACATTCAGACCTTAAATTCTCATAGCTCAGGCAAAATAAATGGAAAGTAAAAGTATGTACAGATTCAGGGGCATGAGTAGAACACTTTTTATTCACAAACCTAGAGCTAACAATGTCTACATTAAGAGTTAGAAGTTCAAGAAGATACCTGTTCAGTTAAAGTTGTATCTCATGATGGAGGTACTTTCAGAGCAAGGTGATGATTGGTACAGCTTCCTTAATGTCCAGGGATGCTATTCCAAGCTTTACTTTATCTTGAAACCTTTTGAATCGTGCTAGAGAACTTCAACTGCAAAACAAGAAAGTGAGAATGGTGATCCTGCCTGGGAGTGTTACAGGTCGTGTTTGAGGTTTTGATTAGCTTCAAGGGATGTTATGGGATGTATTTGAGGTGGTTTTAGTAAGAGTGCATGGAAGGGATGAGAGTTGGAACTCAAACTGCAGCAAATGCTCTGTTTGGGCAGTTTGAGGGTGATTCTGGGAATGGGGAGGTATGAGGGATGCTAGACTCGTGTTTCAGCTCAGTTAGGATGTCTTGAATGTGTTTGATAACTTTTGCTAAGCATGTATTCACTGATATGAGAGTTGTGTCCAGTTATGCCACATTTCTTCACACTTAAGCAAGCAAATGTCCACTTCAGTTTTAGACAGCTAGAGGCCCCCCTAATGTGCTGCTAACCTTCCCCTTGATCAGTGTGTTTAGTCTAATAACTTGTGCCAAAGAGATTTGATCTGTACTTGCTGATTTGCAACTTTGACATAAAGCCATACTTTTCTAAAATAGATAATTTGCTTTTTCTACTTATGGCTTTATTTTGCATACAATGCTTGAACACATGAGATAAGGTCTTGGCACAATGAGTATGCATTAAATTATTGAGTGCAAATGGGATTAGAGGCCTGTAATGTAGCATAAACCAAGCTGACTTGAAAATGGCAATGTGTATGAACATGTCTTGGTCAAGAACAAAAGTGACTTTTGCCCAACTTGCCAAATTCGATTCTCCCTAACCATGAGGTTGTTTGATGAGTTCTTGGACATTTTGGAAAGCTTGGAATGTGTACTACAATCCATCTTTGAAATGCAAATTTAAATTCCAAGTGGAAGTATGTGAAAAATGGTATTAAAGTTAGGTAAAAACCTTGCCTAAAATAGGTCAAATTTTCTAAGTTAAGAATGGTTTAGTACCTTTGTTCCAAAAATTGTAACTTGAGATACAAGCTTCTTTTAGGAAAACTTTGTGAATCAAAGTTGTATATTATGCAATAGGCTACAACTTTCATGTTTTGACTTTTGCTTGAATCCAAATGAATCTTGGTGAGAAAGTGGGGCAAAGTTAGGAAAAAATTAGGGTTTTTCATAACTTAGAAAAATTCTAAGTTATGAAAAATTTCCATTTCAAACCCTAATTTGCATTTCTTGATTTCTTGATGAACAAGTTTCATGATTTGGCATGTTTTGATGAAAAATGAATCTCGACACTTGATTTTGACCAAAAAGTCAAAGTTTGACTTTTCAGTATACAGTCAAAATTGATCAATTGACTGGGAAATTCAACTGTCAATCTTGTGCATTTGGGATCTTTTGAACTTGTTGATCATGTCAAGACAATTCCATGGGGTCCTTGAGTCCATATGTGAGCTTGGTTTGCCATTGGATAGGTCAAACAGTCAAAAATTGCCTTTGTATAGTCAAAACCCTAAAAATGACCATTTTGCCCTTTTGATGATCTGATCAAATTTCTTGTGGAATTATGATCCAAACTTGATCAAATGGTCCATGTGAGTTCATAATGTTGATGTGGGTCAATTTTCATGAGATTTGACTGTCAATTGGCCACAGTTGACTTTTTCCCCAATACAGCTGGTTTCTAGGTCAATTGTCCAATTGACTGGGCAAAACTTGGAATCAAGACTTGAAACTTGGTATGGATAAACTTGGGAGTCCAGTATGAAGCATGAAAGTCATCTTAGGCAATTTAGGTCAAAACATCTTTGTGCAAACACAAACCCTAATTTGGGTCAACAGTGCAAGGAGAAGTCTTGAGCAGATGAAACCCTAACTGGATCTTGAGCTCCAAGGGCTTAGTGATGAGAATTTTTTGAGAAATGAGAGGGCAAATTTTGGGGTACAACAGTTGCCCCTGTTCAATCTTCTTGAATCCGAAGAGTTAGATTGGCAAGTTTTCCTTTCGTGACTCGAGGGTAAAAGGAGATTGGACACTAGAGTGCCCTTAAATTTGCACTCGTCAAAGCAATGGATGCGAGAATGGGCTTAGAGATGCCATTTGGAGATGGGCTTAACGATGCCATCTGGAAGAGTGATAGAAACTTGTAGGGGATGGGCTTAAAGATGCCATCTGGAATGAGTATCAGAAAGGTGTCCGTGCTTAGGAACATCTTTGAACTGGGGTCTGAATAAGCAATAGATTGATATCCGTATCTGGAGGCATCCGTAAACTATTTTCAGAGGTTGAGAAGAGTCTGAACAAGCAATAGGTTAACATCCGTTACTTGGAGAACCCGTGAATTGTTTTCAGAAGTCTTGAGGGTGAATAAGAAATAGAGCAGCATCCGTTGTTGGGAAGCGTCCGTAAACTGTTTTCAGAAGGTGCATCTGAACAAG
Organism: Vicia faba; assembly: GCA_948472305.1. Lineage (NCBI taxonomy): Eukaryota > Viridiplantae > Streptophyta > Magnoliopsida > Fabales > Fabaceae > Vicia > Vicia faba. Next base: position 1,601,497,604 of record OX451738.1, read on the forward strand.
CGATAGATTAACATCCGTTGTTGGGAAGAATCCATAAGCTGTTTTCAGAAGCCTTGAGAATAAACTGAACAAGTGATAGGTCAACATCCGTTACTTGGAGAACCCGTGAACTGTTTTCAGAAATTTTGGAGTTGAATAAGCAATAGAGCGGCATCCGTTGTTGGGAAGCGTCCGTAAACTGTTTTCAAAAGTTGCATCTGAACAAGTTGATAGATTAACATCCGTTGTTGGGAAGAATCCATAAGCTGTTTTCAGAAGTCTTGAGAAGAAACTGAACAAGTGATAGGTCAACATCCGTTACTTGGAGAACCCGTGAACTGTTTTCAGAAATCTTGAAGTTGAATAAGCAATAGAGCAGCATCCGTTGTTGGGAAGCGTCCGTAAACTGTTTTCAAAAGTGTCTCGGAGGATAATGATTTTTTGTCTGTCGACTGATCTTACCTGCAAAGGCAAAGAGTTAGTTATATGCAATGTCATGATGCATGATACAATGTATGTTATATGATATGAATGTAAATGGATGCGCATGTAAGCTGGAGAGCTGTCTTGCAAAGGATAGATGAATCCGAGATGGCTGAAGATAAAAGTATCTTGACTGCTGCCGGGAAGAATAATTCTTGGTTGTTGCTGGAGAATAAGGAGCTTGGGTTGTATACCAAACTACTGGGGAATTCCTGTCTTGAGGAGATCTTCACCGGAGAATACAATGAGGAACTGACAACTGAAAGCCTTCAGATTTGCTTGGGGAATACCAGACCTTCAATTGTTAAGGGACCTTGGAATTTCCTTGGTGACTTGCAGGGTAAGAGAATCTCTGATGATGTCTACTGGGGATTTTAGAACCTGGTAGACCCATGCTGGGGAAGTAAGACTGAGAATCTCTAGTCTGGTGAGAAGCATTTCTGTGGGGAAAAGGTTCACTAGTCTGGTTCTGCTGGGGATTGACAGTCTGAAGTTTTAGCTCTGTTGGGGATACTGAAACTTAAACTCTGAGGGGAATTGAGTTCTGGAGGGTTCTCTGGCTGGGGATAACAGAGATAAACTCCTCTGGGGATTGTATTGATAAGTTATGCTGGGGAACTCTGATGAACTCCGCTGGGGATAGGAAGAAATTTGCCGAGTGCGATCTTCCGTGGCAATTAGCTGAGGATAACCCAGTTATAAGCCCTTGTGAGGAATAAATTTGAATAAAGCTCGGGAGAGACGTCCGTCCTATGCAGGGTGTGATACGGTGGGAGAACTGACTATGGTTTTGCGTTTGTTTTTGCAAATGTTTCGGTTGAGCAAGAGTCGCCACCGACTTTTTATTTTATCCTAAGGAAAGGTTAAAAAAGCACAGCAAAAACCTTTGAGATGTTTTCTTGGGTTCGGGGAGTAGATTATAGAAAGGGAAGGTATTAGCACCCTTTCTATCCATGGTTATCCATGGGCTCTTAGTTACTTGCTTAGATCACTTGCCTTTTATTTTCAATTGTTTGAAATGGTGCTTGTGTGTGTGGGTTTGAAAATGTTTTGAAAAGAAGCCAATGTGGTGGCAACCTTTGTAATGATCCATGTGGGGATGTATACAAAGATGTATGTCTTTTGAAAAGGTTTTCATTTTGTTTTTGAAAGTTTGTTTTGAAGGTGTTGTGAGGTGTGTTTTAGAAAATAGGCAAGTGTTTTATTTTTGCAAGTTTGTTTCAAGTAACTAAGAGGTTATCTACTCCTAAATTTCTCAAAGTTTATTGCTATGTTTTAAACCCTTTTAATAAGTTTGTTCCACCATTGCATTTGGTGGACAATCTCATGTTAGGATGTGAAAGGGACGGGCGCGGGTCATCGTTTAGACCATAATTGCAATGGTGCCAAGTATCTTTGGGCATTTTCTTTAAGGGACTTGATCATTTGTTTAGGCAACATTTTGAAAGTGTTATCGAGGGACTATGATCATTTGATTTGTTTGTTTTGCCCAAAGAGACCTAACATGCAATATGGCCCAATTTTGAAAGGCAACAAGTGGAATACCCTAGGGGGTGCAAGTGTGATTTGTGTGTCCATTTTCATGCTTGTTTATCTTGAAATTAGGTCAAAACTATTTTTCGTTATTTTTCGCATACAAACCCTAATTCTAACATGGTATACTTAGAAAGCAATAAAGTGCGAAAATAAATTTACTAAGCTATTACAAAGCCATATATGGGAAGGGGGGTACAAAGGTTCAAATGGGGATTTTGACAAGGAATTTAAACCTAAAACTATTACATCAATATTGAATTATTTACAAGGTGATTAATTTGCATAAATTAAATAAAATAGAACAAATGTGCAAGATGCCAAAAAATGGTTTTTTGTATGTATGGAAAAAAGGTATTTTTACATGTCAAAAATAAAGAAAAGGAAAGTATTATTTTTTTTTTGGAGTTTTTCATGTTTAGGGCAAAACCCTAATTCTATTAAATAAAATGTATTATTTATTCAATATATACATTATTTATTATTTGTGTACAAAAATAAAATAAAAATGAAGTATATTTGTAAAAAAATGTATTTTTAGTATTAAATATTAATAAAATAAAAAATATGTGTATTTTTGGTATTTTATTCTAGGTATATTAATATATATGTATTTACTTGTATTATTTACAAAATATTTTAAATATGCATAAAAATAATAATATTTAATTTTTGTAAAAAAAAGTATATTTCACATGAAATATTTTCAGAATATAAAATGAAGTAAAATAAAAATAAAAATGTATTTACACCATTTTATCATTTTTTAAATAAAAGTATATTTATTTACTTATTTATGTTCAAATAACTAGTCCAATCAAATAATTATCTAATAAATAGGAAAATGGTATAAAAAAATATTTTTATATTTTTTGTATGATGAGGAAAAATAAATAAGTCAGGCCAAAAAAAGAAAAGTCAAAAAAACATAAAAATGAATGAAATGGGCTTAGGGGGTGTAAAACCAAAAACATGGTGCAAATAAGAAATATGGAACAAGCCCAGCCCAATAGACCCTTCTTCAACCTCCAGCCAGAAACGTTCAAAAAATGCGCGCTTTGTTCCTCCACTCAAACATCCTGATTCCTGGCTTGTTAATGAAAACTTATAACATAAAATATGTTCAGCATCAAGAGACGAATCCAACCATATGCAGAACTTGTCTTAACTCTCTAAGATGAGGGAGAATTTCTTCTCCCCCAAATCCTGACCTAGATTTTTCTCCATGTTCAGACTCAAAATTCTTGCAACACACATAATATAAATAAAATCTAATTATATGGGCATGTTCAGGGCAATGATTGTGCCATATTCTCTTCACAAACCTAAAGCTAACAATGCCTAATAAGAGAGATACGAATTCAAAAACTTACCTGTTCAGTTGAAGTTCTATCTGGTAATGGAGAAGCTTTCAGTGCAAGGTGATGATTGGGATAGTTTCCTTGAGGTCCAGGGATGCTATTCCAAGCTTTACTTTGTCTTGAAAGCTTTTGAATCGAGCTAGAGCACTTCACCTGCAAATCAGAAAAGTGAAAATGGTGGAACCAGTTAGAGGGATTACAGGTCGTGTTTTAGGTTTTGGTTAGCTTGCATAGATGGTATGGAAGGTGTGTGAACTGGTTTGGGCAAGAAAGCTTGAGAGGAATGAGAGATGGCACTCAAACTGCAGGCCCTGCCCTGTTCTTGCAGTTTGAAGATGATTCTGGGAATGGGAGTGTTTGAGGGATGTTAGGGTCGTGTACTAGCTCAGTTGGTATCTCTTTAATGTGTTTCACAAGTTTGCTTAAGTGTTTGTAAGCTGATATGAGAGTTGGTACAAGTTATGCTATGTTTCTTCTTTCTTAAGCAACAAAAGGCAAGTTGATGTTCTAGATTGATGCATGCCCTCATAACATGCTGCAAGCCTTTGCCTTGATCAGTGCAATGTGTCTCATAACTTGTGCCTAGAAGATTTTGACTGTACCACTTGGATTTGCAAAATGGACATAAAGTTCTACTTTTTCAAAATGGAAATAATGCTTTATCTATAAATGGATTAATCTTCTAGGCAATGCTTGAACACACAAAACATGATCTTGGCACAAAGGTTTGGCATTAAATTTATGAGTTTCAAAGGGTTTTAGGACCTGTAATGTAGCACAAACTATGCTGACTTGAAAATGGCCTAAGTTATGAACATGTTCATGATCAATTCAAAAGTGAGTTTTTGCCATATTGTGAAATTCGATTCTCTCAAGTTATGAGGTTGTTTGAGAAGTTCTTGGACATTTTGGAAAGCTTGGAATGTGTACTACAATCCATCTTTGAAATGCAAATTGAAATTCCAAGTGGAAGTGTATGGAAAATGGCCTTGAAGTTAGGTAGAAAACCTTGTCAAAAAGGTCAAATTTTCACTAAGTTAAGAATGGTTTGGCACCCCTATTCAAAAAATTGTAACTTGAGATACAAGCTTCATTTGGGAAAACTTTGTGAATCAAAGTTGTAGATTATGCAACAAGCTACAACTTTCATGTTTTGACTTTTGTTTGAATCCAAATGAATCTTGGTGAGAAAGTGGGGCAAAGTTGGAAAAAATTAGGGTTTTCCATAACTTAGAAAAATTTTAAGTTATGAAAAATTCCCATTTCAAACCCTAATTTGCATTTCTTGGTTTCTTGGTGAACAAGTTTCATGATTTGGCATGTTTTGATGAAAAATGAATCTTGACTCTTGATTTTGACCAAAAAGTCAAAGTTTGACTTTTCAGTATACAGTCAAAATTGATCAATTGACTGGGAAATTCAACTGTCAATCTTGTGTACTTGGGATCTTTTGAGTTTGTTGAGCATGTCAAGATAATTACATGGGGTCCTTGAGTCCATATGTGAGCTTGGTTTGCCATTGGTTGGGTCAAACAGTCAAAAATTACCCTTGTGCAGTCAAAAACCCTAAAAATGACCATTTTGCCCTTTTGATGATCTGATCAAATTTCTTGTGGAATTGTGATCCAAACTTGATCAAATGGTCCATGTGAGTTCATAATGTTGATGTGGGTCAATTTTCATGAGATTTGACTGTCAATTGGCCACAGTTGACTTTTTCCCTAATACAGCTGATTTCTAGGTCAACTGTCCAATTGACTGGGCAAAATTTGGAATCAAAACTTGAAACTTGGTATGGATAAACCTGGGAGTCCAACATGAAGCATGAAAGTCATCTTAGGCATTTTAGGTCAAAATCTCTTTGTGCAAACACAAACCCTAATTTGGGTCAACTGTGCAAGGAGAAGTCTTGAGCAGAGGAAACCATAACTGGGTCTTGATCTTCAAGGGTCTTGTGATGAGAAAATGTTGAGGAAATGGGAGGGCAAATTTTGGGGTACAACAGTTGCCCCTGTTCAATCTTCTTGAACCTGAAGAGTTAGATTGGCAAGTTTGCCTTTCGTGACTCGAGGGTAAAAGGAGATTGGACACTAGAGTGCCTGGAAATTTGCACTCGCATGTTGGAGTATTAGCAATGTGATGTCGGGAATGGGCCTACAGATGCCATTTGGAGAGATGGTGGATAGGGAGATGGGCTTATAGATGCCATCTGGAGATGCGACAGAATCTTGTCGGGAATGGGCTTATAGATGCCATTTGGAAGTGATGATCGCATAAGAGATTCCTCAGCGAGAACTTTGTGTATTTGAGAAAGGCAGATGTTTTCCTGGCTTGTTACAGGTGTTTGATCTTCAACCTCCTTATGCAGATATGCCCTGGCTAGATACAGGTATCGAATCTACAATCGGTTGTTCACAGATGTGCCCTGGCTGGATACAGGAGTCGAATCTTCGAACTCTTCAGACGTGCCCTGGCTAGATACAGGAATCGAGTCTGGAAATGTTGTCAACAAATATGCCCTGACTGGATACAGGAATCGAATCTGGAAATGTTGTAGTTGATAGATATGCCCTGGCTGGATACAGGAATCGAATCTTCGAACTCTTCAGACGTGCCCTGGCTAGATACAGGAATCGAGTCTGGAAATGTGGTCAACAGATATGCCCTGGCTGGATACAGGAATCGAATCTTCGAACTCTTCAGACGTGCCCTGGCTAGATACAGGAATCGAGTCTGGAAATGTTGTCAACAGATATGCCCTGGCTGGATACAGGAACCGAATCTGGAAATGTTGTAGTTGAAGGTAGTTGTCTTTGGGATTGTCTTTTTCCTGAAAAGGCAAAAACATAAGTTGTATGCAATGTCATGATGTATGATATGCATGACGTCATGATGTTCAACATGAGATAGTGTTGTATGCACTTTATCATGTAGGTAAGCAAGATGTATGAAAATGTGAAATGTTTATGAATGTAATTTCGTCTTAGGAAAATAAATCCTTGACGATCGGCTGGGGAGTTGCTCTGTGGCCGAGATACTTTGCTGAAGTTTTGATGAGAGGCCTGCTGAGGACTTCAATGATGGATTCCGCTGGGGATAATGACGATAAACTCCGCTGGGGAACACCAAAGATAAACTCCGCTGGGAAATACCAAAGATAGACTCCTGCCGGGGATTGAAGGAACTTTGTCGAGGGCGATCTTCTGTGGTAATTAGCTGAGGATAACCCAGTTATAAGCCCTTGTGAGGAATAACTCTGAATAAAAACTCGGGAGAGACGTCTGTACTCTGCAGGGAACAAGCTTCCAGAATCTACTAGGGATAAGCTTCAAGACCTGCTGGAGAAGCTTTTGGAATTGTACTGGTAAATGGTTCCACTGGGGATGATGGTATTCCGTCGGGGAAAGTATTGCTGAATCTTGTCTTATTCTGCGGGGAGTTGAGATGATTTGGTCACATTCTTCAGTCGAATCTACCTTGGTACCTTGGCGGACAAAGCAACCAGACTGCATCAGACAACTTCACATTGCCCCTGTTTCTGATGTCGCCTGTAATTAATCTTTTGTTTCATATGCAAATATTTATGAATCAGCAATTTAATGTCAAATGCATATATCAAAAAATGAACATTGGACGTTCTTCGCAAGACAAAACAGAAAAAGGAGAAACAATGGCAATTTGTATGGACAAGTGAATTTGTATTGAATTGAATTTTTCCTGTGAATAGGCGTTCTTGTACAAGAGGCTGACATCCTAGTAAGAGGACGCCGCCGAATAACATAGAATTTACAATTCGAAAAGAAAACAAAACAGCTATGTGAATAATCCCACTGGGTTCCAACTCTGCTATTGACTTTATGTCTTCAAGCGTCTCATCACTTTACTGCTTGGTTGAAGATGAAGCTGATTGGTCGATGCCGAAATCTGAGCCAGATAGTTGATGCCGATTTCCGGATGCGAAGTGATCCAATGAGACATAGTGTTACGCTTTATCCCTAACTTTTGCCTGGACCGCCCTTTCGGGTTTTCAATCCACCGGGATACCCATTTTTGCCCAAGCCGCCTTTTCAGGTTTTCGACTTGCCGGGTGTACAATTTTTTCATTTCATCCCTTATTTTTGCCCGAACCCTTTTGGTTCGCCGGGAAGCCCTTATTTTTGCCTAGGTATGTCAACCTAGCGGGTCTTTTATTCATGCATAGTATCTTTTCACTATGTCTGCATTGGGGGGTGAGGAAGGTCGACACCATCCATGGTGGTTAGGATCATGGCTCCTCCTGAGAACACATGTTTAACCACAAATGGCCCCTCGTATGTAGGGGTCCATTTGCCCCGGGGATCACTTTGAGGAAGGATGATGCGTTTGATTACCAGGTCCCCAACTTGATACTCTTGTGGTCTGACTTTCTTGTTAAATGCCCTGATCATCCGTTTTTGATACGTCTGACCATGACAGATAGCGGTGAGTCTCTTTTCGTCAATCAGATTTAATTGATCAAGTCGAGTCTGGATCCAGTCATCTTCACTCAAGTCTGCATCCTTCATTATCCGGAGAGAGGGTATCTGGACTTCAATTGGCAAGACTGCCTCCATGCCATAGACCAAGGAGAAAGGAGTTGCCCCGGTTGACGTCCTTGCTGAGGTACGGTACCCATGAAGAGCAAACGGTAACATCTCGTGCCAATCTTTATAGGTCACTGTCATCTTCTGCACAATTTTTTTGATATTCTTATTCGCTGCTTCTACAGCCCCATTCATCTTTGGCCGGTAGGGAGAAGAATTGTGGTGCTGTATCTTGAATTGTTCGCAGAGTTCAGTGATCATTTTGTTATTGAGATTGGTACCATTGTCCGTAATGATTCTTTCCAGAACGCCGTACCGACAGATCAGATTATGTCGGATGAAACGTGCCACAACGCTCTTGGTTACTGTCGCGTAGGAAGCTGCCTCAACCCACTTCGTGAAGTAATCGATTGCCACCAAGATGAAGCGATGCCCATTGGATGCCGTCGGTCGGATATCCCCGATCATATCAATGCCCCACATTGCGAAAGGCCAAGGTGCCGTCAGGACGTTCAGGGGAACCGGAGGGATATGCACCTTATCAGCATAGATCTGACATTTGTGACAAGTTCGAGAGTGTTGGTAACAATCGGCTTCCATTGTGGACCAGAAATATCCTGCCCGAAGGATTTTCTTAGCCATGGTGTGTCCACTGGAATGTGTTCCAAATGTACCTTCATGCAGTTCTATCATGATCTTCTCTGCTTCAGCCTTATCCACACAACGTAGTAGAGTTGAATCATGATTCCGTTTGTAGAGAATGCCATTGCTGAGGAAGAATTTTGCCGCAAACCTTCTCATGAACTTCTTGTCATTGACAGATGCGCCTTTAGGGTATTCCTGAGCTTCCAAGTACCTCTTCACCTCATGATACCAGGGTTTTTCAGTCACCTTTTCGACCTCAAGATCGCAGCAGTATGCCGGTTCGTCCAACTTCCAGATAATGATTCGGGGAGCCTCATTGTCCCATTTAACTTTGAACATTGAAGACATCGTAGCTAGTGCGTCCGCTAGCTGATTCTCCTCTCTTGGGAAGTGCTCAAAAGTTATTTCTTCAAAGTGGGGAAGCAAGGTTGACACATACTCCTTGTAAGGAATAAGATTTGGGTGTTTCGTATCCCACTCACCTTTGATCTGATTGATCACGAGAGCGGAATCTCCGAAGACACTCAGAAATTTGATCCTTAAGTCGATTGCAGCTTGTAGACCCATGATACATGCCTCATATTCTGCCATGTTGTTGGTGCAGTTGAAACACAATCGGGCGGTGAGTGGAGTATGAGTTCCTTTGGGAGATATGATTACAGCGCCGACGCTGTTACCCAAAGCATTGGAGGCTCCGTCAAAATGCATAGACCATCGGGATCCTTCCTCAGGTCCTTCATCCGGTCCAGGTACTTCACAGTTAGTTACCACCATGATGTCTTTGTCCGGAAAATCAAAGTTCAATGATTGGTAATCGTCCACAGGTTGGTGTGCCAAATGATCTGCCAGTACACTTCCTTTAATTGCTTTCTGAGTTGTATACTGGATATCATATTCCGTCAAGATCATTTGCCATCTCGCTATTCTTCCAGACAGAGCGGGCTTTTCAAATATGTACTTGATGGGATCCATCTTTGAAATCAACAAAGTGGTGTGAGTCAGCATATACTGTCTCAGCCGGCGAGCAGCCCATACTAGAGCGCAGCAAGTTTTCTCAAGCAGTGAGTAACGAGACTCACAGTCGGTAAACTTTTTGCTCAAGTAATAAATAGCGTGCTCTTTTCGGCCAGACTCGTCATGCTGCCCCAGCACACACCCCATTGAATTGTCAAGTACTGTCAAGTATAGTATCAGAGGTCTCCCTTCCACTGGTGGCATAAGAATGGGTGGCTCTTGGAGATATTCCTTTATCTTCTCGAAGGAAGCCTGACATTCATCGTTCCAGCGTACTACTTGATCTTTCTTCAGTAATTTGAAGATTGGCTCACAAGTAGCAGTCAGATGTGAGATGAATCGGGCAATGTAATTCAGTCGTCCCAGGAAGCCTCTGACTTCTTTCTCTGTCTTTGGAGTCGGCATCTCTTGTATGGCTTTTACCTTGGCAGGGTCCACCTGAATACCTTTATCACTTACAACGAAACCTAGCAATTTTTCGGACCTCACCCCAAAGGTGCATTTGTTGGGATTCAACCTTAGCTTATATAACTTCAGTCGGTCGAATAGCTTCCTCAGATGATCAAGGTGCTCCTCCTCAGTTTGAGACCTTGCAATCATGTCATCAACGTATACCTCAATCTCATGATGGATCATATCATGAAATAAAGCAACCATGGCACGTTGATAGGTTGCCCCAGCATTTTTTAATCCGAATGGCATGACCTTGTAACAGAAGGTGCCCCACTGAGTCATAAAGGTAGTCTTCTCCATATCCTCTGGAGCCATCTTGATCTGATTATACCCTGAAAAACCATCCATGAAGGAGAAAACCTTGTGTTGAGCAGTATTGTCAACAAGAACGTCGATGTGAGGTAAGGGGAAGTCATCCTTGGGGCTGGCCCTGTTCAAATCCCTGTAGTCAACACACATTCTGACTTTACCGTCCTTCTTCGGCACTGGCACTACATTGGAAACCCACTGAGGGTAAGAAGTTACTGCTAGAAATCCGTCATCGAATTGCTTTATAACTTCAGCCTTGATCTTTTCAGACATCTCTGGGCGCATGTGGCGAACCTTTTGCTTTACCGGAGGGCAGTCTTCCTTAGTTGGCAGGTGATGAACTACAATGTCGGCATCCAAACCAGGCATGTCTTCATAGGACCAAGCAAAGATCTCCATGTAATCATGTAGCATCTGGATCAATCGTTGCTTCACGCTGAGCTCTAGATTAGCCCCAATCTTGACCTCTTTCCTATCTGTCTCAGTACCCAGGTTCACTGTTTCCACCGGCTCTTCATGTGGTTGAATAGCTCTCTCTTCCTGGAGTAGCAGTCTTGCGAGTTCACCAGGCACTTCACAATCATCTTCACCTTCATCTTCGGCCAAGTTGATCGGATTCTCGAAGTCATAACTGGCGGTAGCAGAGCTGTTACCAGTGAGATCCGGAGTGGATTGAAACCTGTATAAGTGAGTGTGTGTAAATATAGCTGTTTTGCAATATATAACACAGAAAGAAAAGAGCATAAGATTTGAAATGCAACAAACGTCCAATGTTTTGATTGATGATATATGGAAATGTCATACAAAAAGCCCTCACAAATGGAGCTACGATGCCCCGGGTAGGACACCGAGCCAATAAAGATTTAACACATTGTTTGTTACAAATTGAAAATCAAAAGAAATAATTACTGCGTGACAAATGTGATAGGTGTAAAATCCTTTGTCGTCCAGTTGCTTGGTCCGTTGCTGGTAGTCGGGTAGATCCAACTGTCAAACTCTGCTTCCTCTACATCCTCCTCAATAGCATTCACCCTTGGGTTGGAGATAAACACTGGAGCCTTTCTGATCTTTTCCTTGCGCACAGCCCTCTGAGCCTCTGCAGTAAAGCCTAGCCCAAACTTGTCATTCTTTTGGGTGAAGTCAGGAAGCTGACCCCAATTCGCACAATTTCCTTTCTCGATTACAGCCCGGGCATCCTTCAAGGACGCCATCTTCAACAGAAAATCTTCTTCAACCACTGCCTCAGCTGATGCCAACACTGGAGGTACTTCCTCAAAATGTTGAAAGGGGGTTTCAATAAACTCCCCGTCCATCTCGATATACCGGAATGAATTCAAGTGACTAACCATGTATTCCTCCTCACCCTGCACAGTAACAATCTTCCCCTTGACAGGGTATTTGAGCTTTTGGTGTAGAGTGGAAGTTACTGCCCCAGCTTTGTGAATCCAGGGTCGACCCAACAAGCAGGAGTAAGATGGACGAATATCCATTACATAGAACGTTGAGTCGAAAACCTGGGAGCCCACACGAATAGGAATGTCTACCTCACCGTGCACCATCCTCTTAGAACCGTCGAAGGCTCTAACAATGATGTTACTGGGTTTCAACTCCAAACCCTCACAATCCAAGCGATCCAGTGCCTTTTTGGGCAAAACATTCAGGGAAGAGCCGGTATCCACTAACACGTGTGCGAGAGTAGTGCCCCTGCATTCTATGGAAACATGCAGGGCATCATTTTGATTTTTCCCTTTGGCGGTAAGGTCGGCATCTGAGAACCCCAAGCCATTGTCAGCTGTCAAATTAGCCACACAGTCGGTGAATTGATCTGCAGAGGTCTCCTGCGGCACATGGGCCGTTTTCAGAAATGAAATCAGGGCTTTTGCATGTGCCTCTGAGCATAGCAGCAATGATAGCATAGAGATTTTGGAGGGGGTATGCCCCAACTGTTCAACAACGTTAAAGTCACTCTTTTTGATAATTTTAAGGATTTCCTCCATTTCTTGTTGGGAGGCTTCCACAGCAGTCTTTTTTGGCGCCTCCGTCCTGGCAGGCAAATCGGTAGCAACTTCTTTGCCCCGAGTATCAGAGGACTCGGCGGCAGTAGTAGACACAGGAACTTGAATTGGAACATGCACACTTGCGGGTGTGATGGTGAGAGGTTTTCGGATAACTGGCGGTGCAATGTCAGGCGAGAAGAGCCTGCCACTCCGGGTAATCTTGGCGGGACCAGTGATGTTACTGATACTGGTGTTGGTGTTGAACTCCTGCTTCACTCCAAGCACATACACGTCGGCTCCATAATGCCATGGGACCGCTTTATCAGACTCATAGGGGAGAGGCCCCGGAACAGTAATAGTGATGGGTGCAACAGACATAATTTGGACTGGTTTCTTCACGGGAGCTTTGGCAGGATTGTAGATTGTGACAATAGATATTTCTTCAACGGAAACAAACGGAACAGCAGTTTTCTTGAACAGAATTTCCTTGCTATCCATCAGGCTTTGGATGCCTGATTTCAGCAGCGGACAACCGGTAGGGATAACAGCACACAGGAGGCAGCCCTTGCTACAACCCGGAAATAAACCGGCTAGTAGTAAGTTCCTCTTAACAGTCAAAAGAGGGGTAACAACTTCATTCACCGAAACAGCATACAACTCTTCCTCAATGGCATTTACTCTATGCTGGGGCATAGGAGCAGTTACAACATTCGGTCTCTCAGGCGCTTCAAACTGAATTTCCTTTGCGTCGATAAGATCTTGCACCTTGTTTCTCAAGGCCCAGCAATCATCAGTAGTGTGCTCGGGACTATCAGAATGATAAGCACACCGGGCATTTGGGTTATACTTAGGAGACGCAGTGTTGACGACCTTAGGAGCTTCTTTGATGGTCACCAAGTTGGTTGATAACAGTTGGGGTAAAATTTGAGATAAGGTCATACTCAGCCGAGTATACTGCCTCTTGGGCCTTTCTCCCCTTTGTTGATTGTACTGCCGAGGAGCAGCAACAGGTTTTGAAATGACCAAAGCATTGACGGCTTGGCGACTTTCGGGCTTGACTTGTCTTCTAGGACCATAGACGGCACTTGCTTCTTTCTTGAAAGGCCTTTTCTCAGTACTTGTGGAGGCAGCTTTTTGTATCTTTCCTGACCTGATGCCAGCTTCAATTCTTTCTCCCGTCAGAATCAAATACGTAAACCCGGCGGAGGAGTTACCAACCAAATGATTGAAAAACGGACCAGACAAAGTCCCTAGGAACATATCAACCAGCTCACGATCAGTCAATGGAGGCTGCACCCTGCCAGCCAAATCTCTCCATTTTTGTGCATATTCTTTGAACCCTTCACCCATTCCTAGAGACATACCCTGAAGTTGGGTACGCGTAGGAGCGAGATCAGAATTGTATTGATATTGTCTGTAGAATGCGGTTGCCAAATCTTCCCAGTGTCGGATGCTAGTTCCATCTAATTGGTAGAACCATTCAAGCTGTGACCCCGAAAGGCTATCTTGGAAGAAGTGAATCCAAAGGTTCTTATCCGCGGTGTAAGGTTGGATCTTCCTTACGTACGACCTTAGATGCAGCTTTGGGCAGGAGACCCCATCATATTTGGCGAAGGCAGGCGCCTTAAACTTGTGTGGAATTACTACCCCAGAAGATAACCCCAAATCTCCGAAATCCAGCCCTGGCACGTTCTGAATCTCCATGGCGCTCAAGTGGTCCTCCAATTGCTTGTATCTGTCAGCAGCAGGTGGGTATTGTTCGTCGTTGTAGTCCGTCTCGTTGTCAGAGACCGCAGGACTAGGAGCTCCTCCCCCTTGGGGACTGTTTTTCTCAGCAGAAGAAGTAGTTAGTTCAGCTTCATTATGGAGTGTGTTCCCAAATCTGCGTCCAGTGTTGAATAACGCAGTCCTCTTTTTCTTCTTCTTCTTCAGGAGTAGGGTCTTCAACTCTTGCTGTCCTTGGGCCAGGCTCAGGACCATTTCTTGAAACTGGGCACTTTGGGCCTGAAGGGCCTTGATTGCTTGCTCACTGGATGAGTCTGGATTCATGATGACTGTTCAAAATAAACAGCGAAGGAGATTAAGCAACCTGTGAAATAGGGTACCTGCTATGCATATGGTGCAATGGAATGCGTATGTTTTATGTTTTCAAAGACAAACAAGATTCAACTTTGTAGACAAAAAGGGAAACATACTTCATTAGATTAAAATTTTCAATTGTTCAACAACTTGCCCTTAGGCATTACAGGAATGAAAAATACTGGAAAGGAAATGAAAGCTATAAAAGGAAATATCCAAAGCCCATCAGTGCTCCCATGGCCTCCTTTTCTCAGTGCTGATGTAGTTATTCAGAACCCGCTCTTCCTCCAATTGCTTAGTCAGCCTCTGGATCTTCCGTTCCTGCTCGTTGAACTTTTCCCGATAGAAATCCCTCTCTTCCTTTAGCTGCGCCCAAGATCTCTTCATTGTGTCAAAATCAGTGGGTATCTGAGGAGGGAGGACAGTTGGAGGAACCCCATCTTCATCAGGAGATTCAAAAATGAGAGGTCTAACAGCTTCATACGGCATACCTAACCTCTGAGCACGGATGCGGACCCATTTGCAATAGGGTTCCATTGGTAGAGAAGTCTTTGGCCCCAAGTGGGTCATCTTTGTGAATTTTGTCCCAAGCTTTAACGAATCCATGGCGTAGTTTGTCACTGTCTGTCTGGAACTCAAAATGGAAGTGAGGAACCAACATTTCATGAGGCACATCTCCCCTGGCTCTTCCAAACTAACGGAGAGCTAAGCATGGATTATAAGAGATTCCTCCTTGGATACCAATCAACGGAACATTAGGGTATTCTCCGCAACGGTCAATAACGGCTACCTCATCCAATCCTCTGAGAGTCCAAGTGATGTCCTTATCTGTGAGAGACATTAACCTCCGAGCCCAACCTTTTCCTTCTTCATTCTTCAGCACGAACTTAGGAAGGTGCGAAATAAACCACCTCACTAGCAAAGGAGCACAACACCACGGAGTTCCCCGTTTTCGAGCAGTACGAGCATAGAGTTGTTGCAGGATATCACCCAAAAGAGTGGGTACAGGATTCCGAGACATGAAGATCCTTATGACATGGATACTGATAAAGGTGTCAGGATTGGGAAACAATACCAGACCATAGATCAAAAGAGCCAGAATATCCTCGTACGCCTTGAAGTCCAAATCATTCCAGAAATCATTAGCCTTGCCAACCAGAAATTTAACCAAAAATCCCTTAACTCCACTTCTAGTTTCCCAGTTAGCCAATACCTCTTCTTTGGTCAATGGGAGGACTGCAGCAACCTCTTCAGGCCTAGGAGTCTTTTCCAAACCAGTGAATGGAGTTTGTTCCAAGACAGGGATCCCAAGCAGGTAAGAGAATTCTTCCAGGGTAGGAATCAGCTGGAAGTCTTGAAAGGTGAAACAATGATACAGAGGGTCATAAAACTGGGTCAGAACACTTATCAGTTGTTGGTCCCACTTTGCAGCGATCAAGCCAAGGAGAGAACCATGTATGTTGATGAAGGAAGAAGTGTTTGGAATCCTACCAACCAAATCCTTGAGCAAAGTTGATGGTTGAACAAAGTTGAGCCGGATAGTATTCCTATGCACGGGCATCATGATGTCCTACAAAACAGAGCAAAGATGAAACTTTTTGTCTTTGAAATGGGTTAGTCCTTTATACAGGATGCATGCAATGGTATGATGGCATGATGCTATGATGAAGCACACCAAAAGTATTCACACAGGCAAACATGATAAGGCACACAAGTCACACAAGACACCCTTAGGTTTCAGGCCAACATGAAGTTTAGGTGTTACCCTCTTTTAGTTTCGACGGTTAAAACCTGTCCTATCAAAAGTAACCGGGTTCTAAAGGATCTCAAATCATTGGCTACCCACAATCGGTCATAACTCCAGCATCGCAATCTTTTCTTGCGTCCAGAACCATCTCGAGAGTTTAGCCTCAATGAGTGTAGCATACTGCTACTGTCCTAATAGCCAAGTTGGTCAATTTAAGGTTCTAAGGTCGGTTGGTGTTTAATGACTCCTTAGAAGACCTATATTCTCCCCATTGCAACACAAGGGATATAGGTACAGACCAAGGTGCCACACCAACGTAGCCACTGCTTCACCCATGTTGGTCTACGCCGGACAGGTCCCTCACAGATTATGCTACCTAAAAGGGTATTTCCCAGATCCGGGTTAGGATCTATGAAACTCCGATGCAAAGCCCACAAATATAAAAGCAAACAAAGCAAACAATTGAAAACAAAGGTGATCTAAGCCCTAAGGTTACTCCACTTTTAATTTCTCCCCAGCAGAGTCGCCAGTTCTGTGATACGGTGGGAGAACTGACTATGGTTTTGCGTTTGTTTTCGCAAATGTTTCGGTTGAGCAAGAGTCGCCACCGACTTTTTATTTTATCCTAAGGAAAGGTTAAAAAAGCACAGCAAAAACCTTTGAGATGTTTTCTTGGGTTCGGGGAGTAGATTATAGAAAGGGAAGGTATTAGCACCCTTTCTATCCATGGTTATCCATGGGCTCTTAGTTACTTGCTTAGATCACTTGCCTTTTATTTTCAATTGTTTGAAATGGTGCTTGTGTGTGTGGGTTTGAAAATGTTTTAAAAAGAAGCCAATGTGGTGGCAACCTTTGTAATGATCCATGTGGGGATGTATACAAAGATGTATGTCTTTTGAAAAGGTTTTAATTTTGTTTTTGAAAGTTTGTTTTGAAGGTGTTGTGAGGTGTGTTTTAGAAAATAGGCAAGTGTTTTATTTTTGCAAGTTTGTTTCAAGTAACTAAGAGGTTATCTACTCCTAAATTTCTCAAAGTTTATTGCTATGTTTTAAACCCTTTTAATAAGTTTGTTCCACCATTGCATTTGGTGGACAATCTCATGTTAGGATGTGAAAGGGACGGGCGCGGGTCATCGTTTAGACCATAATTGCAATGGTGCCAAGTATCTTTGGGCATTTTCTTTAAGGGACTTGATCATTTGTTTAGGCAACATTTTGAAAGTGTTATCGAGGGACTATGATCATTTGATTTGTTTGTTTTGCCCAAAGAGACCTAACATGCAATATGGCCCAATTTTGAAAGGCAACAAGTGGAATACCCTAGGGGGTGCAAGTGTGATTTGTGTGTCCATTTTCATGCTTGTTTATCTTGAAATTAGGTCAAAACTATTTTTCGTTATTTTTCGCATACAAACCCTAATTCTAACATGGTATACTTAGAAAGCAATAAAGTGCAAAAATAAATTTACTAAGCTATTACAAAGCCATATATGGGAAGGGGGGTACAAATGTTTAAATGGGGATTTTGACAAGGAATTTAAACCTAAAACTATTACATCAATATTGAATTATTTACAAGGTGATTAATTTGCATAAATTAAATAAAATAGAACAAATGTGCAAGATGCCAAAAAATGGTTTTTTGTATGTATGGAAAAAAGGTATTTTTACATGTCAAAAATAAAGAAAAGGAAAGTATTATTTTTTTTTGGAGTTTTTCATGTTTAGGGCAAAACCCTAATTCTATTAAATAAAATGTATTATTTATTCAATATATACAATATTTATTATTTGTGTACAAAAATAAAATAAAAATGAAGTATATTTGTAAAAAATGTATTTTTAGTATTAAATATTAATAAAATAAAAAATATGTGTATTTTTGGTATTTTATTCTAGGTATATTAATATATATGTATTTACTTGTATTATTTACAAAATATTTTAAATATGCATAAAAATAATAATATTTAATTTTTGTAAAAAAAAGTATATTTCACATAAAATATTTTCAGAATATAAAATGAAGTAAAATAAAAATAAAAATGTATTTACACCATTTTATCATTTTTTAAATAAAAGTATATTTATTTACTTATTTATGTTCAAATAACTAGTCCAATCAAATAAATATCTAATAAATAGGAAAATGGTATAAAAAAATATTTTTAAATTTTTTGTATGATGAGGAAAAATAAATAAGTCAGGCCAAAAAAAGAAAAGTCAAAAAAACATAAAAATGAATGAAATGGGCTTAGGGGGTGTAAAACCAAAAACATGGTGCAAATAAGAAATATGGAACAAGCCCAGCCCAATAGACCCTTCTTCAACCTCCAGCCAGAAACGTTCAAAAAACGCGCGCTTTGTTCCTCCACTCAAACATCCTGATTCCTGGCTTGTTAATGAAAACTTATAATATAAAATATGTTCAGCATCAAGAGACGAATCCAACCATATGCAGAACTTGTCTTAACTCTCTAAGATGAGGGAGAATTTCTTCTCCCCCAAATCCTGACCTAGATTTTTCTCCATGTTCAGACTCAAAATTCTTGCAACACACATAATATAAATAAAATCTAATTATATGGGCATGTTCAGGGCAATGATTGTGACATATTCTCTTCACAAACCTAAAGCTAACAATGCCTAATAAGAGAGATAGGAATTCAAAAACTTACCTGTTCAGTTGAAGTTCTATCTGGTAATGGAGAAGCTTTCAGTGCAAGGTGATGATTGGGATAGTTTCCTTGAGGTCCAGGGATGCTATTCCAAGCTTTACTTTGTCTTGAAAGCTTTTGAATCGAGCTAGAGAACTTCACCTGTAAATCAGAAAAGTGAAAATGGTGGAACTAGTTAGAGGGATTACAGGTCGTGTTTTAGGTTTTGGTTAGCTTGCATAGATGGTATGGAAGGTGTGTGAACTGGTTTGGGCAAGAAAGCTTGAGAGGAATGAGAGATGGCACTCAAACTGCAGGCCCTGCCCTGTTCTTGCAGTTTGAAGATGATTCTGGGAATGGGAGTGTTTGAGGGATGTTAGGGTCATGTACTAGCTCATTTGGTATCTCTTTAATGTGTTTCACAAGTTTGCTTAAGTGTTTGTAAGCTGATATGAGAGTTGGTACAAGTTATGCTATGTTTCTTCTTTCTTAAGCAACAAAAGGCAAGTTGATGTTCTAGACTGATGCAGGCCCCCATAACATGCTGCAACCCTTTGCCTTGATCAGTGCAATGTGTCTCATAACTTGTGCCTAGAAGATTTTGACTGTACCACTTGGATTTGCAAAATGGACATAAAGTTCTACTTTTTCAAAATGGAAATAATGCTTTATCTATAAATGGATTAATCTTCTAGGCAATGCTTGAACATACAAAACATGGTCTTGGCACAAAGGTTTGGCATTAAATTTATGAGTGTCAAAGGGTTTTTGGACCTGTAATGTAGCACAAACTATGATGACTTGAAAATGGCCTAAGTTATGAACATGTTCATGATCAATTCAAAAGTGAGTTTTTGCCATATTGTGAAATTCGATTCTCTCAAGTTATGAGGTTGTTTGAGAAGTTCTTGGACATTTTAGAAATCTTGGAATGTGTACTACAATCCATCTTTGAAATGCAAATTGAAATTCCAAGTGGAAGTGTATGGAAAATGGCCTTGAAGTTAGGTAGAAAACCTTGTCAAAAAGGTCAAATTTTTACTAAGTTAAGAATGGTTTGGCACCCCTATTCAAAAAATTGTAACTTGAGATACAAGCTTCATTTGGGAAAAATTTGTGATCAAAGTTGTAGATTATGCAACAAGCTACAACTTTCATGTTTTGACTTTTGTTTGAATCCAAATGAATCTTGGTGAGAAAGTGGGGCAAAGTTGGAAAAAATTAGGGCCATAACTTAGAAAAATTCTAAGTTGTGAAAAATTCCCATTTCAAACCCTAATTTGTATTTCTTGGTTTCTTGGTGAACAAGTTTCATGATTTGGCATGTTTTGATGAAAAATGAATCTTGACTCTTGATTTTGACCAAAAAGTCAAAGTTTGACTTTTCAGTATACAGTCAAAATTGATCAATTGACTGGGAAATTCAACTGTCAATCTTGTGTACTTGGGATCTTTTGAGTTTGTTGAGCATGCCAAGATAATTCCATGGGGTCCTTGAGTCCATATGTGAGTTTGGTTTGCCATTGGTTGGGTCAAACAGTCAAAAATTACCCTTGTGCAGTCAAAAACCCTAAAAATGACCATTTTGCCCTTTTGATGATCTGATCAAATTTCTTGTGGAATTGTGATCCAAACTTGATCAAATGGTCCATGTGAGTTCATAATGTTGATGTGGGTCAATTTTCATGAGATTTGACTGTCAATTGGCCACAGTTGACTTTTTCCCTAATACAGCTGATTTCTAGGTCAACTGTCCAATTGACTGGGCAAAATTTGGAATCAAAACTTGAAACTTGGTATGGATAAACCTGGGAGTCCAACATGAAGCATGAAAGTCATCTTAGGCATTTTAGGTCAAAATCTCTTTGTGCAAACACAAACCCTAATTTGGGTCAACTGTGCAAGGAGAAGTCTTGAGCAGAGGAAACCCTAACTGGGTCTTGATCTTCAAGGGTCTTGTGATGAGAAAATGTTGAGGAAATGGGAGGGCAAATTTTGGGGTATAACACAGGGGATAAGCTTCCAGAATCTACTGGGGATAAGCTCCAAAACTTACTGGGGATATGGATTTCAAATCTCCTGGGAGTTTCCTTTGAAAGGGTATCAAGATATCCAACTGCGCCTTCAACCTATAAGTAATCCTCTTCCTTGATTCATAAGGAAACGATTATGTTCAAATGCATATGCCTATTTAACAAAACATTGGACGTTTCTCAAAATAAAACAAATGATGCAAGAGAAAAGAAGAAGGAAATGACACAAATTTCTGGGAAAAGTATTTGTATTGACTTTCTATGAGTATATTTATACAAAGGAGACAATCATCCTAGTAAGAGGATTTTGTCGTAAATATTGAAAGATTTATACAAAATAAAGATGGCTATGTGAAATAATTCCATGGGATTCCATTCCGCTATAGCCTTCACAACTCTGAATATCTGTCCATTCAATGCTTCGTTTGTCGATGACTGGATTGGTCAGAAGCCTGGAACTGGTTGATGAAGAGATTGTCTTTGAAGTGATCCGACGAGACATAGTCATACGCTTTAATTCCCTAACTTTTGCTTGAACCGCCCTTTCGGGTTTTCGATCCACCGGGAAACCCCTTTTTGCCCAAGCCGCCCTTTTGGATTTTCAACTTGCCGGGTGTACAAATTTTTTTTGTTTTTATCCCTAATTTTTGTCTGAATCGCCCTTTCGGGTTTTCGATCCACCGGGATGCCCATTTTTGCCCAAGCCGCCCTTTTGGGTTTTCGACTTGTCGGGTTATTTTATGCGTAGTATCTTTTGACTATGTCTGCGTTCGCAGGGTGCGGCAGGTCGTCGCCGTCCATGGTGGTCAGAATCATTGCACCACCAGAAAATATGCTCTTGATCACAAATGGTCCTTCATATGTAGGAGTCCATTTTCCCATGGGATCACTTTGCGGCAAGATAATCCGCTTGATTACGAGATCTCCGACTCGATACACTTGACGTCTGACTTTCTTATTGAAGGCCTTGATCATCCGTTTTTGATACGTCTGACCATGGCATATAGCAGCGAGTCGCTTCTCGTCGATCAGATTGAGTTGATCAAGTCGGGTCTGCATCCAATCATCTTCATTCAAACCTGCGTCCTTCATAATCCTTAGAGAAGGAATCTGAACTTCCATAGGCAAGACAGCTTCCATGCCATATACCAACGAAAATGGGGTTGCCCCGGTTGAAGTACGTGTCGTCGTACGGTATCCATGTAGAGCAAACGGTAACATTTCATGCCAGTCTTTGTAAGTGACTATCATTTTCTGAATGATCTTCTTAATGTTTTTGTTCGCAGCTTCAACAGCACCGTTCATCTTCGGCCGATAGGGAGATGAATTGTGATGATAAATCTTGAACTGTTTGCACAAAGCGGTGATCATTATGTTATTCAGATTTGTACCGTTGTCTGTGATGATCCTGTCTGGAACACCATACCGGCATATGAGATTTTGCTTGATGAAGCGGGCAACCACATTTTTAGTGACAGAGGCGAAGGAAGCTACTTCGACCCATTTGGTGAAATAGTCAATGGCAACTAGGATGAAGCGATGTTCGTTGGAAGTCGTGGGCTTGATCTCTCCAATCATGTCAATGCCCCACATTGCAAATGGCCAAGGAGCAGTCAGAACGTTGAGAGGGACCGGAGGGATATGAACTTTGTCAGCGTAGACTTGACATTTGTGGCAAGTGCGGGAATGTTGATGGCAGTCAGCTTCCATGGTAGACCAGTAATAGCCTGCCCTTAGGATCTTCTTAGCCATTGTATGCCCGCTCAAGTGAGTGCCAAATGTGCCGCTGTGTATATCAGTCATGATCAACTTTGCTTCAGCTTTGTCTATGCATCGGAGTAATACACAATCATGGCTTCGTTTGTAAAGGATTCTGTTGCTCAGGAAGAATTTAGCAGCGAATTTCCTTAAGAACTTCTTGTCATTTACGGAAGCTCCTTCGGGATAATCTCTAGTCTTGAGATACCTTTTGATTTCATGGAACCAAGGTTGTTCCACTACTTCTTCGGTATTAATCTCGTGACAATGTGCAGGTTCATCCATTCGCTCGATGGTGATTTGGGGAGCCTCGTTATCCCAGTTGAGTTTAAACATGGAGGACATCGTTTCCAGAGCATCTGCTAGCTGATTCTCTTCTCGCGGGAAATGCTCGAAGGTAACTTGCTCGAAATGAGGCAACAATGTCAAGACATGTTCTTTGTATGGGATAAGATTAGGATGTTTTGTATCCCACTCTCCTTTGATTTGACTGATAACCAAAGCCGAGTCCCCAAATACGATCAAAGATTTGATCCCCAAGTCTATAGCAGCCTTGAGACCAAAGATGCTCGAAAGGTGTGTGACAGCCTTCCGGAGAAATGAGTACCGCGCCGATACCGTTTCCAAGTGCATTTGAAGCACCATCAAAGTACAGGGTCCATCGGGATCCCTTTTCGGGTCCGTCATACGGTCCGTTACCTTCAATGTTGTCCAAATTCATGATGTCCTCGTCTGGGAAGTCAAATCTCATGGGTTGATAATCTTTGATAGCTTGATGAGCCAGATGGTCAGCTAGTACACTCCCTTTTATAGCTTTTTGAGTGGTGTACTGGATGTCATACTCAGTTAGGATCATCTGCCATCTGGCTATTCTTCCAGATAAAGCGGGCTTTTCGAAGATATACTTGATAGGATCCATTTTGGAAATCAACAAGGTAGTATGAGTCAACATATACTGTCTTAGTCGGCGAGCAGCCCATACCAAAGCGCAGCAAGTTTTCTCGAGCAGTGAGTAGTGAGTCTCACAGTCGGTAAACTTTTTGCTAAGGTAATAAATAGCATGCTCTTTTCGACCAGACTCGTCATGCTGGCCCAAAACACACCCCATTGAGTTATCCAAGACGGTCAGATACATGATCAATGGTCTTCCTTCGACGGGTGGCATCAGAATAGGAGATTCTAGCAAATACTCCTTGATTTTATCAAAAGCAGCTTGGCAATCATCGTTCCATTCGACTACCTAATCTTTCTTCAAGAGTTTGAAAATTGGCTCACAGGTAGAAGTCAGATGAGAGATGAATCTGGCAATATAGTTCAAGCGCCCCAAGAATCCTCTAACCTCCTTTTCAGTACGGGGAGCAGGCATCTCTTGTATTGCTTTTACTTTTGCTGGATCGACTTCAATGCCTTTGTTGCTTACAATGAATCCTAGAAGTTTAGCAGACCTAACTCCAAAAGTGCACTTACTTGGATTCAGCCTGAGTTTGTATTCTTTCAACCTGGAAAACAGCTTTTCTAGATGTTCAAGGTGCTCCTCCTCTGTTTGTGACCGAGCTATCATATCGTCTACGTAAACTTCAATCTCATGATGTATCATATCATGAAATAAAGCTACCATGGCACGTTGATAAGTTGCCCCTGCGTTCTTCAGCCCGAACGGCATCACCTTGTAACAGAAAGTGCCCCATTGCGTGACAAAAGTTGTTTTCTCCATATCCTCGGGGGCCAATTTGATTTGATTGTAGCCCGAGAATCCATCCATGAAGGAAAACACTTTGTGTTGAGCTGTATTGTCGATCAAAATGTCAATGTGTGGAAGTGGAAAATCATCTTTGGGGATGGCCCTATTCAAATCCCGGTAGTCCACGCACATTCTGACTTTGCCATCTTTCTTAGGTACTGGCACAATGTTAGCAACCCATTAAGGATAGGATGTAACAGCCAGAAAGCCAGCGTCGAATTGCTTCATCATTTCTGCTTTGATCTTTTCAGACATATCAGGCCTCATTCGGCGGACCTTTTGCTTGATCGGTGGACAATCCTCTCTTGTGGGGAGACGGTGAACCACGATGTCTGTGTCTAAACCCGGCATGTCTTCATAAGACCAAGCGAAGATTTCAACATACTCATTCAACAACTGTATCAGGCGCTCCTTGACACTCGGTTCCAGATTGGCACCCACTTGCACTTCCTTCCGGTCTTCCTTGGTCCCTAAGTTGACAGTTTCCAATGACTCTTCGTGCGGTAGAATGGCCCTTTCCTCTTGCTGTAGAAGTCTGGCTAGTTCCCCTGGTACTTCACAACCTTCGTCATCTTCATACTCGGCTTGATTGACCAGATCTTCAGAGTTATTGAAGGATATAGCAGAATGGTCACCCATGGAATCCGGAGTGGATGGGTACCTGCACTTGTGAGTGTGGGTGCGTGTAAGGGATAGCCATCCTTAAACAAAAAATGCAAAAGGAAAGAAAATGAACACAAGCAGTTTATCAAATGAAAAACGTCCAATGAATCATTAAACATGGCATATGGATATGAAAAATAATCAAAACCCTTACAAATGGACCTACATGCCCCAGGCAAGGCATGAGGTGAAAAGATAGTGTACGGATTGTTCAGAAATAAATATTACAGACCAAAAGGAAATGTTTGACAGATAAATTACTGATGAATAAAAGTGATGGGGACAAAGTCTTTTGCCTCCCAGTTGCACAATCCCCCTTTGACAGTTGGGTAAATCCACTCTTCGATGTTGCTCTCTTTGTCTTCATCCTCCAAAGCGTTGATTCCGTAGGGAGAAATTTTGACTGGTGCTCTTTCAATCTTCGAACGGCGCATAGCTTTCTGGCCCGCGGTAGTGAACCCTAATCCAAATTTGTCTGCTTTATGCGGAATATCAGGCAACTGCCCCCATGCTGAATTCTTCCCCTCCTTTATTGCGGCCTTTGCGTCCTCCAGAGATGCCATTCTGGCCATCTGCCTCGGTGCCTCAGCTGCCAACTTTGCTACTGCTATTTCAGGAAGGACTTCTTCGAAATGCTGAAAAGGCGTCTCAATGAACTCCCCTTCTACCTCCACATACCGGAATGAGTTCAAGTGACTGATCATGTACTCCTCTTCGCCATGGACGGTAATGATCTTTCCCTTGACAGGATACTTCAACATCTGATGTAAGGAGGAGGTGACTGCCCCAGCATGGTGTATCCAAGGCCTACCCAACAAGCAAGAGTATGACGGACGGATGTCCATCACATAGAAAGTGGATTTAAACACCTCAGTGCCTATCTTGATGGGAATTTCAACCTCCCCATGGACCATTCTCTTCGAACCATCGAAAGCTCTGACAACAATATCACTCGGTTTCAACTCCAACCCTTCACAATCTAGTCGGTCCAAGGCCTTCTTAGGCAGTACATTCAACGACGAACCGGTGTCGACCAAGACATGTGCGAGAGTAGTTCCTCGGCACTCGACTGAAATGTGCAAAGCATCATTGTGGTTTCTACCTTTAGGAGTTAGGTCGGCATCAGAGAAACCTAATCCATTGTCCGTAGTCAGGCTAGCCACGCAATTCTGAAATTGATCTGCAGAGGTTTCCTGGGGCACATGGGCTGCCTTCAGGAATTTGATCAAAGCTTTAGCGTGTGCTTCCGAGCAAAGTAGCAGTGCCATCATGGAGATCTTTGAGGGGGTTTGCCCCAGTTGTTCTACCACATCGTAATCACTCCTCTTGATTATCCTCAAGATCTCATCCATTTCCTTCTTGGAGGCTTCCGGGATGACCAAGGGTTGAGCCCTCGTCCTGACGGGCTCATCTTGGATTCCCTTACCTTTATCAGCAGCGGTAGGAGGGACAGTACTAGGAACAACAACATCTTCAATCAAAGGGGTTCTAGTAGAGAGTTTTATTGGTGCAGGGACAACCTTGTCAGCAGATGAGGGTCCAAAGATTGCTCTTGGAGGGGCAATCTCTGGAGAAAATATTCTCCCGCTCTGAGTGATTTTGCTCGTGCCTGCAATGTTACCATTGCTGGCTTCTTCATCATCCGAACTTTCTTCAGTTTTTTCGATTTGTTTAATACCATGGTAGTAGACGTCACCGCCATAGTTCCATGGTATTGACTTCTCAGAAACATAGGGGACAGGCCCTGGCATTGTTATCTTCAAAGGAACAGATTTCGTAGCTGGTGTAATCTTAACAGGCTTTCTGACGGCCTTGGAAAGATTGGCGTGAATGGTTATGATTGAGACATCTTCAGTATGGGTTGGAACAGCAGAAACTTTTTCAAACAAAATTTTTTGACTGTCCATTAGGCCTTGGATGCCTTTCTTCAGTAACGGACAATCAAACGGCAGAGAGTAACAACAATAGCAGTCTTCTTTACATCCTGGGAAGATCCCGGCCCTTAACAGATTCAACTTGATGGTTAACAATGGAGTTATCAGATCATTGACATCCGCAACATACAAATCTTCTTCAATGGCATTGACATTTCGGCCGTGCTTCGGCATGGGAGCAGATATCACATTAGGCTTCTCCGGAGCATCGAACTCCACCTCCTTCGCCTCTATCAGGTCTTGGATTTTATGCTTGAGTGCCCAACAATCATTGGTGTCGTGCCCGACACTGTCAAAATGGTAGGCGCATTTAGCATTAGGATGATAATGCGGAGAGGACGTATTCACATTCTTTGGTGCCTCTTTGATAGTGGCGAGATTCAACTTCAACAGATGGGGAAGCACTTGCGCTGGAGTCATATTAACACGGGTGAACTGCCGTTGTGGCCGTTCCACCCGTTGTTGATTTAGTCTGGACTGGTTATAGCGAGGCTGCTCACTTGAAGGGTTTTGAATCATTACGGCCCCCACAGTCGACCGGCGCTCAGTCTTCCCTGCTCTTCTCTGGGAGTATATCACAGTTGTTTCCTTCTTGAAAGGTTTCTTCTCAACACTTGCAGCAACACCCTTCTGAATCTTCCCTGACTTGATGCCAGCTTCTATTCTTTCGCCTGTTAAGATCAAATCGGTAAACCCCGCGGAAGAGTTACCAATTAGATGATTGAAAAATGGCCCAGATAGGGTCCCTAGAAACATATCAACAAGTTCACGGTCGGTTAAAGGAGGCTGCACCCTGCCAGCCAAATCCCTCCATTTTTGTGCATATTCTTTGAATCCTTCGCCTGTTCCCAAAGACATACCCTGAAGTTGGGTACGAGTAGGAGCAAGGTCAGAATTGTACTGATATTGTTTGTAAAAGGCGGTGGCCAAGTCTTCCCAGTTTCTAACGCTGGTTCCCTCTAGTTGATAAAACCACTCCAATTGAGCCCCAGAAAGGCTGTCTTGAAAGAAATGAATCCAAAGGTTTTTATCTGCCGTATAGGGTTGGATCTTTCTCACGTAGGACCTGAGATGCATTTTTGGACAGGACAACCCATCATACCTCACAAAAACTGGCACTATGAATTTTGGGGGAATCACAATCCCGGCAACCAAACCCAAGTCTTCAAAATCCAAACCCGGTACTCTTTGTAGCTCAATGGCGGCCAACCTGTCTTCTAAACCCTTGTATTTATCATCAGCTGGAGGGTATTGTTGGTCAGAATAGTCTTCATCCTCTTCGACCTCCTCTTCTTCCACATCAGACTCGGAAGGTACCGCGGCCCCACCTCCTTTACTGGTCCCTTCATCAGAAGTAGTAGGAAATTCAAGCACTCTCCTAGCTTCTCCGTCAAATCTTCTCCCTAAGGTAGCCACCCCGAGTCTCTTTTTCTTCTTTTTCACTGGGTCTTTATTCCCCAGCAAGGTCTTGAGATCCTCCTGACCCTTAGCCAAGGTCATCAGGAGTTGCTGGAACTGTGCATTTTGAGTTTGCAGGTCTTTGACTGTTTGCTCGAGATCCATCCTACTGAAATAAACAGCAGACAGATAAGGAAACCTGGCGTGAGACCTGCTTATGCACATGATGAATGGTATGCTTATGTATGCAATGAATTCAAGGATTTAGAATATTCAAACTTGTTGCAGACAAAAAAGAACGCACGTCATATTAATAAGAAGAAATTTGTTAGTACATAAATGCCCCATGGGCCAAATATTACAAAAACAACTTCTCAAGGTAAAAAGACATTGCGCGTCCTCTTTGGCGCAATGTAGGTGTTGAGGGCCTCTTGCTCATGGAGTCGGCGGGTAAGCTCTAGAACCTTCTTCTCACTGGCGTAGAAGCTAGCTTCAAAAGTGTTCCGTTCCTCCTTGAGCTGAATCCAGCTTTTCTGCATTTCCTCCCACGATGTAGGCATGTCAGGATGTAGGATGGTGTAGGGAACCTCTCCTTCCTTGACGGGCTCTTTAATCACAGGGAGTACATGAGGATAAGGCATCATTAGACTTTGGGCTCGGGCTCGTACCCACTTGAGATAAGGCTCAAGAGGGATGGAGTTCTTGTGTCCCAGAGTCTTGCTATCAACCTTGTTGGGCATCCTCCAAGCTCTGATGAATCTTTGGCGAAGTCCTTGCGCATCGTTGTCGAAGTCAAAAACTAGGTCAGGAATCAACATATCATGAGGGCCATCCCTCCGTGCATATCCAAATTGCCTCAAAGCTAGGCAAGGGTTGTAGGTGATACCTCCCCTGATTCCAAGTAAAGGAACATTAGGAAACTCTCCACAATGATCGACGATGATGACATTTTCTTTGGACCGAGAACACCAATGTACATCAGAGTGAGTAAGAGTCATCAACCGTTGGTACCATCTTGAGCCTTGGTCATTCTTCAAGACAGATTGTGGAAGGTGCGAAATAAACCACCTTGCCAGGAGAGGAGTACAGCACATGAGAACACCCCTCTGTCTCATTGTTCGTGTGTAAAATGAGTGAAGGATGTCCCCAAGCAATGTTGGTATTGGGTTTCTGGACAAGAAGATTTTGATGGCGTTGACATCTATCAATTGGTCAGAATTTGGGAACAAGACCAACCCATAAATAAGGAGTGCCACAATTTCTTCAAAGGCTTGAAGGTCCAATGAATTCCAACACTCTTGTGCCTTCTCAAACAAGAATTTTGCTAAGAATCCTTTGATGCCGCTTCTGGTTTCCTAATGCCCCTTGATGTCAGAAGGCTGTAGATGTAATGCTCGAGCAACATCTTCAGGCTTTGGTTCCTTTTCCGTACCGTTGAAAGGTAGTTGATTGAGGATAGGAATTCTCAGGAGTTGAGAAAACTCCTCCAAAGTGGGCACCAACTGGTAATCGGGGAAAGTGAAACAGTGGTGAAGAGGGTCAAAGAACTGGAATAGCACTTTCATCATGTCTTCTTCAATGTTGGTGTTGACTAAGCTGAGTAGTCTACCATGTCTTTCACTGAAGGATGAGCTTTCCGGAACTCTTGAGGTGAGCTCCTTGAGTTGAGGATAGATTCTCACAAGGTTGACTTGGATGGTTTTTCTGCAAGGAATTTCCATGACCTACAAAACAAGAACAAAGATGAAGATCCAAACCCTTGAAATGGTTAGTGAATGCATATGATGCTTTATGATGTTTATGATGTATGCACAAAACAAATGTACAAGCAATTCACACCAAACCCTAGTTTCAGGCTTGCATGGGGTTTCATAGGTAAGTACCCTCTTGAGTGTAGTTGGCTTAAAAACCTGTCCTATAAATAGTAACTGGGTTCTAAGGAGCTCAATATCACTGGATTGTTTTCATTGTTCATTGTTTTGGTTTAGCCACTTAACTAGCGACCAAAATATTCCAAGAAAACAACCCTCAATGAGTGTAGTATTGAGTATCTACCAACTTCGGACTGTACCAAAGCCGGTCATCTCACTACCCCTAAAGTAAGGCCAAGATGGTCAAGTAAGGTTCTAGGTCATTAGTGCTTAGTGACATCACTCAGCGGCCCTGTACTCTCCTTGATTGAACTCAAGGGTTACCGGTACTCACAAATATGTCGCACTAACATAGTTATTGCTTCGACCGTGTCGGTATACCCCACACAGTTTCCACAACGTATTGCTATCTATGAAATGTTTCCCAAAATCCGGGTGTAGGATTGCAAACCCAAACAATAGAGCCAAAATATAAAGCAATCAAATCAAACAATTAATCATGCAAGAGGGTGATCTAAGCCCTAAGGTTACTCCACTTTTAAAATATTCCCCAGCAGAGTCGCCAGTTCTGTGATACGGAGGGAGAACTGACTAGGATTTTGCGTTTGTTTTTGCAAATGTTTCGGTTGAGCAAGAGTCGCCACCGACTTTTTATTTTATCCTAAGGAAAGGTTTAAAAAGCACAGCAAAAACCTTTGAGATATTTTCTTGGGTTCGGGGAGTAGATTATAGAAAGGGAAGGTATTAGCACCCTTTCTATCCATGGTTATCCATGGGCTCTTAGGTACTTGCTTAGATCAACTTGCCTTGGTTTTCAATTGTTTGAAATGGTGCTTTGTGTGTGGCTTTGAAAAGGTTTTGAAAAAGATGCCTTGTCTAGGCTACCCTTGTAACAATTCTTTACTCGAATGTTTTACAAAAGGTGTTTGTCTTTTTGAAAAGATGTTTCAAGGTTTTTTGAAAGTTTGTTTTGAAAGTGTTTGTGAAGTGTGGTTTGAAAAATAGGCAAGTGTTTTTGTTTGGCAAGTTGACAAGTACTTAAGAGCTATCTACCCTAAAGTTCTCAAAGATGTTTGTTATGTTTTAACCCTTTTAACAATTTTGTTCCACCATTGCATTTGGTGGACAATCTTGTGTTAGGATGTGAAAGGGACGGGCGTGGGTCATCGTTTAGACCATAATTGCAATGGTGCTAAGTATCTTTGGGCAATTTTCCTTTAAGGGACTTGATCATTTTTAGGCAACTTTCGAAAGCGTCATCGAGGGACTATGATCATTTGATTGTTTGTTTTTTTTTTTGCCCAAAGAGACCTAACATGCAATATGGCCCATTATTGAAGGCAACAAGTGGAATACCCTAGGGGTGCAAGTGTGATATGTGTTGTCCATTTTCATGCTTGATTATCTTGAAATTAGGTCAAACTATTTTGTTCTTTTTATTTGCATACAAACCCTAATTCTAACATGGTATATTTAGAAAGCGTTAAAGTGCGAAAAGTAAAGTTCCTACACTATTACAACACAATATGGGAAGGGGGTACAAATGTTCAAATGGGGGTTTTGACAAGGAATTTAAACCTAGCTATTACATCAATTTGAAATTTATTTACAAGATAATTAATTTGTACAAATTAAATAGAAAAATAAAATAAATATGCAAGATGCAAAAAGAGTTTTTATATGTATGAAAAAGAGTATTTTTTTATGTCAAATAAACAAAAATAAAAAAGTATTATTTTTTGAAGTTTTTGTGTTTTAAGGGTAAAACCCTAATTTATTAGGTAAAAGATATTATTTATTTAATATGTACAATAATTAATAATTATATACAAAAATAAAATAAACATGAAGTATATTTATAAAAAGGTATTTTTTTATGTCAAATATTAATAAAATAAAAAATGTATATATTTTGTATTATTTACTAAATATTCTAATAAGTATATATATATATATATATATATATATATATATATATATATATATATATATATATATATATATATATATATATATATATATATATATATATATATATATATATATATATATATATATATATATATATATATATATATATATATATATATATATATATATATATATATATATATATATATATATATATATATATATATATATATATATATATTATTTACTAAATATGTATTATATATATAAAATGATAATATTTAATATTTATAAAAAAAAGTATTTTTGATATAAAATGTTTTCAAAAGAGAAAATGAAATAAAAATCAGAAATAAAATATATTTGCATTATTTTTCTAGTTTTTCTAAATAATAGTATTTATATATATTTTATGTACAAATGTCCATATAAACAAATAAATACCTAAAAAATATAAAAATGGTGTAAAAAATATTTTTTATGTTTTTAATATTATTAGGGAAAATAAATAAGTCAAACATAACAAGAAAAAGTCAAAAAAATCCTTCAAATAAACACAATGGGCCAAGGGGGTTCCAAAGCAGAAATAGGGTGCAAATAAGAAATCAACTCAGGCCCAGCCCAAGAAGACTTTGTCTTCAACCTTTGGCCAGAACTGTGACAAAAACGCGCGCCTTGTTCATGAATTCAAACATCCTGATTCCTTGAGTTTTAGCACAAACTTACAACATAAGAAATGTTAATCATCAAGCCACGATTCTAAATATGTAAAGAACTCATCCTAACTCTCAGAAATGAGAGAGAATTTTATCATTCCCAAATCCTAACCTAACTTTTTATCAACATTCAGACCTTAAATTCTCATAGCTCAGGCAAAATAAATGGAAAGTAAAAGTATGTACAGATTCAGGGGCATGAGTAGAACACTTTTTATTCACAAACCTAGAGCTAACAATGCCTACATTAAGAGTTAGAAGTTCAAGAAGATACCTGTTCAGTTGAAGTTGTATCTGATGATGGAGGTACTTTCAGAGCAAGGTGATGATTGGTACATCTTCCTTGATGTCCAGGGATGCTATTTCAAGCTTTACTTTGTCTTGAAACCTTTTGAATCGTGCTAGAGAACTTCAACTGCAAAACAAGAAAGTGAGAATGGTGATCCTGCTTGGGAGTTTTACAGGTCGTGTTTGAGGTTTTGATTAGCTTCAAGGGATGTTATGGGATGTATTTGAGGTGGTTTTAGCAAGAGTGCATGGAAGGGATGAGAGTTGGAACTCAAACTGCAACAAATGCTCTGTTTGGGCAGTTTGAGGGTGATTCTGGGAATGGGGAGGTATGAGGGATGCTAGACTCGTGTTTCAGCTCAGTTAGGATGTCTTGAATGTGTTTGATAACTTTTGCTAAGCATGTATTCACTGATATGAGAGTTGTGTCCAGTTATGCCACATTTCTTCACACTTAAGCAAGCAAATGTCCACTTCAGTTTTAGACAGCTAGAGGCCCCCCTAATGTGCTGCTAACCTTCCCCTTGATCAGTGTGTTTAGTCTAATAACTTGTGCCAAAGAGATTTGATCTGTACTTGCTGATTTGCAACTTTGACATAAAGCCATACTTTTCTAAAATGGATAATTTGCTTTTTCTACTTATGGCTTTATTTTGCATACAATGCTTGAACACATGAGATAAAGTCTTGGCACAATGAGTATGCATTAAATTATTGAGTGCAAATAGGATTAGTGGCCTGTAATGTAGCATAAACCAAGCTGACTTGAAAATGGCAATGTGTATGAACATGTCTTGGTCAAGAACAAAAGTGACTTTTGCCCAACTTGCCAAATTCGATTCTCCCTAACCATGAGGTTATTTGATGAGTTCTTGGACATTTTGGAAAGCTTGGAATGTGTACTACAATCCATCTTTGAAATTCAAATTGAAATTCCAAGTGGAGTTATGTGAAAAATGGTCTTGAAGTTAGGTAAAAACCTTGCCTAAAATAGGTCAAATTTTCTCTAAGTTAAGAATGGTTTAGTACCTTTGTTCCAAAAATTGTAACTTGAGATACAAGCTTCTTTTGGGAAAACTTTGTGAATCAAAGTTGTAGATTATGCAATAGGCTACAACTTTCATGTTTTGACTTTTGCTTGAATCCAAATGAATCTTGGTGAGAAAGTGGGGCAAAGTTAGGAAAAAATTAGGGTTTTTTCATAACTTAGAAAAATTCTAAGTTATGAAAATTTTCCATTTCAAACCCTAATTTGCATTTCTTGATTTCTTGATGAACAAGTTTCATGATTTGGCATGTTTTGATGAAAAATGAATCTTGACACTTGATTTTGACCAAAAAGTCAAAGTTTGACTTTTCAGTATACAGTCAAAATTGATCAATTGACTGGGAAATTCAACTGTCAATCTTGTGCATTTGGGATCTTTTGAACTTGTTGATCATGTCAAGACAATTCCATGGGGTCCTTGAGTCCATATGTGATCTTGGTTTGCCATTGGATAGGTCAAACAGTCAAAAATTGCCTTTGTACAGTCAAAACCCTAAAAATGACCATTTTGCCCTTTTGATGATCTGATCAAATTTCTTGTGGAATTGTGATCCAAACTTTATCAAATGGTCCATGTGAGTTCATAATGTTGATGTGGGTCAATTTTCATGAGATTTGACTGTCAATTGGCCACAGTTGACTTTTTCCCCAATACAGCTGGTTTCTAGGTCAACTGTCCAATTGACTGGGCAAAACTTGGAATCAAGACTTGAAACTTGGTATGGATAAACTTGGGAGTCCAGTATGAAGCATGAAAGTAATCTTAGGCAATTTAGGTCAAAACATCTTTGTGCAAACACAAACCCTAATTTGGGTCAACAGTGCAAGGAGAAGTCTTGAGCAGATGAAACCCTAACTGGATCTTGAGCTCCAAGGGCTTAGTGATGAGAAATTTTTGAGAAATGAGAGGGCAAATTTTGGGGTACAACATCCTTCTTCTCCACTATCGCTCGTTCTTCCCCCTATTAGTAATGGTTTTGGGCCATATCTTCGATCAGGGCACAATCTTCAGGGTAAGGTTTGTTCATCAGCGCACCACCTGCGGCAGCGTCGATAGACATTTTGGTATTATAATGGAGTCCATTATAGAAGGTGTGAATGATCAACCATTGCTCTAGGCCATGGTGTGGACAAGCTCTTAAAAGGTCTTTATATCTTTCCCAAGCTTCAAATAGAGATTCTCCCTGGTTTTGGGTGAATCTAGTGATCAGGTTTCTAAGAATAGCGGTTTTGCTAGGGGGAAAATACCTGGCAAGGAACACTCTTCTAAGGTCCTCCCAAGTTGTTATCAAATTGGCAGGGAGGGAATCTAACCAATCGTGAGCTTTCCCTCTTAGAGAGAATGGAAACAATCTTAGGCGTATTGCTTCAGATGTGGCACCATTTGCTTTGAGGGTGTCGGCTAATTGGATAAATGCCTTTAAGTGTTGATTCAGGTTCTCGGTAGCGAGACCAGCGAATTGGTTTTGTTGAACTAATTGTAATAGCGAGGGTTTTAGTTCGAAGTTGTTAGTTGTTATAGCTGGATTTACTATACTAGAACTAGGTTCCTCGTTAGATGGTTGGGAAAATTCCTTAAGCGGTCTTTTATTACGGTCCTCGGCCATAGCTTTCTTCAACTTTCATATAAAGAGACGGGCTCGAGCGAAACGTTCAGGTTCTACTAAAGGATCTATTAGGTTACCGGTGCTACGATTTCTACGCATCTACCGGCTAAATAAGTAGCCTTAGTCTAAACGGGATAACAAAAAGGGTACGAAATTTGGCAAAGTTGGTCCCCGGCAACGGTGCCAAAAACTTGATGGGCTTTTACTGTATAGTCTAAATTATAACTGTAAGTGCACAGCCTATCAAAGTAATATATAAGATCATCGAACCACAGAGACCAATTGTCAATCTATCGACTCTATTGTTAAGGTGTTTCTCTAAGGCAGATCAGTAAGGGATTGAGTTCAGTACAGGGAAATAAAAGCGAATAAAATTAAAGAGTTAAAACAAACGGGATCGAATGTAAATCACGAGATCAGACAGTGTCCTAGCATGCATGTATAGTATTTACTTTTGGGCAATATTTTCCATTTATAGCAAAGAACTATTTAACAGGAACTTGTAACTTTTGCATACTAAGAACCGAGTTTACTCTTTAAATTAAATTCCTTTATTGTAACTTATAAAGGGTGCCTAACGCGTTAAAGAAGTAAACCTATTTTTAAGAAATAAGTTATTTTGACTTAGTGAAAAAGTGTTTTAATTTGGAAAACTTAACTTAAAGAGATCCTTGGCTTTTGACCAAGAATCAGATTTTAATCCCACAAACGCGTCCGCAAATAGTTTCAAAATCGTTTTCTAAAATTATATCAAGTAATCCTACTTAACCAAACGAACTGCTTTCGCTCTTTTCATTTGGTAAAGAACTAATTTGGCTTAATCTCAAGTATGGACGGATTTCGATCTTACCCATAAACTTTTAAACACATTTAAACCAGTATTAAAAACTAAAACATCCCAAAGGTATTTCTATTAGCATGGCATGCAGAACATAGTTATGATTCGATCCTTACATTATAACCCTAATAAATTTAGCTAGACATGGTAAGCATTTAAAGTCTATAAAACATGTAGACTATGATAAGAGCGTTTAAAGTCTATAAAACATGTAGACTATGGTAAGAGCATAAAATAAATGAAAGCAATTAAATTAGAACCTTGCTCCAATCGGAGGCTTGAATCTGGTACAAGTCGTGGAAATGTAAAAGATAGTATGATAAACTTCAACCAAAGTGCTCCAAACTTGAATACAAACTCGCACACTCAAGTGTGATAACTTCCTGATGTGAGAAGATTATCACTTTACCAAGTAGTAATATATGCCTAAGCAGTAACTTGACTGGATCTAAGTTTACATCTAAGTTTGTATGAAAACGAAAATGAAATGAACTTTCTATTTATAGAAGATCCTGAAACTCTGTAAAGACGAGCATGCCTCTCAACTCCTTATGAGCGGGAAATGGTTTGTGAAGGCCGCGGGCGCGGTGAGTGAAAATGGAGAGATCGTGGGAACGTGGCAGTTGGCCCCTGGGTGAAAGTGCGCCATGTCAGCGTGTTCCCTGTAGCCGGCGCGGAGCTGGACGCCATGTGTGTATTTTCTTGGAAAAACCCTATTTTTCTGGCGTTTTCGCTCGTTTCTTCTCTGAAGGCTCTGAAAGGACATGTGACCTGAAAACAAAGGTAACAAGGGTATAATACTAGAAAAACAATAATAAAACTAAGGAAAACATGTGATATTCGAGTCAGAAACATAATGCGATTCGGTGTTATCAAATTCTCCCACACTTAAACCTTTGCTTGTCCTCAAGCAAAACTCTCAGAAGTAGTCAAAGGGATACAAGTGTTTTTTTTCTAGTTATCGAGCTAAAGCAGTAAGGTTCAAGTGAGAGTGTGTTCGACAGGTACCAACTATTTGAACTAAGAACATCGAAGTGACACTTTACCGCAGAATGCGGACATAAACCTTATTCATACACAAGTCAACTCCTATTACTCCCACTATGCTAAGACTTCTCTTCTAGGTAAGGTCCTTTTCATTCAGGTGTAATCACATTAAGCCCGTTATCTGTACATACTCATAGTATAGTGACCGGTTAGTGATTCTGATCTTTGCAATGGGATTCTGGTACAAGAATTGGTGTAATCCCGTTATTACCCAATTATAGCTGTGGGGGATCAGATCGTAATCTGCCCTACCGAGTTCAGCACCAGATACCTCTGAACCAGACATAATGGGTAATGCCTTTTATTATTATTTTTCACTTTTTATTTTTTGTGGATGTTCGCGACCAGTGGAATTAAATGATCGTGTGAGGATCACCCAATTCATGGTCGTAACCATACATTTTTGCTTATATATATATATATATATATATATATATATATATATATATATATATATATATATATATATATATATATATATATATATATATATATATATATTTCAAGGCAAAAAGATCATTCACTTATTTTCATCGATCCTACACGTAGCGCATGCTTAGGCCAGAGCCGACTACGAGAATAAACTACTTAGGACCCATTTTGTAAAATTAAAATCATAGCATGGGGAGAAGACGAAATTAACTCTAATATTTACAAGGTCTATGGTGTAAAAGACGATGTTGATTTTTCAAAAAGGGTACCTAAGACTAATCACACTCTATCCTAAACCTAAAAACTTTACTTATGGCTCAAAATACTAAAAACATGTTGTATTCATTTTTAGCAAAAAAAATTCTCAAGGCTAGGAAGTGCTGGAGAACTTAAGGATACACTGCGCAAAATGACACGTCAATCACATGTATTTTATTTAACGGCTAAACTACTAAAAGGGAAATAACTAAAAGATATTGAAAAATAAAGTACTGAAAAGGGAAATAACAGAAAGGAAATAAAAGCGATAAAATGCTCCTCCCACACTTGAATTGGACATTGTCCCCAATGTTCCAAAACAACTCTAGGTAGGAGATACCTGGTAAAATTAGTGAGGTTCACTAGTACCCTCGCCATCCTGAGGTGAACATCCGGAACGGCGATTACGACTATGGCAGCGGCGATCTCTATCGAGGCTAAACTGTGCCATGCGCTCAGTGAGAGCACCATTTGCAGTTTGTGTGGACTCCATTAATTAGAAGTGAAT
Organism: Vicia faba; assembly: GCA_948472305.1. Classification (NCBI taxonomy): domain Eukaryota; kingdom Viridiplantae; phylum Streptophyta; class Magnoliopsida; order Fabales; family Fabaceae; genus Vicia; species Vicia faba. The sequence continues at coordinate 1,601,536,473 of OX451738.1, forward strand.
AGCGAAGCTAGTCTGCTGATGGTGCTACTGGTTCTGGAAAGCCAATTGACTTTCCATGATGGTAGTCAGAGAGCGGGCATTTTGAATTTGAGACGCCTGCATGAAAGTCGTGTTGTTGGCAACCTGTTGCTGGATCGTAGAAAGGAGGGCATCACGCCTCTCCTCTCTAGCCATATGCTCTCTCCATATGTCCTCAATGACATGGAAGCTCGGGACGGTACCTGGTTGAGTAAATTGTCGTAGACTGTAGCTTTTCGAGCAGCTTCCTTTGTGTGGATCCCGGTTTGCCGCTTCGAAGAACATACCCATTGAAGTCCATTTTGATTGTTTTGAATGATTTGGAGAAAGAAAAATAGTATGGTGGAGGAAGAAAATAGTGATTTTTATAGATTTGGAAGGTTTGTAGTGGGAAAAGAAATATAATAGAGAATTAGTTGAAGTGGAGAAATTATGGAAGGTAAGGTATGAAAATATGGGTAAAATGAGGAAGAAAGTGGGGTTTAAATAGGAAAAAATGGAGTAAATGGTGAGTTTTCCGAAAAGTAGTCGTTTATTACCGTTAGAGGTCCGCGGGCGCGGCCTGTTGAATTTCTAGCTGGGCCGAATTTTGTTCTTTGGGCAATTGGGCTTCAAAAATGGTGACTTGCTCTTGTCACTTGGGGTGTACCTAGCGTTTTAAGGTGAAATATTTTTTTTTTGTAAAATATATGTGTATATCATACACATACATTTTATTTTCTAATTTTTGCAACATAAAACAAAACAAGTTAAGAGAAAATAAAATAAACACACAATATATATGTAAATGTAAGTGAGTACGAAGTGCAACTGAACTGAAAAACAGAAAAAGTAAGTCTAAGAAATAAAATAAAAATAGTATAATAATAATAGCAATGGTGGACGTCTCATGATCAAATATCAGCAAAGTCACGTCCTCGCAGCTCAGCCACCTGGCGTCTGAGCTCAGCAATCTCGTGTGTCAAATCATTGATCTCGCCAGCATATGTGGCACCATCTAGCTCTACCTGTAGGGTGAGATCAGCCACCTCCTGGCGAAGTGTAGCCATCTCAGCTCTCATGGCTTCCATCTGCGTTCTCATGTCGGGCTCCTGTAAGGTCAAGTTATTAGTATAAACAACGGTATGCTCAACCTCAGGTGCAGGCGTGTACTCTGGAGTAGGATTCTCTGTAACCGGATCCTCAGTGATCGGGTCGTCTGACTCTGGTGAATACTCTGGTGAATACTCTGGCTCTGGCATGTCAGTGATATCTATAACTGTCTCTCCCCAACCCTCTAAAGTGTAGTTCCAGTTTGCCCGGTTCGAGGCGCAGGTCATCTGTGGATCAGGCAGGGTGAGATAGTAGACAGTCTGATCGTTAATAAGGAGCATGTACTGATATGGATGAAAAGAAGCTCGGCGCATAAGGCCATGGTCTAAGCAGAAGTCAATGTCGATGCGTGTACTACCACATTATGGTGTCAGGCGGAGTAACTGGCTATCCAAGCCCAGAGCAGATGCAATCAGTGTCACATTCCCACCAGCGTACAAGTATCCCTCAGAGGATGATGCAGCCATATCTAGACTTTCTATCAAGAAAGCTCCACTCACAATGGCACGTGACTGACTAGCGCAGTATAAAAATAGTATCTCCTCTGCAATCACTAAATGATCGCAATAGCTCCTCCCGAAGAAGGTACGACAAAGAATCATCTCAAAGTACCTGAAAGTTGGGTTATGAATCCTCTTAGACAGTTGCTCAGATGGGTCGAGGCTGCCCCCGTCGGTAATAGCTCTCCAGAATCTGTCTATATCACTGCTTATGAAATACCCTAGAGGAAGCTCAGGGATGGCAGTAAGTGCAGTCTCGAATCCAAGCAGATCTCTAAACTGTCTCAAAGTAAAAGCATACTCTGCTCTGAACATGCGAAAACTAATCCACCCACGGTCCTCTCTGGTGCCAACATAGGGCTCATACTCCAGTTAGCTGAGGAACTCCAAGGTGAGGTTCCTGTAGGTCACGTGCATCTCGTAAGCATATGCATCCCAACTGACCTGATGGCACAGATAACGGATATTGGCCTTAATTCCTAGTGCATCCATGCAAGCAGAATCAGGGTATCTAGTCGGAAGCATCGGTCGAGCAGACAGTGTAGCAAATCGCTCCCTCTGAGCGTCGTCTCTGAAGATGACATCGAGTCCATCAACGAAATCCATCTGAAAAAGGTGATATAAGAGCACTTGGTCCTGAAAAAGATAGATGAGTCCGTCCAAAATTACAAATTTAATTACATAAAAGAAAAATTAAAATTTAAAAATTAAAAATAAAGAAAAAAGATCGTGGGTTGCCTCCCACGCAGCGCTTTGTTTAACGTTGTTAGCTTGACGATAAGATCTCACTTTTCACGTTGGGATTGGTGGGTCTATTAGAGTCTGACTAGAGTAGTCAATAGGCAAGTCACCTCCTCTATACAACTTCAGTCGTTGTCCATTTACCACGAAAGGAGCGCTTGAGTTATTCTTGATTTCTACAGCTCTTGATACTAACACTTTTGATACCTCGAATGGACCTGTCCATCTTGAACGTAGCTTGCCAGGAAAAAGTCGTAATCTGGAATTAAACAGAAGAACAGGATCACCTACATTGAATTCTTTCTTAGTAATTTTCTTGTCGTGCCATATCTTTGTTCTTTCTTTATAGATGATGGCATTCTCATAAGCATTTAGGCGGAGTTCTTCCAACTTATGTATGTCCAGAATTTGTTTCTCTCCAGCTCTTAGGTAGTCTAAATTCAAGGATTTTATAGCCCAATAGGCTTTGTGTTCTAACTTGAAAGGTAAGTGGCAGGATTTTCCATAGATCAATTGATATGGGGTAGTTCCAATAGGGGTTTTGTAAGTTGTTCTATAGGCCCAAAGTGCATCTTTCAGCTTTCCAGACCAATCCTTTCTGGATATTGACACGGTTTTTTCTAGGATTTGCTTGATTTCCCTATTCGATAACTCCACTTGGCCACTGGTTTGAGGGTGATATGGTGTTGCTACTCTATGTTTGACTCTGTATTTGTTTAAAAGTTTATTGAATATCTTGGATATAAAGTGCGATCCTCCATCACTTATGACTAAACGGGGTGTTCCAAATCTAGGGAATATGATATTCTTGAACAATTTGATCACTACTCTCGTGTCCTTTGTGGGGGTCGTTATTGCTTCTACCCACTTGGACACATAGTCAACTGCCACAAGAATATATTTATTTCCCATTGATGATGTAAAAGGCCCCATGAAATCTATACCCCATACGTCAAAGAGTTCTACCTCTTGAATTTTTCTTAATGGCATTTCGTCACGCCTTGAAATGTTCCTAGTGCGTTGACACCGGTCACACTTGGTGATGTAAGTGTGGACATCTCGCCATAAAGTTGGCCAGTAAAGGCCTGCTTGAAAGACTTTGGCACATGTCTTTGATGTGCTTGCGTGTCCACCATAAGGCGCGACATGACAATGTTTGATGATGCTTTCCACTTCCTCCTCTGGAACACATCGTCTAAAGATGTTGTTGATTCCTCTTTTGAACAAGAGTGGTTCGTCCCAATAAAAGCTTTTGATGTCATTGAAGAACTTTTTCTTTTGTTGAAAACTTAAGTCTGGGGGTATGATGTCAGCAGCTAGATAGTTCACAATGTCTGCGTACCAAGGTACGTTTCTTATCATTGAGACTTTTTCTGGTTTAAATTCTTTATAGGTTTCAGAGTCATCCTCGCTCATTGTGTTTATCCTAGCTATCAGTCCGTCGTAAGTGAAGTGATCGTCTATTGGTATTAGATCTGGTTTCAAATGTTCTAGCCTAGATAGATGATCGACTACTAAATTCTCAGTGCCTCTCTTATCCTTAATGTCTAAGTCAAATTCTTGGAGTAAGAGAATCCACCTGAGCAATCTCGGCTTAGCGTCTTTTTTATTTAACAGATATCGGATTGCTGTGTGATCAGTATAAACTACAATCTTAGCTCCTACTAAATAAGATCGGAACTTATCGATTGCGAATACTACAGCTAGCAATTCCTACTCTGTAGTTGTGTAGTTAAGTTGGGTGGTATCTAGGGTTCTACTGGCATAGTAAATGACATGTAATTTCTTGTCTTTTCTTTACCCTAAGACAGCCCCAACTGCATAGTCACTAGCATCGCACATGATTTCAAATGGTTGCTCCCAGTCAAGGGGTTGAATGACAGGAGATAAAATCAGTGCTTGTTTTAGAATGTTGAAGGCTTCAAGACACTTCTCATTAAAGTCAAATTCAGCATCTTTCATAAGAAGGTTAGTTAAGGGTTTTTTTATTTTGGAGAAGTCTTTTATAAAGCGTCGGTAGAATCCAGCATGACCTAGAAAATTTCGTACTTCCCTAAAGGTTTTAGGTGGGTTGAGGTTCTCTATAACTTCTATTTTGGCTTTGTCAACTTCTATCCCTCTCTCGAAGATGACATGCCCTAAAACTATTCCTTCGTTGACCATAAAGTGACACTTCTCCCAATTCAACACAAGGTTCACTTCCACACATCTTTCTAAGATTTTCTCAAGGTTCGAGAGACAATTTTTGAAATCGAATCCACATATAGAAAAATCATCCATGAATACTTCCATAATTCCGTCGAGATAGTCCGCGAAAATGGACATCATACAACATTGGAAGGTGGCAGGTGCATTACAGAGTCCAAAGGGCATCTGTTTATAGGCAAACGTTCCATAAGGACAGGTGAATGTAGTTTTTTCTTGGTCCTCTGGGTGAATAGGGATTTGGAAAAATCTGGAATATCCATCTAGATAACAGAAATATGAATGCCTAGCTAGACGTTCGAGCATCTGATCTATAAATGGAAGTGGGAAATGATCCTTCCTAGTCGCCTTATTTAGCTTTCTGTAATCGATGCACATACGCCATCCTCCTTCTGTTCGCTTTGCTACTTTGTCTCCCTTATCATTTTCAACAACTGTGATGCCTCCTTTCTTCGGCACCACATGTACAGGACTTACCCACTCACTATCCGATATATGATATAGTATACCAGCTTCCAGTAACTTAAGAACTTCTTTCTTAACTACATCACTCATAATAGGATTTATTCTTCTCTGATGCTCTCTAGAGGGTTTCGAATTTTCTTCTAGCATGATCTGATGCATGCATACGGACGGGCTTATCCCTTTCAAGTCAGAGATTTTATATCCTAATGCTGAAGGGTATCTTCGCAAGGTATCTAAGAGTTGATTTGTTTCGTTTAGGCCTAGAGTGGCATTAATTATAACTGGGCGATTCATCTCTTCGTCCAAAAACTCATATATTAGATTCTTGGGTAGTTATTTGAGTTCTAGAGATGGCTTTTTAAGACACGGCATAGGATCGGGTGTAAGAGCTAAACATTTAAAGAGGTTGTCATCAATGTAAGGTTCTTTATATCCATCATCCTCTAGAATGGGTGTTGGTGGTAGTTTAATTAAGGATTCATCTTGCTCAAGTTCGTTTACGCATTCATCAATGATGTCAATTGCATAACATGCATCTCCTATCACAGGTGCCATAAGGAATTTAGAGAGGATAAATTCTATCTTTTCATCTCCTACTTCGAAGGTAAGTTTTCCTTTCTTAACGTCGATTATAGCTTCGGCAGTTGACAAGAATGGTCTTCCTAAGAGAATCGGGATTTCGTCATCTTCTTTAATATCCATTACCACAAAATCGATTAGGATATACAACTGACCTATTCTAACTGGTATATCCTCTAATATCCCTGTGGGGTACTTGACAGATCTATCAGCTAGTTGTAAAGACATTTTGGTTGGTTGTAGTTCTCCTAAGTTTAACCTCTTGCAGACTGCCAAAGGCATTAAGCTTACACTTGCTCCTAGGTCTAAGAAAGCTTTGTCGATCATATGATTTCCTAGGATGCAAGGAATAGAAAAACTTCCAGGATCTTTGTCCTTTTTTGCAAGTTTATTTTCAGAGATGGAATGACATTCTAGGGGTTTAGGATCGTCGAGTCTGCGTTTGTTTGACAGGATGTCTTTTAAGAATTTAGCATATGATGGTATTTGGGTAATCGCTTCGGTAAAAGGAATCTCTACATGGAGTTTCTCTATTACTTTGATGAATTTTTGGTATTGGCTTTCTATCTTGGTTTGTTTAAGTCTTTGTGGGTATGGTATTGGAGGTTTATAGGGTGGAGGTGGTGTATAAGTTTTATCTTTCGATTCTTCCACCTGGTTCTGTTGGGTTCTTGGTTCCTCTGGTTTCTCTATTTGGTCCTCAGGTATGCTATCTTTTTTTGGTTTTTCGGGTACGCACATCGTTGGAAGTTTCGGTCCATCGTAAGCGATTCCACTTCTTAGAGTGATAGCATTCGCTTGTCCTTTAGGATTAGGTTGAGTTTGTCCAGGGAATTGTCCTCCAGGTGTGGTTTGTGTGGCTTGTGTTTGAGCTACTTGCGAGATCTGAGTCTCGAGCATCTTATGATGGGTCATCATTTGGTCAAACTTAGTTGCTAGTTGTGTTACTAGTTCGTTTGTATGGGCGTTTTGGTTCATAAATTCTTTGTTTTGCTGAGTCTGGGTTGCGATAAAAGTATCTAGGGTTTCCCTAAGATTTGGTCTTGGTGGCACAACTTGCATAGGTTGGTTTGATTTTTGAGGTTGAAAACCTTGCGGTCTGGGTGTTCCAGGATGTTGGATTGGATTGTTGTTTTTATAGGAAAAATTCGGGTGATTCCTCCATCCAAGGTTATAGGTGTTCGAGAACGGGTTTCCTTGGGTGTAATTGACTTGTTCTGAGCTAGACTCATTCAACAGGTAACAATATGAAGTTGGATGTCCTTGGGTTCCACAAAGTTCGCATTCCGAGTGGAGTGCAGCTACTGTGGCAGGGTTTTGGGATATGTTATCTACTCTTAAGGCTAGGGCATCCATTTTAGCTTGCATCATGTTCATGCTACTTATCTCATGCACCCCTCCTTGGGTCTCCTTCTTCTCCACTGTCGCTCGTTCTGCCCCCCATTGGTAATGGTTTTGGGCCATATCTTCGATCAGGGCACAAGCTTCAGGGTAAGGTTTGTTCATCAGCGCACCACCTACGGCAGCGTCGATAGACATTTTGGTATTATAATGGAGTCTATTATAGAAGGTGTGAATGATCAACCATTGCTCTAGGCCATGGTGTGGACAAGCTCTTAAAAGGTCTTTATATCTTTCCCAAGCTTCAAATAGAGATTCTCCCTGGTTTTGGGTGAATCTAGTGATCAGGTTTCTAAGAATAGCGGTTTTGCTAGGGGGAAAATACCTGGCAAGGAACACTCTTCTAAGGTCCTCCCAAGTTGTTATCGAATTGGCAGGGAGGGAATCTAACCAATCGTGAGCTTTCCCTCTTAGAGAGAATGGAAACAATCTTAGGCGTATTGCTTCAGATGTGGCACCATTTTCTTTGAGGGTGTCGGCTAATTGGATAAATGCCTTCAAGTGTTGATTCGGGTTCTCGGTAGCGAGACCAGCGAATTGGTTTTGTTGAACTAATTGTAATAGCGAGGGTTTTAGTTCGAAGTTGTTAGTTGTTATAGCTGGATTTACTATACTAGAACTAGGTTCCTCGTTAGATGGTTGGGAAAATTCCTTAAGCGGTCTTTTATTACGGTCCTCGGCCATAGCTTTCTTCAACTTTCATATAAAGAGACGGGCTCGAGCGAAACGTTCAGGTTCTACTAAAGGATCTATTAGGTTACCGGTGCTACGATTTCTACGCATCTACCGGCTAAATAAGTAGCCTTAGTCTAAACGGGATAACAAAAAGGGTACGAAATTTGGCAAAGTTGGTCCCCGGCAACGGTGCCAAAAACTTGATGGGCTTTTACTGTATAGTCTAAATTATAACTTTAAGTGCACAGCCTATCAAAGTAATATATAAGATCATCGAACCACAGAGACCAATTGTCAATCTATCGACTCTATTGTTAAGGTGTTTCTCTAAGGCAGATCAGTAAGGGATTGAGTTCAGTACAGGGAAATAAAAGCGAATAAAATTAAAGAGTTAAAACAAACGGGATCGAATGTAAATCACGAGATCAGACAGTGTCCTAGCATGCATGTATAGTATTTACTTTTGGGCAATATTTTCCATTTATAGCAAAGAACTATTTAACAGGAACTTGTAGCTTTCGCATACTAAGAACCGAGTTTACTCTTTAAATTAAATTCCTTTATTGTCACTTATAAAGGATGCCTAACGCGTTAAAGAAGTAAACCTATTTTTAATAAACAAGTTATTTTGACTTAATGAAAAAGTGTTTTAATTTGGAAAACTTAACTTAAAAAGATCCTTGGCTTTTGACCAAGAATCAGATTTTAATCCCACAAACGCGTCCGCAAATAGTTTCAAAATCGTTTTCTAAAATTATATCAAGTAATCCTACTTAACCAAACGAACTGCTTTCGCTCTTTTCGTTTGGTCAAGAACTAATCTGGCTTAATCTCAAGTATGGACGGCTTTCGAACTTACCCATAACCTTTTAAACACATTTAAACCAGTATTAAAAACTAAAACATCCCAAAGGTATTTCTATTAGCATGGCATGCAGAACATAGTTATGATTCGATCCTTACATTCTAACCCTAATAAATTTAGCTAGACATGGTAAGCATTTAAAGTCTATAAAACATGTAGACTATGATAAGAGCGCTTAAAGTCTATAAAACGTGTAGACTATGGTAAGAGCGTTTAGAGTCTATAAAACATGTAGACTATGGTAAGAGCGTTTAGAGTCTATAAAACGTGTAGACTATGGTAAGAGCATTTAGAGTCTATAAAACATGTAGACTATGGTAAGAGCATTTAGAGTCTATAAAACGTGTAGACTATGGTAAGAGATTTTAGAGTCTATAAAACATGTAGACTATGGTAAGAACATAAAATAAATGAAAGCAATTAAATTAGAACCTTGCTCCAATCGGAGGCTTGAATCTGATACAAGTCGTGGAAATGTAAAAGATAGTATAATAAACTTCAACCAAAGTGCTCCAAACTTGAATACAAACTCGCACACTCAAGTGTGATAACTTCCCGATGTGAGAAGATTATCACTTTACCAAGTAGTAATATATGCCTAAGCAGTAACTTGACTGGATCTAAGTTTGCATCTAAGTTTGGATGAAAACGAAAATGAAATGAACTTGCTATTTATAGAAGATCCTGAAACTTTGTAAAGACGAGCATGCCCCTCAACTCCTTATGAGCGGGAAATGGTTTGTGAAGGCCGCGGGCGCGGCCACCCTCCCCGTGGGCGCGGTGAGTGAAAATGGAGAGATCTTGGGAACGTGGCAGTTGGCCCCTGGGTGAAAGTGCACCATGTCAGCGCGTTCCCTGTAGCCGGCGTGGAGCTGGATGCCATGTGTGTATTTTCTTAGAAAAACCCTATTTTTCTGGCGTTTTCGCTTGTTTCTTCTCTGAAGGCTCTGAAAGGACATGTGACCTGAAAATAAAGGAAACAAGGGAATAATACTAGAAAAACAATAATAAAACTAAGGAAAACATGTGATATTCGAGTCATAAATATAGTGCGATTCGGTGTTATCAATTTCCTACAAAATGATCCAGTCCCTTCGACGACCCTACGAGCAAAATGATGATAGTTCATTTTTATACAATTTCTAAAGTATCCTTGTATGTTACCTCCGATGACCATACGACGACCCTACGCCTGTCCCTTCACATCCAATAGATAGGATTACCTACAAACTAATGGTATGGTTAGTACTATCTCTAAAGGAGAAGGAAAATAAAAAGAAAGACCTTATTAGTGGGTAAGACTCCTAGTTGCTTGCTCACAACATGTTCAAAAATCACATTTTTAAAACAACAAATATTTTTCAAAAACACTTTGTATATATTCTTGAGGACTGATACAAGAATTATTGCAAAGTTAGCCTTACACTGACACTTCAAAATATTTTCAAACAAATCACACACACACACAAATCAAGTTTTTCAAAGTGAGCTAAGCAATTAAGAGCTCGTAGATAAATACAGATGAAAAGGGTACTAACACCTTCCCTTTTCATAACTTACCCCCCGAACTCAAAATCTATCAAAGGTCTTTCCTGTTCTTTTCACCTTTCCTAAATATTAGATAAAAGAAAAGTCGGTGGCGACTCTTGCTATCCACATATTTGGATAAAACCAAAAAGTCAGTTCTCCCATCGTATTACAGATGGACAAAAAGGAAAAGGGGTGGTTTGATCTGCCTCCTTGTTGGCATAATAAGACTTTCTTCGAGGGAGCCACCCTGCAACTTCCCCGAGCTGAGTCACTTTTGATCTAGGAGCTGGATCGTCTAAGAAAAAGGGTGACATTGGCTCAAGATGTTGGTGCCATCATGAGGGTTTTGGAGATAGTCGTTGCGTATATCGAGGGAGGTACTTCCCAGGAGGTCGAGATAAGGAAATTACAGGCCAAGTTGGCGACTTCTGAGAAGGAGTGTGCCACCGGGGAGGCTTCCTGAAAGATGGTAGTTGAGAGTTTGGTGAAAGTGGCCGAGGAGGGCGATACCCATCTGCTCGTGAATAAAGCTCTCGAGGAGTTGGTGGTGTCCCTGAGGGCCGAAATGACTCCTGTCAAGGATGAGCCGAAAGAGTTCAAAGGTCTGAAGACTCGTGCCGACTTGGTTGCCTGTTTCCAACTGGCCATGGATGACAGCTTAGCCAGTGCTGAGGGAAATTTTGATAATGTGGTGGTACAGCTCTGGGTTCTGAATCCTGAAGTCAAGTTTAACACGGTCAGAATGGGGATTCATTACTATGTTTCAAATGGCAAATAGTCATCACTGAGTTCCTTCAGATTGATGAGGATGCTTTGGTCGGGGAGCTTTCTCATGTGGAGCCTGTTTCTGAGGTTGATGCAAATGAGGGGGGACTTTAGCCCAGTGTTTGATCAGTTTATTGTTGCTCTTTTTGTTTTGGCATGCATGTTGTATTGTTGTAATTTGTTTTCCTGGGCCTTTTTCCGTTTATGTAATTTTTAAACAAACGTGGTCCTTGTGGCCACATGTTCGTTTTGTTTGGTTGGGGGCCTTGGGCCTCCGTTATGTAATCTTACGTATAATTGTGGCCCTTGTGGTCGTGTTTAGAATTTTTTGATTGTGGTGGTCGTTTGTTTTATTATGCATTGTTTAAGCGTTTTCAACTTTGTTTTTGCATGATTTATTGTCCATTTTGATAACATGTTTGTATGTCTGTCTGCATGAGACGCTTTTATACTAATTAAGAGTTTGTGGGGGTTTGCTCGTTACTTTTGATTTCTCAAGTATGGGGAGACTGGTCAAACGTCCAGGGATGTTATCGGGCATGGGCCGAAACCCAAGACTCATTTCGAGGGCCTGAGCTCGGAGGCGTTAACTTCCCATCGCGAGCTGGGTGTTATGCCATCGTGGTATGAGGACGGTGGAGCAAGTTTGAGTTATCCATGTCGGGCTAAGAATTTGCTCATCAAAAAAAGGAAACTTGCCTCTTCATTTAATTTCGAGTGTCAAGCTTGTACCTAGGCATGCATGTGTGGTTGGGCAGAGATGTGTTCACCGTGTCGACAAGGCACACCGATTATTCAGTGTCTTAACTGTAATATTACATCAGTTTTTCGGTGTTCCAAGTTTGAGCAAGTTGTTCCCCTGTAGGTTTTCCAAGTAGTAGGCTCTGTTCCCCATTTTCGCATGAACGCGGTAAGGGCCTTCCCAGTTTGTGGCTAGCTTGTCTTCACGAGATTCTTTGTGATTTTTCTTTAGGACAAGGTTGTCGACTTCGAACTCATGTTGTATGAATTTGGCGTCATATCTTAAGGCGATTTTTTGTTTGAGAGAGGCTTCTCGTAAGGCCGCTCCTGTTTGGATTTCCTCGACAAGGTCCAACTCTTCCCTCAAAGTGACATCATTCATCTCCTCGTCAAAGGGAGCTTTAGCTCGTCTGGAGGGTTCTCTGATTTCGACGGAGATGACAACCTCGGTCCTGTATGCAAAACGAATTGGTTCTCCCCGTTTGATGAGTGATTCATCGTCCGATAGACCCAGAGCACTTTGTGCAACTCTTCGACCCATCTTTTCTTGGTTGCGTCCAGCCTTCACCCAAGGCCTTGTAGGATCACCATGTTCGCGGACTCGGCTTGGCCGTTTTTATGGGGATGTTCGACGGAGGAGAAGTGTTGGATAGCGCCTGTTGTACCCAAAATTTTCCCTCTCATTTTATCAACATTTCCCCTCACAAGGATCTTGGAACTCAAGACTAAGTTAGGGTTTGCACTACTCAAGACATCTCCTTGCACTGATGACCTAAATTAGGGTTTGAGTTTGCATAGGGATTTTTGGACCTTCAATGCTCAAATTGACTTTCATGCTTCATGTTGGACTCATGAGTTTATCCATACCAAGTTTCAATCCTTGAATCAAATTTTTGCCCAGTCAATTGGACAGTTGACCTAGAAATCAGCTGTATTGGGGAAAAAGTCAATTGTGGCCAATTTACAGTCAAACCTCGTGAATTTTGACCCACATCAACATTATGAACTCATATGAACCATTGGATCAAGTTTGGACCACAAATCCACAAGAAATTTGATCAGATCACCAAAAGGGCAAAATGGTCATTTTTAGGGTTTTGACTGTACAAAGGCAGTTTCTGACTTTTTGACCTAGCCAATGGCAAATTAGGATCAATCATGGACTCAAGAACTCAATTAAATCATCTTGACTTATTCAACAAGTTCAAAAGATCTCAAATGCATGGGATTGACAGATGAATTTTTCAGTCAACTAATCAAAATTTGACTGTACACTGAAAAGTCAAACTTTGACTTTTTGGTCAAAATCAAGTGCCAAGGGTCATTTTTCATCAATATGTGTCAAATTATGAAACTTGTTCATCAAGAAACCCAAAATTGCAAATTAGGGTTTGAAATTGAAAATTTTCATAACTTAGAAATTTTCTAAGTTATGAAATTTTCTTAATTTTTCCTAACTTTGCCCCACATTTTCATCATTATGCAAATGGATTCAAACAAAACCTCCAACATGAAAGTTATAGTCCTCAACAAAGTATACAACTTTGATTCACAAAGTTTTCTCAAAAGAAGCTTGGATCTCAAGTTGTTATTTTTGGAACAAGGGTCCCTAAAACTTTTAACTTAGTGAAATTTTGCCCTAGTTTAGGCAAGATTTTGACCTATCTTCTTGGCCATTTTTAACATAGTTCCACTTGGAGTCTCAAGTTTCATTTCAAAGATGTATTATAAAGCATGTTTCAAGCTTTCCAAATTGTCCAAGAACTCCTCAAACACATTTGTGGTTATGGAGAATCGAAGGCTTGAAGTTGGCAAAAACTCACTTTTCATCCATGGCATATTCATGTTCATACAAGTTGCATTTTCAAGTCAGCATGCCTTACACTAGTTTGCAGGCCTCTAAACCACTTCACACTCCATAATTAAATTCAAATCCATCAGTCTAAGCTTTTGTTTTGGCCATTTGGACATTGTACACAAAACTAAGCCCTAAGTAGAAAAAGGCACATTTCCATTTTTGCCATAATGTGCTTTATGTCAAACCACAATTCCTTGAGCATTGGTCCATATCTCAGAGGGCAATTCAAATCCACAAGTTTGAGGGGCCAAGAGCAAATTATGCAAGCATATTTGATAGCCTGTACAGGCCTGTAACAACAACTTCCACATTCTTACTTCAAAAAACAAGAAACTTGTCAAAAACTTGAGAACTTGAAAACCAGCCAATGATAACTTACACAAACAGTTTGAACATATTTCTCACACACCTTTGAGCTAGAAACACGATTTCTTGAGCCTCTAAACACCCCATAGCCAAAAATCACATTCCTTTGGCAAAACAGGGCAGGTTCTGCAACTTGAGTTCCATAGCTCATTTGGCTCGTGCGTTTTGCCTCAAGTTGCTTCAAACACCTTCCATTCAACTCACCCAAGCTATCCCAAACCTCAAACACCAACTGTAACTCCATTTACAGTGTTCACCATTTTCATTTTGAGCTTGTGCAGGTTGAGTTCTATAGCTTGATTCAAGGACATTCAAGGCAAGCTAGCTATTGGAGAAGGTCAAGTGAAGTTCAAGCAAGCTACCAGACATCTCAAGCCTTGTTGAAAAGCACTACATTGCCCTACACGAATCCAACTGAAACAGGTTTTTCTCCACTTTCTCTCTCTCTCTATTTAGGAACATTTAGCCTTAGGTTTGTGAATAAAAAGTGTAGTGTTCATTGCCATGAAGCTGTACATATGCTCAGTTTTTCATTTATATTAAGTGTGCTAGGAGAATTTCATCCATGAACATGCTGAAAAAACTAGGTCAAATTTTAGGGCCAGAGAAATTCTCTCTGGTCTTTGAGAGTTAGGACAAGTTGTTTATATGGTTGGAATCGTCTTGAAATTCTCTACAAGTTTGATGTTGTGTGTTTTTGCAATAAAGCACGTATACAGGATCTGGTAGCTTGTACAGGGACGCGCGCGTTTTTTCAAAAGCTGGAGGTAGGAGATGAAGTTTTGGGCTGGGCTTGGCCTGGCTGCTTTTGACACCCCCTTTTTTCTTTTTGCACCCCCTGGCCCAATTTCTTGTATTTTTATATTTTTGCATTTTTGTTTTCATTTCTGATTTTGTTTATTTATTTCCAAATATAAAAAATGCTCAAAAATATTTTCATAATTTTTTTACATTTATTTGGCATTTTATTTTAATTTTTCTAACATGAAAAAGTATTTAAATACTTTTTTTATTATTTATTAAGACTTGAAAAATATATAATTTATACTTTTATTTTTTTTCTTTATTTTTATTCATACTAAAAATATTTTCCTAAATATATTTTATTTTATATTGTACATATTTAATATAATTAATATACATATATATACATATATACTTTTATTTTATTAAATACTTTAGAATAAAAATACAAAATATTACATTTTTACTTTTATTATTATTTATACTAAAAAATAATTTTTTTAAATATATTTTGTTTTTGTATATATTAATATATTTTATTGTATATAAATAATATAATATGTTTATTTTCTTAAAGAAATTAGGGTTTTACCCTTAAAACAAATAAAATTAATCTTTTTTTACTTATTTCTTTATTTTTTTTACATTAAATACTTTTACATACATGAACAAACAAAAACCTTTTTTGCATAATTCATTTAGTTGATATATTTATTTATTCTGTTTATTTAAATATTATCCATTTAATATTTATGCATTGGGAATTCAATTTGGATGTAATAGTAAATTAGGGTTTATATTTCTTGTCAAATACCCCCCCATTCAAAGATTGTACCCCCATCCCCATAATCATGTTGTAATAGCTTAGAATTTTGATTCTCGCACTTTACGCTTTCAATTATGCCATGATTAGAGAATTAGGGTTTGTATGCAAAAAATCCAAATCAACAAATAGTTTGACCTAATCAAAGACAAAATGCATGAAAATCAAACACAATGCACACTTGCACCCCTAGGGTTACAATCCACTTGTTGCCTTCAAAAATGGGCCATGTTATGCATGTTGGGTACTTTGGCAAAACAAAAATAAAACAAAAGATCATAGTCCCTCGATGACGCTATCTTGGTAGCCTAAACAAAAATGATCAAGTCCCTCAAGAAAAATTGCCAAAGATACTTGACACAATTGCTATCATGGTCTATACGATGACCCGCGCCTATCTCGTTTAACATCCTAACACAAGGTTGTTCACCAAATGCAATGGTGAAATAACACTGTTAAAAGGGTTAAAAACATTAGGAAAGATCTTTGAGTACATTAGGGTAGATAGCTCTTAGTTACTTGATCAAAAAGCTTGCAAAAACATCCTTGCTATTTTCAAACACACTTCACAACACAATTTCAAAACATTTTCCAAATCAAACTTTCAAACATTGAAATCTTTTCAAAAGACAAAAACACCTTTGTATACATTCAAACAAGAATCATTACAAAGGTTGCCACAACGATGGCCTCTTTTCAAAACATCTTTCAAAACCACACACAAAGCACCATTTCAAACAATTGGAAAAGCAAAGCAAGTGATCTAAACAAGTAACTAAGAGCCCATGGATAACCATGGATGAAAAGGGTGCTTGCACCTTCCCTTTTCATAATCTACTCCCCGAACCCAAGAAAACATCTCAAAGGTCTTTCCTATGCTTTTTGACCTTTCCTTAGGATAAAATAAAAAGTCAGTGGCGACTCTTGCTAAACCAAAACATTTGCGAACACAAACGCAAAACCTCAAGTCAGTTCTCCCACCGTATCACAGCGCCCAACTTGGAAACAAATTCCTAGAAGTTTTTGTCCGTGAATTATATGTCGTTGTTGGTGATAATCGCTTGCACAATGTTGAACCGAGCAAGGATATTTCTGTTGTAGAAATGGAGAATGTTTTGTGCAGTTATTCTGGACAGTGCTTCTAATTCTATCTACTTGGTGAAGAAGTCGACAACCACTATCAGATATTTGTTCTGGTCCGTTCTTACCATGAATGGTCCAAGGAGATCCAAGCCCCACCAGGAGAATGGCCAGGGGGGAGAGAGGGATTTGCGCTCGCTCGGAGGTGCTAGGTGCATGTCTCCGTGGCATTGGAATTTGTTTCACTTCTTCACATGCTCTTTAGCATCGTGATGCATGGTGGGCCAGTAGTATCATGCTCGTAACACTTTTCTAGTAAGGCATCTCCCGCCCAAGTGTTGGTCGTTGATTCCTTCGTGGATTTTGTGTAAGATGTGGGTTGTTTTGTGTTAATCGACACATTTGAGGAGAGGGATGGAAAATCCTCTCCTATACAATGTGCCTTTGACCAGAACGTAGGAGCAGGCTCTTCGCCTGACTATGCTAGATTCTTTTTGATTGGTTGGTAACTCTTTTTTCATAAGGTAGTTGCACATTGGGGTCATCCAGCAATCATTGTCTCTAATGGCATATACATTGAGAGTCGAGGAGGGTTTTTCAATGCTCGAACGAGGAAGAATTTCCAATATACCCGTTTTGTTTCCCCCTTATCCTGTATATCTGTTTGTTCCAAGGAGGAGGCAAATTACAGGCAGAGAGGAGTTCTATATGTTTCCTGGTTTTCTGCTCGACTCGTGTCAGGAAGACGGATAGATAGTTGTTGACTTGGGAAGGCGTGCATATTGGGCATCGATGGTCGTACTTCTTGGGGCACGATCGACCAGGATGTCGGGCTAATGTTATTGGGTCGTGCCCAGGATAGGAGAGGATTGGGCCAATTCTAGCAATTGGGCTAGTCCAGAACACTTTTGATGGTTATTGTTCGAGAAGTGTCGGAAAGTGTATGTTATTTCATGTTATAGGTGTATCTTCAAGAGGCATACTCAATGACGCCAAAGAATGAATTGATCAAATTGAATTGGTGAAACATAAGAAGGAAAAAGATAACTATCATGAGATAGACAAGATGAAAGTTGAATCAAAATGAATTGTCATTAAACAAATGGCTTTCTTGGACTCATTACAAGTCATACCTTTGGATACTTTGTCAAAGTGGAAAGTGGTAAAATCGTTCATGTCAACAATTTTGGTGGTACGTTGTTGCATTTGTTTCAACTTTCATTTGTAAGTTCCTTGTGAAATGTAAAGTGCATGCTCTGTCATATTGAACAGTGAGGTAGTATTGTTTCAATTTTTGCTTTGTAAGTAAGTCCTTCTTTTACCTGTTTATTTTTCAAAGGTATGCGATACACTTTATGTATGACATATATTATGAGTGTTCATCTCCGAAAATTTCTAATTGACAACCATTATGTGTTTTCATTTTACATACTTATAGTGACTTCGTTCTAATTTTATTTCATGTATACCTAGATATTTTTACTTACATATGTGTGTATTCTGTTTATTTCCATCAAACCATGAAACTTGATCATATACATGTGCATTACATAACAAGTCATGCACGAGTCAAAGTGTGTCACTTAAAACCAACCCAAAATCTTGTTTCTCAACATACTACTATTTTTTGCATATCATGTGTCGACACATGATATGTATAGATCAACACATATTTTATTAAATCAAATCATTCTTTTTTGGTTCAGCATGTGTCAACACATAAGTCTTATAGGTCACCATTGTGTCAATATTTCAAAAAAATATTATTTTTAGTTCAGTATGTGTCGACATATTGGTCATATGCGTTGACACATGAGCACATAGGTCGACACGCAAGTGTTAATTATGAATTTTTTTAGATTTTGGATTATCACTTTATATCCATATTTTGTTAGAACAAAGTTTGAATCTACTACCCTAAGTTTAAGTTTTGATGATAACAAAATGCAAAGATATATTAATTGTATGATTCATGTAAGACATATATGCTGCCTAAAAAAATACATTTTGTCTTACAGAAACTCTGATGGGTATCAGCTAGAGAACATCATCATCAGCATCAGAAGATGAGATATCAACATCAGTATCAGAAGATGTTATATCAGATGCCAGAATTTGAAGATCAACTTGTGCTTACGCTGAAGCTTGATGAACAGATCTGCGCTTAACCATCTGAACTCTGATCTAGAAAACAACAGTTCATCAGCACCTAAGCAGCGTCAGAATGAGCCAAAGCCAGAACACGCTTAAATGGCAACGGTATTGTGCATTCAAGATGCTTTATTACCAACGGCATCATTCCAGACAAGATCTTCTCAAATTTGGAAAGAATGTTATTGGCATTGAAACGGATTAACTGACTCCCAACGTACCTTATTTCCAATGCTATATAAACCAGTCAGTGAAGATTGAATTGGCTAATGCTCTACAACCTTCTACACGCCTAAAGCTATTCATCATCTTCCTCACTCTCAGTTTTCTAAAGCTCTCAAATTATTTATTCAATTACTTTAGCACTCTAGTTCTCATAAGCTTAAATTGTGTAGTATCACAGTTGTGATAAACAGTTTTTTTAGAAAACATTCAACACACTTAGATTTCAATTATCTGTAAGAAAGTATTTCCTTGAGAAACCGGTTTGTGGTTTGACTCAAGAAGGCTTTAGCAGTTGTTAAAGCAGTTGTAATATTCAGTTGAATATAGTGGATTAAGACCTCGTTGGAGAGAGGCGAAATCACCTTGACGGGTGGACTGGAGTAGTTTGAGATCAAACGAACCAGGATAAAAATACCGTGTTGACTGCAATTGATTTCCAGTTTTTACAATTCAACCCCCCTTCTTGTGTTTTTCACTTCTTCAATTGGCATCAGAGCGCCTGGTTCTGAGCTAAAACACTTAACCGTGTCAGTACAAGATCCAGCGTCAGAAAAACACAGTGGCAGGAACTTATCAACACACCAGCAATGACAACAATGAAGACAGAGACAGATTCAGCGGCAAACCTCCAGTCTTTGATGGAGAAAATTTTGATTACTGGAAAGACAGAATTGAAAGCTTCTTTCTAGAACATGATGCTGATCTGTGGGACATGGTGACAGATGGATACACGCACCCAGTGAATGCAAGCGGTCAGAAGATTGACAGGAAAGCAATGTCTGACCAACAAAAGCGTGACTTCAAAAATCACCACAAGGCCAGAACCATTCTTCTCAACGCCATCTCTTACGCTGAATATGAAAAGATCTCTAACAGAGACACAGCAAAGAACATGTTTGACTCACTCAGAATGACGCATGAAGGCAACATTCAGGTCAAAGAAACTAAAGCTCTTGCGCTCATTCAGAAGTATGAGGCATTCAAAATGGAAGAAAGTGAATCCATTGAAACAATGTTCTCAAGATTCCAAATTCTGGTGGCTGGTCTCAAGGTTCTGGACAAAGGATACTCTACTGCTGATCATGTCAAGAAGATCATAAGAAGCTTGCCAAAACAGTGGAGGCCAATGGTTACAGCGCTGAAGCTAGCTAAAGATCTCAACAAAATTTCTCTGGAGGAACTTATCAGCTCCCTCAGAAGTCATGAGATAGAGCTAGAAGCTGATGAACCTCAGAAGCAAGGTAAGCCTTTAGCATTAAAATCTAACAAAAAATCTGAGTCTAAAGGTTTGCAGGCAGTTGAAGAAACATCTGATGGATACTCATCAGAAGAAGACGAACTTTCCCTCCTCTCCAGAAGAGTGAACCAACTATGGAAGCAGAGGCAAAGGAAGTTCAGGAATCCCAGAAGATCTGATCAGAATGAGTCCTCTTCCAGATACAGAAGGTCAGATTCTTCCTCTGGATACAGAAGATCTGAAGGCTCCTCGGGAAGCAGAAAGCCAGACACCAAGGACATCATCTGCTATGAATGCAATGAGCAAGGACACTACAAGAGTGACTGTCCAAAGCTTCAGAGGGAAAAGCCCAAAAATAAGTTTGGAAGAGAAAAGAAGAAAAGTCTAATGGCTACATGGGATGACTCTGACTCGTCTGAAGCTGACTCAGAATCAGATGATGAGAGAGCAAACATAGCTCTCATGGCCAACATTTCAGAAGACAGTGAAGCTTCTGAATCAGACTCAGAATCAGACACTGAAGAGGTATTTCCTGACTTTGCAATTAATTTTACTAAGGCTGAACTTGCTGAAAGCCTCAATGAAATTCTGGAAAGGTACCAGCAGATTAGAGTTAAATTCAGAAACCTGAAAAGGAATCTTGAATCTGACTCTGATAAGACTGAGAGTCTTAAATTGGAAAATTCTGAGCTGAGAAATAAAATTTCAAAATTAGAAAATGTTTTACAAAACTCTCAGAAGGAACCAATTTCTGAAACTCCCAGCAGCGCTGATGAGATCATCAAGGAGTATGATCATAGTTTCCAGAAGTTCCTTGCTAAAAGCATAGATAGAAGCAAAATGGCTTCAATGATCTATGGAGTTAGCAGAAACGGCAGAAAGGGAATAGGATACCAAGGTAAGGTTCCTACACCAAAGAATGCCATGGATTTAACCATTAAATACACTCCTCTGAACTCACATTTTGTGTATGGTCACACACATGATATTAAATACACTAGTAGTAAGTATTCTGTGAAACCAAAATTCAACCAGAGTTTTGGTAAATCTAACAAATCAGGACCCAAGAAAATCTGGGTACCTAAGGATAAAATAATACATGTTGCAGATATCTTTAGCAGCAAATCAGAAACACCAGTCATGGTACCTAGACTCTGGCTGCTTGCGACACATGACGGGAAGAAGGAATATGTTCCAAAGCCTGGAACTTAAGCCTGGAGGCCACGTTGGCTTTGGAGGCAATCAGAGGGGAAAGATCATTGGCTCTGGAACTGTAGGTAATGGAAATCTTCCCTCTATAAATAATGTTCTGCTAGTATATAGATTAAAGCATAATCTGTTATCCATAAGTCAATTAAGTGATAACGGTTATGATATAATCTTTAATCAAAAATCATGTAAAGCTGTTAGTCAGAAAGATGGGACTATCCTATTTAATGGAAAGAGGAAAAACAACATCTATAAAATCAAACTTTCTGAACTGAAAAGTCAGAATGTAAAGTGTCTTCTGTCTGTTAACAACGAGCAATGGATCTGGCACAGAAGATTGGGGCATGTTAGTATGAGAAGAATATCTCAGATTAACAAACTCAATCTGGTCAGAGGAATTCCTAATCTGAAGTTCAATTCAGATGCTCTGTGTGAAGCATGTCAGAAAGGCAAGTTTGCAAAACCTTCTTTCAAATCTAAAAATGTTGTTTCTACCTCTAAGCCATTAGAACTTCTGCACATTGACTTATTTGGACCAGTTAAAACTGCTTCAGTCAGTGGCAAGAAGTATGGGTTAGTAATCGTAGATGACTATAGCAGATGGACATGGGTAAAGTTCTTAAGACACAAGGACGAGTCACACTCTGTGTTTGTTACCTTCTGTAACCAAGTTCAGAATGAAAAGGATCTTAGAATCGTTAAAGTCAGAAGTGATCATGGTGGAGAGTTTGAAAACAAATATTTTGAGTCATTCTTTAATGATAGAAGCATTCTGCATGATTTCTCTTGTCCTAAAACTCCCCAACAAAATGGAGTTGTAGAACTAAAGAACAGAACATTGCAAGAAATGGCCAGAACCATGATCAATGAGATAAACGTTGCTAAGATCTTCTGGGCAGAGGCAATAAACACAGCGTGCTACATTCAGAATAGAATCTCAATAAGACCTATTCTGGAAAAGACTCCATATGAATTGTGGAAGAACAGAAAGCTCAACATTTCATATTTTCATCCATTTGGATGTACTTGTTTTATGTTAAATACAAAAAATTATTTGAACAAGTTTGACTCTAAAACACAGAAGTGTATTATGTTAGGATACTCTGAATGCTCAAGAGGGTACAGAGTATACAATACAGAAACACAGATTGTGGAAGAATCAATCAGTGTTCGTTTTGATGATAAGCTTGACTCTGAAAAGTCAAAGCAGAATGAAGTTTTTGCAGGTATGGAAGTTGAATTTACAGGTTCTGAAGACAAGTCATCAGAAGCTCTCAACAACAACACTCCTTCAACATCTGAAAGGAGCACTGCTAGCAATCCTACAACAGCTGTTGATCAACCTCAGAAGAGACTACCCAGAAGCAGCTTGGATCACCCAGAAGAAACTATCTTAGGAAGAAAGGAAGATCCAATCAGAACAAGAGCCAACTTCAGAAACTCTGAAGAATCCCTCATGGGACTTGTGTCTCTGATTGAACCTTCTTCTATTGATGAAGCACTTCTGGACAACGACTGGATTCTAGCAATGCAAGAAGAGCTGAATCAATTCACCAGAAATGACGTATGGGATCTTGTTCCCAAACCAAAAGGATTCAACGTCATTGGAACAAGATGGGTGTTCAGAAACAAGCTAAATGAACAAGGTGAAGTTATCAGAAACAAAGCATGACTGGTAGCACAAGGTTATAGTCAGCAAGAGGGAATAGACTATACAGAAACCTTTGCTCCAGTCGCCAGGTTAGAATCTATCAGACTTTTAATTTCATTTGCTGTTAATAAAGGCATCACTCTGTATCAGATGGATGTCAAGAGTGCATTCTTAAATGGTTATATAGAAGAAGAGGTTTATGTGCACCAACCCCCTGGTTTTGAAAGTACAAAAAACCCAGAATATGTTTTCAAACTAAAGAAGTCACTATATGGTCTGAAACAAGCTCCCAGAGCTTGGTATGAAAGACTAAGTAACTTTCTGTTAGAAAATGAATTCACCAGAGGGAAGGTGGACACTACCTTATTCTGTAAGTCAGTTAAGAATGACATCTTAGTCTGTCAAATTTATGTTGATGATATTATTTTTGGATCTACTAATCCTTCTCTTGGAAGAAAATTTGCTAAGTGTATGCAGGCAGAATTTGAGATGAGCCTCATGGGAGAACTGAAATTCTTTCTGGGAATTCAGATCAATCAGAATCCTGAGGGAACTTACATTCATCAGAGCAAATATGTCAGAGATCTTCTGAAGAAATTTGACCTCTCAGAATGTAAGCCATCAAAGATTCCAATGCATCCCACGTGCATTCTGGAAAGAGAAGAGGTAAGCAAAAAGGTAGAACAGAAAGTCTACAGAGGTATGATTGGTTCTCTCCTTTATCTGACAGCTTCAAGGCCTGATATCTTATTCAGTGTATGTATTTGTGCTAGATTCCAATTAGATCCTAGAGAATCTCACTTAACAGCTGTTAAGCGAATTTTCAAGTATCTGAAAGGTACTACTAATCTGGGTCTATTTTATAGAAAATCTAGTGATTACAGCTTAGTAGGCTACTGCGATGCTGACTTTGCTGGAGACAGAGTAGAGCGTAAAAGTACTTCTGGAAGCTGCCAGTTTCTGGGGAAAAATCTGATCTCTTGGTCCAGCAAAAGGCAATCCACAATTGCGCTATCAACAGCAGAAGCTGAGTACATAGCAGCAGCAGGATGTAGCACACAAATGCTCTGGATGAAAAGTCAGCTTGAAGACTTCCAGATTTTTGAGAGTAACATCCCTATACTCTGTGACAATACTTCTGCTATTTGCTTAAGTAAAAATCCTATTTTACATTCTAGGGCTAAGCATATAGAAATAAAACATCACTTCATTAGGGACTATATTTAGAAAGGAATTTTGAACTTGAACATTATTGATACAGACCATCAATGGGTTGATATCTTCACTAAACCTCTTTCTGAAGATAGGTTCAATTTCATTCTGAAATATCTCAGCATGAAACTCTGCCCAGAGTGAAAATGTTTTAATTTTATATATTAACCTTCAGAATGTGTTTTCTTTTTACTGTGAACTTCTGATCAATCTCCTTTCAGAAAGATAGACATGCAGATTGTATCAGATTCTATTCTTAAAGATCTGAGCATTTCAGCTCAAGGATAGACGTGCTGCTCACTATATCAAACAAGTGTCATCCAATCATCAGCAAATATCTGAAGCAGAACACGCGTGCACGCTTCTGAGACGGCAAAATGCTGATTGGGTGCATTGAGACACATGTCTGGTAACCGTTTCAAGTATCTTTCTCAAATCCCCCAAAATCAGCAAGCATTAAATGCACGTAATCATGTTTTAAAATGTAATCATGAAATAATTCTCTTTCTTAAAACCGTTTACATTTTCAAAACTCATTTTGAAATCTATTTAAGCACATTAACATTATTCATTAAATTTTTACCGTTTCATACATTCATACAAATATTTTCTACATTCTTCTTGTGTGTTCATCCCTTTTCAAAGAAACCCTTTTTCTCAAAACTTTTTCTCAGAAAAACCCTAAGTGTGAACATGGAAACCTCTAGCACTGTTTCTGCAGGTTCTCAGAAGGAGGCTTCATCTGAACAATACAAAATTCCCTTCAGAACGCTCCTTACACCAGTGAAGAACTTAGAAGTGCTGTCTGAACTTATTGTTGATTTCTCCAGTCTGAAAGAAAATGGATTCGATTTGACAGAAGAAGTTAGGGCACAAGGATGGGAGAGATACTTTGATAGGTTGGTGGGTCCAACGTTCCCAGTATTGGTCAAAGAATTCTGGATTCATGTGTCCTCATCAACACATCAAGTTACCTCCTATATAATGGGAAAGAAGATTGTGATCACTGAGGATCACATTGCTAGACTGATTGAATACAACGGTGGTGGCATCCGCTGTATGGACATGGCAGAAAGATGCTCAGATGCTGCTGTCATTGCAAGAGAGATTTTCACCCATGGGGTTCCCAGCAGCAAAATCAGAGACTTGAAGGATCAGCACAGAATATGGGCGAAGATTATTCTGGGGTGCTTTAATCACAGGAAGCCCACAAGCTCTCCTGATTATATAAACATAGATCAGCAGTTTCTGATCTATTTTATTAATCAGAAGGTAAAGATTAACTTGGCTCATCTTCTGTTTAATCACCTCAGGACCAGCGTCAAGGAGACAAGAGAAGAAGAAAGGACAAAAAGGGATTGGATACCCTTTGGCAGGTTAATATCAGATATTCTGACTGAGAATAGGCTGATAGAACACCTTACAGAAGCTCAGGAATTAAATTCTATTGAACCTACTGTTGGCAAGTCTCTGAATGCCAAGAATATGAAGAAAATGAAACTGATAGAGAATATCAGAAAGGAGCTCAGCGTCACTCCTCTTGCTGACATCACCCGCAGAAGAGTCCCTCTGGACGACTTTCCAATATTTTCTGAGATTGACTCCAAACCAGTCATTGTTCTCAGATACTTGGACGCTTGCAAGGCTGATGGCACAGATCCCACTCTGAATATAAAAGATCTGCACCAGCAAAATCCAGAAGTTACTGTGAAGAAGACGAAGAAAAGAAAGACTACTTCAGAAGGACCATCCCAGCAGACCCCTAAGAAGAGAGGTAATCTATCTGCTGCTAATGTTTTAAATTCTTCTGCTATTCCAACATCAATCCCAACCCCAGCTTCACATGAACTCCCAATCCCCATACCAACCATTGATGAAACCGAACCAGAGGCTGACCCTTCTGAGTCACTGACTCTCAGGATATCCCGCACCAAATCCCAAACTCCAAAACCCACAACATCAACAGAATCAGAACTTGACAAAGTTCTTTCTGAAATTGATCAACGTTCTTCCGCTCCCCTCTCAGAAAATCCAAACACTCAACTAGAAATTGCCCACTCTCCTCAACCAGAACATACTCTCTCACCCATACCAGAACAACCAGAAATTCCACCTCCTTCTCCATAACCAGAAATTCCACCTCCCTCTCCTCAACCAGAACTTCATCCACCTTCACCTCAACCACCATCTCCACAACCTGAGTTTCATCACTCTGAAACTCCATCACCTGAACCTCAAACCCCTGAACCTCATTCTCCTCAATCCTCTGAGCCACAACCCTTGGCAATTCAGCTGCCATGTGGTACAACTGTAAACATGGCCCAACTGCCATCCTCACCAGAAACTACCCTTCCCAATACTCCACACAGTCCAATAATCATTTTTGATTCTCCCAAACAAAATACTGAAGACCACAGTAGGACCTTTATTGATTTAACAAGCCTTAACCGTCTTGCTGACCTTAAAAACAAAATAGCCATCCCCAAACCCAAATTACTATATGTTGGTGCTGGCATTTTGAATTTTGAAACAGACTTACAGAATTGGATTGCTTCTCTAAAGCAGGTTTGTCCTGGAATGATTGACCCTGCCGCTTCATACCATCTCTGGACTCAATTCAGAAAGTGGGTACGCGCTGAAGCCCTCAAGCTGCAAGACATCAATTATGAACAGGCACAACAGAACTTCAGCAAGCTGCTGAAGGAAGTTGAAATTCAGCTGCCACAGGACGAAGTGCTCTTTCTAGATAGTGAGCCATGGTCTGAGAAGCGTCCAGCTTCAAAAGTTCAGCAAGCAGAAGACCAGACAACTCAAGCTGAAGATGTTAGTCAAGCTGAAGATGTTGCAGAAAGCTCTCAGAAGTATCCTGCTTCTGACGTTTCTCAAGCTGCCTTGGACAGGCAAACTCTGGAAGAGCTGAAGCAGAATGATATTCGTCTGCAGCAAAGAATGGATGAGAATGATCAGAAGATGAAGGAAAGGATGGATGTGCAAGATAGCAAGATTGATACAGTAGTCAGCATGGTGCACAAGCAGAATGAAACTGCTGATCATATTAAGACAATGCTAGAGACTCTGTTCACACGCCTTCCACCCCAACCTTAGTTTTTCATTCATGATGTTTTCATGCTTTCTCTTTCCATGTTTTCTGTACTCTCTTTTATGCTCTGAATTAAATATAACAGTTTTTCTGCTCTGATCGTTTTAGCTTATATTACTTGCACTTTTTGATTACTGACAAAAAGGGGGAGAACAAGAATGATATTTTTCAATAACGGATTACTGAGACAAAAAGTCTCAAACATTCTAACACTCTGATATACTTGAATGTTTTCTGTTTTGCATAAGCCTACAGGTACAAGAAGTTAATCATCATCTCTGATACACTGAAGCTCTGATATTCTGGTCTGAAGCTCTGATACTCTAATGTTCAAAGAAAGTCAGTAAAGATCTGATCCTGAAGAACTCTTGGAATTAAAAAGGGAAGTAATAAATTCAGGGGGAGTATCTCCGATCTAAACTTTGATATCTCTTTATCCCTTATCCTCTTATCTTTTGATAACTTCCTATTTAATTCTGATACAACTTACTATTTGGTTATCTCTGATTCTTTTCACGCTAATTTTCAATTAAAAAATATCTAGTTTTTGTCATCATCAAAAAGGGGGAGATTGTTAGAACAAAGTTTGAATCTACTACCCTAAGTTTAAGTTTTGATGATAACAAAATGCAAAGATATATTAATTGTATGATTCATGTAAGACATATATGCTGCCTAAAAAATTACATTCTGTCTTATAGAAACTCTGATGGGTATCAGCTAGAGAACATCATCATCAGCATCAGAAGATGAGATATCAACATCAGCATCAGAAGATGTTATATCAGATGCCAGAATCAGAAGATCAACTTGTGCTTACGCTGAAGCTTGATGAACAGATTTGCGCTTAACCATCTGAACTCTGATCTAGAAAACAACAGTTCATCAGCACCTAAGCAGCGTCAAAATGAGCCAAAGCCAGAACACGCTTAAATGGCAACGGTATTATGCATTCAAGATGCTTTATTACCAACGGCATCATTCCAGACAAGATCTTCTCAAATTTGGAAAGAATGTTATTGGCATTGAAACGGATTAACTGACTCCCAACGTACCTTATTTCCAATGCTATATAAACCACTCAGTGAAGATTGAATTGGCTAATGCTCTACAACCTTCTACACGCCTAAAGCTATTCATCATCTTCCTCACTCTCAGTTTGCTAAAGCTCTCAAATTATTTATTCAATTACTTTAGCACTCTAGTTCTCATAAGCTTAAATTGTGTAGTATCACAGTTGTGATAAACAGTTTTTGTAGAAAACATTCAACACACTTAGATTTCAATTATCTGTAAGAAAGTATTTCCTTGAGAAACCGGTTTGTGGTTTGACTCAAGAAGGCTTTAGCAGTTGTTAAAGCAGTTGTAATATTCAGTTGAATATAGTGGATTAAGACCTCGTTGGAGAGAGGCGAAATCACCTTGACGGGTGGACTGGAGTAGTTTGAGATCAAACGAACCAGGATAAAAATACCGTATTGACTGCAATTGATTTCCAGTTTTTACAATTCAACCCCCTTCTTTTGCTTTTCACTTCTTCATATTTGTCTACTCATTTATCCACCCACACACTTAATCCCCCCACTAAACCTCTTTAATATCCCACTACAAATCATTTGACTTCACTTTTACTAACTAGTCATTAAAACCTCGCTAAAATTCCTTTTCTATAAAATCCTTATTCATTCAGTTTCTCAAGCACACCCACATCCTAAAATTCACGAATTTGCATTAATTTTTTATTGCATTATCATTTTTTGTGTGTTGTTATATCATTGTTTAGCATTTGAGGTTTGTGGTAAATCATAATCCTCTCAAACAACAAGTTGTCTCATTCAGAACTTTCATCAAACACCTCATGTGCAATCCAAGTTCTCAAATTTCACCATGCCTATAAGCGTTACAAGGAACAAAGGGAATGTCAAGGGAAAGGGTAAAGCTCCTTCTTCATCCCATGAACCTGAATTTTGGATTTATTTGATGAAAAGGATGTCACATTCTTTGATGAAAAGTTAAAAAGTAGACTTATGGTGAAATAACATGTGCACAATCCAGGTGTGATTGAAGAAATCCATATTCTTGAAGTGGTAAATCATATTGAACATCAAGGAATCAACTACTTTCTACAGTTGTCACTAGATTATAATGGGGATCTCATTCGGGTTTTCTAAGCCGGGTTGCACAAACGTCGTGGAAGTGAATTTATGTTCAGAATGGGAAGTAATGATTATGAGTTTACTAATAATATATGGAAATATTTGTTTGGTATTGCAACAATTGATTATGATGATGGGAATGTATTGCCTAAGATATTGGACACAAATATTCATGACCAATTTCGTTGGAGAATTCACTATAATGAATTATTAAAAGCTCCCCATGCTGATACCAATTATGAGAGCATTACAAATGACCAACTCAAACAGCTCCCTCGCATCTTGCATTAGATTGTATCTCATATCCTACGTTTAAAGAATGGTGGGAATTCAAGTTTTAACCAAATGGAGGTTCACATTATGTACATACTTCTTCATAAAATCAAGATCAATTGGGCATACTACTTCGCAACTTGCGTGTACGTCATAAAGAAAGCTAACAAATTCTCTTCTTTTTGTTATGCTTCCATGATTTCCAAAATTCTCAACTACTTCAATATTGATGTTCTGAATATTCTTTTCACCTCTCCAGGAACTGCTCAACAATTTGATTAAAGTACCTTGACTCACATGGGGTACTTTTGGGATAAAGCCTCAAGTGCGTATTTCCTCCTCATGATGGGCACTCGCAAAAAGATATTTAATTTTGATGATCCTACTAAATTTGAGGTTAACACATAGGCTTATGTGTTTGATGAGTAACCCATTGGTGGTGTAAATGAAGAAGATGTGAACATGGAAGATGGTAATTATGAGCAAGAGAAAGCTTTGATGAATGTTGCTGCTAATCAAGAACATAGGCAATAGCCACAAGACAATTGGTCGTAATAAAGTGATGGATATAAGGAGTATGATAGTGGTTACCAATAGAAAGGATTTGGGTCCTAAGGAAATGAGTTTGGGACTGCCTCAAGCAATGAGTCAGCCTTAATGGTAATGCCCCAAAATATGCAACTCAAGTAGGATGAGCGATATGAGGAAGAGGTACTTTGGAGGAAAAGTTTTGAGTTTGCTCAAGATGAAAGGTTCAGACTTGTTCAGGAACACTTGGTATCATAAGATTCAAATTTTGGTTCTTTTTCCTCACATGCTACTATGCAGTTTTCTGCTATTCGCAATGACATAATCTCCAACAATGTTACCATTTAGACCAGAATTAACAGTATGATGACTCTTGGTGTTTAGAATCATGAAGAACAATTAGAGTTCTATCAAGACATGTGTGGCTATACGGATCATGGTAAAAGACTATTTCATAGAGGTCAAAGGGGTCGTTAGAGTGTGATTATTTTGGTTCTTGTGGTTTCATGCATCTCAAATCATGCTTTTTATTTCTTGCATTTTATGTCATTTTCTTGGTTTGTTTATGTGCTTATTATTAAGCTTTAACATCTATGTCACTTCCTTGAAGTACAAACAATGTTTTATGCTTTAATTTGTGTTTATGACAATGTCCAACATATTGATTTAACGTATTTTTATTGTTGCCTCTTATTTATGTTTAATCTCTTGTGTCATTCCATATATATGGGTATATGTGAGTGCACGTTCTTACTTTTGAAAAACTCGTTTGTAAGATGTATTTGTATTTGTGTAATATATGATACTTCTCATGGATTAATTTGTCTATTTTTGATATTGTTAAAGGGGAGAAGCATATGCGAAGATGAAGTTTATGAAGCACAAATTCAGGGGGAGCCTTCATGAAGACACAAAAACATTAATCGCATTTTTTAAAGTTTTTCCATCATAAAAATGGGGGAGTATGTGAATGCATTTGCATCTTAGATAGACATTTTGCATGATGTCAAAACAAGGATAAAGTTAACCTTTTTTGTATATTGAACGGTCTTTCTGAGTCATTGTGTGCACCCTTGCATTAGGGATCTTAAAATGCATCTAGAACATGTTTGAAAAGGTTGTAAATGAGTATCATGCGTTAAAAATAATTTTCTGCATAAAAACCAGTTGCATCGACACATATGGATCAATAATAAAGTCTATAGGCTCTGTAACTATGTGTTGACACAATGACCTCATATAGGCCGACACATGTCATAAAAATAGTTTTCTGCAAAAAAATCAGTTGCATGTGTCGATACATGTACTCCTGTTTTAAAGCCTATAGCTTATGTAACTTTGTGTCGACATAATAACCTCATATAGATCGGCACATGTCATTACATGTGTTAACACATAGCTTACTTATGCCTATAAATGTGTGAATTTTTTCCAAAAATTATTTTCCATCTCATTACATGTGTCTACACATAACTTACATGTGTCGACACATGTGTTAGAATTTCACGATATTTGCTTTCCTTTCAAACTTTTAGGTTTCCCTTTTGACTCTAACTTACACACCTATATATACTTCATACATGTATATTTTTCACTCAATGAAACTATAAACATATACTAAGATTGCTCATCATTTTCAACCTTGCATCTATGCATATACACAAACAACGTACACATAATCATTCATTGTTTGGTTGTTCTCTAAACTGGTACTGATAACGTTTAATTTAGGTTGGTTGTAACCTAAGTTTGGGTTGAGAATCATAGGGGGTGTCATCGAAAAAATTGTGAGAGTTTTTACCTTAATATCAAAGTGTGGATTTGGGGGTTCTTACAAGGTTTCACAAATATTGGATTCGAACAAGTGAAAGGATTTGAAGAATGGGAGATTCTTGCAAAGGAGTAGTGTGAGACGGTAAATCATTTGAGAATCTTGGGTGACAAAGATTTCACAATTTGAATTCGGCTGAGTGAAGAGCTTTGAAGAATAGTGGTTTCTTTCAAAGGAGTAGCACAAGACGATGGATCAAATTGGTATTATTGGGTGACTTGATCAAACTCAGATCAAGAGAAGAGACATTGATAGGATCAACATCAATATAGGGTTTGTAGGGTTGGATTTCCTCAATTATCTTGTAAATAAATTTTT